>CM039134.1:3860046-4460046 GCA_022036555.1 Microstegium vimineum | reverse complement strand
TGTGCATGGACACCACTGACCAGCAGCATGGACATCTTGTTGTTGCCTGCTCTGCCGATCGAGAGCCTACTGCCTGCCTGCCCCACACGGCAGCCAACAATACGAACAAGTGCACCAAGCAAACGCTGGAGCGCGCTATCAATCAATGCTTAGACGTACAGCTGCCCGGCCGGCCGGTTCATCCACTGGGTCTACGTGTACGACGTCGCCGCCGTGCCAGCGCGCGCGGCCTCGAGGTCGGCGGCGGCGGAGGGGGCCTTGTGCAGCTTCTTGCCGCCGCTGCGCAGGCGGAGCAGCATCTTCTCCCCGACGAGGGGCTTGCTACGGCGGCGCTCCGTGATGGCGATGGAGATGTCGTTGGGGAAGAGGTCGCGGTGCACCACGGCGTGCAGCAGCGTGGTGAGGAAGAGCGCCGCGACGGCGAGCGTCGCTGCCGCAGACAGCGCGATGCACATGCACTGCGTGAAGGCGTTCTTCACCTCGGACGCGTAGCGGATGGACGCGATGGCAGCACTAGTCATCGGGAACGTGTAGGCCCACCACGCCAGCGAGAAGCTGAACCCGCGGAACAGGTTGACACGCACCACCAGCGACGCGTACAGGAACATGGCGATGAAGTAGGCGACGCGGGAGCCGTAGCCGAACTCGCCGGTGATCCTCGCCCACGCCAGGCACGCCACGCTGGGCGCCGCCACGAAGAGGAAGAACACCGGGTGCAGGTCCCGTGGCAGCGTCTCGCTCGTCGGCAGCCGCTGGTACAGCGTCACGAACAGCACCACGTAGTGCGCCAGCCCGACGGCGAAGAAGAACATGGGCGCCTCCTTGAGCCCCATGATGCCGCCCAGCATCGCGCCCACGAAGTTGCCGACGATGGAGAGGTGGTTGGACGGGTTCGCCACGCGGGACAGCCGCCGCTGCCCGCCGGAGATCCACTGCCCGTAGATCTTGAGCTCCAGGCACGCGATGGGCGCCATGAGCAGGTACCAGAGCCAGTGCGGGAGCGTGGCCGCCACCGCGTCCGGCACGCCGATCGCCAGGAACAGGCACGCGATCCACGGCGCGAAGAAGAAGTTGACGCGGATCGGGTGGTAGTACTCGCGCCGCACCGCCTCGAAGTAGAAGACGAGCTTGCAGGCGTAGAGCGCGGACACGGCGAGCATCAGCGCCACGGAGACGCACCACAGCACCAGGTTGATCTTGACGGTGATGTGCAGGAACCGCGTCGACGCCGAGATGGCGATCCGCTTCCACAGGATCGCCTGGCTGCTCATGCCCAGGCACATGCCGAACGCCGACACCGGGAACCGGAGCAGGAACGGCCACGTCTTGTCGGACGGCAGGATCAGCTCCTCCGACGACTGCCACCACAAAACACCAGCATCACGGTACGTCAGCTTCTTCATCGGCATCATATCATCAGCTACGACTACAGCTAAACCTAAACGCACGAACAGCAGTACCCTCAGCTTGTCGAGCTCGGGGCCTTCAAGCGCGGCGAAGAAGCGCTGCACTCTGGGCATGGAGGAGGAGTTGCGGCGGTCGCTCGCCGCCGCGTCGTCGTCGTCGTCCTCCGGCTCCTCCTCCTGCTGCTGCTGCGCCGGAGGCAACCTGCTGGTGCCGAGAAGGTGCGAGGTGATCTGCTTCTCCAGCTTGCCCGACCACGTCTTGAACGAGTCGTAGCTGGTGTCCCTGCTGTCCCTGCGCACCTTGGCCGCCACCGGGACCGGGTACGGCGCCGACGCGCTCCGGCTGAAGTCGTCATGGTGGCCCCGGGCGCCGTTGGTGGTCTCCGGCGGCGGCGCAGCGGGGATAGTCTGGGACCGGAACACCACCTTGCTGGGCTGCGCTGGCCCCATGGACGCAGCCGCCGACGATGACGCCGGGGCGCGCGGCGGCAGCATCACCCGCGCCGGCGCGTCCGTGACGGCGGCGTCTGGATAATCCCGCTGCAGCTGCAGCTCCGCCTCCGTCCTGCTGGAGGTGTCGAACAGGGCGGTCGGCGACGCCGGCAGGCTGATCGAAACCGGGCGTCCCGCGGGAGCCACGGGCGGCTGGAACGGCGAGTAATCCAGGGACGCGGCGGCCATGTCATCACCGCCGTGTCGACGCTCTCGCTCCTACGCACACGTACCGGCACGCAGGGAGACTGTTCATACTCGTGGCCCGACCAGACCGACCAGGTGATACGACATAGCACGCAGCGACTTGGAAACGAAGGTGCATGCATGGCGAGTACTTACCATGAACGCCGGCGGCTCCTCAGGGGAGAAGACGCTCGACGGGATGCGAACGGCGATGGCGTCCGGGTGCACGAGCGCGGGACGTGGCGGCACCGCGAACTCGTCCGTCTCCATGAACCTCGAGAAACCTGCGACGCAGATACATCATACAGTGAAATCGTCAGAGATTCAATCAAACACACATTGCCGATCACTTGTATGCAAGAAGTCGTCAGCTAGCCGCTCATGGAAGGACCTATCGGTGCATGGGCCCTTAGAGTGATGTTCTTACGAGCACACGCAGAGCACCGCGCCATTGTCGTCGTCCACTACTTGTAACTTGTGTTGTGATTTTGTGAAAGCAGACACAGGTATATATATAGGTGTTGGAGCCCTGCCCCCCTTCGCGTTGAGGTGTTGGAGCCAAGCAGGGCGTGCAGAGAACCGCGGCAGCAGAATGAATGCCGACGCATCAGGAGCCGTCCATATGTGTGGCGCCGGTGCAGCCGTGCAGGGCCGTGCCGGGCAAATCTCTAGACTTGTGGCTCGCAGCTTCCGTTGTGCAAGTATATGGCGGTGTTTGGCACAGATGGCATGGAACCTTTCCTGCGATGCAGGCAAACTGAGGAGACCAGCTAGCTAGCATGCTGGCCTCTAGTTCTGCTAGCAGCTGCTGGGGGAAGAGAACAGTCAGGCAGGCAGGCCGAGACACTGCAGTGCCAGTGAGTGTGTGCAATGCAATGAACCTCAAATCAAATGGGGCGATGATCGATGGGCTAGTTGATAGGACGACCGTCATATCAGCAACTTATTGCTTACCTTATCGTTCTCCCAACTTCTGAAAACTTGTAGTAGTTCTCGGTTTCCATTCAACTTTCCAATCAGTCTTCTTCAGTTCTGCACAACTTATCAAATTGCATCCGAATTCTAGTTCTTTTTTTAATGATGAAACGAATGGGTGGTCTTGCATCTGGGTCCATACTATTACTACTCCTACTTGACAGTGAGATGACAAATTGAGTGCCAGTCGCCCGCCAGGATTTTGTTTTATCAATGGACAAACAATGGTGTTTCAGGCTTCTTCAGAGTTGTGTAGTTGTGGCATATATATAGCAATGCCTTTCTGCCAGGGACAAGGGGGACAAGCTACATAGTGATTAGAAGGTGCTAATGCACTGTATTAAAGAAGTGTACAACGGTGGTGATGACTAGACAGATGACTCCAAATTAGTGTTGTGTGAGAGAGAATAATGTTCTGGTAGAAAAACCGGCTGATTAAATAGTGTTCTGTGAGAGAGAATAAGTTGCTCTAGCTTCGCCACCGACAAGGACAACGACCACAAACAGCCAAGGAAAAAACAAAACAGCTGAACCAACTGAAACGTGTGCTGCGTTCAGCATCTCCCCAAAGCCCCCCTATATATTTCCTTCCTCAACTGAAATGTGTGAGCAAGCAAGGGCTGCAAGGCCGCTGCTGCACCAGCTTTCTGTACTGAAAGCGAACGGCCGGCAATAGGCATGCACAGTCTGCGCACGACGACGTATAGATTAGGGTTCTTGCTTCTGGCTGGCTGACTGAAGCACGGCACTTGGCGTGGCTTCTGCCAGAGCCAGGGAAATTCAGGTGGCAAAGCTGAACGGCCGAGCTACTGAACCTGAGAACCTGCCAGGCTTCTTTCGGCATCCGATCCCGGCTGCGGTGGCCGGTGGGGTTTCGTCTGGGTCGACGCAATGAAGGCCACGGCGGTGTGCCCCCGATCCGGTGCGATGCCGAGGAACATGAGAGGGTGGGCGGATCGTACCTGAAACATGCGTGCATCGGTGGGTTCAGAAGGGGGCGAGAACGGCAGGGCGGCGATCGACCCTGAGCGGCGAGGGCGTTCACCAGTAGGGAGGGGAGAGATAGGGCTTGGGATGGTCGGCGGTGGCGATCACGGCCGGCGGGGCTTCTGTCTGGGAGACCAAGGTGGAGCGACGAGGTCCTGTGTCGCTGCGGGTGGGGTCGGGCTTCGAGAGCTCGATGGCCAGCCGGTGCACGTGTCGTCATGGGAAGGGGCCAACGAGCGATTCATTTGGTGTCCGTAACCGTACGCACAAGCACGGGTCCATGACTTGCTGGGACCACAGTGTGGAAAACTGAAAGCTCATATTCGTGCTATTTTTTTATGGTAATTTCTAAAGAATACACTCTTTGGTCACAAATTATAAGTCTTTCAAAAATTACTGAAAAAATTATAAAAATTTATAACATCAAACAATTATACTATAAAAATATAATCAAGAAAGAATTTAATCATATTTAGTTGGTATCATAAATATTATTATTATCATATAGATTTGGTTAAACTCGAGATACTTTGACTTTTCAAGATTCTTAAAAATGACTTATAAGTTTAGATGGAGAAGTATTTTCTTTCATTTAGTTCTCCTATTTCAGATGTTTTTTTTTCGCATTCGGATAATAGGTAATTTTGCTATTGCTTAACTATATTACAATTATATGTTATGAGTTGTCCTTTATAATTGTACTATAGTTTGTTGTGTAAGATTGCTATATGAAATCATCTCGAAATTCAGACAATATAAAATATAGTAACTCACCATCTTGTTTTGACTGCTATAATATACTTGGCACATAAGAAGCTTTAGGCTCCACGAGAATCATCGAAAAGGTTCATCTCACCGTTCATAGCATTTTAGTCAAGGCAAGTAGCCAAGTAGGATGAAGGTAGTTGTGCTTTGAGAGTGTGAGAACAAGGGCGCCGCGAGATCGAGGCGGCGGGCACAAACATGGCCGCGTGTGAGAGCAGGCGTGCCGGTTGGGCGGTGCGCGTGCAACAGAGTGAGAGTCGTGGAGAAGAAAACACAAACAAGAACAGAAGAAGAGATGGTGACATAATATTTATTGTCTCTTAAGGTTGATCAATATAAGTCTACAAATTTTGCCTGCTCTATTCTAAATTATAAGGCCTCTTTTGAACAGGATTTTTTCTACTTATTGTGTTTTCCCGGTAAAAATGAATCTATTCCTCTACAGAATCATGTGCAAATCCTATAGAACTTCCGCGTTCCAAAGAGAGTCTAATATGTTTTAGCTTTTAAACAAACTAAAACATTTTATAATTTAGAACGAAGAGATTAATAAATTCTGGTGCACTCGGCCTGTGATGTATTGGTATGGCTTATCCTCTCATCCCGGATTTGTTATAGATGCAAATTCCACCGGACACAAATAGCAAGTTATCCAAGTGCTAGGCCTTCTCAGCTTCTCTTTTCGAAAACAAACATACATATTAGCAACAAATATAAGTCATCATGTACGATAAGCAGCCTATTCGTTTGGCTTTTCAGCCGGCTTAAATCCAGTCAGAACAGTGTTTTTTTCTCACAAGAAATCAGCCAGCAGTGCATAATCCTATCAGAACAGTGCATAATACTACCAAACAGGTAGAAGAGTGGCGTGGCCGATGCCCACTAAATTTCGCGGTAAAGCGAAAGCCCCCTGAGGCCCTGACCCCACACGTGTCCTAGGATTGATTGATTCCCAGGGCTGCTTTGCCAAGTTACTTGTGAGCCACATTCCATCTTCTTCTTCTTTTGCGAGACGTGCATTCCATCTTGGGGTTCGGCATGTATCAGTGAAAGTGAAACACAACACTAGTCGTGTATGATCGGCAACTGGGGGTAAAAGTAAAGAGTAGCGAGCATCACTCGTTCTTTGCGAGAACTATAGTACATTCCATCACAAGTGGCACGCCTAATAAAGGTTAAAAAAAACTCATGTAGCATGCCCACGAAACAGGAGCATTTGTGTAAGATGATAGGTTGAATTACTGATTAGCAAGGTAAGTAGGTAACTAGAAACCTCTCCCAGCTACCAACACCAGCACTCGCAAGGCAACGAAGGTAGCCACACATGTGCGTACGCTCCACCCAGCAGCGAGCTGAGGTCACACTCACAAAAGTCACAGCCAAACCACAGTGTGGGGATGAATAATTGCTCAAATCCCCCATCTTTCCGTGGCCATTTTGCAAAGGATGGAAATCAAATGAAAAGGAGCTTAATAAAAGGCTAAAAGCCAAAAGCGTGCCGTGCTTTAGCGTTTTTCCTTTAAATCCTTTTATTAGAATCCATGTATAAATGGCGTATGTATAACACACCCAATCCAAAGGTGGTTGAAACAAAACGGCACTCATGACTCACCCAACCATACATCATTTGATTTTAGCATTGGTTCAAGTCGCTTTCGACCTGCAACACTGGAGCCATCTTTTGTCAGGAAACTGGTCAGGTAAGAACTCCATCATTTTCAAATAAATTCCTTCAAGTTGTGCCACTCCAGAAATGGATTTTAAATCTACTTTCTTGTGACAAAGGGGTAGCTGTGCAAATTACATAGCATATAGTTTGCTAACTTTTGCTAATATCAATAATATCTGGTAATGTCATGGCATTGTGCATGACACACACAAAAAGGATTAGCTAGGTGGGTTGCTTCATTGACCTGTGTCTTAACACCCCCCGCCTAAATGCAGAAACAAAACTGCCTTGAGCCAAGTCAGAGGGTCACTAGATGCTCTATTTCTAAAACCAACAAATTTGGTGCACCCAATAATTCCTCAATGAGCAAATCGTCATTATTGTCCATAAAAGAAAGGAGATATCCTGCCCTGATATAAAGACTATCAATTTTGTCACCACAAGCTTTAGGATTCAGTGTTGGGCTATACAATAACCTCAAAAGAGAGAGAGAATGGGAGGAGCAAGCAAGCATACCAGAAAGTTAGTCGCATATCATATCCCTTTATTTTCTAAGCAATCTAGTACTTGATAATAATGCCATCCAATTCACGAACCTCTTTAGTTTCTTATTTCAGTGTCCTTAAGTTTTTTTTGCTGGACTGCTTTTTCTTGAAGCCTAATGGCTATGGTACAGGATATAGAAAAAAAAAAAAGCAAACTTCCAAATCCTAAGTAATTGGTGAGCTGTATGTCATCTCCCCAAAATGCAGCAGCAGGGAAAAGGGGTCTATAGGTAACTTTAAATGGCCATGCACTAGCACAATTATTTTGGTTCAAATGATGAAGGAATAGCCATGCAGTGATGCACAATACAATTATATATTCAGCGTAGACTAGACCTAGACATTAAAATTCCATCCATTGCTGCTAGGTACAATTCAATGCTCTAGCTTAACCAGACACCTTTAATAAAATTTATCATCAGTTCACTGGACTACACAGATCGCAAGTAATCTTTTAGAAACAGAATTCAACCTTTTGGGAACCTATCTTGCCAAATCACCACTGACCAAGGGGAATCTTTTATATACACGTCAGGACGTACCTTATACGAGATCAAACAAGCAATGGTGCCAACAAAAAGTGTTATGGCAGTTTGCACTCATTGAGGAAACAATGATTAAGGACCAGTAAAACAGTAGTGTTGCTGGGGTATCGAATCTAAAAGATGATATGAAAAATATGCAGATAATGGATCCTATGTTTTTTCCCCAAGAACGTGCCTAAGCATGTACTTCATTAAGAGGAAAACAAATCCACCACACAGCTTTCACTGCCATGAACTAGCTCAAGGACAAGGAGCTGCCAGTTACAAGTTTAGGATTATATTACAAATTTACCTTATAATTCACGAACTTTACTCTTGAGCAACAGTGTCCAGTCTTTCCTCTTTCCTTCAGCATGCTTTTCTTGCCACCTTGTCATCAAATCCAAGTCATACCCAGACAATTGGTTATTGTGTCTTCTTGTCTGTACTTGGTATTAAGTTGCCTTAACAAGATGCCATTGTTTTGTCCTTGGATCCTGGACAAGGTATATACAAGAATTCTCAGTTTATAATGAAGCTGAACATAATTTAGTATACAATTATCTTTAAGTTTTTTGATTCATGACAAAATATTTTGCAGCTAACAGAAAGATCCATGTTAACTTATAAAAATCAATACTAACATAAAATATAACACTCCTTGAAGTTAAACCAATGAAAACACCGATGGAAATGTTATCAGGTCATCTAATTGATCGTGATTAGTCATCATAGTCGGTATCCTGGACTCAACTAGGGGCTACGACTAGATTTGGCAGATTAGTTTTCTGGCTGTCCAATTAGTCGTCGACTGAAGTCAGACAACTAGGGGATGGATGACCAGAAACAGAATGGAATTGTTGGGCAGGTGAGGGCATGGGCTGCATCTAAGATCATGGCTTAGGCCACTTGGGCTCATGTTTTTCAGCCTAATTTGCAACCCTAAATGCAGCCATCATCCTAGAGTCATCTTCATGCTTGATTTGAACTCCAGAACATATAGTATATTAGTATATATTTGGCATATTAGTCCTGATATAACGACTAGGGGCCAGAGCAAGGGATGATTAACCGCGACGGATTGACTAGGCGACTTGATAACACTTTATTCAATGTGTACCTTGAGCTGCCTTGAGTTTTCGACACACAGAGTAGTGCAATGTTGTAGATTGGATGGTAAGTTATTGATCTGAGTTAAGTTTACTACTTTTATTTTCTTCCATGATTTAAGTTTCTACCTCAAACAAGTTGGAAGCATGGCATATCATTAGAGTGGGGCGTTATATGTCAACAATGAGTATATGCTAAGGCCTAAGGCTAAGATTCAGAGTTACATTCTGGAAGACAGCATGTAACAATGGACAACTCAACTTGATCAGAAATGGACCTTTTTGCTAGCAATCTCCGCATAGAAAAAGGCCTCCACAACCCCATAAAAAAGGAGCCTTTTCTAGTGTTTCTCTTGCTCAACTCATAAGTCATAATATTATGGAGCTTTCAAATTGAATGTCGCATCCTTGTAAAGGGTATGACGAGTAAACTTTTTTTCCACAAACACAATATGTTTTTTATGTAGCTAAAAGCTTCTAGTTCTAGATAATCATTGCATAATCTAGAAGATAATTAAGGATTTGATAAAATGTTTATAGAACAAGAAACTGAGTAAAGTAGTAATTTAACCCAGATAACTGCAACCGCTTGCACCCTCTGCAAATTCTCTATATCATTAGTTGACAAGAGATACCAAAAGGTACGATACAGGTATCTCCTATTTTATGAGAAGGTACTGACGTTAATTAGAAACAATTAATGACAGGAAGAACCAATACATCTCGGAATTTCTAGAGGATTGTAATAACACTTGAAGTTCTAACTTTAAGTACCTGTCTTACCTTGCAGGAGCCATGAAGATTTCAGTGGTTTTGAAGCAGAAATGGCCATTTCTCGAAGCCACGGTAATTTACTTGGGTTGCACCAAATAGGATGCCCAAACCTCATCAGCTGGAGGGGGTGGTTGAACCCAGTGCCCAGGTATACGGCTGCAGGCAGGTGCAGCATTTACTATCAGGGAAAATATTATATGAGATCTGCTTAACACACCACAGCACTGATCCATTTTGTAAACCTAGTACATGAGTATATGCTATTATATAGGAATAGAATATATTCAAGCAAAAACAATGAATGGTCATGCTAAATTGTTTTTTTCCAGCAACAATAAGAATATAAGATAAAAGCTATCATAAGGGTACCTGACTTGAAAGTTGAAAACACAACAATGCATCAACATCGATGCAATTGAACACCTAGAAGACAGGTTAGATCTGCGTTTTTACTTCAACATGAAGAAAAATATATTATTCCTGTTTGGAACAAACCATAGTTCTTCCACAGGAATTGGCAAAACTCCTTTGAAGTTCATTCTGTTTCCTCCAAATTGAAAGACGCACCTTTTTCAAGTGCAATTCCTAATCTAGAGTCTAGACCATAATAATGGTCATAGATGCTATTTCACAATAAACTCTTAATGAGGTTAACCTTCCTTTCATCTTGTTATGGTTAAGTAAACAAGGTCACAAACAATAACTGCACAGCAACATGAAAATACTTACAGAGATGCTTGCTTAATGCATCTAAACTAACTTGGAAGAAATTGTACGAACAAGTAGAAGTCTTACCTTCCTCCAGGTCTAATGAAAGAATCCCACATTCTACGGACCTACAACAGAGACAATACAAAGACAAGTTGACTGAGTAGGTATATTGAGTGATGCCCATGCCATGAAGTGAAAATTATCATATTATTTGTTAGGTTACGGAGCCTAGTTTGCATTTCTCAGATTTACACTGTCTTATATATGATTCATAATAAATAAGAAAAGGCTTGCAAAAAGTTCTGAAGTTAGCATAATTACCTCAATGAGTGTCCCCATGTCATAGCTACTTCCATGATAATAATGGTAGAACTCAAAAGGCAGACTGCTTACAGGGTCATGATGTTCATGCCCTTTTCCCTCAAATCTATGGCCTTCATCTTCATGTTCAGTTTTCTGGCTTGCCTGATCATTTTTCTCACTTATCCTGCCATCTCCCAGGCCCTTGTCTTCAGATGGTCCACTAAGCTGTTCAGAACCACCTTCTTGAGAATTTACATTTTGTGGAGGTTTCCTTGATTCCTCAGCAGTCAGAATAGCATCCTTAACAGCATCAGTTCGAGCAGCAGATGCAGCTTGGCGCTCCTCTTCCTGGACTGCAGCCTTAACACGCTCGAGGTATTTATCATCCTCTTCAGGAAGAAAATGACCTAAAACATATAGAACATAAAAAGAAACTCATATATCCATTTCTTGTATTTACACTGAACAAAAAAAAAGAGAGAGAAAAACAACAACACCAATGCAAAAAGAAAAGTTTGCAGTCTTGCAGAGACAGGAGCACTCTGTCATCCAAAAAGTTTGTGCTAGTGGAACCATACACAGGTAGACATTGTATTGCCAATATGGATATGACATCCTCCTCTCTTAAAAAGAGAAAAGGATCGTTACAGGCATATGTGCTTCAGCGGTTCAGCCTTCAGCATGCAAAATGCGAGAATATGAATAACATAGTATTTAAGGTCAGAAAAACACAATGATCACCCATCTCTTTCACTTTAGTAAAAGTCCATCATGGGAATTGTTGTTTCACTGAGTAAATCAACTAGGAAAATAAAATCTAGTCAGTAGTCACCATAATTTTTCCCACCAATGCCCATGCTTTCAAGGATGAGAGAGAATGAATGAATAAGTACTAATATATTTATTAATTAAATACAAAATAATCCAATTATTAATTATTTTCTAGATAATACAACTCATTCTTGTACAGAACATATTTTGTAAAACAGAGAATGCAAATAAAGAAATAGGAAAATAAGAATATCTTACCTTGTTTCTTCATTTTTTGAACTCTTATAGACCGAAGCTCCTGAAGTTTCTCGACCATTAGGGCAAGCTCCAGCTGGAAGTACCAGATTTGAATTGCCAATTGAGAAAATTAGCTTATATGATAAAGAATATTATGATGATACTATTAACTCAAAAACGTCCACAGAATCATTAGTAGATTGAAGTATAAAGAAATTCGAATGACTACTCAATTCTTCATGAACTGATTGCAAAATAGCTCTCTAAAAAATCAAGAAAACAGGTGAATGATATGCCTTAAGGCCTTAAGATTGCTTGCACTAAGACAAGTACAGAGATCAGAGGATTTCTAGAGTTATAAGAAAACTAGATAAAGGGCACAAGAATAGGAAGGCACAGCTTAAAATGTTGCAACTAAACTTATACAAACAAAAAAATATTGGTTTGTATCAATGTTCGGTAGTATGTGATATGCGCTTGCACACAACTAGTAAAAGACAGTTCTGAAACATCCTAGAGAAGACACAGCACAGCCTAGGCATGAAATTTTATTCCATAGTACCTCAGATTCTAGACGGTTTCTTTCCTCATTTGCTTTCTTTCTAGCAATCTGCTGCATGCTTTCCACCTGGTTTACAGGTACGAAACTGAATACATTAATTGTGAAGCAACAATTATGTCCTACTGCAATATATCTTTAATTGTGAAATAAATTTCACAAATACAAGAAAGCACCTTCCGCTTTGCAATGTCCTTGGCTATTTGCTTAGCCCTCCATTCATCAGCTTCCTGGTCAATTCTATCATAATCTGCACGCTCCTGTGAAACAAGACAAGAGATGATTTTGGCTGTTTGCAGGAACGCATTCAGAAACGTATAGTAAACCAAAAAAAAGGAGGCAATGATGAGTGGCACCTTCTGAAAAAGCTCTGCGACATGCTTCCTTCTCCTCTGCCTCCACCGCTTATTTCTCTTATATTTCTGCAGCTTCTGAGTCAACCTAACCATCGCCGACCTCTCCTCCCATGAGCCACTTTGGCTAGTCGCGGAAGAGATAGGCGCAAGAAGATGCTGAAGCTGGTGACAAAGGTAGTTGGCTGCATCTGTTGCCATCGACTCATGAGTTTCCTGACTAATCCCCATGGACCTAGCTAGCTCAACAAATCGCAGGGGCTTGTCCTCCAAAGAATCACCAGACCCTGACGGCAATTCCACCGAAGACGAAGCAGATTCCAGCGTGGCAGCATCACCGGAATTTCTAGCCGCTGCAATTTCCTCGAGCTCGTTCATCCTGACAGGTCAAACCCTTTCTTAAGAAATGGCCGCAAATAAGCAAATTACATGGTCATCGGTAGCTTCCGAGGGTTTTAGGAAATGGGAACTCACAGTGCAGTTGATAACTCGATGGTCTGTTGCAGCTTCCTCACATGATCCCGCACATTGTCGCGCTGCCAAAAGGCAACCGCAGGCGAAGGCGAAGGCAAAGGCGAGGGCGGGGGCGGTTGCTGCCACTGCCATGGTTGAGGCTGAGGAGGAAACGGGGGCGGCGCCCCAAAGGCATTCGGCGGCCGGAACATAGCTGGCGGCTGCGCACTAGGAACACGAAAGCAGCCGTCAATCGCGGTCGCGGGGTGGCGAACACGGCATCGCCCGAAGAACGGGCGGAACTGAAACTGGCGGAGAAGTAGTGCCTTACCGAGATTATTAAGTGACCCAGAGGAGATCGGCGCGGGAATAGGACCGAGCGTCTGTAGAACCGCGGCGAAGGCGGCCGGCGAACGACGACGCGGCGGAGGCGGCGGTAGTGGTGGGCGGGGCGCGGGATCGGCTGCGGCCCGGCCAGTTCCAGTTGGAATTGGGACGGGGAGGGGGAAGAAGACTTGAGAAGCCGATAAAGGGAGCTGGGGGACTGGATGCTCGTGCGGGCTCTTGGCCCGAACGCATTCGTGGGCTATCTCCCTCTTGGAACGGGCGGGACGGGCCGAGACCGAAGAGGAGTGACTCGCAGACGCGGGCCTGTGGGCCTGCTGCCTCTCTCTCTATGTTATTTTGGCGAGCAAACATATTGCTGGGCCAAGTTAGGCGCACAGTGTACAATTATGCCGATGTGAGGGACTTTTCTGCAAGGTTGACGGGTGATTGGGGCTTGGCGGGGCCCACGGGCGTGGGCCAACATTGTGTTGGATATTTTTGGTCGGGCTGGACACCTCGCTCCACGAAGCGCCCTGCATGCATGCCGCGTGGCCTCTCAGCCACTCCCGTGCCCACACGTAGCAGGCCGAGCACCGGGTGGCAGTCCGTTTGCTTCCAGCTAAATGGGCGACGTGGCCCAGTAGCAGTTGGCACTAGAACAGTCAGGACGTGTACTCTGCTGCTATGAGGGCGTCCGCAGTAGCTGGCGATTTGGCCGGCTATTTGATTTTTTTAATTGATGAACAGTTACCACACAGTGCTCGCTAGCTCGCACGCTCGCCGATGCAGCTCTCTCTCACGCACTCTCTTCCTGGCACTTGTTGGCCTCCTCTCTTTTCTCCAAGTTGCTGCCCGGATAGCTAGTGTTGTCTAGGACCACGGCAGACGCTCTGAACCCCAGGACGACACCTTCCTCAACCTTTTCTATATATATATATATTTTTTTCTTTTATATATAGATGAAAAAATACATACAATTTTAGCCCCCATCGAAAGATAAGAATTTCTACCGGTATAAATTTTATATAAATCAATTTATAGACCTATCTTTCAAAGGAGGCCTCAGACATAGAATTAAGGGAGTGTTTGGAACTGCTCTGCTCTAGTTTTTATAACTTTGGTCCACCAATACCATCATGGAGAAGCTCCACTATGAAGTTTATGGAGCACATGGTATGGTTTAGCACACAGTCTAACTCCAGCTCTAGAAATGATTTCTTTCAACCAAATGGTCACTTTTGTCTTTGATTATCGTTTCATGTACGTTCTAATGTCTCCAGCGCCATATATAACATATATATATAAGTAGATATTTATCAAATGAAATCTCACGTAACATATAAGATTTGTTTAGTGATGAGGGAAATATTTTTTTAGTAATAACGGAGACAAAGAGAAACGGCGGTTGTAATCATGGCCAGCGATTTGCTTCGGAATGCCAAAAAAAATGTTGTTTTGTTTTTAAGGATAGTCTAAATGTATATACAATGTTGGTTTTGTTTTCAAATGTCAAAAAAAGGATATTTATGTGCACGTAAAGATGGTCTCAGATAAGAAAGGATAGCTTTCACGCGTACAGACGGAGGGGGAGTCGAATAAATGGCAAAGTGTCTGGTGATTAACGGTGGCAATATGAGTAATTATCCATCAACTCCACTCCACGAGACAGTATAAAACTCTAAAAACTGGAGTAACTCTTGAGGTGTTTCAGAAAAAACATAAAGTTGATCTCTAACTCTACTTTTTTTCTTAGAGCAAAGTTTTTGGAGCAAAATGTATTTGACAACATAGAGCTGGAGCGGAGCTGTAAAAACGAGAGCAGAGCAGTCTCAAACACCCTCACATAGGACTAAATTATTTAGTAACATAATAATCTTTGAGCCTTATGAAAATGATGGACATGCTCCAAGCGAGCATACGACGTCATCTTCATTAGGAATTGATATCGGGCCAAGTTAAAGTATTGGACGAGTTGTTTCTAGCGCTCAATAATAAGAATAATAGAAAAGTCTCGTACCCGGCATATTTCTTTTCAGATGACGGAGTAGTAGGAGCATACAACCGTAACTCAGACACTAGTTTCTATTACAGTCACTAGATACTAGACAGTAATCAGCTTTACTTTTGCTTAGTTCTGCTTTATTCTTTCTGGACACTCAAATAGCTATGTATGATACTTTAGAAATATGCTCTAGGAGTAACTTGTATCTCAAGATGAACTCTTGTATATAAAGAGGTATCAGGCCAAGAGGTTATTTGCCTTTGGCACATAGAAAGATATAACAAATAGCCCAAGCTAAATTTAGAAATAAATCTGCGTGAATAGAGGAACAAAAAACATACATATTAATGATATTCAGATTGAAAACACCAAAATATCATCTATTTGCTTATTTTCCTATATATCACCACGTTTCTCCTATATATTGCTACAATCAATAATTAGTTTTAAGTGCAACGATAATAAAAGTTAGGTAAATTAGCTTAATTGGTCGAAGAGCTTGGGTTTACATGCAAATTGATATCTTTACCTCCTATGAAATGCCACACAAAACTCTATATAAATATACAAACCTTAAGTCTCACTACCGCAGTTGTTACCTTTAATTAATTAGTTTATGGAGAAAACAAATTCCAGACAACAAAATATCAGTTTTAGTGTTATTATGGAAAGCATTGAGGACTTAATCAATAGTGTTACCTTCTCCTAGCACCAGAGTATTTAGCACTTCAGTGCTTGAGAGCTCAAGTTGTTTTTACGTTATAGCTTTGATCATTGACCACATTCTATGAAACCAAGCTTAGTTACTATAATTAAGCATACAAAAGATTATAACAAATAGCTCAAGCTAAATTTAGAAATAAATCTGCCTTAATAGAGGAAAAAACATACATATTAACGATATTCAAATTGAGATTGGGATTGTAAACACCAAAATATAATCTATTTGCCTATTTTCCTATTTTCAAGGGTTGTATACCTCTTCTTTCACATCACTTGATATGATGCAAGTGTCAAGGGCGTTAAACCTTTGGATAGCAGGACCTCGACTACGTAGTTCGTAGTCGCGATCCATGACTTAGGACGAGGTTTTGCCCCTCTGTGCCTAGCTTTGGTTGGAGAAGAGATAGATAGATTAGATGGCAATATATTTGTTGACCTCCATATGTTGTTTAGAAAGCAATATGTGTGTGTCCAAGGGCCCAAACCAACTAGGACTCCTAACTTTCCAAACCGACTAGAACTCCTAACTTTCCTATCCTAAAACGACTACCAACTAGAACTCCTAAGGGTGTGTTTGGTAGGCTGCATAAGGGCCCAACCAAGCTTCCCTAATATATTTTCCTCATGTTTGGTAGGCTGTAGAAATCTCTAAGCATGGCCCAAGCAATGCAAAAGAGGGACGTTGGGTTTACTGGGAACCCTCGATCCTATCATTCCCAGCAAGACACGTGTCGGTGTTATGACCCGGGGGTCAAGACCACCAACGAGTAAATTTGTATATCGCGTGCTCCCTCTCTCAGACGTGATGCAAGATGGACACAAGGTTTATCCTGGTTCGGGCAAAGAAGGCCCTACGTCCAGCGGGGAGGATGACTTGTATTATCTCGCACCCAAAACGTGCTCGTACAGGGGGGTACAAGCTATGTTACACGGGGTTGCTCAGAGTGAGCTGCGGTCTAAGGCTAGCGGGTTTGCCCTAGGTTGTGGGTTTGCCACCCGAGGGGTCGATCGAGCCGCGGGGTATGTATGCGTGGAGTGTGATAGTCTGAACCGAAGTCCCGGAGATTACCGGATCCAGCCAGCCGTCAGCCCCCCTTTTATTTTACCTCGGCATCCCCTTTTATAGACCAAGGGGAGGTCCGAGGGTACAGGGTCCTAACTGTGGCAGTATGGGTAGCGTGTCCGAGGCACAGTGTTGGCGGAGAGGCGTTGAGCACTGTGGCGGCATGGCCTTCCCGTCCTTCTGGCGTCCCCGGTCGTGGTGGCAGTAGAAGTCGCCGCGGCACAGCGTCCGCAGACGGGCACGAATCCCACGGCTGAAGCGGGACGGGGCGGATGGGACGGCCCCCATACTGGAGTTGTTGGAGAGAGAGGGGTCGAGCCCCCCGGTCGAGGGAGGGGTCGAGCCCTGCGTGGCTCTGTCGCATTCCCGAAGTCGTCGTCGAGGGCCGCACTGTTCACTTTCCGAGGGGTACTGCTGGAGTCCGTACTCGCGTAGTGGCGACAGTGGCGGCACAGTTGACAGGAATTGGGGACTTGACGGGGAGTTGGTGGATTTTGACAGCGGACGCGGGCGCCCATGTCGTTAGGTGGTTTCACTTTAACCCATGCCGGGAGCAGTTGGGTTAATTGAGCCTCTCGTCCGGGGGTCATCTGTTCGACCCCTGGTCCGTCGCTCATCGTCGAGGTAGGGTCGGAGCACGGACGGGGTCGGAGCAGAGACGGGGTCGGAGGGGTTGAGGTAGAGGTCGGGGTAGAGGTCGAGATAGAGGTCGAGATAGAGGTCGTTCGTCCGACCCCTCGTCCGTCCTTCGTTCGTCGAGGTGGGGGCCGGGGGGTCGTTCGCTCGCCCCCTCGGTCCGTCATTTTTCGTCGAGGTAGGAGTCAGGGGGTCGTTCGTTCGCCCCCTCGGTCCGTCATTTATCGTCAAGGTAGGAGCCGGGGGGTCGTTCGTTCGCCACCTCGGTCTGTCATTTATCGCCGAGGTAGGAGCCGGGGGGTCGTTCGAACGACCCCTCGTCCGTCATTCGGCGTCGAGGTGGGTCGGCTCGTGACTTGTCACCACAACTGGTGTAGAGGGGGCCCTCGAGGGATGGGCCGTGCTTTACTGAGCAGTGGGCTGGTCCCTACCTTAAAAATAGTTGCTATGTTTAGTGTTAATTTATCGAAGGGTTTAGGGTACCCCTTACCTTCGTACCCGACAGTAGCCCCCGAGGTCCCAGAGGAGTGATTTAGAACTCCTCTGGGGGCTATGATACACGTTTTCTCAGAGGGAGTAAGGATTGCCCGGAGGTTTTGTCCTTGGCCTGCAGGGTTAGTGCAAGGTTCGATTCTCCGTGGGGTGCGCGCGAGCGCACCCCGCGGGGGTAGCCCCTGAGGCCCCAGAGGAGTGATTAAGAACTCCTCTGGGGGCTATAATATGTTGTATCGAGGGGTTTTTTAAGGATACCTGGAGGCGTGGCACCCTGTCGAGGGGTCAATTCCATCCCTTTCCCTGAAAAGAGAAGTGTTCGAGGGCGGCTGTCGAACCCTTCCGAGGGCCAGCCTTCGCTCCCTCGAGCACAACTGGAGTCAGAGCGCCCCGCCCGAGAGGTCGACTCTGTCTGCCAGGTCACGGGTTTTTCGACCCTCTTTCGTCGAGGGGTGCTGTGCGTAGTCGGGCCCTCGAGCCCTCGAATGGCTAGGCCTTCACTACCTCATAGCGTCCTTCCCACGGATCCTTGCGTTTGGATTGTGGGGTGAAGAGCATCGTGCTATCCTCGTTAGGACGAGCCCGAAGTCCTCGGTGAGCTATTCTCGGGCATGAGTCCATTAGAAATGGTGCCCAGTATGGGTAAAAATCCGAGTGAGAACACGTGCCCCATTCGATAGGGGTCGACTAGTGGCCCGGAGGCGTTCTCATTGTTAAGCAAGCCGTACGGCCTACTAAGCACGACCATGTGGATCACCAAGGTGCCAACCCCATTCGATAGGAGTTGGTGGCTCGATGCCTCCCAGCGTAGGGATCCTTAGGTGTTCCTAGGTATGCCTCGGATATGTCCCAGGGAGCCTCGAGAATTCGTTCTTGAGCTAGGGGCACGCGCCTGGCCTCCCCGGTACATCCCTAACTCGCGTACTCGAGGGCGGCTGTCGAACTCCGTTCGTGGAGCCAGCCTTCGCTCCCTCAAGATTTGGGGGTGGACCGGAGTTCGTTAACCATGGGTCCTTCCTGACCTCAGGTACTCGAGGGCGGTTGTCGAACCCTATGTAAGGGTCAACCTTTGCTCCCTCAAGATTTGACGGATGGTTCGTCATCCGACGCTATCCTCAGGAGGAGGAGTCCTGCCTTGTGGACCGCCGAGGGGAAAAGCAGGTGGTTGTTGTATTGAACTTGGGGACATACCTGTGCTGGAGCTCTCGAGGGAGGCTGTCGAACCCACGGACGGGCCAGCCTTTATCCCTTCGAGGCCGTGGAATGAACTGGAGTCGACGACCTGAGGCCTCGTCAGGCCTCGGGTACTCGAGGGAGGCTATCGAGCCCGTTCGTGGGCCGGCCTTTGTCCCCTCGAGATTTTGGGGTGGACCAAAGTCCTAACCCGAGGTCATTTCTGGCCTCGGGTACTCGAGGGTAGCTGTCGAACCCTCTTTCGAGGGCCAGCTCTCACTGCCTCAAGATTCCTTACCCTCGAAGATAACGTTTCCGGCCGCGCGCCTTTTTAGGCGATGTCCGTTCGGCGCAACAGTGGCGGTTGTAGGGCGGAGTGCGGCGCGGAGCCCGACGATGGGACGGAACGCCTTATCCTGGAGGAATATGAGGAAGGGAGTACAGGCGAATTAAATGTGGGGATTCTCTTGCCTGTTTGCCGGATCCGTTCGTTGGCCTCCCGCGTATAAGTAGCGAAGGTGAGGAGTCGGGTGTTCTTTCTGCACACTTGCCTTCCTCGCCTCCTTGCCTTCGTCTTCCTTGCCTCCTTCTCCCCGCTACTGCCTTAGGCATCCCGCGAGCCGGAACTCTACGCAAGTGAGAGAGAGAGAGATAGGGAACGTACCGTCCACCCCTAAGTCTGAGCGAACCACCGTCCCAAATCCCATGGCCAAGTTCAGCCTCGTCGGCCCTGATGACTGGCCTGCATCCTCGGTGACCGCCTCGCACGGGTTGGTGGAGAGCGGCCTCCTCCGGCCTGTCACCTCGACGGAGCGTCCGGAGTGGGTGCTGCCGTCGCCGGACCACGCCGAGCCCAACCCGCCGGAGGGGTACATGGTGTCCTTCGAGATTTTCCACTGGGCGGGACTAGGAGCCCCGCCCAGCCGCTTTCTGCGCGTGCTTCTCCACCACTACGGTGTGGAGCTCCAGCACCTCACCCCCAATGGCGTCTGCCAGGCGGCGGTCTTCACCGCGGTGTGCGAAGGCTACCTTGGGATCGAGCCCCACTGGGAGCTGTGGCTCCACATCTTCAAGGCAAGCATCTTCCACACCTCGGTCGACAAGGGCGCCCGCCGGATGGTCAGGGCCGGGTGCTGCTGCATCTCCGTCAAGCGGCCGGGGTGCTGGATCCCGGGGAAGTTGTCATCGAGCCACTCCGGATGGCACTCCGGGTGGTTCTACCTGAGGAATAACGACGACCTGCTCCCGGCGTACACCGGGAGGACGATCGACGCACAGCCAGACTGCGGGGGGTACGGCGTCCCGACGAACAAGCAGTCCCGCCTCAATAACTTGCTGGACGCGCTTAGACGTCTGAAGGAGGAGGGGCTCACGACAGAGATTGCCGCGTCGGTGTTCCACCGACGGCGTGTCGTGCCGCTGATGACCCGACCCCTCCGCATCGACGAGATGGGTCCGGGGGTCGACCTCTCGGGCTGTCGCCTCGCCGAAGACGAACTTACCCCGGACAGGGTGGTTCGCCGCGTCCGCCGCTTCTTCGCGGGGTCGTTCGCCGCCAAGAACATCGCGAAGATCCCCATGAAGCCGGACGAGGGGTGCTTCGAGCTGGTATGGTTCTCTCCTCTTGTTAGAGTTCTCGCGTTCGCCCTTTCCGTCTCTTTTGCCCGCGTCTGACCGCCTCGCGTTCCGCAGGGGAACGTATCCTTCCGACCCTCGCCCCCGCCGGTGAAGGAGGACCGGGCCGCGAAGTAGGCGAGGCGCCTTCAGGCGGAGAAGCAGAAGGCGGACAAGGACAAAGCCAAGGAGGCCACGGCTAAGAGGGCCCGAGAGAACGAGGCGAGGGAACAGCGTCGGGTCCGACAGAGGCGTGAGGGCCTCCCTGAGGAGTTGTCGCCCTCGGAAGAGGAGGACGAGGAGGAGGTGAACTGGAGCGATGTGGAGGAGGAGACGGCGCCTGAACAGGCGGCCGTTGAAACCGGCGGAGGGGAGGGGTCGACCTCTAGGTCGGCCCCTACCGTCGAAGCTGAGCCACGGGGGGAGCGCCCCGTGGCTTCTCGGGATGAAGTGCCGCGGCAGACGCACGGGCAGTCATCGCGATCCCCGTCGGGGGGTCGATCGAGCGAGCCCCCGACGCCTGCCGCGTCGAGTGCACGGGTGTCGGGCCCGTCGGCGCAGGTGGAGACCGGCAAGGGGACAACGGTGGCGTGCCGGCCCCTGCCCAGGAGACGGTGCCGAGAGCCGCCTCGACCCCCGACCCCCGGGTGGCGGTGCTCAAGAGTTCGACCAGCCCGACGGTCGCCGGGCAGAAACGCCGGGCCCCAAGGGGGTAAGTCGCCTTCGAGGGTGTTGTCCGTATTTTTCTTTTTGTTGATAATGACCTGTGCTCATCGTTGCGCACGGGTCTCTTTCTGAGGTCGAAGCGCCCGCAGGGAGACGCGTCCTTCGCCCCTGCCAAGAAGCTGAAGGTGGGGGCCGCGGTCCAGGCAGTCGCCGAGGCCGGTCCTGCTGCTCCGCCCTCTTCGACGCTCACCCCCGAGGCGGCATTGGCGGCCAAGGCCCGGGAGGCGATGGAGCGGGGGACGGCGCGGGGTGCCTCGGTGTCTGCTCAGACGGCCGAGGAGATGGGCCTGCCTGCGGGGGTCACGGAAGCGACGATCGCGGCGCCTGCACGACCGTCGGAAGGAGCCGCACCCGACGCCCCTGGGGGTGCAGGGCCTTCGTCGACGGTGGTTGCGGCCGAGGTGGTGGAGGTGGTCGGGCCCCAGGCCCCCGTGAACGAGGAGGAGGCTCCGACTCACCCAACGCCGGGGCATTGGCCCGAGGGCCTAGCTGCGCTGGAGGCTCGACTCCGGCTCGAGCGTGAGGGCACGACTGCCGACGCACCCGAGGGCCCTTCGTCGACGCCGGGGCTCGAGGAGGAAGGTCGGGTCGAGCGGCCCGACGCAACACCTATGCCGGCGTAGGGCGGGATGTTGATGGAGCCCACCCCCGCCGAGGTGGACGAGATGGTGGCCGAGCTGGTGGGCTCGGCGGAGACGACCACCGTCGCGGTCCCTCGGGCGGAGCCGGGGGTGGGTCGGCCTCCCCTCGAGGCTGGGGAGGCCGTCATCTCGAGGTAAGCCGTGCTTCGACTTACTCGAGATGCAGTGGGTTTGCATTGCGGGGTGCTAATTTCTTCGAGTCTTTCACCGCGCAGGGCCGTTCTACTGGCCGGGGTTTCCTTCGCCGGGTGGCGACGGCTCGGTGGGGCCGTCGACGTCCTCGCGGGGTGGCCCAGAGGACAGGAGAGGGACAGGCGGAGGAGTTCTCGCCCCTCCTTGCTTGGCGAGAGGAGGTCGAGCGGCGCGGGGGTGGGTTTTGTTCTCCCTTAGATTTTACTTGGAATATCTGATCACTGTTTGCTGACGGTTTTCCTTTTTATCGTCGTCAGGCGCTGCGGGTGAGGTCTTACGAGAAGTCCAAGCACATTCTCCGGGTAGAGGGACAACTCTCGACCCTTCGCGCCTCGCTGGATAGGGCGGAGGATGGGGCCACCCGCGCGAGGGCTGAGGCGGCAGCCGTCCGAGAGGATGCCGAATCCAAGGTCACCCACGCGAGGGCCGGCTACGAGGCCGTTCAGAAGGAAGTCTGGGCGACCTTGCAGACGGCGCAGACAAAGCTCGACCTCGCCCTTCAGTCCTCCGTCACCGTCGGGCAGGAACGGGACGCTGCCCTCGAGGCCAAGCGTAAGGCCGAGGAGGAGGCCGCCCGGCTGAAGGAGGAGCTGGCCCGGGCGAGCGAGAGTATCAAAGGGCTCCGGGGAGACCTCAACGCCGTCTCCAGCGAGCGTGACGCGCTGGCCGCCTCGGAGGAGAAGGCTCGGACCCGTGCGACCTTCCTGGGCGTGGTGGCGATGAACCAGAAAAGGGCCCTCGATGACACGGGAAAAACCATCGAGGGCCTCGAGGCCAAGGTCAGGGGTCAGGCCTCCGACCTTGGCGACATCCGCCGCCATCTCAAGGAGACCGAGCAGGCCTATGCCACCCTAGACGCATATGCCCAAGGTGGGTGTTTCGAGAGTGTTGCAGAATTTATCCTGTCTCGACCCTTCTTCCTGCTCTTTTGGGTTTTGACCGTGTTGCGTGCTTGTTTTGGCAGAGCTCGCAGTGGATAAGGCCCGCGCCCATGAGGACCTGAACAACCTCCAGGGCCTCCTTGGGACTGAGGCGAACCTCAACGTGAAGCTCGCGGACGTCATCAACACTTTCTGCAACGACCTCTCGGTCAAGCCGGAGCCAGAGGTCGAGGGGGATGCTCGAGGGGACTCCCTGCTACGCCGCTTCTACTCCATGACGCAGGGGTGACGGAAAACGTCCGTGCCGCCCTGCATGTGGGTGTGAAGCGGGCCCTCGCAGTCGTCAACTCGCTCTACAACGTGGACCTCAACCTCGTCGTCGACGAGTTCGCCACCGACTCGAGGCTGACCGAGGAGGAGAACGACGCGAAGTGCCAGGAGTTGATGGATCTCGCGGAGGTGCCCGAAGGCGAGCTGGCGAAGCTCTTCAAGCTCGAGGTGATCCCCTCGGTGGACGGAGATGGCGCCGAGTAGCCCTCGGAAGGTGTCGACGAGTAGTCCCGGGCCTGCGAGCCATATCTGGACAAGAAGGTCCATGTAATAGTTAGGCCTTTGTATTGATACAATGCCAAGCCCCCGAGGGCTTTTTGTGTATAATGCATTTTGATCGAGATGCACATAGTTATTTTTGTTTTTCGAGCTCTCTCTGCTTTTCTTTGCCTGAGTCGACGCTTGTGAACTAAGTATTCGACGCACGCTCGCATCGTTGGAAGGGGGGGAGCGAGCGGGGATACCGTAGCCCTGGGGCGTAGGTGAGTCCCTGGCTCGACGACACCCGCGACCCTTAGGGAGTTCGAGGCGCCTTTATTTAGTTTGAAGCGTACTCGAGGGAAAGAACGAGAGGGAAAGCCGAGTTTCGAAAAACGTTCGAGTTTTTCGGAGACTTAGGAGGGGGGAGCCCCCCTGTTAGCCCCGAGGGAGGCTCGACTTTGCTGGGGCAAAGTCGAGGCTACCTTAGTTTTGTAGATGGGTGCGTCTCGTTGTTTCTACTTCTCGAACTCTCTCTTTTCTTTGCCTGAGTCGACGCTTGTGAACTAAGTGTTCGACGCACACTCGTATCCCTGGAAGGGGGGTGGCGAGTGGGGATATCGTAGCCCTGGGGCGTAGATGAGTCCCTGGCTCGACGTCATCCTTGACCCTTAAGGAGTTCGAGGCGCCTTTACTTAGTTATGAAGCGTACTCGAGGCAAAGGTCGAGAGGGAGAATCGGGTTTCGAAAAAAGCGTTTGGGTTTTTCGAGGACTTAGGAGGGGGCGCCCCCCTGTCAGCCCCTGAGGGGAGCTCGACTTTCCCGGGGCAAAGTCGAGGCTACCTTTGAGCTACGAACGAATGTGAAATGTGTTTCGAAAACATTTTATTCATTCGAGGATTTGCACATAAATGCGAAAATGTACAAGGCCCTGAGGCCTCAGGGATAGAAGCGACGTAGTTGTTCGATGTTCCACGCGTTGGTGAAGATCTCGCCCTTCTCGTTCTTCAGCTTGTAGGTGCCGGGCTTCAGCACTTCTGCCACGATGAAGGGTCCCTCCCAAGGTGGCGTCAACTTGTGACGCCCCTTGTTGCTTTGTCGACGGCGCAGAACGAGGTCGCCGACGTTGAGGTCCCTTTTGCGTACGTTTTTGTCGTGGTAGCGCCGCAGTGTCTGCTGGTACCGTGCCGACTTGAAGAGGGATGTATCACGGGCTTCCTCGAGCTGGTCGAGGGAGTCCTCTCGGGCTACCATGTTGGCTTGCTCGCTGTAGGCTTTTAGTCGAGGGGACCCGTACTCGAGGTCAGTGGGGAGGACGGCCTCGGACCCATAGACCAAGAAGAATGGGGAGAACCCCGTGGTTTGACTCGATGTCGTTCGGAGACTCCATAGCACAGCGGGCAGCTCGTTGACCCATCTCCTTCCATGTCTGTTCAGCTGATCGAAGGTCCTTGGCTTGAGGCCCTGCAAAACCATACCATTGGCACGCTCGACCTGACCGTTAGTTCGAGGGTGGGCGACTGCGGACCAATTCACCCTGATGTGGTGATGGTCACAGAAGTCCAGGAACTTTTGGCCGGTGAACTGCGTGCCATTGTCGGTGATGATGACGTTGGGGACCCCGAAGCGGTGGACGATGTCGGTGAAGAATAGCACGGCTTGTCGAGACTGGATGTTTGCGATGGGTCGAGCCTCGATCCATTTCGAGAACTTGTCGATAGCCACGAGGAGGTGAGTGTGGCCACCCTTGGTTCTTTTCAGGGGGCCGACCATGTCGAGCTCCCATACTGCGAACGGCCAGGTTATGGGTATCATCTCAAGAGCTTGGGCGGGTAGGTGGGTCTGCCTGGCGTAGAATTGGCATCCCTTGCAGGATCGAACGAGTTTGGTGGCATCGTTGACGGCCGTCGGCCAGTAGAAGCCCTGTCGAAAGGCACTTCCTACCAGCGTTCTCGGCGCCGCGTGGTGGCCACAAGCCCCCGAGTGTAGATCTTTCAGCAATGCCTTCCCCTCCTCGAGGGTGAGGCAGCGTTGAAGTACACCCGACGGGCTACGTCGATATAGCTCGCGGCCGACCCCGTACAAGACGTAGGTTTTGGCACGTCGAGCCACACGACGGGCCTCCGTGCGGTCTTCCGGGAGTTTGCCTCGCGTCAGGTACTCGAGGTAAGGCGCGCGCCAATCCGTAGGGGGGGTTGGCGCTACGACGGCCCCGTCGATCTCAATGACCTCTCCCCCGCTCGAGGGGGGATCGGTCGAGGGTGGCGGATCGCCCCCTTGCTCGAGGGCGGGAGCCCCCGAGTCCAGGTCGACGGAGGGCGTGTGAAGATCCCTCGAGAAGATGTCGGGAGGGACTGTGCCTCGAGTAGACGCGATTTTGGCCAGCTCGTCGGCAGCTTCGTTGTACCGACGGACAACGTGGTTGAGCTCGAGGCCGTAGAACTTGTCTTCGAGTTTTCGGACCTCCTTGCAGTAGGCTTCCATCTTAGGGTCGTGGCAGCTTGAGTCTTTCATCACTTGGTCGATCACCAACTGAGAGTCCCCTCGCACGTCGAGGCGTCGAACCCCGAGCTCGATGGCGATGCGCAGGCCGCTGACTAGGGCCTCGTATTCGGCGACGTTGTTGGAGGCAGGGAAGTGGAGGCGGATGACATAGCGCATATGGACCCCTGAGGGTGATATGAACAGCAATCCGGCGCCTGCTCCCGTCTTCATCAACGATCCGTCGAAGTACATGGTCCAGAGCTCGCTCTGAACTTGCGCTGGGGGTAGTTGGGTGTCGATCCATTCTGCAACGAAATCTGCCAGTACCTGAGACTTGATGGCCTTCCGAGGGGCGCAGGAGAGGGTATCCCCCATGAGCTCGGCCGACCACTTGACGATCCTTCCCAATGCCTCCCGGTTCTGGATTATCTCTCCGAGGGGGAAAGATGAAACCACAGTGACCGGGTGGCCAAGGAAGTAGTGTTTGAGCTTGCGCCGAGTGAGGACGACCGCGTACAACAGCTTCTGGATGTGGGGGTACCTCGTCTTGGTCTCGGAAAGGACCTCGCTCACGAAGTAGACAGGCCTCTGAACCGGCAGGGCGTGTCCTTCCTCCTCCCTCTCGACTACTATGACCGCGCTGACTACCTGGGTAGTTGCTGCGACATAAAGCAAGAGGGGCTCGGCCGGACTTGGGGGTACCAAGACCGGGGGCGAGGTGAGCAAGGCCTTGAGCCTCGAGAGCGATTCCTCGGCTTCGGCGGTCCACGCGAAGTGTTCCGTCTTCTTCAGGAGGCGGTAAAGGGGTAGGGCCTTCTCTCCGAGCCTCGAGATGAAGCGACTGAGGGCGGCGAGGCACCCAGTGACCCTTTGCATGTTCTTGAGGTCGTTGATCGGGCCCATCCTCGTGATGGCGGTTACCTTCTCGGGATTGGCCTCGATCCCGCGCTGGGAAACTATGTATCCTAGGAGCATGCCTCGAGGGACCCCGAAGACACACTTCTCAGGGTTCAGTTTTATGCGATTAGCCCTGAGGCACCCAAACGCGATCTCGAGGTCTCCGACCAGGTTTCCGACTGTTCTGGACTTGACTACGATGTCATCGACATAGGCCTCGACGGTCGGCCCTATGTGTTTCCCGAAGACGTGGAGCATGCATCGCTGGTAGGTGGCCCCGGCATTTCGCAAGCCGAAGGGCATGGTGAGGTAGCAAAACATGCCGAAGGGAGTGATGAAGGAGTTCGCGAGCTGATCGGACTCCTTCATCTTTATTTGGTGGTAGCCAGAATACGCATCAAGGAAGCAGAGGGTTTCGCATCCCGAAGTGGAATCTACTATTTGATCGATACGTGGTAAAGGAAAAGGAACTTTGGGACATGCTTTATTTAGACTAGTGTAGTCTACACACATCCTATCCTTCCCATTCTTTTTCTTTACAAGCACGGGATTAGCCAACCACTCGGGATGATGCACCTCCTTGATGAATCCGGCCTTCAAAAGCTTGTCGACCTCCTCCCCGATGATCCTGCACTTCTCCTCATCGAAGCGGCGCAGGCGTTGCTTCACCGGTTTGGACCCGGCTCGGACGTCCAAGGAGTGCTCGGCGACCTCCCTCGGAATGCCTGGCATATCCGAGGGACTCCATGCGAACACGTCGGCATTCGCACGGAGAAAGTCGACGAGCACTACTTCCTATTTGGGCTCGAGGGTGGCGCTGATCGTCAGCACCTTCCCATCCACGAGGTTGGGGTCGAGTGGGACGGTCTTGGTGTCTTCCGCCGGCTTGAAGTTGCCAGCATGTCGCTTGGGGTCGGGGATCTCTCCGACAAGTCGTCGAGGGCCGCGAGGATTGCCGAATCCTCGCGGGCCTCGGCTTTCTCCACGCACTCGACGTCGCAGTCGTATGTGTGCTCGTAGGAGGTGTCGACGGTGATGACCCCCGAGGGCCCCGACATCTTGAGCTTGAGGTAGGTGTAGTTCGGGACCGCCATGAACTTGGCGTATCCCGGTCTACCGATGATGGCGTGGTAGGTGCCTCGCCACGCGACCACCTCGAAGGTCAGCTCTTCCTTTCGGAAGTTCGAGGGGACGCCGAAACAGACTGGTAGCTTGATGCAGCCGATCGGGAGCGCCTTCTTCCCCAGGACGATCCTGTGGAACCCCCCCCCCCCCGCGTGCTGGGCAGGAGCATGGTCCTCGGGATCCCCAGGAGGTCGAGGGTCTCGGCGTAGATGATGTTGAGGCTGCTCCCCCCATCCATGAGTACCTTGGTGAGGCGGGTGTTGAGGATGATCGGGGCGACGATGAGCGGGTAAGCCCCTGCGTTGGGGATGTGCTCGAGGTGGTTGTCCTGATCGAAGGTGATCGGCGTATGCGACCAGTCGAGGTACCGCGGAGCCTGGGCTCGAACGGAAAAAACTTCTCGACGCTACCTCTTGCGCTGGCGCGTGGTGAGGCGAGTCGAGGGTCCCCCGTAGATCATGTAGCAGTCGTGGATTTCGGGGAAGCCTCCTTTCTTGACATCGCCCCTGACGTGGGCGTCACAGGGCGGGTCTTCTTTGCCGTCATCTCTCCTGAAGCCAGGAGAGACGAAGTGCTTTCGGAGCATGCGGCAGTCCTCGAGGTCGGTGGTTGGCCGGCCCCATATGATAGGGGTAAGGCTCCTTCAGCATCTTATCAAAGACGCCCCCGTCGGGAGGGGGCCCTCGAGGCTTCTTCTTGTCTGCCGCAGCGACAAGGTCGTCGGGCTCGTCGTCGGGCTCGACGTTGGGCTCGACGTTGCGTCGGCCCGGTCGGTTCTTCTTCTTCTTCTTATTCCGGCCGCCATTGTCGTCGTTGTTCCCTCTGGGCCCATTGTTTCTCTTGGGCCCATCGTCCGAGCCCCCGGGCTCATCCGCCTTGCTTTTCCCCTTCCCTGGGGGTATCTGGAAGAACGCGCCAACGGCCTCTTTGCCAGCTGCGTAGTTGGCGATGACGTCCATGAGCTCGTTGGCGGTCTTGGGAGTGTTTCGCCCCAGCTCCCGCACCAACTCCTTGCAGGTTGTCCCGACGATGAACGCCGTGATGACCTCGTGGTCGGAGATGTGGGTCAGTGCGGTGCGCTGCTTCGAGAATCGGCGGGTGAAGGCACGGAGGGTCTCCCTTGGCTTCTGCTTGCAGCTGCGAAGGTCCCAGGGGTTGCCCGGCCGCTCGTAGGTGCCCTTGAAGTTGCCCTCGAAGATCCGGACCAGGTCGGGCCAGTCCTGGATCAAGTCCGGGGGTAGCTCCTCGAGCCACCTTCGAACGATGTCGGAGAGGAACAGTGGAAGTTGCCGAATGATGACGTGGTCATTGTCGGCTCCACCCAGCTGGCATGCCAGCCTGAAGTCGGCAAGCCAGAGCTCTGGCTTGGTTTCGCCGTTGTACTTGACCAGGCTGGTGGGTGGACGGAAACGGACGGGCAGGGAGGCCCGCCGGATGGTTCTACCGAAGATTCGGGGCCCCGGCGGCTCCAGAGACGACATCGGTCTTCGTCGCTGTCGTAGCGCCCACCCCTGTGAGCGCTGTAGCCTCGAGCCTCGGCGTCGCCGTACCGACGTCGATTGTTCACCCGAGGGGGTCGATCGTCGACGAGGCGTTCCTGAACCGGTCGTCGCTCGACCTAGCCCTGGGGTGCCTTGTTCTGGTGGACGGACACCTCTCGATTTTGTCGGGGGGGCACTGCTTGTCGCTTAGAGGCAGCCCCTCGACGCCTCGAGGCTGAGCTCTCCGCCTGCTGCACGGCCGCAGTTTGGAGAAGCCCCTAGATTTCGTCCCTAATACGCCGTGCTTGGGGGGTCAATGGCGCCGGCATGTCGCGGAGCAGCATCGCAGCCGCTACGACATTCTGGCTGGGGCGGTTGAAGACTCGGGGTTCGACGGCCCCCTCCTCGACGATCTACCGGTGGACTTCCCGGGCCCGCTCGCGAGCTCCTCCACCCTGAGGACACCCTCGATCCCGCTCGAGGGCGTGCTCGAGCTGCTGAAGACGCAGGCGCTCCTCCTCGAGCTTGCTGAGAAGCTCTCGGACCTGCGCGATCTAGACGTCTGAGGGTGGATCGGCTCTATCAGGGCTTGGAGGGTTGGCATCTCATGCGGTGTAGCGTTGGCCCCTCCTCCTTCTTCGGTGGCCGTGGTGTCGTCGACGTCATCCTGCGGGTCGGCTTGTTCGTCGAGGTGGAAGCACTCCCGGGTGGAGTCGTAACTCTCGTCGGGAGAGTCCGAGTCGGGGTCGGCGTGGTAGAAGTGGGGGAAGGGTCCCCTTTCCCCCTCCTCCAGGCGCCGCCGTAACGTGACCCATGTACGGGGTAGTCCCGGTTCGCCCGGTGAAGAGGTGTTGACGGGAACGGCCGTCGCGCGCGGCGGAGTCCCTGGAGACCCGCCACGTGCCCGTATCTGCAATCTTGCGAGGGCGGAAGAGAGCCCTACACTGTCGTGGTGCCCGCGCGGGAATGGGTCACGCGGTGATGATGGGGTCGAGTGTGTCGGAGAGGCCGCGGGGACCCCTGGGGACGACGATGCGGCGGAGCCAAAGTCCCACTCAGAGGGGCGCCCGCCCTCGACCCATGAGCATGGGTCAAACGGACCCCTGGGAGAAGGGACTGTATCACCAGCTGGGGCCGGGGAAACGGCGTTCGGCACCTCGGAATCTGCACGACGACGAGCGCGTCGGAGCCGCTCACGCCTCCTCCTGATCGCAGGCCAGAGGCGTAAGCGGAGTGGTCGTCGCCTGACCCTTGCTGGCCCCGGCGTACAGGTGCTGCTGGCGTCCAGGCCACGAGCGGAGGGAAAGACTATGAAGTCGCCTTGGTCCGTGGATACGAACCCTAGACTACAGAACCAGATGACGACGGTGAATGGAAACGGTGGGATGGTGGAATCCATCTGAGAGAGTAGTTCGGAGTTGATCGACACGCAATTCCCCCTACTTGGCGCGCCAACTGTCGGTGTTATGACCCGGGGGTCAAGACCACCAGCGAGTAAATTTGTATATCGCGTGCCCCCTCTCTCAGACGTGATGCAAGATGGACACAAGGTTTATCCTGGTTCGGGCAAAGAAGGCCCTACGTCCAGCGGGGAGGATGACTTGTATTATCTCACACCCAAAACGTGCTCGTACAGGGGGGGGTACAAGCTATGTTACACGGGGTTGCTCAGAGTGAGCTGTGGTCTAAGGCTAGCGGGTTTGCCCTAGGCTGCGGGTTTGCCACCCGAGGGGTCGATCGAGCCGCGGGGTATGTATGCGTGGAGTGTGATAGTCTGAACCGAAGTCCCGGAGATTACCGGATCCAGCCAGCCGTCAGCCCCCCTTTTATTCTACCTCGGCATCCCGTTTTATAGACCAAGGGGAGGTCCGAGGGTACAGGGTCCTAACTGTGGCAGTATGGGTAGCGTGTCCGAGGCACAGTGTTGGCGGAGAGGCGTTGAGCACTGTGGCGGCATGGCCTTCCCGTCCTTCTGGCGTCCCCGGTCGTGGTGGCAGTAGAAGTCGCCGCGGCACAGCGTCCGCAGACGGGCACGAATCCCACGGCTCAAGCGGGACGGGGCGGATGGGATGGCCCCCATACTGGAGTTGTTGGAGAGAGAGGGGTCGAGCCCCCGGTCGAGGGAGGGGTCGAGCCCTACGTGGCTCTGTCGCATTCCCGAAGTCATCGTCGAGGGCCGCACTGTTCACTTTCCGAGGGGTACTGCTGGAGTCCGTACTCGCGTAGTGGCGGCAGTGGCGGCACAGTTGACAGGAATCGGGGACTTGACGGGGAGTTGGCGGATTTTGACAGCGGACGCGGGCGCCCATGTCGTTAGGTGGTTTCACTTTAACCCATGCCGGGAGCAGTTGGGTTAATCGAGCCTCTCGTCCGGGGGTCGTCCGTTCGACCCTTGGTCCGTCGCTCATCGTCGAGGTAGGGTCGGAGCACGGACGGGGTCGGAGCAGAGACGGGGTCGGAGGGGTCGAGGTAGAGGTCGGGGTAGAGGTCGAGATAGAGGTCGAGATAGAGGTCGTTCGTCCGACCCCTCGTCCGTCCTTCGTTCGTCGAGGTGGGGGCCGGGGGGTCATTCGCTCGCCCCCTCGGTCCGTCATTTATCGTCGAGGTAGGAGTCGGGGGGTCGTTCGTTCGCCCCCTCGGTCCGTCATTTATCGTCGAGGTAGGAGCCGGGGGGTCGTTCGTTCGCCACCTCGGTCTGTCATTTATCGCCGAGGTAGGAGCCGGGGGGTCGTTCGAACGACGCCTCGTCCGTCATTCGGCGTCGAGGTGGGCCGGCTCGTGACTTGTCGCCACAGCTGGTGTAGAGGGGGCCCTCGAGGGATGGGTCGTGCTTTACTGAGCAGTGGGCTGGTCCCTGCCTTAAAAATAGTTGCTATGTTTAGCGTTAATTTATCGAAGGGTTTAGGGTACCCCTTACCTTCGTACCCGACAACACGCTTGTCCAAGCCTGAGGCGGCTTTTTGCGCGTGCCAACGTGGCCTCACAGGAACAAGGAACAAAACTCGCGTTTCCTCCTGAGTCGCTAGGATTACCTCTCATTCTCTCACACCCCTCCACCGTAGGTGACTCCCTCTTGCGTTCTCCCTTCGCTCTTTTTTTCTAAAGGTTGGAGTCGTCCCCTTGTACAAATACTTTTTGATACATGATACAACAGATCTACAACTTCATCTTGGCATTGATTACTCCTTATTTAATTCTTCTTTAGTCATGGATCCGACTACTAGGCGTCCAAGACGATTATTAGGGGAGCTGGACTAGTTGTTGTGGTCAATACTTGGTTTTTTGTCAAGTTCAGACACATGTATAAGTCTAATAGATCCATATCTTATGGACCCATGTCCCAAAGAGGCCAAGAAAGGATCTCTAACCTTAGGTTCATTTACAATAGCGATGACACCAATTGTGTGGAGCTTTTAAGGATGAAAAGAGCCACATTTTTTCAAATTTGCGATTTGTTTAGAACCAGAGGTCTTCTTAAAGACAACATCCATAGTAATATAGAAGAACAAGTGGCTGATACGGGCTAATTGTTCTTCCTGAAAGCTTTACTCAACGATTTTGAGACTGGGTCAACTACAACAAGTTATTGCAGCGTCTCGCCTGCCGTTTAAGGAGGACCTTAGGTCTTCCTTTTGCTTTTGGCATTGGGACGACGCGGCAACGGCGAACGACGACGCGGCACGGCGGAGGCGGCAGTAGTGGTGGGCGGGTGCGGGATCGGCTGCGACCAGTTCCAGTTGGGATGGGAAGGGGGAAGAAGACGCAAGAAGCCGAGAAGGGGGCTGGGTGCTCGTGCAGGCTCTTGGGCTCGAACGCGTTCGTGGGCCGTCTCCCGCTTGGGACGGGCCGAGATCGAAGAGGAGAGAGTTGCGGGCGCAGTCTGCGGGCCTGTGGTCCTGCTGCCTCTCTCTCTCCAGGTAGCCTCTCTATTTTGGCAAAAATATTGCTGGACCAAAGTTACACGTAAAATTATGCCGACTTGAAGGACTCTTCTAAAAATGATATTTTTGGTTGGCTGGACAACGGCCTGCATGCATGCCGCTGTGAGGCCCGGAGTACAGCTTCGATCTGTAGCTTTTAGGATAAGAAATTTTAAGCCATAGGTCGAATAAAGGTTTCACCGAACTTAAGAAGTTATATCCACAACCGCTAATACTACACTTGAGGACCTATTTCAATTGAGTGAGTGTTTAGTTTTTTTAAAAAAATTCTATAAAACTTTACAAGATTCACTACCATATGGACGCAAATATTATTAAATATAGATAAAAAATAATTAATTATAGTTATTCTACATCATTTGATTATATATATTACCATCTGCATATCTGCACACCCTCTACTCCTGTTACCCTGGCGGCCTTTACGTTTGCCGGCCGGTGCCAGTGAGCAACATGCTGGTATGTGTATGTCGATGCCGCGCGCGGGCCCAATGGCCCAAGTGAGTGTGACAGTTGCTCTCGATCTGCATGGGCGACGTGACGGCGGTGACGCCCAAAAGTACAGTAGTACGTTACCAGCATGGCGCGCTGTTCGAGATGAACCGCCCGCGGGCCAAAAAGTACAGCAAGTTGCGGCGGGATTCATGCATGTACCCGTATGCCTGAATTGGCAGCATGCATGTTCACAGGTGCATCATCATGCCGCGGCGGCGCCGGCGCCGGCGCCGGCGGTGCATGCACCTTTGTTGGTATGGTGGTGGTGCATTGTGAACTGCGGTGCCGGCGGCGCATGGAAGCGGGATAGACGACTACGACGCATGATTTTTTTTTTGACCCGGGTGACTGCAACGCAAGTGTCCCAGTACTTTATAAAAAAGTATTGCTCCCTATTAACATTTATAATTCGAGATAAGTGTGTTATAGATGATATAATCTAACATTACTTAGTACCCCTCTATCCCAACATGATAAGTCGTTTAAAAAAAAATCAAATCATCTCAAGCTTAATCAAATTTATATAATAAAATAATAATACCAACTAAGCATTACTTATTAGATTCTCCACTAATTATATTTTTATAGTTAGGTATGTAAATCTTTGTTATTATTTTTTATAATTTATGTTAAACTCGAGATCCTTTTCACTCTGCTAAGATTTTTAAAATAATTTATAATATGGAAACATGTTTGACTTAAAAATACGAGAATTGAAAAACAAAACTAGTAACTAACAAGGGGATGGGTTCTATACGTCCATTCCTCTATCATAATATCACGTGAGTAAGAACAGTACATATACTGTGAAGCTGACAGACAAGGTATGGCGCCACGTAAACAAAAATGGCACGACGACGGGACCTATTCATGATTCCAACGGTGGCAAAGGTCCTGGGCGGAAGAATGCATATGCATGCCACCCCACCACAAAGGCGGAGACCTCCATCACACGCACACACGTACGCAGGCCGCGTGCCGGCGCGCCATTGCACTGCGTGCAGAGGAGACGCAGCAGAGGTACGGTGGGGAGGGGCGAGGAGACAGAGCAGCGAAGGACCGAGAAGCTAGCTAGCTACGGCAACGAGCAGAGGCCCGTCACTTGCGCTCCGCGTCCCCCCTCCCTCCACCACCTCTCCACGCCACCACCCGTTGCTCGCTGCCGGCCGCCCACGCCTGCCTCTTCTCGCTCTTCCATCCTCCCTCCGTGCCCCGCCCCCGTCCGGACCTCTTAATTTCCGTTGCGCCGCCGCCGCCGTCGTATCGTATCGTATCGTGTTGATCGCCGACGACGCCGGCCGGAGAGCAGGAACAAGCGCCACGCGCGCCAGCAGGTCGCCATGGAGGGGAAGAGCGTGGTGATGTCGGCGCTCGGGATCGGGATCGGGGTCGGCGTCGGCCTGGGCCTCGCGTCCGCGCCCTGGGCAGGCGGTGCTGCGGCCTCCGCCAGGGCCGCGGGGGTCACTGTCGAGAGGGTGGAGCAGGACCTCCGCCGCCTCCTTGTCGACGCCGCCGACAGCAAGGTCACCTTTGACGAGTTTCCGTACTACCTCAGGTCTAGTTTCCATCCTCATCACCCTAGCTAGCTTCTCCTCCCTTTCTTCTGTACTACGTACGTGTTCGATCCTGTTTCCTGCACTGCACCCATCGAAAGGAAACAACAAGGACACGCACGTCAGTTCAGAGTTCCTTTCATAAAACTCTGTCTCTGCTCCAGCTGCTGTGTCGTCGCCTTGCCTACTGTAACTTCGGATCTGTCTGTTCATGCATCTTTTTTTTCCTTCCATTTTTTTACACTGTGATGTGATGTGCATGCTACGTACATGAGTCGAGTAGACGAGCTGCGTGTTCTCCGAATCAGAGAGACAGACAGAGAGAGAGAGAGAGAGAAAACTTAATTGGGATATAAATAGATAAAAAGTTACGTAGGAAAGAAAGGTGTATATGATTTTCAGGCTCAAGGTCAAGGGTCAGCAAATTAAGGAATTCTGCCTCTGGTCGCTCGCTATCAATGAACAAAATGGAACCTTTTTTCCGATTTTTGCATTATGGACAAGACAGGCCGGTATATTTTTAGAGGGAAAACAAGCAGAGATCTCAGGTGCCTTGGTGCAATCAGATGGGCAGATGGCTGCACTGCAACGAAACGTGGTGACAGAAATCGTTCTGAAAAAAAGAAGATGTAACAGTTTTGCTGTGTTCCAATCTTTCCCCACTTTATTTAGGCCAAGTCGTTTTTAGATGAGAAACAACTGCATGTTCTATGGTATATCAGTTTACTGATGATGGCTAAAAAATCTAAATTGATTGTTTCTGATCTAATCATGTACTTATAAATGATGGGATGCACTGCATGAAGTGAGCTCTGTTTTTTGCCCCCCTCCCTTTCCTGTGCACCACGCTACAGTACCCTTTTTATACTCTCATCTTCTTCTCCGATTCCAATTCGCAGTGAGCAAACACGTGTTGTGCTGACAAGCGCTGCATACGTTCACTTGAAGCAAGCAGAGATTTCCAAATACACCAGGAATCTTGCTCCAGCCAGCCGTGCAATCCTTCTGTCAGGTCCTGCAGGTACATTATCATCTTCGATTGGCACTCACTCAACCAGTTTATTTATGCATCACTGAACTAAGACCCGAGGTCCTGTCTTGAAGAGCTCTACCAGCAGATGCTTGCCAGGGCGCTTGCCCACTATTTTCAAGCAAAGTTGCTGTTACTAGATCCTACTGATTTTCTTATAAAGGTCAGACCTTTTGGCCGAAAGTTCTATCTTCATTAACAAATTATGTTGATTTTGTAACCAAAGAAGTGTCCTTCCTTACAGATCCATAGCAAATATGGCACTGGTGGCAGCACAGAGAAGGTAATAAGGTTTTAAACATTCTGATTTTCTGAGGTTAATCTTGTGACATTGCTCATAGCGTCATTCAGGTTACTGGTGCGTTCAGTTTGCTCATCGTAATATGTCTGCATATCGTTGCCAAGCTTGATCTTTTTGGTGCTTCACAGATTCTCATGCCTCAATTAATTACTAACAGAAGAGCATTTTTTTTCTTGTCAGACGTTTAAAAGATCAATCTCCGAGACGACGCTTGAACGTGTGTCCGGATTGCTTGGATCTCTTTCAATTCTTTCACAAAAGGAACAGCCCAGAGGTGACACCTGGGCATTTAGTAAATACTGTTCAGCTCTTTATTGTACTGCAGTGTTTTCTTTTTTAAAAAAAAATTGAAGTACTGCAGTATTTGGCCTGGTCCTCTAGTAGTCTACATCAGGTTTCGAACTGAATATGTAGTACAGCATCAGTGTTGGACAATTCACCTAGATCTCTAGGCGCCATCTCCTTGGACAAGATGAAACATCTATTCTGGTGTGGATATTACTCCGACTTCACAAATTTCATAGCTGAATTAAATGGAACCATCACATTCCTGTCGGTATTCTTAGTTATCTGAGAACCTGATTGTTTAGAGAGAAAAAGACATACATGTTTCTCCTCCTTAGATATAATCTGTACCTGCTGCGTGTCGATTTGAAATTCTGTGTGACTTGAAGTCTGTTAGCTGCCATTTATTCTGAATGCTACAGGAAAAATATCCTCTTCCAGTGTAGAACTGAATTCACTTGCATGTGTATTACTGAAGAATACAATAACTGGATGACTTTTAGTTTATTTTCGTTTATAAATGCAGCTCCATATTTGTTAACTTGCTTGGATTTTATCTCAGGAACTATACGTAGACAAAGCAGCATGACAGATGTCAAATTAAGGTGGGAGAATAACAGCCTTGGTGTATTCTTCAAAAAAAAGAGAGTAAAACTAGGCTTTAGTGATCTTATTACAGAAAATACAATGCATTTACTGTTTCCTGTATGCCCTTCTCTATGCAATTCCAGGAGCTCTGAAAGTATGACCAACTTACCAAAGCTCAGAAGAAATGCATCTACTTCCTCTGATATGAGTAGCATGGCTTCACAAGGACCTTCAACTAATACAGGTCATAAGATGTTCTTTTGAAACACTTATAGTGGCACATGATTAAGAATTCATGTCACTGGGTAGTATCCTTACTTTTCCTGTTTGCTATTTATGAGCAAACTGCAAGAAACAGAACTGTTAGCATTATATTGGACCTTTTATAAATGAAAAATACCTCTTTAATATTGTGGCCCACACGCGTTGCAAAGATTTTGTTCACGTTATTTTTTTTTTTTTGGCTGAAGATAACACTGTGTATGCAAATAGTTGAAAATAAGTAAACAAGAATATCTGAAGTGAATAAGCTTGGAAGAAACATACAGTCATACAACTTGTCACAGCTGTTACCTTCGTGATTCTTTCTGCAATGTCAATTTGATTTATAGATCTTTTCTGTTCTCATGGTCATGTTCGATAATCAATGCAGCTCCTCTTAGACGCACAAGCAGTTGGACTTTTGATGAGAAAATTTTAGTACAAGCATTGTACAAGGTTCTGCATTCAGTGTCCAAGAAGTACCCAATTGTACTCTATATAAGAGATGTTGAGAAGTTTCTTCACAAGTCCCCAAAAATGTATCTCCTGTTTGAAAAACTACTTAACAAGCTTGACGGGCCGGTGTTAGTGCTCGGATCAAGGATTGTAGATATGGACTGTGATGAGGAGTTGGACGACAGATTGACTGTTCTGTTCCCATATAATATAGAAATCAAGCCACCTCAAAACGAAAACCACCTTGTAAGTTGGAACTCCCAAATAGAAGAAGACATGAAGATGATTCAGTTTCAAGATAACCGAAATCATATTATGGAAGTCCTTGCGGAAAATGATCTTGAATGTGATGATTTAGGCTCGATTTGCCTATCTGATACTATGTGCCTTAGCAAGTATATAGAGGAGATTGTGGTGTCTGCAGTTTCATATCACTTGATGAACAACAAAGATCCGGAATACCGGAATGGGAAATTAGTTCTATCCACGAAGAGGTTAGCATATTAATATAGTTCTCTGTAGATCTTTTCATTTCTTGATTTATGACTCTTTCATGGCACAGCTTGTCCCATGCATTGGAAATTTTTCAAGGCAACAAGATGAGCGATAAGGACAGCATGAAATTGGAAGTGATGGATGACGCCTTAAAGGTTTGTTCAACTAATGTTCCTCATTGTTGATTGTAATATTCTAATTATTCAAGATATACACTACTAGGTACACTTAATTTGATGAAAAGTACTATTGTTTACTCTTTACAATACATATACACTACAAAATATACACATGATGATACAAAGTGTTGCTCTTAATGCTACATCTGAGGTTTGGTTATTTGTTTTTGTTTTTGTTTGTGTGAAAGAAGGCTACTAGATTATCAATGACGTTATAACAAATTTTGCTAAGTAACTCATATGGAAAGATGACCACTGATTACAAGAAAACAGTGACATTCAGATTGATACTGAGAGAGAATAATGCAACTGATATTTGGATTGATATGGCACACATGATTTAAAATATTTTACCATTTAAAACTTAGGAAATTAGCTATGTTTGAGTCCTATTGGCTCACCTTATCTTCTTAATATGAAGATGCTTAATTCCCCTAGGTATTCTCGTTTCACTTGTCTTGAAAACATTTAAAAGTGTATGTATTCACATACCATACATCAAATATATAGGCTGCTGAAAAGGCAATTGCTCCAACCACTGCAAAATCAGAAACAAAACCTGCAACATCGCTGCCACCTGTTCGACCTCCGGCTGCTGCTGCTGCTCCGGCTGGCGCTCCTGCCCCTAGAGTTGAGAGCAAAACAGAACTGGAGAAGAAGGGTAATCCACCTCCAGCTGCAAAAGCACCGGTACCGTTATTCTGGTTGCATCTTTGAGAAAATAGTTTTCATTTACCAATTGCCAGTCTGTAACTTGTAATTTCATTCTTTTCTCTATTAGGAAGTGCCACCAGATAATGAGTTTGAAAAGCGTATTAGACCAGAAATGATACCTGCTAATGAAATTGGAGTTTCATTTGATGATATTGGTGCCTTGGATGATATCAAAGAATCCCTTCATGAGCTTGTCATGCTGCCTCTTAGACGGCCTGACCTCTTCAAAGGTGGTCTTCTTAAGCCATGCAGAGGTATATTACTTTTTGGTCCTCCAGGAACCGGCAAGACTATGCTTGCCAAGGCTATAGCAAATGAAGCTCAAGCAAGTTTTATAAATGTCTCTATGTCGACTATCACATCAAAGTGGTTTGGTGAAGATGAAAAGAATGTTCGAGCATTGTTCACATTAGCCGCTAAAGTATCACCAACCATCATTTTCGTCGATGAAGTTGATAGCATGCTTGGGCAGCGGAACAGAGCTGGAGAGCATGAGGCAATGAGGAAGATCAAGAATGAATTTATGACACACTGGGATGGCCTCTTGTCAAGACCAGATCAGAGAATTCTTGTTCTTGCTGCGACCAACCGGCCTTTTGATCTTGATGAGGCTATCATCCGTAGGTTCGAGCGAAGGTTTGTATATTTTCCCCAAGATGCTAGTAACGTTTATGCATCCCTCAGTTTGTTTCCTGAGCTGTGTTCTCTTTAATAGAATCATGGTAGGTCTGCCATCGATGGAAAGTCGGGAACTCATAATGCGGCGACTTTTGTCAAAGGAGAAAGTTGATGAAGGGCTGGACTATAAGGAGCTAGGAACAATGACAGAAGGATATAGTGGAAGTGATCTCAAGGTCAGTAGCATGAAACATGAATGCACACACATGCCCCCCTGCACACCCAAAAGGAAAAACAAAGGCACCGTGCTAACTCCGATTTATTTTTCTGAGAATACGCGAGAGAGCTGTGTATCTTTGTATTAAGGACTAAAGTAGAGAGATTCTGCTCAACCCTGAATAATTCTTTTTTTTATCTCAACCCTGAATAATTCTTTAACAGAACCTGTGCACGACGGCAGCATATCGCCCTGTGAGGGAGCTAATCCAGAGGGAAAGAAAGAAGGAGCTGGTAAATCAAACTAAACCACCAGCATCTTAAGACATGATGAATTTTGTGAATGAATTCACTATGCAAGTTTTATCTTCAATGTCTTCAGGAGAAGCTGAAGCGTGAAAAAGGAGAAACTCCATCGGATCTTCCAAAGAAGAAAGAAAAGGAGGAGACCATCATTCTAAGGCCACTGAACATGACAGATCTGAAGGAAGCAAAGAACCAGGTGAATCCATCCTCTAATCTTATAAATTGGAATTTGAAACAATATGGAAGCAGATTAACACTTCTCAACTTGAAACATAAACTAATGGTAGCTTGTGCTTGTAAACTCTCAAATTTCAGGTGGCTGCAAGTTTCGCTGCTGAAGGCACCATAATGAGCGAGCTGAGGCAATGGAACGAGTTGTATGGTGAAGGAGGCTCCAGAAAGAAGGAGCAATTGACATACTTCCTCTGAGCAATATATGAACATCACACGCAAAATGTATGGACATAATTTGAAAAGTAGAGTAGAGCACAAAACAGCCATGAGGAAATAGGCCGAACATGTATAAGAACACGAGGAACGGGGGAGTCTTAGGGGACGAGAGATCAGGCCGTAAAAGACAGTTTCTGGTGTAGGACAAGGAAGAACAATTTTTATCTCCACCTAAATTCCAGTTTGCCTGTGCTGGTTGTTGTATTACACACTAATAATGAATCTGCAGCGCAGATTGTTGGTTTTCTTTGTTTCTCTCTTTGCCTAGTTGGTCGTCTCATCCTTCTGTGTAGGTTTAGGTAACAGCGAAAGGTTTAGGTAGCAGCTTATATTTAATACTAAATCCATTTTAAATTTAAAAGAAGTTTTAGCTTCTCTAGAAACATTTTGCTTTTACTATGTAAATCAGATATAGTGTATATCTGCATGCATAGCAATATATCTAGAAAAGTCAAAACTCAAAACTGTTATAATTTACAATTTGATGAAGCCGAGGGAGTATATAATATTAGCAACTTCTTGTATACAGTAGAGCTCAAACAAAACCTAGAATTGAAATGAACCCCTTTTCTGTTTGTTTCACACAAGTACAGATGCGTTAGGTCTCTTTGCTCTCACTGGTTTTCTAAAGTTTACTCCATGGCTTGCTATGCTGTGCCTGTGCCACCAAAGGCTAATAGCACGCATATTTGCGACCATAAGCAAACGGACACCATTAATACTTAGAGCATACCTTCATCAAAATTCAAAGAGTTAGTGTCCATAATGTCACAATACTGTTACAATGAATGACGAAACAGGTTCTGAAGAAGCAAGTTTCTGCGATTTTCATGTTGCCATACCATTTCCCCAATAGGAAAGAGCTGCTCAAGAGATTCCGCTGATTGACTGGCAGTTAAAATTGTCCAAACAGCGCTCTTCTGAAACAAACATGTTTCTCAACAAGCTAACCAGTCTTTTTACAATCAAAACAACCAAACCGACCATGAGTTACCTAAGCTCAACAGAAGACCATAAATATCATAATATTCCAAAATGCATTGATAAGTAGCAAAAACAGCATCACAGGTACAGTCTGCGCTCGACATCTTACAACACAGATCAAAATCAAACAGCACTACCGAAAATTGTATGCTGCGTCTGCATCACCAATGAAGGGTAAAGCTAGCAATTCGGCTACACCCATCAAAACCAAACAACTAAGCAGCCATACACAACATAATGCATAGGTGGCAAAATGGTGCTCGTACCCATAAGCGCTGCCTCTTGAGAAACTCGAACCGATTGCTAGCATTCCCTACTACGAGCAACCTCGAATCACTTGCTTCTAGTGCTTCTTGTCTTTCGCAGGACCCCTTGGTACTTTGCTCAGAACCTTCTCATCAAACACAGCGTACTGCTTCTTAATTTCCACCCACCCCTTCTCGCCATATGAGTCAATCTGATCCTCGTACTTCTCATACAGGACAGGTACTGTGTGCAGCACCACAAAGACTGTTTTGCAGAAGAGAAGATAATCCAGTGTCAGCGAATCAGATACCAGAAAAGGGGTAAAAAAAACAAGGTTCTCTCTAAGTTGCTTGGATCCCTTACCAATGTAAACCAAGGTCAAGAAGTTACACCAACTTCCAAGAATAGAAAGCAACCAAAACCCGGCAATAACCTAAATTTTCCAATAGAGAAAAAATGAGACAGTGTAGCCTGCTGTATGATCCATTGTTCAACATAGGCAATGACATAGTAGACATACCATTAGGAACTTCTTTATGTCCTGGCCAAGAGCAATCTGGCGGAGATTAGCAAAGGCCCTGTTGATCTCATAACGAGTGGATAGCGCAATGTTGACAACTAAATCTTCAGGAATGAAGACCTCTGGGATCTTTGGGGGAGCCCTGAATTAACGGGAAGAATTTCACATCATGAAGTTAGTCTATGAACATCTAACTAGCAATGGACAAGCTTGCATCTCTTATAAGTTTGAGCAATTTATGATACTGAGGTGAGATCTTACTTTTGGATAAACGATGAAGCATTAGACCAGAGAAAGAGAACACCCAAAGAGAATATGAGACCATGGCAAACGAAAGTAAGAAGATGGTAGCCAAGCAATTCAAATAGGATCCAGATTGCTGTGGCACCACCAAGTACTCCAGCAGAGATGTTCTTGTTCCTCCACATGAAGACATCAGCAGCTGCAAAATATAGAACAGTAGTGAGTTCGGTAGGTACAACAATTAGGACTCACAATTCCCATTGCTAGAATCAAGTTTTAACTGTTTTAAGACAGGAAAATATCAGCTGTAGACACAAACCAATGAGCAAAAAGTGCACTTGTTGTCATTTGTTAACAATAAAGATGTATAATCAGGCACAACAACACAGCACAAGCATCACAATCTCTCCGTAGACAAGGTAGTATCAAACAGCTCCAGTGAAACGCTATTTATTGAGATAGACATAAGGTAAAGGGAGCTACCTGATGTTTCTATTGCAAACAAATTTAAAAACTTAATATTTTCAGAATCTTAATTCAAAGCAACCAAAAGGGCCCTTCGGCATTGATTGATCCTCATGTAAAAACATATAACCTCTGAAATGCGCTTGCAGACACAACAAAGCATCCCTACACGGATAAGCAATTGGTTCCCACCATGTCAAACACGAGAGACCACACGAATTCAACTGTATGCCACAGTACAGACAAGCTTAGCAGTGAAAAGAATTCACATCATACGGTGATACAGTTGATATAAGTACCGACGTGCAACGACTTGCATTGATCAAATTTGAATCAAGCATAGAGTAACCCAGCATACTAGCCGCCTCCACTTGTCAAAGACAGGTAAGATCGCTATCTAAAGTTTTAAAAAATAAAAATCCCAATCCATGCGACTGCGCTGGCCGATCCAAACGACCAGTTCCTTCCTAAAACACTAGTTAGCCCCCATTCCATAAAACAAAAACAAGCAGGGCAATCAGATCTCGTACTCCGCAAACGAAGCACCGGAGAGGCCACCCCAGATCCCCCGCACCCAGATCTGATCTAGCGATTTCAAGACAAAAGCAAGCAGCATTCAGAGCGTAAAAAAAAAACAGAGAGCCGTACGTTTGCCTCCACCGAGGGCCTTGTGGATGGGCTGCTCGCGGCCGAAGAGGCGGAACACCTTGGCCTTGGTCTCGGCAGCCGCCGTGGCGGCGGAGTCGGAGAAGGAGGGCTGCTGCTTGACCTCATCGGCGGCGGGCGCGGGCGCGGGCGGCGCAGAGGGGCGGGGCCGCTCGTCGTTGTCGGAGTCCGAGGAAGACGAGGAGTCGCCCTTGCCGCCGACGTGGAGCTTGTCGGCGAGCTTCTCCATCAGCGACTCGTGCTTAGGGCTCGCGCCGCCTTCCTCGTGCGTCTCCGCCATGCCGGAACGGAACGGAACGGAACGGACGGGATGGAAACCCAAGCGGTGATTGCTGCGGGGGACACGGGAAAGGTGGAGGAGAAATGGTGGAGATCTGGTCTCCCTTCGTGCGCTGCGACTTTATAGGCGCGCAAGGGGTTTAGGGCTGATGGGGAAATCGGAGACGTCAGATTTGGATTGGACGGTGGAAATGGACGCGAGTGGGGTTTGGTTCGGGCTGGACGACTGGACGGCGGTATGCTTTCGGTTCTCAAATCAGAGTGTAAAAATGCTTGGTGTACACAGGTTTGGTCGGCTTTGAACGGAGGGGACAAACAAATTAGGCCCGTGTGTCTCATTTTCGAGGATCATGTGTGCTAGAAATAGATTTTATTATTATGTATCTATAAAATTTTAATTGACTTATAATTTAGAAGAAAAAACAATGGAGTAGTAGCTAATTTACTTTTTTCCTTGGTAACACCACTATTCGGTCGGAATGTGTTACGTACGCCATTGCGCATAATGTTGCAAGGCGTAGAAATATTACAAGTTTTGTCAATATATCTCGGATCCCCAACAAAATGATTTGTGTATGTTAAATGAAGCCATAACGAATCACTCATTTTTCAATTGGACAAAGGAACTTGATTAGTACTATATTAATAAGTAAAATATTAGAAGATAATTGCTTTTTAGCCTCGTGCTTTCAAACAACCAGCAAGCGACTCCATCCTGTAATAATCATACTGCACTAACACATCCTACAAGTCGTTGCGAAAAATCAAGCCCCTTATAATCTAGTTTCAAAAAAGTGTTAAAGCCCCCATGTCAAAGCACACAAGTACATTGATATTAAAACCATGAAGTTTGTCTTCTTCTTTTAGCTGAGAATTATCCCTAGCGTGTTGCTTTAGATCTTGGGAGAAATCATGAGCACCATTGCATTGCATCAAATCTTATATTTGTCTTTAAAAAACGGTAATGCTTCTTAGCGGGCGTCCGACCTGCTTGGACGGACCCGACCAGCCACCCGACCCGCCTAACGCACCCACCGGCCGCACCCACCCCCCATGCCCCCCATCCCTCACACCTTTATCTTCCTCCCCGCCCCTTTGCCCTCGCTCCGCATCACGCTCCCCACACTGCCTCGGCTCCTCGCCCCTTTCCACACTGCTCCGCGTTAGGCTCCTCCACCGCTCCTCTGCCCGGCCCTCTACTCCGCCTGCTCCGGCCCCTGCGCCCACACCTCTCCTCCTCTGGCCTTCTCCGCCCACCAAGCCCGCTACCAGGGGGGATGCTGCGATTGCAGCGGCAGCGACAACGACGGGCCCTGGATCAGGATTCGACGACGGCGTGCTGCAGCGACGGCCATGGATCTGCAGATCGACTGACGACAACCGTGGATCCACGATCCGCGACGAGCAAATGATCTGAGGATCCACAACAAGCTCCTCATCCCTTGCGTTTCCTTCTACTCTCGCTCTTTCTGCTCTCTCCTTCTCCTCCCCTCCTCCTCACGGCTACTCCGTCAAGGTAGGTCACGAGGACCCAGATCTTAGACCTGCTCCTCGTCCTTCCCCTTCCCCCTCCTCCTCCTCTTCCTTCCCAGCTTTCCCTCCTCTGGACAGTTGCGCATGTTTGTTTCATTTTTTTTTGTTTCAATTTGTTGTTTTGTTGTTTCAATAGTTGTCCACATTGTTTCAGTTTTACTTATTTTTGTTGTTGTTTCAGATGATTTTGTCATCTTGCTTCAGTATCGTTTTTATCTGTTGTTGCAACAGTTGGTTCTCTCTTGTTGCATCACATGTTTCTATGTTGTTGCAGTATCTTTTTGTTGTTTCACTTTATATTGTTAATTTGTTGCAGTAGAGTTTGACCTTTGTTTTATTGTTTTTCGTTGTTTCCATGTGTAGGGCAGCGATGGTGCATCAGTTGGTTTCTCTCTTGTTGCATCACATGTTTTTATGTTGTTGTAGTATCTTTTTATTGTTTCACTTCATATTGTTAATTTGTTGCAGTAGAGTTCGACCTTTGTTTTATTATTTTTCGTTGTTTCCAGGGGTAGGGCAGTGATGTTGGAGGCGGAGCGATGGCGGATCCGTTCGCGCCGGGGGAGGGGGGAGTATGGGGAGCGGATCTGTGTCCGCGGAGGGTGCTGGCAGCGAGGGGGATCGGATTCGTGCACGTGCAAGGGTAGCACGGAGAGCAGGAGGGAAAATCCCTCTTCGGGGATCGTGCGTAGAGCGCTGGGGAGTTCGTTCGGATTCGTTAAGCGGGCTCAGAACTAATCTGAGCGGATAGGACGTGCGGAACGGAGTACGTGCGGGGAGTGGAGAGCGGCGTCCGGACGCGGGAGTTGCGCCGGACGTCCGGGTGCTAGTGTTTTCCTTTAAAAAAAAGTGAAACAGCATGCACTGGGGTCACAAGGAATGGTACGTGTAGCAGAAACGCGGAGGTGGCGTTAACCGTGGAAAGGTGGGCAGAATCAACGTGGAGGGGCACCACCCCAATCACACCTGCACCACTCACCTTTTCTGCTGGACTGTAGGGCCCGCAGATACAGTAAATATATTCGGAATCTCTTCCTGTTTTTGAATTTGCGAACGCCGAGACGATTCCGGTGGGCCCCGCGGGGTAAAAATTTGCATCTTTATGTGATTTCAGCCATCGTCCTTTACCCCTTTTTTTTTCTCTTTTTTGCCGATGAAATATCAAGCATGCTTGTTTGGATCGAGCAATCGCGAAAAAGGAGGGAAATATATTTGAACAAATCGATACCAATTTCTATGATTTTTTTTTCAAATTACGTACAGACTCAGACATTCAATACGTATACACTCATGTACGTAAACTTACAACTATAAACAACTCAGATAAACTATATCGACGTATCTTGAAATTGACAAAGTTAGAAGCGTTTGTGCATACCTCATTGTGCAAGCTATCAACTACTCGTTCAGCACCCTCGTTCAGCTCGTCGGGAATATTGGCCGCCAGCCCAACCGGATCTTCGGCCTTTTTCATCATTTTCGGCCCGTTTTTCTAGAAAGAAAGCCCACTTGAGCTCCTCCAATATTTCAGTATTTGTTCATTTTCTTGTGTGTGAAATAGCATCTCGTGTGTGCACTAAGAAAACTCCAAATGAAAATTCAAACCCACGTGCAGATGGAAACAAAGTGAAAATAGAATCTCGTGCGTGCATTAAGAAAACTCAAAATAAATATTAAAACCCACGTGCAGATGAAAACAAAGTGAAAATAGCATCTCGTGTGTGCATTAAGAAAACTTAAAATGAATATTGAAATCCACGTGCAGATGGTAACAAAGTGATAGTGCCATACCATGGAAGAGTTTTTTTTTAAAAAAAAAACAGCAAACCACCATACAGTTTGACGTGAAATCATTTCAAAAGTATTGCTAGACATTTTTTTCTCAAATAAATAAACAATGCACGCAGACATTGCATTCATATGCTTGCTTTATAAAATCTATACCTAATCGATAATTTTCAGGTATACACATGCTACTACCTCTGTTTGAAATTTTTAACTCATTCTAATTTTCCTAGATACGTAACCACACTTAGATATACATTGTGTCTAGATATATATTATACTAAGAATTATATACCTAGAAAATAAAAAATGACTTATAGTTTAGAATATAGGGGGTATAGAATAAGCTCTGCCCCCACCTAACCTCCTTCAACCATTTTCTCACCACACATTGATGTTGTTAGTTGTTGTAAAGTATGGTTATCGACTGACCGAAATCCAAACTTCAAATATGGTAAACAGAGTACCACATAGATCAGACAACTGAAAGTGTCGTAGACCTTATTTTCTTTGTAAAAGGCACGAACTAAGGCACTTTGATTTCATGGGTCCAACTAAAACTTTTGAAGGATTTAGACGGATGGAGTGATTCATGGTTTTGACACCGTTAGCTATAGCTATCCATATCATCCAGATACCCCCACCTTTAATTCTCACTTAAATTCTCTTTCTTTTTTCCCATGAGCTTTGGCAGACTCATCCGGTTACTGTTTAGTTACTGTTCCACCTACAGTGTTTCGGTGTTCCTGCTCCGCCTACAGTCATTGCAGTGTGGCAGGCGCTCGGGTCCACGGCTGCAGTCCAGCCCAGACCGACGCACGTTTGCGTACAGCCCAGTCCAGCCATCCGATCGATCCCCCCGCTCCGTACACCTCCTCCGGATTTCCTTCACCTCGCGGGCGTCGCCGCTGCTTCTCCACCGCCCTACGGCCGCGCCCTCGACGCCAGCGCTCCTCCGCTCGCGTCGTGCCCCAAGCTGTCGCCCTACGGCAGATCCGCGCGGACGCAGCCCGTCTTCTCCACCGCGCTACCGTCCTCGCCGTCGTCGTCCGTACGTCTCCGCGGTCGCGCCCCCACCGCCTGTGCGTCCTCCGCTGGTGTCGTCGGCGTCGTGCCCCCACCGCCGCCGGTGGTCGCCGTACAGCCGCTCCGCGTGGACGCCGCGGCCTCGCCTGTGCGGCCCGTCTTCTCCGCCGCGCGCCGGTGCGTCCTCCGCCGAACTCGTGTCCCCGATCACCGCCGGCGGATCCGCGCGGACGCCACACGTCTTCTACGCCGCGCCACCGTGCTTGCCGTCGCCATCCGCACGTCTCCGCGGCCGTACCCCCACCACAGGCGCGTCCTCCGCTGCTGTCGTGCCCCCACCGACGGCGGTGGTCGCCGTACAGCCGCTCCACATGGACGCCGCGGCCTCGCCGATGTCCGTCTTCTCCGCCGCGCCAATGTGCCTGCCATCGCCATCGCCCATCCAGCGCTGCCGCCCAAGTTTGCTCCTTCTCAGGTCTGCTTTGTTATAATCGGTCAGATCATGTCTGAATCATCGTCCAAAACTTCGGTGCCTGATTGCTTCGTCAAAGTTGCCAACCCTATTTTACTTCGGCAAACTACAGGTCCACAGAATTATTTGGCTCTCACAATCTAGGTTCCAGGTCGATTTGGTTGTTCAGCTATGGTTCCACATGGGTGATGTGGGTTTATGTCGGCTTCTCGGCGTTACGGCAGCATGTACCTACCAGCTAATTTTTTCCCTAGCCCCAAATTGATATGGTTTGTTCTTATTTTCTTAGATTTATTTGGTTGTTCAGCTAGGTTTCAGATTCATTTCGTTTTTCATCTGTGGTTCCACGTGAGTGATGTGGGATCACGTCAGCTTCTTAGCATTACGGCTCCACATCGCAATGCCCAGCGCCTTCCAAGGATCGGTGCTCATCATGTCCAGGTTGTTGCCCATTTTCAGCATGAGTTTCTGTCTCCTAACAAGGTACACTCACATATTTGCGTAAACAAGCTAAGGCTGAACACACTTTGTACAGTATGCAATTTGTTTCACTGGATTAAGTGTTCTTAGCAAGTATATATACCATGTCCGGTCTGTCTCAAGAAATCTCACTGAATGCTGAAAAATAACAGAGAGTGAAAATTAATTTATGTGCCAAAGTATTAGCAACAACCTAACCTGCAGAGAGTATTAGTCGATCCCGAGAGGAGCATCATTGTGTCCCATTTGCATATTACCGGCTATATAGCTTCAGTGGTCCTCCTCATGGGTATCAGATCAGTTGAAATTCGCTTTTGGTAAATATGTAACTCATACGTAAATTGTGTTAATTCTCATGATTGTTTACTTCGATCCTTCTAATGTGGCCTTTTATATGTTCCAGTGTTGCTTCGCTTTTACTACCATCTATTCAAACATACAGATATTCTTATACAATCATATATTCAGTTATGCAGGTCAGTTGCACTTCACCTTTGCTAAATTTGAATCTCATCGATAAACGATATGGACCACATGATATCTATTTGTTTCCATGGTTGTATGCTTTGCTCAATGCGATGTGTCCTTTTATAGTACAGTGCTGCTTTTCTCTTACCATCATGCATCCATACGTACACATATCTATATACAGTTATACGTCGGCAACCTCAGAGTACAGTATGTCCATGGTTGGGACTCTTGCATGTGCTCATTTCTCACATGTAAGGTGCAGTTGGTTGCTTCGTAACCATGGCTATAGCCCTTAACATACCACCACCCTTTGTTTATTTTTTAGTCCTCAAAATCATGTTTGCCTTTCCCTTAATACGACGCACACCTGCTCCATGGCTTATTAAGTCTCATTTCAGTAAAACTACATAGGCAGGTGAGGTTCATACATAATTCTTTATTGTCATTCATATCTTACAATTATATCAGTTTCCTACCCAAAAAAAGTGGCGAGGCAAATAGGACTGCACGGTTGCATCAAAAAATCTTGGGAACATATTATGGTTCTTTCCCAACTGTTCTAGAAATATTTATGTTCTTACAAATTCCATCGCACTCCCTACTTTTTGTTTGTCATTAAATTTTTAGCCATACTCAATCTGCTAGGCTCAGAGATTTAATGTGCTCCTCACATTGCTTACATCATTTGTCTAAGAGTGCTCAATTTTGAGATTGATCCTCAATTCCTCTGTGCTACTTATGGCCCTGGCCTCAGGTTGACATGTAATTTCTTCTTCAGTATTTTTTCACAAAGCGGTGGTACATGTTCTTCTTAGATAGAATGACCCATTAATGGTCTTATAATGCTACTGTATGTAAATATTCTTCTTAAATAGGATGTTCCTTGCACTGACTATGTCCTTACTGAATCAATGCTACTGTGTGCAGGTAGATGATCAACTATCTCCACCAGATCGATTATTCCAGTTCCCAAACACCCATACCAGCGAGTCAGCTATATTAGCGTTTCTTTTCCTATTCGAGTTCCAGTCGTGCCTCCTAAAAGTACTTGCACCTTTTATTCATTACACTTTTACTCAACATACCATTTCCTTTGCCACGCACTTCTGTTCAGAAACTTTTATCGACAATAGTGTGCTGGATGCAGCGCCACTTAGAGCAGTCATGGACATATTTCATTGCTTACTTCTGTATTAATATGTACTTGGTTCTATATACATGGTGCAGGCTCAGTGAGCTTTGGGTTCTACAACTACATATGTGATAACATGCAAGATTATAACTTAAACAAGGTAAGAAATAAAGATTTATAATTGTTTTAGAATTTACCTTAAACAATATGTTATTGATGTTGCATCCCTTTTCTATGTATCAAGTGTTATAAATATGCCATAAAAATGAACTGGGTTTTCACTTTTTGGTGTACTTTGAAAGTTTGAATATGCTGAGCATTTAGATACCTAGCATTTTGTATGCAGCTAGAACCAGGTGACAAAAGATGGGTTAAATTAGGACTGGAATAGCTTTGAAGCTGCTAATTTTAACCAACTTTATGGCTTGCTATATTGAAACTGACAGCCCGAGGTGCAATGTCAATCCATAGTTTCTTAATTATGCTAATACATTCACTCTATTTAGTAATTCTTTTACATGTATCCTACTAAAAAAATGCGGGCACCAGGTTTACAGTTGTGTTTTTCATAGTCAGTGTGTGTGCTTACATGATAGACTTATTGCAAAATCTGCCCTAAAAAATAGACTTATTACAGGCGAATAAGATTCCGTGATGTAAATATAGAATCTTGGAGGACAGTATAAAAAATGGCCTTAGTAATTGATCCAAGACATGGAAATAAGCTTGCACTTTCTTATAGTAACTCACACTTGGCAAGCAAAAAAAAAAAGCACTGCCTTTGGATTATTTTGCTTCACTGCAGTAAAGCATTTATCCGTGTATAAATATTGTTTCTAGGTATCCAATACTTATTGCTTAGTATCATTTTTTGTGGCAGAAAAGAAGGCAGCAGCACGAGCGCATTCCAAACATTTGTCCTCCTGTGCAAGGTACAATATTTTCCCAAAGAACTTAAAAAAATTGGCTGATGAAATATAAAACGTATATTGTTTGAAATTTTTAGTAAACTTACCAATATTTAACAGGCAATATATAGAATGCATTAGTCAGCCTAAGAGGGCACTATCAGTTCTTATCATCATTTTATTATACATATACGGATCCCACATGGTCTTAGTTCATTTCCCAATCTTCATCAATAGGATGATATGGAGAAAGGTCAAGATTAGTAGCTTAATGTCTTTTCCAAATCCAAATTATTAGATCTCTTCTAATTGTATACATCTACAACTTGATGACCCATGCTGCCTTTTGCTAAATTAGTAACAAGAGGTAGCAAAATAATTTGTGCTTCAGGTTGCAATGTTTAATTTCATAGCCTACTCTCACTCACTCTCTGTGTGTGCTTTCAGGATACTCCTTCGAATATGTTTCAAGTTTCAGTTTTTTTTTTTGTTTACAGCTAGCAACCATTTGCTTTGTAATGACCAATCTTGCTTTTATAAGTAACGTTTGGACATTATTGTTGTCATTTCAATCAAATTGTTGTTAACCTAGGTGTCCTAATTTCCAATTATGCCATACAACTTTTTCATTTGAAGTTGCTTTGCTGTGACCGCGGCAACGCGCGGGGTTCCGGCTAGTTACATGGGTTTTCATCAGCCTAGGATGGAGATCTTTGCAGGCTTGTTTCTCTACCTGAGAGGCAGCAACCAAACATCTCCAAGGTTACATGTGGTGGTTTGGGTGGAGAGGGAATAGGGATTAGGGAACCAAGTTAAATAAAGATGAACATAGAATGACGCCATATACTTTTTTTTTAACCCTTTTCAACAACAGGTCAAGTTGGTCTATCAAACTTTACTATTTAAAAACTATTTATTTTCTTAAATAGAGCTGCTTTATAATAAAGTCGTTGCAAAAAAAATACTACTCTCAAACACAAGTGTAGAGCTGTACTATCAAATGGACAGCTTTGAAAATCAGGAAGGAAGTCAACTTTCAACAGCCATGGTTCTCTGCCGCTGTGATGCCCGAAGACAATTAGAGAGCCTTTTTTCGCTATGTCATTATGAAAGATGATCAATTTCTCTATGCCCCTGAAAAGTTGATTCGCATCTTTGTGCTAGCGTGTTTTCTTTCTTTCCCTCTAAACTATTCCGTCTGTCTTTTTTTTGTTTTACTCCGTTTGGCAGCCCTGGGACCAGTCCTGTAAAATATCATTTTTGTCCTCACTCACATGAGCACCGTGTTGACTTCCCCCAACTCGCGCTCCGCGCCGAGGCGACGCTCAGCCCCAGGCTCACCCCAGCTTGGATCTGAGTGGCTGAGTGAGCAGTGAAACGAACGCGGCGGAACGCTGCAAGCTTGGCGTGGCCGCGTGGGTGGGAAGGGAAAAGCGTGCGCGAGTGCGTGGGAGCGCGGAGGCGGAGACGCCGCCGAGAGCAGGAGCGAGCGATAGGAGGAATCACAGTCACAGGGTCCGGGTCAGGTTCTTGGGGAGCTGAGCTGCCGCAGCTCGCTCATTCGCATGTGACTGATGAGAGCGCTGGGTCGATGGGGGAGAGAGAGAGAATGGAGCGGTGGTGCGCGACGGTGTCGGCAACTGTACCCCGGTGCGGTGCAGCGGTGCAAGTGACGGCGGCGCGGTCAGCGATCTGCCTTCAATTCCCCATGCGATCCAACAGGAACGTGAATGGGGGAATTCTAAATTCGTTTTGCGAGAATTTCTTGTTACAGTGGTTGAGCGACGGATCTGCTCGAGATTCCGTTGCGAGTTGTGACAGACAGGCGCCGCTCGTGAAGTGGAAGCAAGCAAGCAAGGTCGCCACGACCTGGGGCCCGTGGTGGAACGCCTGCCCGCTGATGCCGGCGTTGGACAGGGTGCCGCCGACGGACAGGTAGAGGTAGTCCGTCCACGACCGCGGCGCGAGCTCGCCGTGGGCCAGCGTCCAGTTGAGCACGTCGACCTACAGCTCGCCGCCCCAGACGTCTACGTAATGCCTGCGCCACGGCGGCGCCGCGGCTCATGTCCACCACCACGCCGCCGGGTCTGCACCTGCCCGCAGATGGGTTGGAATATGATCTGAATTATAACGTGAGTCTTGTGGGGACGTCTGGAGGGTCCACGGTTCGGGTTATGTTTATTAACAGATTTGTTTCCGTGTTGAACTACAGTCAGTTCACCCTATAAATACATCTTGTAAGCTGCACGGGAAGAGTGACCAAAGATGACTCATTGTATTCCTTACGTTCTGTAAACTCTCATCATATAGTGGAGATCGTCGGTTGGCGCCCGTGCGATCTTGTTTGATTATTCCCTAATAGTGGTATCTAGAGCCTGACACGAGATTAGATTGAAAAAAAAATTTAGGGTTTTATTCCCTGTTCATTCGTCGCGCCGCCGCCAGGATCATCTTCGGTTTGATTTGTTCCGTGCCGATCCCAAATCGGCGACTCGACGTCTATTTAAGTCCACGGCGGATTCCCATACCGAGCCGTCTGCTAGCGAAGGCGAATTTTGAAGTCGCCGAGTCGACCTACAAAAGCTGCTGGAGCCGTGTCCCAAGCGGAGGCGGCCGTAATCTGTCGCTGCATATGTACGTCCCGTGCTGCTTGTCCCGTCCGTACAGTGCTTCAATTCCAGGAGGAAAATTCACGCTGTGCATCGTGGTTATCTGCTCCTGCGCACGGATCGAGGTGAAACTTGCTGTTGTCTTGGTTGATTTCACGTGAAAGTAAATTGGAGGAGTTTTTTTTTGCTACACGCACACAACAGTTTGTACCAGAGGCTTCTTCAGTTCAGGTTATTTGCTGAACGTACACATCGTGTACCAGGCTGCAGATTTTTGCTAGGGTTACACCTAATTTTCTATAGATTATTTTCTTCTGGTTATTGTTGTGTTTTCTTCACCATGTCTTCGATGAAATATGATCTTCCACCGCTGGATCGCAACACAAGGTTTGCTCTATGGCAAGTCAAAATGAGGGCTATTCTTACACAGGCTGATGTGGACGATGCTCTTGATAAATTCAGTAACAAAGATTCAAAGTCTTGGACCGATGATGAGAAGAGAAAAGATCGTAAGGCCTCGACTCAAATTCAACTTCATCTTTCAAATAATATTTTGCAAGATTGTCTGCAGGAGAAAACTGCAGCTGCTTTATGGCTCAAGTTAGAGTCGATTTGCATGTCTAAGGATTTGACAAACAAAATGCATATGAAGATGAAGTTATATACGCACAAGTTGCAAGAGGGTGGTTCTGTGATTAGCCATCTTACGACCTTCAAGGAGATCGTTTCTGATCTAAAGCTATGGAGGTAAAAATATGATGATGAGGATTTGAGTCTTATTCTTTTGTGCTCTTTGCCTAGTTCTTATGCAAACTTCAGAGATACACTATTATATAGTCATGATACTCTAACGCTTGATGAAGTTTCTGACGCATTGCATGCCAAGGAAAAGATGAAATTGATGGTGTCATCTGAAGGTTCTGCTTCCAATGGAGAAGCGTTGTCTGTTTCGTGGGGGGACAGAAAATAAATCCAAGAGTGGCAATAGAGGCAAAAGTTCCAATGGTTATAGAGGCCGATCGAAATCTCGAAGCAAGGGAGATAAATTTTGCAAGTATTGCAAGAAGGATAATCACTTTATTGATGAATGTTATAAATTGAAAAACAAAGAGAAGAGAGCTGGCACATATAAAGAGAAAGGTAAATTCAATGATGAAGGTAATGCTTCTGTTGCTGCTTCTAAGGCAGATTATTCTGATGGTGATTCGCTTGTTGCTTTTGCTGGATATGCTAATAGTGGTGATGAATGGATTCTTGATTCCGCTGCTTCATTTCATATATGTATTAATAGAGATTGGTTTGTCACCTATGATTCACTCCAAGGTGGAGGTTCTGTCAGGTTGGGTGATGACAGTCCACGTAATATTGTTGGCATTGGATCTATTCAGATTAAGATGCATGATGGTATTGTCAGAACTCTTACTGATGTGAGGCATGTTCCAGCTACGAGTAAGAATCTTATTTCTCTCAGTACTCTTGATAGTAAAGGGTACAAGTACTCCGGTGGAGATGGAGTTTTGAAGGTGTCGAAATGTTCTCTTATTGTGATGAAAGGTTAATTGAAATCTCCAAATTTGTATTGTCTTCGTGGTACTACAATTACAGGTGATGCTGCTGTAATTTCTGATTCATCATCTAATTCTGATGCTACTAATCTCTGGCATATGCGTCTTGGACATATGAATGAGAAAGGCTTGCATGAATTGTACAAGAGAGGTTTTCTTGATCAACATAGCATCAGTAAGTTGAAATTTTGTGAGCATTGTATTTTTGGCAAACATAAGAGGGTGTCTTTCAATACCTCTATTCATAAAACTAAAGGTATTCTTGATTATGTGCAATCTGATTTATGGGGACCATCTCGCAAGCCTTCTAATGGTGGTTCACGTTATATGTTGACGATCATTGATGATTATTCTCGTAAGGTATGGTCTTATTTCTTGAAATATAAATCAGAAGTATTTTCAGCATTTAAAGAGTGGAAGGTTATGATTGAAAATCAAACTGAGAAGAAAGTTAAAAAGCTTTGCACTGATAATGGGATGGAATTCTGTTCTAATGAGTTTAATGCATATTGCAAGTCTCAAGGCATTGTTAGGCACTACACTATTCCTTATACGCCTCAAAAGAATGGTGTAGCTGAACGTATGAACAAAATTATCATCTTCAGAGCCCGTTGCATGTTGTCAAATTCAGGTTTGAATAGACATTTTTGGGCTGAAGCTGCTTCCACTTCTTGCTATCTTATTAATCGTTCACCCTCTATTCCTCTTGATAAGAAAACTCCAATTGAGGTATGGTCTGGTTCTCCAGCTGATTATTCGCAATTGAGAGTTTTTGGTTGTTCTGCCTATGCTCATGTTGATAATGGTAAATTAGAGCATAGAGCTGTTAAATGCATATTTCTTGGTTATCAATCTGGTGTTAAAGGTTATAAATTATGGAATCCCCAAACTCATAAGGTTGTGTTTAGCAGGAATGTTATCTTTAATGAATCTGCTATATATTATGACAACTTATCTGTTGATGCTCCTGTTGAGGGAGAGAAAATAAGTGTGCTGGTGGAGCACTTGATTGATGCACCAGATGTTGATAATGTTACTGTGCAAGATGCACCTATTGCTGAAATTTCTCCAATTGTTGATAATTCATCTACTGTTGAGCATTCTTCTCCAGTTGTGCAGTCTCCACAACATTCTATTGCTGCTAATAGAGCTAGAAGGCAGCCCAAACCAGTTAAAAGGTATATTGAAGAATGCAATGTTGCTTATGCTATGAGTATTGCAGAAGATATCGAAGGTAATTCAGAACCTTCTGATTATTCTGAGGCTATTACTTCTATTTATCGCAACAATTGGATGACCACTATGCAAGATGAGATGGAGTCCCTTGAAAAGAATGGTACTTGCGATTTAATAAGATTGCCTAAGGATAAGAAGCCTGTCCGTTTTAAATGGATTTTCAAAAGAAAGGAGGGTATTGAAGAATCATTGCCCTAGTTGGTTTCGGTGATTAACGACAATTAGAAATTATTATGGCTAACGTGTGTTTTGCAGAGGCTATGCGTAGCTTAGCCATAGTGATCAACAAGAATGGGCATTAATGGTCATCACTTAGCCCACAAGATGGATATCGTTTCGGATTTCAAGGAGACATGATGAAGACCCTAGAATGATAGGCTAAGTGCCATAAGGTGATGAAGGGCACTTAGAAATAGATAGGGCTTCTCTTTTTATCTTTGACCGTACTATTAAGAGGGGTTGAGACTAGTAGCTTGACTTAGTAAAGCTTCATGACTTAGGTATGGTGCACACTTGACTTCCTTAGCTCTAAGCAAGCCTATGGTGACCGTAAGATAGCCTAGAACAACTTCCATATTCATCGCGACGAAAAACGAAGTTGATAGAACTGTTTTCTGGGCGTCGGACGCTCCTGACGGAGGCGTCGGACGCTGTCCGTCGCGTCGGACAAAGGCGTCGGACGCTGTCCGTCGCGTTGGACAAAGGCGTCGGACGCTGGGTGGTTGAGTCCACAGCGTCCGTCGACCTTCCAGTGAAGATGTTTTCTGGCTAAGTTTTTCAGGGTCCGACGGACGCTGTCCGTCGGTCAGGCGTCGGACGCTTGGAGAGCGTCCGTCGACCTTCCAGAGAGGGTGTTTTTCAGCCCGAGCCAGAGTGTTGCGTCGGACGCTGAAATGAGCGTCCGTCGCCCCTGTGACGGAGCGTTCGTCGCTGGGAAAAGTGTGTCAAAACTAGCCATTGGGCAGGGCGTCGGAGCGTCCGTCGCCTAGGCGTCGGAGCGTCCGTCGCCCAAACTATGAACAGAACTAGCCGTTGGGGCATGCGACGGACCGTCCGTCGCCTAGTCGACAGAGCGTCTGTCGTCAACTTAAGTTGCCAGCCCGAGGCGGTTTTCTGAGGGGCTATTTAGAGCTTCTCACACTTCTCTCCCACCTTGCCTTTGCTCATTTGAGTTGCTGAGTTTGTTGAGAAGGTTGGGAAGAGAGCAAGAGCCCTAGAGAGAGAGAGAGAGTGATTCGCGAATCCATCCATCCTCTCCTCTAGTTCATCCAAGAGTTCAAGTGTGCATCCTCTAGTTGTGAAGCTTGAGTGAGTCAAGCGAAGATCGAGGCTTGTTACTCTTGGTGATAGACATCACCTAGACGGTCCGGTGGTGCTCGGAGGAAGGTGATCGCCTGAGGATTGTCGGCGGCCCTTCTCCATCGACGTTGTGATCGGTTGTGGACGATTCACCGAGCCGGAGTGGCGAAGAATCAGCCCGTAGAGAGCACTCATCCCTTGCGCGGGATTGAGGGGGAGCTATACCTTGCGAGGTGCTCCAACGAGGACTAGGGGGGAGTGTCGACTCCTCGATACCTCGGCAAAACATCGCCGTGTCAAGCATCTCTTTCCCTAGCTCTTTCTTACCGCATTACTTTCCGCACTTATCTTTCAATTCATACTAGAATTATGTAGGAAGTTTTCGCTTTCTATTGACTTGCTACCGCTTTCTAGCTAGGACACACAAGCGGTAGGCACTAGGGGGTTAATTGACTCTTTATAGGTTTAATTCTTGTTTAGAAATTAAAAAGAGCCCAATTCACCCCCCTCTTGGGCATCTTGATCCTTTCAATTGGTATCAGAGCAAGGTTTGCTCTAAATTAGGCTTCACCGCCTAGAGCAAGATGAACCACCTCCCATGTTCGATGGAGACGATTTTCCTTATTGGAAAGTTCGTATGGAGACCTATTTAGAGGTCGTTGACGTGGGCGTGCTCAAAGCTGCCACAAAGGGAGGCACTCTCTTCGCGGAGGACCTCAACTTTGATAAGCACAATGCCAAGGCGAAGAACATACTCTTTCGTGGCATTAGCAAGGATGTCTTCAACCGAGTGCGTAATGCCAAAGACGCATTTGAGTTGTGGACCACTATTTGTGCTCTTCACGAAGGCACAAAAAGTGAGCGTGAAGAATGCTATCAGTTGGTCATGGCTAAGCTCAATTCTTTTTCCATGCATGCAAATGAAAATGCAAATGAAATGTACTCACGACTTAACATTATTGTAGAGGAATTGAATGAGCTCGGTCTCAACCAAATGGCACCGGCCGATGTGGTGCGCAAGATCCTTTGTGTCTTGCCCATTGAGAAGTATGGCCACATCGTCACGGTTCTTCACCAAGGAGATCTCTCCGCCGCTACACCAACACAAATCTTGGGCAAGATCAATGCCCATGAGATGTACATGAAGATTGGTGATGGTGGCTCTTCTTCCTCCTACAAGAAGAAAGAAAAAGAGAAGGAGGAGAAGAAGGACTTGGCACTCAAGGCATCCTCCTCGGAGAAGTACAAGATGCAAGTCATGTATGAGAGTGCAAGCGATGATGAGGATGATGATGACCTCGCTCTCATGGTGAAGAAAACAACCAAGATGTTGAAGAAGCTAAACAAGAATGGAGTCAAGTTTGACTCAAAGAAGAAGAAATTCTTCACAAGCTCTTCAAGAAAGACTCTCTCCAAGATGGATTGCTACAATTGTGGCAAACTTGGACACTTAGCTCATGCTTGCCCCGAAGAGAAGAAAGACAAGTACAAGAACAAGAAAGCAAACAACAAGTTCAAGTACAACAAGGGCAACAAAGATGAGTCAAGTGATGAGGAGAAGAAGAAGGATGACAAGCCATTCAAGAAGAAGAAGAACTTCAACTTTCACAAGAAGAAGAAGAATGGCAAAGCCTACATTGTTGGTGATTGGCTCACCGACATTGAAGACACAAGTGACTCATCCGAAGATGAAAGTGAAGAAGAGAAGGTGGCCGCCTTGGTGATTGGGTCATCTACTCCACTGCCACCCCCTCCATCATCTCCGGGCTCATCCTCTACACACCTATGCCTCATGGCTAAAGGTGACAAAAAGGTACAAAAAGAGGATAGTGATGATGAGGCTAACTCTAGTGATGATAGTGATGATGAGTTTGAGGCACCTTCCTATGATGAGCTAATTGTAATTTGCAACAAATATACTAAGCTCATTAGGAATTATAAAGCTAAAAGTGAATCACTAGAGAAAGCCAACGATAACTTGCATGCTAAACTTGATGATTTGTCTAGTGCTAATGATGATTTGAAGCTTGAGAACAAAACTCTCTCATCTAGCACTAGGGAGCTCAAAGCCTCACTCAAGCAAGCTAATAAGAAACATGATAAGCTTGAGAGGTCAACACAAGAGCTCCATACAAGATACAACTTGCTAAAAGATGATTACAACCAAGTTAAGAATAAACATGGTACATTTGTGATAGCTAATGAATTGCTTTCAAATGATCTTGCTACACATGTTGCTATTAACCCGGTTGTTAAGTGTCATATAGCTACTTCTTGTGAGGACTTGCTTGATGAAGTTTCTAGTGAGCAAAATGCTAAGTGCAAGGGCAAGAAGGTAGTTGAGGCCGAAAAACATGATGACTATGTGTAGATGAGGCAAGAAAACTCCAAGCTCAAGGAAGAGCTAATCAACCTCAAGGCAAGCAAGTCATTCACTATCAAGTCGGCCAAGCAAGATGACAATGATGCAATGACCTTGATTAACTCTCTCAAAGAGGAAAATGCGAAGCTCAAGGTTGAGAAGATCAAGCTTGCAAGTGGATTGGAGAAGTTCACCAAGGGCCACAACCTCCAAAGTTTGATGAACACTATCATGAAGACCGACAAGTCCGGCATTGGGTTCAAGGAGAACCAAATCATGAAGGCCAAGGTCAAGATAGAAGCTAAGAACTACTACAAGAACAAGGCCATGAGAAACAACTATGACACACCAAAGCCCAAGCCCAAGAAGTGCTTTGGATGTGGTTAAGAGGGTCATTTTGAATCCCAATGCAAGACTCCACCTCCCAAGATCTTGCCCAAGCACATAAGGCCCTTCGCTCATGATGCACACTTCATCATCAACAAGGACTCCAAGGGTAGACCCCAAGTTGTGTTTCTCGGTTCTAAGATGAAGAACAAGCCCAAAGTGCTATGGGTTGCTAAGGAGTTGGTGGACAAGGCTATGGGACCTCGCCAAGTGTGGGTTCCCAAACAACAAGCTTAACTTCAAGTTGCTTGTGCGTAGGTGAACTACAAGACCGGTGGAAGTCATTGGGTGATTGATAGTGGATGCATTCAACATATGACCGGTGACTCCCGGATGTTCACCACACTTGAGGAAGATTGTGAAGGGTAAGACAAGATTACCTTTGGGGACAATTCAAAAGGCAAAGTGCAAGGCCTAGGCAAAGTGGAAATCTCAAATGATCAATCAATATCAAATGTCTTGCTAGTACAATCTTTGAGCTTCAACTTGCTATCGGTGGGACAACTATGTGATCTTGGTTTCCAATGTCTCTTCACTCCAAATGAGATAGTTGTGTCCAAGATTGAAGATTCATCATTGATATTCAAAGGGTTTTGGCACAACAATCTCTACCTAGTGGACTTCATCTCAAATGAAGCTAGTTTGCAAACATGTCTATTCTCCAAGAGTTCTTTGGGTTGGCTATGGCATAGAAGATTAGCTCATGTGGGAATGTCAACTTTGAAGAAGCTTGTCAAGAAGGAGTTGGTTAGAGGTGTGAAGGATGTTGTGTTTGAGAAGGACAAACTTTGTAGTGCATGTCAAGCCGGCAAGCAAGTGGCAAACACTCATCCAACCAAAGCTTTCATGTCAACCTCAAGAGTCCTAGAGCTACTTCACATGGATCTATTTGGACCTACCACCTTTGCTAGCCTTGGTGGAAATCTCTTTTGCTTGGTGGTAGTTGATGACTACTCTAGGTACACTTGGGTGTTCTTTCTTCAAGACAAGGGAGAAACTCAATCAATATTCAAGAAGTTTGCAACTAGAGCCCAAAATGAGTTTGATGTGAAGATCAAGAAGATAAGAAGTGACAATGGGATCGAGTTTGTAAACACCAAAATTGAAGATTATTGTGATGAAGTTGGGATCAAGCATGAAGTGTCCGCCACCTATACTCCTCAACAAAATGGTGTAGTAGAGAGGAAGAACCGGACACTCATTACTCTTGCAAGATCAATGCTTGATGAATACAACACCCCCGAGAAGTTTTGGGCCGAAGCAATCAACACCGCATGCTATGCGGCCAACCGATTTTTTGTCCAAAGGCTTCTCAAGAAGACCCCCTATGAGCTTGTGAATGGGAAGAAACCGGATATATCCTTTTTCCGAGTGTTTGGATGCAAAGTGTACATCTACAAGAAGCGCCAACACTTGGGCAAGTTCCAAAGGAGATGTGACATTGGTTTCTTACTTGGTTATTCTCTTAAATCCAAGGCATATCGAGTATTTAACAAAGCCTCCGGCCTAGTTGAAGAAACATATGACTTGGAGTTTGATGAAACTAATGGCTCCCAAGAAGAGCATGAAAATCTTAATGATGTAGGTGATGAACCCTTGAGGGAAGCTATGAAGAATATGCCCATTGGTGCAATCAACCCACAAGAGGTGGAAGAAGTTGAAGATGATGCAAATCAAGTACCTCTCCACCTCACACGCCTCAAGTTGATGAAGAACAAGTGAGGGAAGCACAAGAAGATACATTCATCCCTCAAGATCAAGCCGAGGCTCAAGCTAGTGATGTTGATGCACCACAACCTCCTCTCCAAGTGATTAATAGAAGATCTACACCTATGCTTCAAGCTCATCCACAAGACCTCATCATAGGGAGTCCATCAAGGGGGGTAACAACTCGATCTAAACTTGCTTCTTATGTTGAACATCACTCCTTTGTTTCCTTTGTTGAGCCTTCTAGTGTGGAGGATGCACTTGCGGATCCGGATTGGGTGAATGCCATGTATGAAGAGTTGAACAACTTCACCCAGAATGAAGTGTGGACACTAGTAGAAAAGCCCAAAGGAGCAAGAATCATTGGCACCAAATGGGTGTTTAGGAACAAGCAAGATGATCAAGGCGTGGTTGTGAGAAACAAGGTAAGATTGGTGGCAAAGGGGTTCTCCCAAGTTGAAGGCTTGGATTTTGGGAAGACCTTTGCACCGGTTGCAAGACTATAAGCTATTCGTATCCTTTTGGCATATGCTTCACATCATAAAATAAAACATTTTCAAATGGATGTGAAGAGTGCCTTTCTAAATGGTTTCATCAATGAACTTGTTTTTGTCTCACAACCTCCCGAGTTTGAAGACCCAAATTGTCCTAATCATGTGTATAGGTCGTCCAAGGCACTCTATGGATTGAAGCTAGCTCCAAGAGCTTGGTATGAGAGGCTAAGGGACTTCCTACTCAAGAAGGGCTTCAAGATCGGGAAAGTGGATACCACACTCTTCACAAAGGTGCTAGATGGAGAAATCTTTGTTTGCCAAGTGTATGTCGATGACATTATATTTGGGTCAACAAACCAAGATCATAGCAAGAAATTTGGTGCATTGATGTCCAAGGAGTTCGAGATGTCGATGATTGGCGAGCTAACCTTCTTCCTTGGTTTCCATGTGAAGCAATTGAGGGAGGGCACCTTCATATCTCAAGAGAAGTACACTTATGATGTGCTCAAGAAATTCAAGATGGAGGATTGCAAACCAATCAAGACCCCAATGCCTACTAATGGGCATCTCGATCTCGATGAGGGAGGTAAACCGATTGACCAAACTCTCTATCGTTCTATGATCGGTAGTTTACTTTACCTCACCGCATCTAGGTCGGATATCATGTTTAGTGTGTGTATGTGTGCTAGGTTTCAAGCAAACCCTAAGGAGTCGCATCTTTGTGTGGTTAAAAGAATCCTTAGGTACTTAAGGCACAACCCTAGCATGGGTATTTGGTATCCCAAAGGAGCTCCCTTCCAACTAGTTGGCTATTCCGATTCGGATTACGCCGAGTGTAAGGTTGATAGGAAGAGTACCTCCGGCGGGTGCCACATGCTAGGAAGATCACTTGTTTCTTGGTCGTCAAAGAAGCAAAATAGTGTGGCATTGTCAACCGCCGAGGCGGAATACATTGCCATGGGAGCAAGTTGTGCACAAATCTTATACATGACCCAAACACTTTTTGATTACGGCGTGTTTTTAAAAGAAGTTCCACTTTTGTGTGATAATGAAAGCGTCGTAAAGCTTGCAAATAACCCGGTTCAACACTCTCGCACCAAGCACATAGATATTCGCCATCACTTTCTTAGAGATCATGTGGCTAGGAAAGACATAACACTAATTGGAGTTAAGAGCGAAGATCAATTGGCGGATATCTTCACTAAACCACTCGATGAAACAACCGCTTGTAGGTTGAGAAGCGAGTTGAATGTGCTTGATCACTCTAATTTCACTAAAAGATGAATTTGTGTGAACCATGCATTAATATATAATATAACATGTTTAATTTGGTAATGCACATAGGCTTGGCTAACGCGGTTAAGATAACCACCCTCAAAGCGTGTGACAAAGCTTAACCGCGGTTTAAACTTGCAAGCAACCTAGATTCAAATTTTGTATTGCATAGCATATGCATGTGTGTTGTTTGCCATTTCTTTTCGGTTAAGTCTGAGCATCCTCTGTGTTCGTCCACTTAGGGGGAGCATTCCAAGCTCAAGACACTTCTATACCCCTCTTGTGGCCATATGATGTCTCCTTGGTGCTTCCATTCGAATATTTTGAGCTAAAACTAAAATTAAGCCTATGGCAAACTATTTGAAAATGAGAGTTTGAGATATGGTTCTCATATCAAGTCCAATCAGGTGTTATTTGGATCTTATTGGGATTGGAACTTGGTTGGGAGAAATACGCAAAAACAAAATTTGAAAAATTCTATTTAAAAGGCGTCGGACGCTGCCGACAGACGCTCGGTGTCAATTGCCTCAGCGTCCGTCGCGATCGTCCGGGGATTGAAAGTGTCCCGCTTACAGGGCGACGGACGCTCCCCCAGCGCCCGTCGCGGTCAATGCGCTCGGGCGTTTCAAACCTGTTCTGGAAGCCCGACAGACGATGTCGTCGGACGCTCTCCGAGCGTCCGTCGCAGTCCGACGGAGCGTCCGTCGTGAACTTATGGCGCAATTTTTTTAAAAAAATCCCCACTCTTCCTCTGTTCTCTCGGTCGACCGTACACCGTTCCGCCGCGGTTCAAAACCTAGTCGCCGCCATTCCATCGCCACTGAGCACCCGAGCCACCCCGCTCCGGCGAGATCCTCCCTGCCCTTGCGCCGCCACTCCTCCCTGCGCCGCCGCCTGCCCCCTGCGCCGCTGCTCCACCCTGCACCGACGCTGCGCCAGGGCCTTTCCCCCCAGCACCGCTGCTCCCCTGCGTGCTTCAAGCCGTGCAGGACTCTCTTTGCCGAGGGGCTCTCCTCCAAGGCTCTGTTGGAGGTTGATCGATCTCAGTTGCGTGTCAAGGTGAAACTCAACTCCTGTGACTTTCCCTCTAGATTGCAAATCACCTCGCCATTCTCTCTCACCACCCTAAACCATCATCCTACATTGCCTTGATTGGATTGCGGATAATCGACCGGGGGATCTCACCTCTTCTCTTGTCTTGGTCAGTGTCTGAGGGTCAGTTGATCAGTGGGCAGTGTCAGTGAACTCGGGGCAAAGACCGCGAGTACGGAACGAGGCAAAGCCTCGAAAGGTCAGTCCAGGGCCGGCGTGCCACTCTTGCAGCAGTTTGGTCTGTGGATTGTCAGGGTTTCAGTGTCAGTTGGGGCACAGAGTTTGAGGTTGTGACTTTTGAGGCTCTGTCTGTCAGAGATTGGTTAGCAGAGTTCGATACAATGGCAAGAACGAAGAATGCCAGTCCTGTTCCCGGAAGTGGTGGTGACCCTCCACCTCCACCGTGTCCACCCACTGACCGAGGAAAGGGCAAGCAAAAGGTCGTGTCACGAAAGCGCAAGAGGCCTTTGATGGATCCAGACTCAGCAGCAACGCTTGCAGTGGCAGAGGCCGCAGAGATTGCGGAGCGAGGAGGACGTCACGCCGGTTTGAGGCTCTCGCCTCGCCGTGGAGCGCGTCGTGAGTCCCCTACGCGTCCAGAGACAGAGCCCGCCGAGGCTACTGAGGTAGAGCAGACAGAGCCAGTCCCAGAGACTGAGCCGACAGAGGCCGCGGGCCATACTTCGATTGGTGAGCTGATGAGCCGCAGAGTCACCCGGTCCAGAGGCTCTGGTGCACCACCTAGTCCTCCAGGACCTCAGCTCCCAGACCCAGTGAGGCACCAGGTACGAGCTCTTACAGCGAAGCAAGTCCAGTTACTCCGCTTCGTGGACTTTCAGTCCTGGTTCCCACCTCAGAGGGACCCCCGTGCCGGACGAGACTTCTATACCACGGTACACGAGGATTTCTACAGAGCTTACGTCAACACTGACGCTCCTCTCAGGGCTCACAGAGTGTGCCCGTCTGCTCATATAGAGGGGGTCGGTGGTCCAGAGATCCTACAACACCTACAGTACATTCAGGGGCTATCAGATCTGATGGGACGATCAGGAGCGTATCAGAAGGAATGGGTGTATCAGTTCTATGCATCTCTATAGATCTCCCCTGATCACGAGTTCCTACACTTCGGATTTCAGGGACGTGACTTTAGGGTTTCAGCAGCTCGGTTCAGAGAGCTATTCCACCTAGAGTCCTCTCCTACGAGGATACACAACTTGTGCTATGGGGATCATGAGACCCCTCGCCGATCTCACGATGGGATAGTGCCATCTACAGACTTCGTGAGGCCGTGCTTTCAGCTACCGTTCACTGAGGGTTCGAGCCGTACACCACGAGACCTCACTCCACTTGTTCGGATTCTTCACGAGGTACTCAGGCGTACCATCCTCCCTCTGATTGGAGCTTGGGACACGATTACACGCCTACAGCTGTGGCTCCTTGCTCATATTGTCCGGAAAGAGAAGTTCGACCTCTGGGATTTGATTGTTAGCGAGCTTGAGGATATCATAGCCGCTGGGTTCAGGGGTCACTGGCAGCTGCAGTTTGCTCATTGGATTTCATATCTGATAGTTGCCAAGACCAGGTCAGGAGCTATGAGAGTCACTCTTACGAGGTCAGCGACAGAGTTTCCAGTATACTCGATGAGTCAGCTAGTGATGCATAGAAACCTGCCTCGCCCCAGCAGAGCTTACAGACCAGGCACCAGGCAGGCCGGTGTGCCACCTCAGTCAGCAGAGGTCACAGACGCTACAGTTGAGCAGATTGCTCAGGCAGAGCTGGCAGATCTAGATGCTGAGATTGACACACAGCTGCCGAGACAGTCTATAGAGAGGACCTAGACTCTGACAGTTCTGATGAGGACTACCAGCCAGTGCGCGAGTACGCACCAATGCCTTATGACCATGAGGCAGGAGGGTCAGCACAGCCGCAGCAGCTCCAGCTCCAGGTTCCAACACCTCAGAGGATACACTGCTTACTATTCTTTCGAGGATACAGGAGGAGCAGTCACGCCAGGCACAGGAGCAGAGACGACAGGCTGCCGACTTACGGAGGCTCACGGAGCAGCAGTTGGCTGCTCAGGCCCAGACACAGGCTAGGCAGGATGAGTTCCAGCGCCAATTCTTAGCCTATCAGCTGCAGCAGGCAGAGATTCAGAAGACACAGACGTTGTTACTTGAGCGTCTTCTAGCCTCCAGCTCCGGGCAGACTTCCACTCCTGAGTTTCAGTTGCCCGGAGTCTCGCAGCAGCAGCAGTTCACCTCACGTCCATAGCAGCCTCCAGTAGTAGTGGTTCCGACTCTAGCGTTACCGTCCGGAGGACAGCAGAGTCAGGCACCTGCTACTCCTCCGTTCCAGGCACCAGCTTCTCCCGCGTATCAGTCTCCGAGGACCTAGGTGTCTTCTTGGTTAGCTTCACCTGGAGAGTTTCAGACAGGCTTTACTCCTATCCGGGGAACTACCATAGCAGAAGCCTCGCGAGACCTCTCAGCCTCATACTTAGAGATCACGGGAGAAGATTCCCCAGGAGCAGCTCAGCTAGTCTCACCTGCCGCAGGGGTTGAGGTGGATCCTCCGGCGACGGGCACTCACCTCTCTTCAGTTACCTCGTCGGAGATCGCACCCAAGCAGTCCACGTAGACAGTTACCACCCCTCCGGCTGCAGTTCAAACAGATGCTATTTCACTAGTCGAGACAGCTGTCACATAGGCTCAGGAAGAGGCAGTTACAGTGGCAGTCTCCTCTCCAGCTCAGACTCAGCCCGCAGAGGTTGCAGTAGCAGTGTCACTAGTTGCACTAGTAGTGACACCGTCCCCTTCGCCTCGAGTCTTCACTCGTCGGGTTCCTAGGCCCGCTACTATAGAGGCAGGACCGTCAGAGGCACCAGCTGAGCCTCTGGGGGAGTCCGTTGAGGCACCAGCTCCAGAGCTTCCAGTGTCAGCTCCAGAGGTCACTCCAGCTGCACCTACACCTGCAGAGGCCGAGGCAGATGATGAGTCAGACGAGTCAGATCTTCAGGACTTCATCATGCTCGATCGCAAGGCTGTAGCTCCTCCACCTTCTTCTCCAGCCCCAGACGCTTAGTTTTTGGTGCTAGACGCCAAAGGGGGAGAGAGGGTCGAGTATAGAGATAGGGGGAGGAATTCGAATCTTTGTGTGCTTATTTTCCCCGTACTCTTTCATCATGTCTACTTTTATGCATTTGTTTCTATGTGTGATGTGATGAATACTTTGGTTGATGTTTATATGGTTGGATGTGACAAACTCTTGATTATCACTAATATATCTTGTGAGTTGTCTCATGTTTCATGATATATCTCTATGCTTAAATGATAATTGAGCCTCCGCGCCATACTCCGATACATCTTTTAAGAATATCATGAGATACTCCTTTTTACATTCATATCTATGAGTACCATGATTTGTGATTTGGCTTGAGTGAGCAAGTTGCTTCATTACAAATTCACTAACCCTTGCTCAACCATTCCAAGTCACCATAAAGTCTAAACCATAACTCTTATCCATACTCGAGGTTTTATTGTCGTCAATCACCAAAAAGGGGGAGATTGAAGAATCATTGCCCTAGATGGTTTCGGTGATTAACGACAATTAGATATTATTATGGCTAACGTGTGTTTTGCAGAGGCTATGCGTAGCTTAGCCATAGTGATCAACAAGAATAGGCATTAATGGTCATCACTTAGCCCACAAGATGGATATCGTTTCGGATTTCAAGGAGACATGATGAAGATCCTAGAATGATAGGCTAAGTGCCATAAGGTGATGAAGGGCACTTAGAAATAGATAGGGCTTCTCTTTTTATCTTTGACCGTACTATTAAGAGGGGTTGAGACTAGTAGCTTGACTTAGGAAAGCTTCATGATTTAGGTGTGGTGCACACTTGACTTCCTTAGCTCTAAGCAAGCCTATGGTGACCGTAAGATAGCCTAGAACAACTTCCATATTAATCACGACGAAAAACGAAGTTGATAGAACTGTTTTCTGGGCGTCGGACGCTCCTGACGGAGGCGTCGGACGCTGTCCGTCGCGTTGGACAAAGGCGTCGGACGCTGGGTGGTTGAGTCCACAGCGTCCGTCGACCTTCCAGTGAAGATGTTTTCTGGCTAAGTTTTTCAGGGTTCGACGGACGCTGTCCGTCGGTTAGGCGTCGGACGCTTGGAGAGCGTCCGTCGACCTTCCAGAGAGGGTGTTTTTCAGCCCGAGCAAGAGTGTTGCGTCGGATGCTGAAATGAGCGTTCGTTGCCCCTGTGACGGAGCGTCCGTCGCTGGGAAAAGTGTGTCAGAACTAGCCGTTGGGCAGGGCGCCAGAGCGTCTGTCGCCCAAACTATGAACAGAACTAGCCGTTGGGGCATGCGACGGACCGTCCGTCGCCTAGTCGACAGAGCGTCTGTCGCCAACTTAAGTTGCCAGCCCGAGGCAGTTTTCTGAGGGGCTATTTATAGCTTCTCACACTTCTCTCCCACCTTGCCTTTGCTCATTTGAGTTGCTGAGTTTGTTGAGAAGGTTGGGAAGAGAGCAAGAGCCCTAGAGAGAGAGAGAGTGATTCGCGAATCCATCCATCCTCTCCTCTAGTTCATCCAAGAGTTCAAGTGTGCATCCTCTAGTTGTGAAGCTTGAGTGAGTCAAGCGAAGATCGAGGCTTGTTACTTTTGGTGATCGACATCACCTAGACGGTCCGGTGGTGCTCGGAGGAAGGTGATCACCGGAGGATTGTCGGCGGCCCTTCTCCATCGACGTTGTGATCGGTTGTGGGCGATTCACCAAGCCGGAGTGGCGAAGAATCAGCCCGTAGAGAGCACTCATCCCTTGCGCGGGATTGAGGGGGAGCTATACCTTGCGAGGTTCTCCAACGAGGACTAGGGGGGAGTGTCGACTCCTCGATACCTCGGCAAAACATCGCCGTGTCAAGCATCTCTTTCCCTAGCTCTTTCTTACCGCATTACTTTCTGCACTTGTCTTTCAATTCATACTAGAATTGTGTAGGAAGTTTTCGCTTTCTATTGACTTGCTACAGCTTTCTAGCTAGGACACACAAGCGGTAGGCACTAGGGGGTTAATTGGCTCTTTATAGGTTTAATTTTTGTTTAGAAATTAAAAAGAGTCCAATTCACCCCCCCCTCTTGGGCATCTTGATCCTTTCAGGTATTTCTTCAAGTGAGCCAGCAAGGTATAAAGCAAGGTTGGTTGCTAAAGGTTATAGCCAGATTTCAGGTATTGATTTTAAGGATGTCTTTTCCCCAGTTGTTAAGCATAGTTCTATTCGTACTGTGCTTAGTATTATTGCCATGCATGATTATGAACTTGAGCAACTAGATGTTAAAACTGCATTCTTAAATGGGGAGTTGGAAGAAGACATTTATATGAGCCAACCTAAAGGTTTTGTTAATTCTGGAAAAGAAAACCTTGTTTGCAAGTTAAAGAAATCGCTTTATGGTTTGAAGCAATCTCTTAGGCAATGGTACAAGAGATTTGACTCTTTCATGCTCTCTTGTGGCTTTAAGCGGTCTGATTATGATAGCTGTGTTTATTTGAAGATTGTTAATGACTCAGCTATTTATCTGCTTCTTTATGTTGATGATATGTTGATTGCCGCTAAAGAAAAATCAGAAATAGCTAAATTGAAGGCACAATTGAGTAAAGAATTTGAGATGAAGGACTTAGGTGAAGCTAAGAAAATTCTTGGTATGGAAATTACTAGAGATAGAAAAATCTGGTAAGTTATACCTCAGTCAGCGAGGTTATATTGAAAAGGTTCTTCGTCGTTTTAATATGCATAATGCAAAACCAGTGAGTACTCCATTAGCTACACATTTCAGATTATCCTCACCTTTATGTCCAGAGTCAGATGTTGATATTGAGCACATGTCTAGAGTTCCATATTTCAGTGCAGTTGGTTCTCTTATGTATGCCATGGTTTGTTCTCGTCCTGATTTATCTCAAGCATTGAGTGTTGTCAGTAGATTCATGGCTAATCCTGGTAAGGAGCATTGGAGGGCTGTTCAATGAATTTTTAGATATTTACGAGGTACTTCTAATGCCTGTTTGCAATTTGAGAAATCTAGAGATGGACTTGTTGGTTATGTTGATTCTGATTATGCTGGTGATTTGGATAAGAGGAGGTCTCTCACGGGTTATGTTTTTACCATTGGTGGTTGTGCTGTTAGCTGGAAAGCAAGTTTATAGCCTATTGTTGCTCTGTCTACTACAGAAGCTGAATATATGGCTATTTCTGAAGCTTGTAAGGAAGCTATTTGGTTGAGAGGTTTATACTCTGAACTTTGCGGGGTTTACTTCTTGCACTGCTATATATTGTGATAGCCAGAGTGCTATTTGTCTGACTAAAGATCAGATGTTTCATGAAAAGACCAAACACATCGATGTGAGATATCATTTTATTCGAGGTGTTATTGCTGAAGGTGATGTGAAGGTATGCAAGATAAATACTCGTGATAATCTCGCTGATATATTGACAAAGCCTGTTCCTGGAGCTAAGTTTGAGCTATGCTCACGCTTAGTTGGTATTACAGTTTAAGTCCTAGTGACTTTTGGCGCCGGTGATTATTTATTATTGAAGTGAGTTGATTGATGATACTTCATTCGCTACAAGATGGAATTCGTCTCAAGGTGGAGTTTGTTGGAATATGATCCGAATTATAACGTGAGTCTTGTGGGGACGCCTGGAGGGCCCACGGTTCGGGTTATGTTTATTAGCGGATTTGTTTCCGTGTTGGACTACAGTCAGTTCACCCTATAAATACATCTTGTAGGCTGCACGGGAAGGGTGACCAGAGACGACTCATTGTATTCCCTGCGTTCTGTAAACTCTCATCATATAGTGGAGATCGCCGGTTGGCGCCCGTGCGATCTTGTTTGATTATTCCCTAACATGATGGAGTGGTCGTGGCCCCGCGCGGCCACTTCGCTGGTCACGTGCGGCTGGAACACCGCCACCGGTGGCGCGGGCGGCGAGGCCCCCGAAATCGTGCTGTTAGGGAATAATCAAACAAAATCACACACGAGACACAGATTTTATGTGGAAAACCCTTACAGGACACGGACGCCAACCGACGATCTCCACTATATGATGAGAGTTTACAGAACGCAGGGAATATGAGTTATTTCTGGTAACCCTTCCCGTGTAGCTTACAAGATGTATTTATAGGACAGACTGATTGTAGTCCAACACGGAAACAAATCCGCTAATAAACATAACCCGAATCGTGGACCCTCCACGCATCCCCACAAGACTCACGTTATAATTCGGATCATATTCCAACACGCGCGACGCCTCGGCGACGTCGGACGCGTCGACGCTGAGGCAGCCATCGTCGGCGACGACGTCGCCTCTGAGCTGCAGCAGCTCCGCGGGCGGTTCCACCGGCACCCCCAACGGTGGAGATGAGGGAGGAGACGACGAACAGCAGCATAAACATCAGGCACCTAGCTAGTTAGCTACCTGAGCTCAGCACGGGAGAAGAGAGCTGAGCACGGGAGAAGAGAGAGGAAGAGGAAGTATTCAAGTGGTGTGCGGTGGTATTCAAGCTGAGCACAGGACTGGGCGGCGACTCGGGCGCCGCGAATAAAACATTCGGGGAGGCCGGACCAGCCGGAGGCGCGTCATGACTCGTACACATTCCGGAGTCCTGACAATGACTTGAAGGGACAAGCCAAAATCAATTTGTCTCTCTAGCATGAAGGACACTGATATTTTTTCGCACAGCCGTTAGCCAGCGTTAGGAGCAAATTCGGACGGAATAGTTTAGAGGGAAAGAAAGAAAAACATGCTGGTACAGAGGTGCGAATCAACTTTTTAGAGGTACAGAGAAATTGGTCAACTTTCATAATGACATAGCGGGAAAATTGGTCAACTTTCATAATGACATAGCGGGAAAATGGCAGCTGTACAGTCCAGGCAATGACTGCAATGCGCATGCATTCCCCAATCCATATCAAAATGATTAGCCTTGAGTCTCTGACAAAAAAAGTCACAAGTCCCAGATCCTGCTGTGGGACAATAGGCCGACCTCAAGAGCAGAGCACGTCATGTTCTCGTCAGAAACTCATGACGGTTTATCTGATGAGGCTATAATCGCTCAGCGCATCACCATGCCCGAACGGGCAAAGGCAGGTGTGCTTTGTGATTCGTCATCCATCCGTGGAGGCCCGTGGGCCGTGGGTCTGCTGCCCATGACTGATTGACTGCAGGCCATGGCCGTTGGTCTGCTGCTCAGCTTCAACAATGGCAACGGCATCATGCACCTTCAGCTCGCGACGTGCCACGCAGTGTCAGCTTGCCACCTAGGTTCAACTGGCGCAACCCCAACCCTACTTGAGCCTGGCGCCCCGGCCATGCAGATGCAGCCATGCAGGCATCGACGCGCAGCCGTCAGTTCAGTTTACTACTCGACTAAACGCATTCCGAGGCAAATCCTCTCGTTCGTATGTTCACAGCAAATTGCGCTAAAATTTGAGTTACCCTGAATGCGTCGTGAGGGAAGAAAACTATTCATTCATTCAAAACTCAAAAGCAGTGCTGAAGAACATGCTAAAATTAATAATGAGTGGACGCTCAGTTGCTAAAATTAATAATGAGTGGACGCTCAGTTTTTATACGAGAAAATTAACGATTCTACCATTATAAAAACTAGGCTTTGTAATTTTACCATCTCTCAAATGGGATTCATAATTTTGTCATTATCAAATGATACACAGCTTCAAATATGCTATGAAGGAGATTTGTTGCCAAATTAATATATATTGTTTTACCCAGCCAAATTTGCCTACCCGTTTTGCCCTTCCCTGATGGATCACGCACTCGTGTTCGTTCACGGCACAGGAGATGGAAGCCGCCACTTCGTTCACGGGACGGACACCGAAGCCGCCGCCAGTGAAGCGAGAGGGAAGGGAAGGGATCCCGACGAGAGGCCGCGCGGTCACGGCACACGTCGTGCCGCCGCCAGGTGAAGCGAGAGAGAGGGAAGGGATCCCGCCGCGCGTGGGTACGGCAGACGTCGCGCCGCGCCGCCACTTCCCCGACGCGCGTCCAAGGCGAGTGCCAGGCGGACCGCCGCCCGAGGAGATCTCCCGCGCCGAGCGTCGATCTCTGTTTGCGCCGGTCCAAGGCCGGCGTGCCACCGCGTCCATGTCCGCAGCTTGCGGGCGGACGCCGTCACCTCCCCGACGAGAGGCCGTGCGGCCAGGCCTGCTGCCGCCCCGACGCATCCACGCGGGCGGAATTCGATTGGAAGCTCGATGAAGCAAACCTTGTCTGGTTTTCTTGACTCTGAATTTTTGACATTGGTAGACCTTACTGAATTTTGCTGGTGCTCTGAATGATCCCCGTGAGACTGAAGGTGAAGCCTACAGAGCTGATTCAGAGACTGTATGTCGTATTTAGTCATTTTGTGTGTGAGTTAGGTGTTGCTTATTAGCAAGGGAAACCTGTGTTGTAAATTTCAGCTTAGTCCTCTGTAATAGACATGATGTTTTTAAATAACATGTTTCAGCTGGGCTATACAACCATTTGTTGTATGCTGTCAACTGCCATACTGGCTTCTCACTTGTTTCAGTCACCCTTTTCAGCTTTCAGTCTGCAATTCTCAAGTGCGCACCCAGAGATAATGTGCATTGTCAGGTTGCTTGTTTTCAAGTATAAAAAGGCCCTATTTGCTGAATTTTGCTTGAATTTTAACATAATTTTGACACAATTTAGTGATCACTGAAACATTTCAAATATATAGCACTGACTCCAAGCATTTAAGTTACAAGGGTCCAAATAACTTAACTAAGGTTCAGATACATAGGATACATGTCCAGAGATACATTTTCATGGAGATCTCCATTTTCATGATGGAGATACATGTCCAGAGATACATTTTCATAGAGATCTCCATTTTCATGATGGAGATACATGTCCAAATACATATTAAGTTACAATTTCATGATGGACATAACATTCTAGACCGAAAGCTTCAATTGGGCTTCAGTTTTCTTGGCTTGAGTTTTTTTGGTGGGCTCCCCTGTTGCACTATCTTGTCTGGTGAGACACCTTCAGCTAGCAGGTGTTGGAGGACCAGCGTCGGCCGGCAGAGCCGGGACGCCTGGCTGGCTTCGGGGAAACCCAGCAGGCGCCCTGCAATCAGCCGGCTCGGCGGCGGATCCGTTCCCTCTCTGTCTCACCTGCGGACCTCCCGTGACTCTCCGGTGAGTGAATGAAAGAAGGATAGGGAGGGGCAAAACGGGTAGGCAAATTTGGCTGGATAAAAAAAATATTAATTTGACAACAAATCTCATTCAGGGCATATTTGAGATTGTGTATCATTTGATAATAGCAAAATTATGAATCCTATTTGAGGGATGACAAAATTGTAAAGCTCAATTTTTATAATGGTCGTCATTTTCTCGTTTTTATACTACGTTTTTTTTAACTCTATAATACTAGTGCTTCTTTTACGCAGTAGTACTGTACAGTACGTGTTTTATTTACCACACCAGAGGACTGACGGTGGTCCTCTGCTCAGTTACTGCTGACTATAACTACGTACAAGAAACACCAAGAGAACAGAACCGCCAGGAGTGAACAAAATATCGGATTTAGACTGTTCGGTTGATGGCTTATGCTATTTTGTTAAGAGATAAAAGCATTATAACTTATAAACCTGGTTGATAAGTTCTTGCCTAATTTTTCAGAATGTCAAATCTTTTTTTTAAAAAAATGGTGTGGTGTGGTGTTTCCACCGAGCCGAATATACAGGAGGATCCGTTGTCCACCAATCCACCATCATCATTCCAACTTCCTTCATTCAACAGGAATACTGGGCCGTCAGCCCAAACGAGCTTCCGGCCTTCGCGTCCCTCTGCGGTCCGTTTTCTCTTCAGAGTGGGAGCCCACTTGCTCCCAACTGTTCTAAAAAAAATAAAATTGCTCTCAGCTTTGGAGATTCGACATATCAATTGCACATCAATTTGCATATACTTATATCTAGGAACCGTTTGGATCCTTTCGAATTTTAAGAATCTGGATGAAAATATTTATTGTGTTTTATTGGATTTCATGTCTGAGATATCCCTCTGTCTTTAGATAAATTAATTTCTAGAATATATGTTTATTTTTTACTTTAACTGACTTTATAGAAAAAATAAGAATATCTATGACAAACTTTTAAAATAAAATGATACTATAAAAAATCTTAATGTTTTTTAGAAGTTTAGTTAAAGTTTAAAAGATTTGACTTAAGATAATTCTAGAAATATATTTATCCATGACATTCTTTTTTTTCAATCCGGAAAGGCGAGACGAAAATGGTGCGAGGCACGGGCACGGGCACGGACACGACTGGATGAATAAGAAGAAAACAGGCTTTGCTTTGGGAAGCACGAAGTCAACTTTGAATAGCTCCAAGGTCTCAGTAGTACAGTAGTAAATTTGAACTCTGTATCCGACACTGAGACTTGCAAATGGCGCTCTGGCACTGTTTTTGTGCCTTTCGAGCGACTGCAGTGAAAAATCACATTCCAGATGATGGCAAAGGCAAGGATTAAACTGCACTTGGCACGCCCTCCCCATTCCCCAATACAGTACGTTCCGGTTCACAGTCACAAAGGCAGCCGTGCAGGCACAGGTCCGAGGAGGTCCCATGTCCCTCCAAGCACCGTGCCCGTGCGTGCGACAACAGGCCGACCTCAAGAGCAGAGGATTCACGTTCTCTTCTCTCTCGTCAGAGAAACTCAGGAGTCAGGACGGCCTCGCCATGGCCATGCTGCCGGAACAGGCAATGGCAGCTGTGCTGCTTCTGATCCGTGGAGCGCCGCCCCCCCCGCCCGCCCCCAATGGGTGCCTGTGCTTGTGCAGCTGTGCTGCTGTGCATGTGCCTCTGCCTCCTCTCCTGGGCATTGGCTGCCCGTGACTGACTCAAAGGCTGCTGAACGTCATGGTCTATTCATCAGCTGCTGCAGTGCCACGCAGTGTTTGCGAGCTCACGTCCAAATGGCGCAACGCTACATGTGTGAGCCTTGCCAGTTGCCATGCAAGATGAGCCTGAGCTGCAGGGATGGCCGGGACCCGGGGGCGAGGTAGGATGGATGGATGGACACGGACGTGCGGCCGTCAGTTCAGTTTACTACTCGAGCACTCGACCAAACGCATTCCGAGGCAAATCCTCCTCTCGTTCGCATGCCATGTTCACAACAAAATCCCAGTGATAATAATAATAATAATAATAATAATAATAATAGACTGACTCTTAGAGCAAGTATTATAGATGGTTATAAGAAGGCTAAATACTTAGATGAAGGAGAGAGTGATGGGGATATTAGCTCGGCATATCTCCAGGGACCTTATGGACCTATCGACCAGAAGACGGTCCGGCCCGCGAGGCCTTGCGGCACGCAACCAGTCCATCGTGCTCGCCAAGGACTCCGAAGAAGTCTTGCTCGCCAAGAAAAATCCGAGTAGATAGACTCGGATCCCTTGCCTTAAGAGACCGATCGTAATCTGTTAGGATATGAAAATTGTAACTCTGCTCCCCGGCTATATAAGGCGAGCAGGGACCCCCTCTAAAAATCTCTCTCTCAGATCATCTACAGATCTTGTAACCTAGTACCCAGATCAATCCAGCCACTAGAACACAAGACGTAAGGTATTACGGTGATTTGCCGGCCCGAACCTGTCTAAATCGCCGTGTCTAAGCTCTCTGTGTTACGCTTGATTGTCGTCGCCACACCTCCGCCTACAATCTACTACCGTAGGGTACCCCCTAGGTAGACTACGACGCATATTTCGTCGACAGTTGGCGTGCCAGGTAGGGGTGTGTGCATCGACTCCATGGCTCATCAAGCGGTTACCTTCCCTGGATCCATGGTCATCCCCGCAGGCGGCGCCACCCTCCAGATTGGATCTATGGTCTGGACTATCCACGACACCGTCTCTGTCTCCGAAACTACGGAACTTGCGCGACTCCTCGCGCCCAACTCTCCTTCGATCGAAGATCTGACCACCAAGAGGGCTCAAGGCACTCCCGGGCGTGTCGCCCATGATGACCCAGCGAGCGTTGTTGACCAGGTTGACGAAGACCTCGTCGAATGCCTCGGCCTCATCAACGCCGCTCGCCGCTGACTCCGTCCACACGCGTCGAACGCACGAAAGAAGATCAGCCCGGAAGCATCGCAGCACCGCTCGACACCGGATCCCGCAAACCATGGTAGCGGGCGGAAGCGTCGACGCGGCAATAGCCACAAAGAGGTCCTTGACGGCCCCTGTCCCCTTCACGAACGAGGAAAACACACTCCGCAGAAACACATATCGCCGACATAGAGGCAACTTTCGAAGCCCTCAACAACTCCAGGTGAAAGTTAAACCCAAAGAAATGCATCTTTGGGGTGTCATCAGGAAACCTACTCGGCAACATCGTCAGTCGGTCCGGCATTCGGGCCAATCCGGAAAAAACTGCCGCAATCCTCCAAATGAAACCTCCGTCCAACGTCAAAGACGTGCAGAAACTTGCCGGGTGCATGGCTGCCCTGAACCGCTTCATCTCCCGCCTCGGTGAAAAAGGTCTTCCGTTCTTCGGGCTCTTAAAGGGCGGACAGAAGTTCGAATGGAACGACGAGGCCAACCGCGCCTTCGCTGACCTTAAGTGGTACCTCACCAAACCACATGTCCTGGTCGCACCGAAAGAAGACGAACCAATGTTACTTTACATTGCCGCCACCAACCGAGTTGTCAGCACCGTCATGGTGGTCGAACGTGAAGAAAGCGGACGTGTATACCCGGTCCAGCGACCATGTTATTTCGTAAGCGAAGTACTGAACGGGTCCAAAACAAGATACCCTCAGGTGCAGAAGCTATTATACGCGGTACTCATCACCGCACGCAAGCTCCGACACTACTTCCAACGACCGACAAAGGTGACAATTGTCGCCGAATTCCCTTTGGGCGACATTCTGCGCAACAAGGACGCTACAGAGCGAATAATCAAATGAGCGGTAAAATTGGGAACATTCAATATAGCCTTCTACACAATCAACTCACAAGCACTTGCTGACTTCATCGTCGAAATGACCGACATCCAGGTCCCAGTAAACACTGAAGCACCCGAGCACTGGACTTTGTTCTTTGACGGCTCACTATCCATCTACGGAGCAGGCGCCAGTCTTCTATTCATATCACCATCCGGAGATAAGCTCCCACTACTGGAAATCAAAATGTCCCTATCGGTTTTTCTTCACCCGTATTTTTCTGTCGGGTCTCATCCACCAACAGAAAAATTCAAAAACCGACAGAGTAAAATATTTTTTCTGTCGGTTTTTGCACAACTGACAGGAAAAGATGTCATTTTTTTGAGTGTCCAGGTGATACCGACAGAAAATTTCATTTTGGCGAGCGGCGCAGTTCATGTGTGCTGCTTCGATTGAAAAGGGGCCGGCGGCAGGCGTGCAAGTCATGCAGCAAGGTGGAGGCGACATGCGTGCTGTTGCTGTTGCTGTGCCTTGCTACAGATCCGGCGGCATCCTTGCTACAGATCTGGTTTGCCAGGAAGAGCAGATTTGGTGGCAGGGCCTCTATCTGTCTGTATGTTCTTACTTTTGAGATTTAGGGATTTATTTACTAGCACCCACTTTTTCTTCAAACCTGTTGATTTATTTAAATGTTGAAGTGGTCAGAACCATAGTCATGTTTGTTCTGTTACTATGGATCCTCCTAGATTAGATGGATTTTTTTCCAAAGCTTTTTATGTATTATATCCCAATAATCTAGTGTGTCTAAACTAGTGTCTCAGGACAAAAGAAAATTATAAACTAACCATTGCAATGCAAGGACAAGCAAGTGTTACATAACTGATGGCACACTTAAAGAACAGTTGTACAAGGATGGTATATATGATAACCGTTAAAAATGTGACCTCAAGCTATGTCAAGTTGCATTCCAGTTGTGTATTACCTGTATCTCTTGTCTACTGTCTGTTTACAAAATCAGGAATGTTATCTTGAAAGTCAAAATCCTTTATGGGGACCTTTGTTATCTCTGGAGGTGTAGTTGCTACTGTCCTGCTGAAGAATCATGGTCTTATTGGTTTCAGTGATAAACGACAAGTAAAAAGTTATTATGGCTAATATATGTTTTGCAGAGGCTATGCGTAGCTTAGCCATAGTGATCAATATGAATGGGCATCAATGGTTATCACTTAGTCCTCAAGATGGATATCGTTTCGGATTTCAAAGACGACATGATGAAGACCCTAAAGTGATAGGCTAAGTGTCATAAGGTGATGAAGGGCACTTAGAATTAGATAGAGCTTTATTTGATCTTTGACCGTACTATCAAGGGGGGTCTAGATTAGTAGCTTGACTTAGGAGAGCTTCATGACTTATGTGTGATGCACACTTGACTTCCTTAGCTCTAAGCAAGCCTATGGTGACCGTAAGATTGCCAAGAACAACTTCCATATTCATCGCGACGAAAACCGAAGTTGAGAGAGTCAGTCTCGTGGCGTCGGACGCTAAGGCCTGAGGCGCCGGACGCTGGCGTAAGCATGACGCAGCGTCCGTCGAGCCAGCAGAGAGCTCCAGAGACGGCCAGTTTGCAACGGACGCGTCTGTCGCATGGGCGTCGGATGCTTGCGAGCGTCCGGGAATATTTTCCCAGAAACCCGAGAGCAGCCATTTGGCGCCGGACGTTGTGGCTCAGCGTCCGTCGCCAACTTAAAATGCCTATTTTTTCTCAGCTCGAGGACTGAGTGTGTGGGGGCTATTAATAGCATACCCCTTTCTCTCCCACCTTGCCTTTGCTCATTTGGATTGCTGGTTGCCTTGAAAAGGTTGGGAAGAGAGCAAGAGCCTAGAGAGAGAGAGCGCGATTTGCGAATACATCCATCTTTCTCTCCTCTAGTTTATCCAAGAGTTTAAGTGTGCATCCACTCTAGTTGTAAAGCTTGAGTGAGTCAAGTGAAGATCAAGGCTTGTTACTCTTGGTGATCGACATCACCTAGACGGTCTGGTGGTGCTTGGGAGGAAGGTGATCGCCGGAGGATTGTCGGCGGCCCTTCTCTATCGACTTGTGATCGGTTGTGGGCGGTTCACCGAGCCGGAGTGGCGAAGAACCAGCCTGTAGAGAACACTCATCCCTTACGCGGGATTGAGGGGGAGCAATACCTTGCGAGGTGCTCCAACAAGGACTAGAGGGGAGTGTCGACTTCTCGATACCTCGGCAAAACGTCGTCGTGTCAAGAATCTCTTTCCCTAGCTCTTTCATACCGCATTACATTCCGCACTTGTTCTTCAATTCATACTAGAATTGTGTAGGGTGTTTTCGCTTTCCATGGCTTGCTACCGCTTTCATACTCTAAGGCACACGAATCGTTAGGCACGGGGTGATTGACACTTGATAGGATTTCATATTTGCTTTAGAAATTTGAAATAAGCCCAATTTACCCTCCCTCTTGGGCATCTTGATCCTTTCACCTGCTGATGTATTGCCTAAGGTATATGATTCTACTCTAAAATTCATGTATAGTACATGTTCAGTTTAGCTTTTTTTTAAGAATTGATGTGTGCAGGTTTTCAAGATTGCTGATGGCGTATAATGTTTTGCTGCAGGTTTTCATCGATGAGGATTGGGGATGAAGATGGGAAACAAGACTGAGGTCTTCCAGGTTGGGGTACCGGAAGATAGGATAAGATAAGACTGAGGTCTTCCACTAGATTGTTTGCTAGGCTACTAGAAGATAACAACGACAGTCTTGTATTGGTTGCAAATATTTAGAGTGTATTTGTACAAGCTATGTATATAATATTGATGGTATTTTTGCCAATTATCATATTTATGATATTCCTATCTGATGGTCTCATTTATGTGCTTGGACCCATATAATGTGTTATCAATAACTGTATGAATGATTTAAACTAAAACTGAAATTGTTTATATATTATATTTTTTCTGGTCAGCTTATTGACTATTATAGACAAATAAACAATTCTCTGTCGGGCGGTGACAAATTTTCCTGTCGGGTTACTACGACAAGGCTGAAAATCTAAACCTGATGTGGTTGAATTATCCTGTAGACGTCACAAAATTTTCCTGTTGACGACATACCGACTAGGAAATTGACTTACCGACAGAAAAATTTACCCATCGACAGGTTAATGTTATTTTTCTGTCGCTCTAGTTCTGTCGGTATCCCGACAGAAAAATTGATTTTCTATTTTTCCTATCGGTATTTGTTATTTCTGTGTCGGTTTCGTACCGACAGGGAAATTTCCGTTTCCAGTAGTGTCCGCTACGTCCTACGACTACTATTCACAGCGTCGAACAACGTCGCCGAATACGAGGCGGTACGACACGGGCTCCGCATTGCGAGTGAACTCGGCATAAAACGCGTCATCGTCAACGGAGACTCGGCCCTAGTGATCAACCAGCTAAACAAAGAATGACGGTGCTCCAACGAGAAGATGGACGCATACTGTGCAGCCATCCGAAAGTTAGAAGACAAGTTCTTTGGGATTGAATATCACTACGTTCCGCGCTACCGAAACCAGGTAGCAGATAAAATGTCCAGACTAGGATCATCGCGATCCCCCATCCCGGTCGGAGTGTTTGTCCAAGACCTACGCGAGCCATCAATCGTCAATCAACCTGAAGCCACACCTGATGACGTACCACAACCCCAAGCTAACATGCTGATCACAGCAAGCACCAGCCGGTCATCCGACTCGCGAGACGATTTTGTCCAGTACCTCTCCAATAATGTGGTACCATCAGACCAGACAGAAGCAGAGCGACTAACCTGCCGAGCCCACAACTACGTCTTCGTTGACGGTACGTTGATGAGGAAGAACTCCAGGTTTGAAGTACTACAAAAATATGTCTCCAAGAAGGAGGGTGCGGCAATCTTACAAGACATTCCCGCAAGCACGTGTGAAAACCATGCTGCTGTGAAAACGTTGGTACGAAAAGCTTTTCGAGCAGGGTTCTATTGGCCCACAGCGGTCGCCGACGCAGAACAGATGGTGCGCACTTGCAAGGGGTGCCAGTTCTTCGCTAAGCAAACTCACTGTAACACCCCGGGTGTTAACCTTGTTAATCTCTTAATTAAAATTTGATCATGTCATCATATGCATTAAGCATCATTCATTTGTTTGGAAACCTGGATATGCATTGAACTAAAATGAGTTTACTTGCTTGTGTTTGATCTTTTGTTTGTATGCAGGCCATCTTTTCGAAGTCTCAAAATTTAAAATATGAATCCAAACCCTTTTCTCCGAGGGGGTGGAGTAAACCCTAAACACGATTTTCGAAATCTATAAAGTTTTTGCTTATGGTTGTTTAAGCAAAGTTGTAGATCTCAAAGTTTTGAACATCTTTCGTGTTCAAAGTTTTCCCTAAAAACCCCTGGAAGCTTGTGCATTTTTGCAAAAGAAGCCGCAGGGTTAGTTCTGTCCTTTCCTCGAGCAGCTGCATGGAGGGGTCGATCTCGACGTCGTTCCTGGCCGACACATGTCGCCAGCCGCGCAACGCCTGTCCATAGACTCCCGTCTTGTCGTGGGTACGTGGCGATCTTGCGGAACCCGCTGTTGTCTTTAAAAGCGGAACGCCGTTCCCTCTCTCTTTCCTTTCTGCGCCACTGCTCCACACTTCTCCATCGTTTCGCTCTGCGCCGTTCTGTTCCGCCGAGCGCTCCACCTCAATCGTTGACGAACTCGTCCGAGCTCGTTGGTTGCTGCCAATCACTCGATCTTTCGTCATTGCCTTCGCCTTGACCTTGCCCATCCTTGGGGTAAGTTGGTTGAAGCCTTCAAGCCCGCAGTCGTCCAGCGCGGATCTGTCTTCCTCAGCTCCGCCGAAATCGCCGCCGCCCTGGTCAGTCTTCGGTCGGGCTGCGCAGGAGCCGCATTGTCTTTTTGCCTTATGTTTCTTGTTCCTTGTTCATCTCTGAGCCTTGTTGGGTTCTCCGTTTTGCAAATGGTGGACCACAGCTCCGGGAATATCTTCGTCGCCGCGCGGTTCTTCGTCTCCGCCGGCACGTTCTCCATCGACGGTCGCCTCTGCTTCATCTCCGACCACGCTTGCTAACGCTCCGTGACCAGGGTGAGCTCCTCGACCTCTCCTCTGTACTCTTTTGTCCTGGTGTCAAGCCTTAGCGCTCTGTCCTCGAGCGTCGTCGCTGTTCGTGTTCGGCGCGGCGGTGTGTTCGTCGTCGAGTCGTTGTCGTTGATCTTTTTCGAGATCCAAGTCTTGCGCTAGCTTCGCCTAGCCGTCCTGAGTCAGTCTCGAGGGGTAGTTGCCCTCGAGCGCGTGCGTGTTCTCTTCGGCGCGCGTCGAGCAGTTCCTCCGTCGACCGCTAGTGCCGTCGTTGAGGGGGTTGTTTTTAGCTCTGTGTTTGTTTGGCTTGCGCTTCGCTTTGTTTGGAGTCCGCTTAGCTTGCTAGAGTTGTTGGTTGTTTAGATCGAGATCTGATCGAGGCCTAGTGTCTTTGTTCGAGGCCTAGCTCCTTTGATCGAGGCCTGTGTTCGTCGGCATGTGTGTGCGGTCAAGCTTGGTTCACCGCCTTTGCCGTCGACAGGGTCAGCTGTGTAGGTTTTAGCCTCGTTTTGGTGGGCGTTTTGCTCGCGGTTGTTTTCTGAGTCGTGATCGAGGCCTAGCGTCTCCGTTCGAGGCCTAGTTGCGTCGATCGAGGCTTATCTTCTTTGATCGAGTGTCGATCGAGGCTTAGCTTCTCTGATCGAGGGTCGGTCGAGGCCCAGTTTCATCAAGCAAGGTCTGTCTTCGTCGATCGAGGCCTAGTTTTCCGATCGAGGGTAGTTCTTCGATCGAGGCCTGTTCTCGATGGTGCGCGATCGGTCGAGCCCTGACAGTTCGCCAGCACCCTCGATGAGGTGTCTCTGAGGGTTTGTTTGAGTCATGGCCTACCTTGTTGGGTTCGGCTCGGCAAGCCAAAGCAAGTTCGAGGGGTAGCCGTTCGGGTTGGTCACCGTCGGCGACTCGCCGCCGTGTTTTGTGGTTCTCGACGCCACCGCTCGAGCCTCTGTGCCGCTGATGGTCGAGTCTCAGCCGTTCGAGGGTCTTGAGCAGAGTTCTTCCTGTTTTCTTGTTTTTAGTTCGGTAACAATGCCATGCTTAGTTGTAAAATGGTTAGAAACCCTAATAACTTTAGGCTTTGAGTGATTTTGGATTATTTGATAAATATGGTCATTTGTCCAGTGACAAACAGAAGTGGACATGCTCGATGTAATGCTGTTTGCTCAGTCTTTTAGGGTAATCTGTTTTAGTTTTCTCTCGATAGCATGCTTGTTTGTGTTAAGCATCATGTTTACTATTCAAGCATCATCTTAAACATGTCATTTATCGTGTAGATTGTTCGTTGGTTGGGTTGGATACCTCCAGTGCAGAGGTCTTCTCTCTTGAATCTGAGCCCGAGTTCGTTTATCCCTCCAACCAAGGCAAGCCCCGGTGCATTCAAACACTTCCTTGTATTTAAAATGTTTGTTTTAAATACACTTATGTTTATACTATTGCATTACGGTATTCAATCAAATTCCTACTTGATGCATATCCTTACCTTGAATTATTTATTCCAGTACCTTGATACCGTTTTAAAAATACGTTTGTTGCTTTATGTTGCTTAGCAATGCTTAGACCGATAGAGTCAGATGATTTCCTGTCATCTGCGAGAATAGGTGTTAACCTGGTTGCTTCGGCAATGGTTCTGTTTTCGAGATGAATAGCGGATTGCTGCGGCAAATGGCTATGTCTTCTTGATGGAAGTAATAATCTGAGACCGGGCGGACACGGTGTTGGAGAGCCACCAGGTATGGATATCTGGTGAGCGGGTTCTTTCCGCCTGTGTCGATTAGGAACCGTCCGTTGTAGACGTCCAAGGGTTGTGACTTTGGAGTACTTATCACATACTCCGGGAAGCTGGACTCTGGCTATTCTCGCTTGAAGAACGGTTAACCCGCACTGGGAGTGGAGAGATGGCGAGAGTAGTGTGTACCCTCCAAGTTAGCGAACTGGATGGAGGTGTACTGTGCTCTCGGGTGGCGGAACCCCGGTCTTGGCGAGAGGATCCAGGGAAAGGTAGTCATATGCGTGCTTTAAGCGGCTGTATATGTCGTGTGATAGGGAAGCCCCAGCTGGGATAAACCGGTTCGAATCGTCGTGTTCCTCGGAAATGGAAACATGACCCTGTCCTCTACCGCGTAGTAATACACTTTAACTGGATACTTGTTGGATCCCTTCGTGGATGTTTATTACCCTGTGATCGATCATACATTCAGATCGATACTTGAGTAATCTTATGTATAACATAAATGATTTCAATTCTTTTATAAATGCTCATTTATGCAAAATACTTGATTCTTGCAAACCATACCTTGAATCCCATGACTTGCATACTGTTTTGTCCACCAAATACTTTTCTTTTTCGGATAAGTCTTGTGGAGTACTCCCGTACTCACGGTTTGTTAACCCCTGTTGCAGATGAGGATAGCAACCCGGTGTGTGTGGCTCCTTGCTGCATGACCATGGTCAGTGTAGATGAAGATGAAGAATAACCTGTCTTTGCTTGACTCTTGGGCAAGAGTAACTCGGTTATCTGTTCTTTCGCTATCAGCAGCTTGATGTACCTTTATCGTATGACACTGAGTTATGTTTCAAAACTTATGGTTCGTAATATGACTTTAAATTTCCGCTACTTTGATGTAATATAAAAATTTCGTATTACTTCTGTCATGATTGTGATAAGGTTGATCCTGTTCGGAAAGAGGTGGATGACCCGCTGCAAAGTGGCGACACCTGATGGGCTAATTAAGATTTGGATCATCTGTTGGAGATTAAGTTGGTTAATCCTGACAAGTGGGCCCTATCTTAAGAGGTTCTGTCACACTCACCTACCCGCCCAAGAGCTACAAATAATACCGGCTTCCTGGTCCTTTGCTTGTTGTGGTCTTAATATGCTCGGACCCTTCCGACCAGCACCAGCGAACTTCAAATGGATCTATGCGGCTGTCGACAAATTCTCCAAGTGGATTGAGGTTAAGCCGATCACCAAAGGCTCGGCAGGGAGCGCAGTCGCCTTCATCGACGAAATCATACACCGATTTGGAGTCCCAAATTCAATCATCACCGACCTGGGGTCAAATTTCACCGGAAACATTTTCTGGGATTTCTGCGAGGACAACGGAATACTAGTCAAATATGTATCCGTCGCTCACCCCAGAGCAAACGGCCAGGCTGAACGAGCGAATGGAATGATACTAGATGCACTCAAGTAAAGACTGTACCAGAAGAAAGAAAAGAACGCAGGTCGTTGGCTACACGAACTACCCGTAGTGCTTTGGTGACTACGCACCCAGCCCAGTCGTAACACCGGCGTCTCCCCATACTTCATGGTTTTCGGCTCCGAAGCTGTCATACCAACCGACGTCGCCTTCGGTTCCCCACGGGTAGAGCACTACGACGAAGAAACATCCGACCAGGCCAGAATTGACGACATCGACCGTCTTGAAGAACAGAGGCTAACCTCGTGCATACGCACAGCCAAGTACCTCGAAGGCGTCCGCCGATATTACAACAGCAACGTCAACCACAGATCGTTTGTCGTAGGAGAACTCGTCCTCAAGAGGAAACTAAAGACCGAGGGCATGCATAAGCTCTCTTCACATTGGGAAGGCCCCTACATCATCAAAGAAGTAACCCGACCAGGGTCCTATCGGCTAGCGGATCAGGAAGGCGCCGGCGTACCTAACTCATGGAGCATAAAACACCTTAGGCGTTTTTACGCCTGAAATACTTGTATCATTTGTTCCACCCATATCAATAAAGTTTGACATGCTTTCTTCTTTCTGACGTCACATGCATAACCACTACGGCGTTCGACGACTTCTACAAAACGCATACGACGTTCGACAACCTCTCCAAAACACTCCCACAGTGTTCGACGACCTCTCCAAAACGCAAAAGGGCGTTTCTCCAAACAGCCTGGCCATAAACAGAAAGCACCCGAAGCTAGCCTGCTAATGAATCATAGCGAATAGAAGTAGCTACCCTAAGCGCTACGACTACATTGACATGCCTCCCAAATGATATTTCCCCAGAAACCGGGTGACATCATTTGGGTCGGGAGCCATGAGGTTGTGTACCCAGAATCTGTATATGACCACGGTACGGTCAACGACTCTACAAGCAGCATGGCTTTTCGCCCAGCGTCTGCAGGAACGGTCTCCACAGGCGCTTGTCATGCCACGATCGAGCCTCTCGGAAAAAGGCCTTGTCCACTGGCATCTCCCTAAGCGTGCATGAGCTGTTCGCCCTCTGCGCCACAAGTTGCCAGCAGCGTGCCTCCTTGGGAGTCCTTATGTATCCTACGCGTGCAGTGGCGCTAGCCCTATGATATGTACCATTTGAGACCCAAGGCCGAACGATTCATCGCTACGGCTCACGACTCAGATGGCACGAAAGGACATACAAGTGAAATAAAAGCTCACCACCCGGATAAACAAAGCTTTGATACATTTCACTTACACGTCCACACCAATCTTGTATTATATACAAATGACGGCTACCTCATAGCAAAAAAATCCATGTCAGCAAGCAGATCACCAGCAACCACCTCTGCCTCCGCCTCCAAGCGACCAACGTCTGACTACGAAGTACCTGCTGCGTAACCACTACGTACCCTATGAAGATCGACTTGCAGATAATGTGACCGCAGCATCGAAAGTCCATGAGAGAGCATCTCTTGCGCCGCCAACGATACAAACGACTTGAAGCGCCCATAGAACCCTCGGGCCCTCGACAGAACGTTAGCAACAGCCTCATCCGACGGAGGGGTGGAGATAAAAGTAACATCGTCCACGCAGGCCATCACCGGCCCAACCTCTTCAACCAAGCTCCAAAATCGGCGGCGCCCCGCAACAACTTCGGTATCCAGTTCTATAAGTGTCAAAGAACATAAACACAAGGGCAAAGCAACAACTCTAGGAAACAAATAAGGTACCAAAAACCAACCTTCTTTCTCCTTTGAGAGCTGGTCACGCAGACTTAGGTTGTCACGTTCCTTCTCCAAAAGAGCCTTCTCCAACTCACGCGTCCGCGCATGAGACTCCTGCAAAGATCCCTACAAAGACGCGATTCGGAGCTTGCGTTCCCGACTAGTTTTCAGCAATGCCAGTAAAGGGTGGTTGAGCATGTGGCCCATCAAAAAGAAGAAGAAGCCTACGACTCACCTTCACACCATCCAAGACGTCTTGACCAGAGTTAGAACCTTCATCATCAACGATACCCTCCTGCGAGTGGGGCAGTTCCACAAAATCATCTTCAACGATAACAGAAGCTCTCCTCCGCTTCCTCATCGAATGAGAGCCAAACGCCAGCGGCACCCCATCATCCTCAGAAACAGCCGCAGAAGCAGAAGGAACTCCAGGGTCCCCTGAAGAACCCAAGTCACCACCAAGTACCGGGTGATCCGTAACCCAGGGCTCCGACCTCAACGGTTGCGGGTCGACAATAACGGTCTCTGCCCTTGGCAATCCTTCGCCGACCAGACCCTCATCAAAAGTCTCTGGCGCAGCGCTACAAAATGGTCCAGCCTCATCAGATGGCACCATACCATAAACCATGAATCACCTAAGATTAACACGCAAGAAACACACTCACCTAACAGGCACCTTCCGACAGGAGAGCCTGACCACCTTAGGCGACCTCGAAGAGCCAGCTACCCCTCTGGTCGGTGGAGGCGAAAATTCACCAGAATAACCAGAACCACTCGGCTCCGTATTAGCACCATCCCCCAGAGGTGTACAAAATTCTGGCAACACACCGGGTGCTAGGAACACGACGAAATAAGAAGCGCGATCCTCACCATGGACCTACACAGCCGAGAACATATGTAAGTGCGACGAACGCTGCAACAAAACAAAATGAAAGACAAATCTAAAGACAATAAAACCTGAGGGGGAGGAAGACGAAGAGAAAAGGCCACCCTCCGATGGCACGGCGGAGAACGCTTCGATAGATCCAAGATGTAATTCAAACACTTGTCAGCAACAGCTGACTCGATACTTTCAGGCGCCTCTCGAGTACTGTCACATTTACCTGCATATTCAAACAACGGATGATCCCTATCTTTACAGGGCTGACATCGCCTGGCTACACGCTACCCGCACACCGTCAAACGTACGACGATCGAGCAACTTCAGAAGTAATTTCACAGTATCCAAACCAACCTCAGACGGTAGTTCCGACCGGGTCTCCAAAACTGTAGGCACCAGCGAGGGGTCGCATGGCGCGCAAGGCTCTTCCTGATGAACATAAAACCACCTCGACTTGTGCTCAGCAAATTTGGAATGCAACGACATTGAGATGTATTCTGCGGACATGCCATCCCTGAGTTGGAGGTATACTGAACTAATAACACCAGATGACCCAGTCCCATTCGTCTTCAAGCGAAAGAAGTATCGGAACAAATCAAAATAAGGATAAATCCCAATATACGCCTCACACATATGGATAAACGTCGCAATGTGCACAATCTAATTTGGATTCAGGTTGCAGAGCGATATATCATAATACCGTAAAAGACCCCGAAGGAAAGGATGGACCGGAACTCCGAAACCACACCGGAAGAAAGGCTCGAACACCACAAGCTCACCCGTATTTGGCGTCGGGAACAACTCGCCGAACACCGCCCGCCATCCACCGGCCTCCTTATCCGGGAGTAGACCATCAAAAACCAGAGCATTGATATCATCTTCCTTCAGGGTGCTCGGCATCCAATGCTCCGCCCAAGGCCGCACCACCAGTTCTTCAACCCTAACATTTGGAGGCGACGATGCAGAATCTTTCCTAACCCCCGCCGACGACCTTGCGCCCGCATCCGATGCCGCGGATAGCTTCGAAACACTACCCTTCTTTGGCGCCATCACGAACATGCAATCAAGCACCGAGACAGAAAACAAATCAAAGAAAGGAACGGGAGAAGTACTGAGAAAGTTAAGCTGACGGACGAAACGTTTCGCCCAAACAGAAGAATGGGAACCGCCTCCGCTAGACCTACCTTTTATACTAAGCGACGCGTCGCTTTGCCTTCCAGGGTTTTTGGGACGCCGCAACAATCAAATGAGAAGCCGCCACGCCCACCTTCCGCGCCGCGACTTGGGCCGCTAACTCCGCGGTTAATTCGGCTCATTTACTTCGTCTCTGTTCTCCTTTACATATTTACTTCCAGATAATTCCTTCAATTTACGGCTAATGATTTTTTGAATATCACTAACGCTACAGTCCCGGGGACTGGACGCGCAATCTTGTGAAGAATCATGGCCCTAGTTGGTTTCGGCGATTAACGACAATTAGATATTATTATGGCTAACGTGTGTTTTGCAGAGGCTATGCGTAGCTTAGCCATAGTGATCGATAAGAATGGGCACTAATGGTCATCACTTAGCCCCCAAGATGGATATCGTTTCAGATTTTAAGGAGACATGATGAAGACCCTAGAATGGTAGGCTAAGTGCCATAAGGAGATGAAGGGCACGTAGAAATAGATAGGGCTTCTCTTTTTACCTTTGACCGTACTATTAAGAGGGGTTGAGATTAGTAGCTTCACTTAGGAAAGCTTCATGACTTAGGTGTGGTGCACACTTGACTTCCTTAGCTCTAAGCAAGCCTATGGTGACCGTAAGATAGCCTAGAACAACTTCCACATTCATCGCGACGAAAAACGAAGTTGTTAAAATTGTTTTCTGGGCGTCGGACGCTCCTGGCAGGGGCGCCGGACGCTGTCCGTCGGCATCGGACAAAGGCGTCGGACGCTGGGTGGTTGAGTCCACAGCGTCCGTCGACCTTCCAGAGGGGATGTTTTCTGGCTAAGTTTCTCAGGGTCCGTCGGACGCTGGGAAGAGCGTCCGTCGACCTTCCAGAGAGGGTGTTTTTCAACCCTAGCCAGAGCGTAGCGTCGGACGCTGTGGATGAGCGTCCGTCGCCCAGTGACGTAGCGTCCGTCGCTGGGAACAGTGTGTCAGAACTAGCCGTTAGGCAGGGCGTCGGACCGTCCGTCACCTATGCGCCGGAGCGTCCGTCGCCCAAACTATGAACAAAAACTAGCCGTTGGGCATGTGACGGACCGTCCGTCGCCTAATCGACGGAGCGTCCGTCGCCAACTTAAAATGCCAGCCCGAGGCAGTTTTCAGAGGGTCTATTTATAGCCCCTCCCTCTTCTCTCCCACCTTGCCTTTGCTTATTTGAGTTGCTGAGTTCGTTGAGAAGGTTGAGAAGAGAGCAAGAGCCCTAGAGAGAGAGAGAGAGTGATTCGCGAATCTATCCATCCTCTCTTTAGTTCATCCAAGTGTTCAAGTGTGCATCCTCTAGTTGTGAAGCTTGAGTGAGTCAAGCGAAGATCAAGGCTTGTTACTCTTGGTGATCGACATCACCTAGACAGTCCGGTGGTGCTCGGAGGAAGGTGATCGCCGGAGAATTGTTGGCGGCCCTTCTCCATCGACGTTGTGATCGGTTGTGGGCGATTCACCGAGCCGGAGTGGCGAAGAATCAGCCTGTAGAGAGCACTCATCCCTTGCGTGGGATTGAGGGGGAGCTATACCTTGCGAGGTGCTCCAACGAGGACTAGGGGGGAGTGTCGACTCCTCGATACCTCGGCAAAACATCGCCGTGTCAAGCATCTCTTTCCCTAGCTCTTTATTACCGCATTACTTTCCACACTTGTCTTTCAATTCATACTAGAATTGTGTAGGAAGTTTTTGCTTTCCATTGACTTGCTACCGCTTTCTAGCTAGGACACACAAGCGGTAGGCACTAGGGGGTTAATTGGCTCTTCATAAGTTTAATTCTTGTTTAGAAATTAAAAAGATCTCAATTCACCCCCCTCTTGGGCATCTCGATCCTTTCATCTTGTTACAATCTATTTCGTGCAGTTACAGTAACATGACTATAGTAGTATGGTGGGCAGGATCTACAGAGCTTGCGATTTAACCACACTCGGGGACTCCGTCGACAGCAACCATGATTTGGCTGCCTGGGTGTATCCCCGATCAGGATCGGGGACTTCGTCCAAAGTCATACCAAGCAAGGCTCGGGGACTGCGACAACGACACTCAAGGACAAACACCCGGGGACTGCGAATCAAGCAACATGACCCCGATGCAAGAACCTCTTAAGCTCCTTACATCAGGATCGGGGACTACGGGTATTCGCAGTCGTTTCTCATTAAACTCGTATTTTAGTATTTCAATTTTCAGATATACGATCCTGATACAAGAAGCTTTCAATTTCTTACATTAGGCTCGGGGTCTACGGCTATTCGCAGTCGTTTTACCAAACTCATGCTTCAATTTACATACCTTATGCACTTTCTTATAAAGCATGGCACCACGTGCATACTTCACCTGCCACTATGCTCGGGGACAAAGTGGGTACACTTCACCTCGCGGTGAATGTACTGATTTTCTTCTCGACAACGCTCTGCTGTTTTTGATGTTGTTTTTGCATAGCCTAAGTGGGTACACTTCACCAGGAAGGACTTTTCAAAAGTCTTTTCTTCTTTAGCACGTCACATCCTCTCGACAAGCAGCCGCAGCACCCGACAAGGCGACCAGTTCGCCCATCACGCTATGATACTCTCCACCAGCCCGACCTGGTCGGGAGGCTTCTCCGATCAGCACCGCGACCAGGGAGCCTGGTCGTGGCTTCACGACGACCACGACGCATGATGGCGACCAGCTGAACACCTCCAAGCACGATGTTGCGGGCTCGTCGGAAGAATATAACGTGCTCGGGGAATTGTTGGGGATATTACCTCGGCATATCCCCAAGGACCTTATGGGCCTACCGACCAGAAGACGGCCCGGCCCACGAGGCCTTGCAGCACGCGACTAGCCCGTCGTGCTCGCCAAGGACTTTGAAGAAGTTTTGCTCGCCAAGGAAAATTTTAGTAGATAGACTCGGATCTCTTGCCTTAAGGGACCGATCATAATCTATTAGGATATGGAAATTATAACCCTGCTCCCCGGCTATATAAGGCGAGCAGGGACCCCCTCCAAAAATTTCTATCTCAAATCATCTACAGATCTTGTAACCTAGTACTCAGATCAATCCAGCCACCAGAACACATGACGTAGGGTATTACAGTGATTTGCCGGCCCGAACCTGTCTAAATCGCCGTGTCTACGCTCTCTGTGTTACGCTTGATCGCCGTCGCCACACCTCCGCCTACAATCTACTACCGTAGGGTACCTCTAGGTTGACTGTGACACATATTTCGTCGACAGAGAGGGAAGGAGACGTGTGTTATAAGCTCACAGCCAGCTTGAACACAATAACCTAGAAATACTATGAGATAGACAAGTAGGTCATGTATTGATTGAGAAGATAAAACCATTGTATGAGTGGACTAAGAGGTGGGCTGTAAGGATTCATACATCCACCTGCTAGTTGTATACTAAACTTGCTCTTAGGTCAGTCTCAATGAGGTTTCATAGAGAGTTGAATGCACATTAAATAGAGTGTTAAAGTAGATTTACACTTGCATGAAACGACGAGTAGAGAGGAAAAAATGTTTCATGGTGGTGAAACTTTACAGCATTGTTTCCAAAACGTTAGAAACCGTGTGAAATTTCCACCGAGAGTTTTTCTTAGTTTCATGATATGCATGCAAAGCAAATGTACGGTGGAGATAAGAGAAAAAGAAAGAGAGGGACATTGGTAACCGCGTGCAACTATGCAATGAAACTATGCATTGAGGGAGAGATTCATTTCATGTTAAGTTTCATAAAACTAGAAACTAGATCAAAAAAAACTTTTAGAAAAATTACACTATACCTACTTTTGTTTGTATTTGATAATTATTGTACGATTATGAAGTAACTAGGCTCAAAAGATTCGTCCCCCAAATTATAAATAAACTGTGTAAATAATTATTTTTAATCTATATTTAATCCTTCATTCGTGGGTCTAAAGATTCGAGAAATTTTAGATTTTGAACAGTCCGGAATCGTATAAAAAATAATAAAAAAAACTCTCTGCTCACTTTGTACTGTACGTACTATTCTGCTGCATCTTTTACTAGGGGGAGCACGGAGTAACACGTGTTTTATTTACCACACACCACCACACCAGCACTGACGGTGGTCCTCCGCTCAGTTACTGCTCCTTGGTAGTACTACTAGAAAGGGCCATCCTGGGAGGGTACCGCACCGATGAACATCCACGAGTGGACAAAAAAAAAATCGTTAAACCAATATAAACGAAAAATGTCGGAGCCAAAGACGCGCTGAATAGCCTATTCAAGAAAAGTTCAGTGGATATATTGTATAAAAATCGAATTTTTGAAATTGTCAAACTGACTGAATGCCGCATCAGTCAGGCCTACTACTATAACGCAAACCGGGCGCACTACCTGTTCATGTCAAACGTGTGCGGATTTGTCACGCCGTGTGCTCCTGACCACACTGCACATCTAGCGCTATCATATTTGCAAACAAAAAAAAAGAATAAAAAAAGAAAGAAGTGGCCAGAGCTGAACAGATTTGGCTGGCCGTGTCCGTCACACGAGCAGCTCCAACAGATTTTGGAAAAAAGAAAACAAAAATTGGAATTCTTACTATAATTGAAAATCAAATCCCATCGTGGAGGCGGAAGGCCGGAGGAGAAGAGATCACGGGAGCCCCACCGTCGCCCCCACGCCCACGGCCTGAGCCCTGAGCAGTGCACGGGCAGACGGGCCCCTCTGCGGCTCTGCGGCTCTGCCTGCCCCTGTCGAGAGCCGCCCTCCCCGTCCAACCCCACGGAACCCCACCCGGCGCAGCCTCTGCTGCGCGTCCATCTATTTGGCATTGATGCTCCAACTGCAGCGCCACCATTGTCCTCCTCCTCCTCCTCCTCCATCCGTAGCCGGTCCTCACTCCTCTCCTCAAAAGGCTCCCTCAAAAAAGAGTCTTTTTTCCAGCGCTGCGCTGGGAGTCAAGTAGGAGTATAGGATAGGAGAGTAGTAGTTGGCCTTTGGAACCGAGCGAGGCGCGTGAGGGAGCAAGATTTGACTGCCGAGGAGTGAGTGAGTGAGGGGGAGCTCCCACTACACTCCCAGCAACGCTCCGTGCCACCGTTCCGCGCGTCCGTGCGTGCGTGATGGAATCCTTCAGCTTTCTCAAGTACCTGCGCGGCGGCGTGGTCACCGGCGCCCAGCGCGCACCCGCGGCCGCATCCGCCACGACGACCATCGCCGCGTCGGCGTGCGACGACAGCGGGGCCGGGGACGGGGACGGCAACGACGACGACGCCTCCTTCTTCGACCTCGAGTTCGCGGTGCCCTGCGACGACAGCGCCGCGTCGGACGCCGACGAGGAGCGGGTCGAGTTCAACTTCGCCGTCGCCGGCACCGGCGAAGACGTCGTGGCGCCGCCCCCCGGGACCGCCGAGGCGGTGGTGGCCGTCGACGCTGCGGCGCCAGCGGCGGAGGCGGAGGAGGACGCCGAGGCCGCGGCGGTTCCGCCGCCGGCGCCGCTGCTCCGTCCGGCCACCAGGTTCCGCGTCCTGCTGCTCAAGCTGAGGAAGCCCAAGGCCGCCGCTGCTGCGCTGGCGGACGGTCTCGGCGGGGTCGCGCTGGCCCCGAGGCAGCAGCAGCAGGCGGTGGCGAGCCGGTTCCTGATAAAGTTCCGGGTGGAGGACGCGCCGCTGGCGTCGCTGTTCACGCGCGACAACAGTTCGCGCACCTCGGACGCCGGCGCGGACCGGCCGGCACCACCGTTGGCAGCGGCGTCGGCGGGGGATCCCCAGCAACCCCAGCAGCAGCAGCAGCAGCATGAGGTGGCAGCGTCGATCACGGCGGAGGAGCGGAGGTTCGCCAAGGAGGTGGTCCTGCGGTACCTGAGCAGCAAGATCAAGCCGCTGTACGTGAAGGTGTCGAGGCGGTACGGCGAGCGGCTCCGGTTCGGCGGCGCGGCGAGCGAGGGCGAGGAGACGGACGTGGAGCCCGACCCATCCCCGGCGCCATCCCCATCCCCGTCTCCGTCGCCTTCGCCGTCCCTGGCTCCGTCGTCGTCGTCGGCGGCGGCGGCGGCCACGGCCACGGCGCCGCAGCCGGTGGTGGTGGTGGCGTGCGGCGTGCGCGCGCCCCGTGCCACCGTGCCCGCGGGGCTCAAGCAGGTGTGCAAGCGCCTCGGGAAGAGCCGGTCGGCGTCGTCCGCTGTGGCCGCGGCGCCCTCTCCGGGCGCCTCCCATGCCCCTGCTGCTTCGGCGGCGGGGGCGGGCACGGGGACGGGGACGGGGACGGGGACGCAGCGGCGCGACGACTCGCTGCTGCAGGTGCAGGACGGCATCCAGAGCGCCATCGCCCACTGCAAGCGCTCCTTCAACGCGTCCAAAGGTACGGGTACGGGGTACGGGCGTTTCGGGCCCGCTGCATGCACGGGCGGGCCCACCTCCCAGTGACGCACAACGTTAGCTTGGAGTAATGGCTAACCGCATCTCTGCGTGTACTTCGGATGGTTTGTGCATGTGCTGCTGTGGCATAGGGTCGGAGTCGCCGCTGCTGCGGTCCATGACGATGACGACGGCGACGACGGCGGGCGGCGAGGCCAGGGATGCCGGCGCCGGGGAAGGCGCGTGAGGCGGTGGCGCGAAGACTGGCGGGCGGCTTGTCTTGTGTTGTCTCTAGTGATGTGATGTGGTGGGGTCAGTGTAGATGGTAGTACTCCGTACTCTCCTAGTAGTAAGTATAGTCCAGTAGATGATGATTGTGTTTGTATTAGGCTGGTGACGGCGTGTTATTATATGTTAAAAAAACAGTAGTAGTAGTAGTAACTAGTAAGGCAGGCATGCATATGCATGTTTTGGTTCGGAGCAACGTGGGCGGAGGCGGAGACCGGAGGTGAGGTTTGTCTTTAGCGCCGCGCTGATCTGATTCTGAGCTGCTGCATTGGATTGCATGATCTAGCCCGTCTGTCTACTTGGATGATGGTAGTTTGTCGCTGCTGGTGGTTGTTGCACTTCCACCGTGTGTAGTGTAGTGTTGTGTAGAGTACTGTTACTGTATGGTGTAGTGGGTACCAGTGGGGTATGCGCGACGACGCATGTATTGTACGTGCTCCTCCTACTTAGGAGTGGAGTACATTACATTATATTATTATTATGTAGAATAAGTAGATATATATTCCAGTATTGCCAATCCGGCTATCTATGTGAAGTACTAGTAGCTATATATTCAACTCCCTAGCTAGTACGTAGTATAATATAGAGTTAAATTGCTCATCCTTATTTTAATATGTGTGTCATTTGCTAGATGGTACAGTGCACTCGTGTCTACGAACCGGCTTTGGGGCCTCCTCCGGTGTGTTGCAGCGTTGGGACGACGGGGCTGAAACGGCGGTAGTGACGACAGTGGCTGGGTACTAACGGAGGAGTGGCAGCAGCGAACAGCGAGAGCAAGAAAAGACGACGGCGGCGTCGTGTCGGGGGCCTTATCGGCAGAAGCACGCACGCCACGCCGGCGGCACTGATCGAGCAAGTCGTCGATCGGGGGAAAAGGGGGGCTTTCCCGGTCCCGGCGATCTGCGTAGCACCGGTCACGCTGGATGGATTGGAATTTGCGTTTGTTTTCCCGAGGGTGAAGAAAGAAGGTGGGGGAAAAGAGCTGCGAGCAAGCGTTTTTGGCGTGTGACAGCGAGCGTCTCCTGTGTTTTTGCCGTCGCCCGTCGCGGTGGACCAAAAGTCTGGCGGTGTTTTTGGCCGGGCACCGGCACCGGCACCGGCGGCCGCAAGCGCGCGACTTTCCGTCCCCTCCGCCGTCCATCGGACTGCCTCGCACTTGTCGCTTTGCCCCTTGCCCACGCCGCGAGCCAGCGGCAGCCTCGGTCGCCGCGAAAGGCTAGTTGTTGCTTAATGTGCGTCTTCTGTGATGGATGGGTGTTCCTTAATGTGTGTCGTTCGTACACGGTCGTAGGCTCTCCTGTGAGGTCACATGCAACAGGTCACATGCAACAGCCTTATCTTTTTATTTTCCCACTCACACCATCGCACAGGGCAGGTAAATGTTAAAAAAAAATCGACCGATCCCCAATCTCGCCGGTCGCCCCCATCCACCGTCCATCCGCATCCGCGTCGTCGCCGGTCGCAGCATCCACACAGTCGGTCGCCCCATCCGCATCATTGCTGGTTGCCAGGCCGCGGGAGGCGGGAGCGCACGATCTAGGTCCTCCTCCGGCTCCTGCGGCGGCGCACAGCGTCCGCCTCCTCCTCCGGCCCCTGCGGCGTCCGCGTCCTCCTCCGGCTCCTGCGGCAGCGCACGACGTCCGCCTCTTCGTCCGGCCCCTACGGCGACAAACGGCGTCCGCGTCCTCTGGCCCCTGCGGCGTCTCCGCGTGCTCCTCCGGCTCCTGCGGCGGCGCACGGCGTCCGCCTCTTCCTCCGGCCCCTGCGGCGACGAACGGCGTCCGCGTCCTCCTCCTCCGGCCCCTGCGGCGTCCGCGTGCTCCTCTGGCTCCTGCGGTAGCGCACGGCGTCCGTCTCTTCCTCCGGCTCCTGCAGCGACGAACGGCGTCCGCGTCCGCGTCCTCCTCTGGCCCCTGCACAGTGTCCGCCTCCTCCTCCAGCCTGGCCCTCCCTTGCGTCCTGTGTTGGACCACGGCAGCTAGGAACGCAGGCCCTTCCTCCACATCATACAATGCCCTCTGCTGTCGTCACGCCGCCTCCAACAACCTTGCTTCCTACCAGTCCAAGGCGTAGTGGACTGGATCTGAGGGCCTGTGCTGACGACACAAGTTCCGTCAAGGTATTTTTCCTCCTCCAAAAATCACATCTCTATTCTGAAAAAATATCAATCTTTCCATGAGTGTTATAAGCTAATAAAAAAGAGGAATAATATGTTATTGTGCTCAGAAAATTTAGGCGCATCTAATCCACTCTGTTCCTGGCCTAGACATTTAGAAAATATATGGCCCATCTACTATGCTCAGAAATACTGTTGTTGTGCTAGTGTTGTTTTCATTAAGAAGAATTCGCTTCTGATTCTCTAATTTTTTAGCCCCTTTCTTTTTCTTTCATATATGTTCATCATTTGCATGAGAATTAAGAGTGTTTTACTCTTATATATTGCAGTGTTATTTTGTGAGGCAATCCTTGGATGGCAGGTGGCAAGGGACCACATAGGCTTAGCCGGATCATTCGTCACTTGTGAATGAAGCGTGCCTTGGGAATCCCTGCAAGCCATAGGATGTTTCCGGCAAGGAAGATGCCTAGTCGGGATCGTCGTCGTGGAACTTGGTGGGACCGTAAACTGAATTGCATCGCCATCGAAGGACAGGATTTTGCACAAGATACACAGGAAGGGGGTGCAGATCGATTTGATTTGTTACCTGATTCGGATGAAGAAAAAGGTGCTAAGAGTGCATCTTTGCTTGGCGATGACGATGAGTATGTGCCTGAGACGGAACCACAGGACGTTGTTACAGTGAGAAAAATTGTTGAGCCGTGTGGGAAGAAAGATAGTGGCCGTTTAGGGTAAGCCATCTTAACGTTGCTTACTGTTATTTTCGTGACTATGCCGTGGCTGTCTAACTGTTATTTTCTGAGATTTTTGTCCCTAGCGTGCTCCTCACATATTATCTACTTTTATATGTTGTAACAAAAATCTTAACGTTGCTGATTTTATAGTAATTTGATGATTTTGTCTATAAACTCTGTCATTCTGTGCAGTACTATGCTTCGTTAGTGGCGTGAGGCTATTTTTGAGCTGGAGCAGGAGAAGGAGATTTCCAAGGTAGACATGGACAACAACAAGCTGCAGATGGACAATGTCAAGTTTGAGGAGATTGCCAAGGTGGATACGGAGAGCGACAAGTTCAACATGTTGTGTGGCACGGTGCAGATGGACAAGGTAAAGTTGGAGGCGGAGAGTGGCAAGGTGAAGGCGGTCAGTGTCAAGTTGGAGGTGGAGACTGACAAGCTCAACATAGTCTATGACACGATGCAGATGGGTAGTGTAAAGTTGGAGCAGGAGAGTGCCAAGGTGCTAATGGATACTAGCAAGGAGGAGGTGGACCATAAAACCAGCTTCTCTGATATGGAAACTGATGACGAGGGATGTTGGTTTCAGGATGGTGTGGACTTGCGAGACTATTCACAGGTGGAAGATGACGACGACTTTAATGATGAGGTAACAGACTTGTTGACTACCTTCATTCCTGCGTGCAAAATGTTTTCAAGAGTTCCGAACGTTAGAACCATTGGGCTACAACATGTAACATCGTAGTCATGGTATTGGTAATAGTTTGATTGTAACTGTACCCTAGTGCTGATGCTACTGATGGTTTGCTGGTTATTTGTAGTGATGTTATTTTGGTGCTTGCATGTATGTTATGGTATGGTTTACTTTGTGAGTTACAATGTTAAATGACACACTAAGGAATGACTAGTTTGTCGCAGCCACATAATACGAGAATTTCTATATGGTCATATACACAAACAATACTTGCTAAACAACGCAAAAAGGATTAGTAAAGCAAATAAAACCATGGTTATATATACAACAGCAATACTTGCTGAACAACACAAAAGTTATATATACAACAGCAATACTTGTTGAACAACGCAAAAGCATCACAGGCGATGTTTACATGAACACAACGATTAAGTGTTCAACAACTCAAAAGCCCTTTGAACTAGCTGGCTATCACAACTTAGAGTTGTAGGGAGCATGCCTTGTGCCTCTAGCCTCTCTTTGTTCATGTGAGGGATCTTGTACCTATTACCTCCATTATCTTTCATAACTTCAATCATGCATGTTTGTAGTGTGAGGAATACCCTATTGAGAAGGACGGGGTTGTAGTTTTCATATTCTATTGCCACATTCTGGATGAGCTCGTCCATGTTTCTAGATGTTGTTCTATCCGTTAGCGACTGAAGAGAAGCAAAGAAACCAAGGTCAAGGCAGTTCATATCAGGAGAATTAGGAGGTTGGTTAGTTAGGCGTATATCGAGGCCTGTTTGGGCAACTGCTGCAGCAAAACTTGCATCATCTACCAATACATGAGAAGGAACATTGTCCTGTTGTATCCATATTGTCTCGTGCCTTGCTTCTCTAGCCCAACGAGCTTGTATTGCTGGTATGAGTTTGTCGATCATATAAGATCTCATTATTTGCCTATCGACTTTCGTGGTCTTTGTGATAGGTGTGCCCCTTGGTCTGTTGCCACTTCTCCTTTTTGCCGGTTCCTGTAATTGAAAAGAATGTTATTTCAAATAACATAAAAGAGTTTGGAAGTTTTATTCAGAGAAAGATTAGTACCACTCGCACAAAAGCCCATATGCCTAGCTTCCCATCAAAATAGCACCTCCCTTCAGCATCAAACCTAGGCTTTGCAATAGCACAATAAAACATGACTTTGTGAATGGCATTCTTATTTTGCACTGTCCTATGTGAGTCTTCTTCATCTGGATGCATGTACATAGTCATTTTCTTCTTTGTCCCATTGAACCACTTCTCATCTGAGTGAATAATATTTTTCATGTCCTTGAACTTGGGATTATCTGGTACAATACTTGGTTCTAGCATAGAGATAACCCACTGCAGCCTTGCCTGTTTGTTTTCTTCCTTTAAATAAGTCTTCAATGAGTTGGAGTGTCGTCGTAGCAAGCCTTCTTTGAACAACCTATGCAGAGAGCTTTTATTGATATTAAGAGCATTTGCTAGTGACCTTATGGTACCCCTCCTGTTTAAGGGAATATCAACAACCCTTGTGAGGTCCACTTGAATTTTTTTATGACCATAATTCTTTGGTCGCAATGATTTGACATCTACTGGTATGCCTTGTTCCAAATATTTTTTTGCTCTCTGCCATATCCGTTGTATTGTACGCACATGGACATTGTACTATGCAGCAATAAGTGTTGTGTTGTCTCTTTTTAATTTGTCATTATTGCTTAGCCGAAGCAAATCTTCATAGATGTCTTGCCTTTCTCTTTCTGTCAAGATCCTGACCATATTTGTTGCTTCTTCTTGCTGGGTTTGTTGATCTTCGTCATCATCGGAGTCGGACAACTCCTCTTCATCAAATATGATGTCAACATCATCTGTGTACACGCCGAAGTCTTGTATGAGATCGTCGAAGGTATCATGTTCTGCTTGTAAGGTAGTGTTGTCATTTCCTACAAAAAATGTAGATGGTGTGTATTGTCATTAAATAATTTATCAAACTTTTTGATAGGGACAATTATTCTTGCAAATATGACTTGAACCTAAGGGAAGTAATCACCTACATGCAGGTTGCCTTGTTGTTCTACCGGTGGATAATTCAAATCAAATGGATGGCCAACATTATCACCTGGTATAGAAGCAGCTCATGAATATGAAAGGCATTGTCACCCCCACAAGTGAGTTATGCTCCCCTCATTGCAATTTAATTTTGAACCAGAAGCAAATATGAGTTGCATGCCTCACACAAAAACTTAACTAATGTGCATTTTAATGAGAGGCTAAACCAGTTCATACTAATTTTAGAATAGACAGTGCTGCAAGTTTCAGGTGATAGATAAATAAACACTAAAAATTCCTAGATGTTGCTTGTCATTTTAGTAGAGAGGAAGTAAACATGCCCATATTATTTTAGAACAGAGAGGTTACACAGAACAGGTGGTACAGAAAAGAGTTTCAAGTGACAAAGGATAGTAATGACTGGTGTGCTGGAGTGCTAGCTGGTGGTGTGCTAACTCCTTCAGTAAAGGGCATGTTTGGTTGACAGAAATTTTTTGATGTTGCTTCTGATTTTTAGGACAAAAATTAACAAGCACACTAATTTATTTGGGGGAGGAGATTTTTTAGGGGGGGAGAGAGGGAGTGAGGGGTTGGATACAAGCAAATGTGCTTACCTTGATAAATTTCTGTTTGTTCACCAATTTGATCAGGATGGAGACCAAAGTGACTAGCTCCCCCAACTTCATTTGCAACTACATCTTCGAAGAGATTATGATCCTCTTCATGTTCACCAGGCTTCTTGTTGAGATCTGGCAACTCCTCCTCTCCATGTGGTACTGTGTTCAAGTCTAGTTTTGTTATGGAGGATGCATAAGAGGTGAATGGTTGAAATGAGTGGAACGAAGGGGCACCAGGCTTTTATTCGCACAGGAGTTAGAGAAATGGCGCTGGAACCATTACTTTCAAATTTTATTCGCACTATTTCTTTTGACACCAAGTGTTGTTTGTCGCCCCTGATAGGGTGTAATTTTTGCTTTTTTAAATTTAAAATAGTGACCGTGTAACTGTAGAAAAAGTTGATGTGACATGCCACTTCTTTTTACTAGTACTGTAAAGTGAACTGTTGAAGTAGTACTAGTGGTACTACTCTGCGCTTGTAGTATTTTATAGGAGGTGTCGAGTCTGACGATTGATTTCTTAATACCTGTGCCAAATTCTAAAACGACTCATATTAGGGGACTAGCACGGAGGAGTCTCGTCGTCGACACGTCTTCTCGGCCCGGGAGGAGGTGGAGACGTGGCCCGGCGATTGTTGGATGGACGAGACAAGGCACGTCTGCTGGGCTGGCTTGGCTTTGTGTCAGCCACGTCAGCATGCAGCAAGTATCCAGCCGAGGTGCAATGCGGTGCACGCAGCTCCGGAGTCCGGACAGAGAGCGCACGTCACCTGAAATGGCCCCAGGTCTAGGTGCGCGACGTCTGCCTGCCCGGCTTGCACGCTTTGGGTGTACAGTACTCCGTACTACTCTACTCTACTCTCGTGTACAGTAGTAGTACGTACAGGACGTGTGTAGTACAATGTAGACACTCGCGGGGTCCTTGTTTCGCTCTCCCGGTCCCTCAGTGCGGGCCCCGAAAGGCAGCGAGTGTGGGCGGGCGGGGACGGGGAGTATTGATTGGTAGACACGGGATTTGCAGGGAGTAGCTAGCCTAGGGCCCCTCCCGTTCCCCGTGCGTGGCAGCGTTGTTTGCCCTTTGCCGTGGAAACGGAAACGGATTCAGAAGCAGCCTAGGGCCCCACGCGTCAGTGGCACCGCACCGTGTCCCATCCACCTGTCGTCCTGTTTCGTTGCTCCATTCATTCTCTTTGCTCCACAGGCCAGCCACAAGCTACACCACGGGATGGGATGGGAACGGGAACCGTATCCGGGTCGGGATGGTCCACGGCGGCAGGACCGACCAGGATTAGGATTGCTACTGCTACTGCTACTCGCTACTCCAGTATACGTACTGATACTGAGTGATGAAGCTGAACAGATTCCGATTCGACCTCGACGGGTTCCAATTCCAATTCCATGGGCAGGCCCCAGTCCCCGGATCAGCTGCACCTTCAACGCTACGCTACGCTCCGTTCTCTTCTCATCTCATCCGTCGTGATCGTGACGGGAACGGGCCATGCCCTCTTGGCGGTTTTTTTTTTCCCCCGTTATGTTCCATGCACGCCGCGGCGGCAGCGGAACCAGATCCTCTGCAGTCAGCTCATCTGCACCGTCCGTTGTGATCCCCACGATGAGGAACTCTCGTCAGTCTCCCGCACGCACAACACTCGGCCCATCTCAGCCCAACTTTGTCTTCGTCTTTCTCGGAGCCGGCCCTTCGCGTCGCCATGCCCCGCCGGAGGAGGCATGAATGGTGGCAGCGGCAGAAGCTCCCCATGGCCAAGAGGCAAGACGCAGCGATGGCGGTGGCTGTGTGCCTTGCCGGAGGAGGTGCCGCAAAGCGCGCCAACAGTCGTGCAAGTGCAATCGAGCAGGTAATCTTATATTCTTATGTAGCAAGGAGTTGGTACTGGTTCGTAGAAATGAAGATGGATGTGCGGGCGCTGATGCATTTCCTCTCCTCCTGACTCTCAGCCGGACAGGTCAGACGTTGTCTGTCCGTCGATCTGTTCGTCTGGTCCATAGCGGTAGCATCTGAGGACGACGACGCCTCCTTGTCGCGTCGACGAGGATAGGGAGGCAGATGCTGGGGACCAGTTGGGGCCGCGGGCTGGAGCGCTATGGCGAGAGAAGCGGCGGGCGTATAGTATCTGCGACCGCGAGATAGAGACGACAGCCGAAGGGAAAGAGAAGAAGTCTTTGCGGCATTGTGGGCTGATATGGGCCTCTCAAACTAGCCTGTCTGGTGAACCTGCAGTTGGATTTGCATCGGACGGCTGAGACGCGCTGACTGCAGACTACAGTCGCTGGAGGCAACTGCAGAGGATCTCGTTCCGGCGGCAGCGGCCTCCCGTGGCTACACCATCACGTCAATAACTTAATACTACTTCCTTAGTCGCACGAAGAGTCACCCTCTTCGTTTGACTTATCGGCCACCGAAAAAGTGTTTCTGTCTTATAAAAAAAAACAGCTAAAATAGCATCAATCGTAGCTTATCAGCCAAAAACAACCAAACGAACAGACTAAGTGTATTCTTTTGTTTTTCTCGAATTATTATAATTAATTAAGAGGAAGAGACTGATACTGAGGAGCCTCCTATGTGCTCTTACAAGTAAGAGTTAGGCCTACCTAGCAAACTATTTGAAAGCTCGATGTTACATAAATGTAACCACCAAAAAGTGTTAGTGCTGCAAAAGCCTACCGAGTTGGGCGTTTCCGTTGTTGGCTGTGTGTCCGCACTCCATCATCATCCGCGAAGAATGTTAAACCAGCCTTGCTGTTGACCGCTGGGAACAACTCGTCTATAGCTCCCATCTAGCTTGATGTTAAGATCTCGGTGAAAATAGCGTCTTGTGCTGCTTGTACTCCGTCACACACCTATTTTTTTTTTGCCTCCGCCACTGGCCTAGTAAGTATTGAGTGATGACGCCGAGAAAATTCCGATTGCAAATGATGATGATGATGATGCTAATGCTAGTGCCGGCCTTGGCGGGTTCCAATTCCATGGCCGGCCCTGGATCAGCTGCACTAGACAGCGCGCCTCGCCACCCAAGGCTACGCTCCGTTCTCTTCACATCTGATCCAACGGGCCATGCCTCTTAGACGTATGATTGTTCCGTTACGTTCCATGCACGCAACGGTTTGGTTCCACGCTACGGAATGCCACGTCAAACCTTAGGTAGCGCCACACAAAAAGTACAGTGTTTGGTTGGTGATTTGATCGGCGTTTATAGCAGTTTTTGAGTGTGGCGGCCAAAACTTGCGTCGCAGCTTAGACGGTGACGGTGGCGGTAGCGTGTTTTGGCGGGCAACCAAGCACGTCCTTAATACTTCGTTGGTCGCACCAAGAGTTAAATATTTTTAACTTTCAAATATATAAAAAAAAAATATTGATTTTCTTTTAACCTTTATTCATGGTCTAGATAAGTTATTGAATATCTGTTCATAGCAAGTTTATATGCAAAATACAAACGTTGATTTTGATGGTACTGGAGTGGAGTGGTACATGTGATGGTTTGACGGTGATTTGATTTTGATGGTAACGTTTTGGTAGCTCCAATCCCAATCCCAATCAGAAATGGGTGGAGTAGCCGGTAATGATTTTGGAGAGGGGTCCAGGGTGCTGGATTTTGTCTCTAGAGATGGAAGAATTTTGGCGGTCACGTATCATCGCCATCTGATGATCCACATGAATGAATGATGGATATTTGTATTTTTGGTAACCGACCGATCGATCGGGTCACCACCATCCCATCTCTAGTCTACTGTACTACTCAAGTGTTTGTTGCAGCAGCAGCGGCGGCTCGGAACCACCATGCTACTGTATGAATGAATGAAAACGCTTTATTGAGTATATGATCCAAACCTAGGCCATACATCCACTTAACACCAGTATGCTCACATCTCTAACCTCTTTTTGTGGAACAGGTGGAAGGAACGCTTAATTCATTGAGCAGGTCTATATGACAGAAAAAAAAAAACCCTTCATCTAGTGCACTCGTATTTGCTGACCACCTTAACATGGTATTGTTTCAGTGCCATAGTCCACCAGCTGCCCCGTCACCTGTCAACTATGGCCAGCGACAGGCACGGTCCGCTGGGCAAACTCAAGCAATAGTCTGCGCTGTTGCTCATCTGTGTGAGGAAGGCTGGCACGCAGAAGCTCAACTGGAAGTTCCTTGTGTATCGCTGTTGCAGCAGCAGGGTGCTTGTGCATAGTATGAACCATGCTGTCAAATTTACTCACGCAATACTTAGTAACCAGCCCAAAAAAAGCATTAAACGATGCTTGCCATAGGGCTCGGTTTGGAGCGCTGTAGTCTGGTGCAGCAGGCTGATCAGTGAGAAGCTCTGTTGCTCTATCCAGGACAGACTTTATGATGACAGTGGCACCATCACCCGCAGCATATCCAAGGGGTCGAAGAGGTGGATGCTCAGACGAGCACACAATTGCTGCAAGACAGGCACTGAGGCCACTTAAGTCCATCCCTCGAATGCATGCAGCTACAGCACTAGCTAGTTTAGTTACTGTCTCAGCTGAACCATCATCAGAGGGCAAATTTCCAAACACAAACCTCAGATGCCGGAATACTGCCATGCAAACTATCCTTGCAAGATCGCTACCAGGTACCATGAGATTGATATAGCGTGAAAGTAGTTTCCGGCCCTTGGGTAGAGAAACAATGCGAAGAAATATCAAATCATCACTTGCAGACAAATGTGTGTTTTTATTTGGACCTAGTGGATCAACCAACTGCAGTGATTCTGCCAGCTGACCAAGGAGAGATTGCCTTCTATTTTTAAGTTGTAAACCACCATCTTGCTGCTGGCTAAACTGAAGCAAGCGATCAATATCATCTATATCAAGTAGTAGGGAGAGTCCATCCTCAATCGTGATCCTAGCAGCTAGCAGAGGTTCCTGATCAAGAGGCTTTGAAATGAGAGTGTTATCATCAGTTGCAGAAGGTTCAACATCAAGAAGTGGTCGTGGCCTCCGGATGGAAGAAAATGGCAGTCTCCCAAGGGCATCGACCTTAAGGTATGCATGTGGCTCATCCTTACTCCGTGCAGAGGATGATGGATCCCGAATCAAGGTTGGGCAGAAGCGGTGCTTCGACCTTGCATCCACATATCTGCTGGCCAGACAAGCTTGATGGTAATAATCATCGATGTATGGATCATTTATGTGAGTGGCGGCGTGCTGTATTCTTAAAATGTTATCAAGTTCTTGAGTGGACATATACTTGGATCTAAACCTTGACCACCCATTACCCATCTTCATAATACCAAACTCAGAGCCTTGGAGAGGAAAACGGTGACCTTGCCTTCCATGGTGCATTGATGATCTTGCTCTTAGATCACTGAACTCAGGCATCCCAAAATTATCAAACCTATTCATCATTTGTGGTGGATGCTGGAGACCAAACATGTGTGCCTGTGTTCTTGATGACTGCTGCGAAGATTGCTGAATTGGGAGCATGCCATGCTGTTGGCGTATTGTCAGCATTTGAGGGGCATGAATGTATTCGGACGTTGTAAATGGTTCGGCAGCAAATTTGGCATGATGCTGGCAGTTTCCCCATGAAACTGCCCATTATTCAGCAGATGATCTTGTTGTTCACTGTTGTTAGTTGAGAAACCTGTTGAAATCATAGGACCCCGGTTTCCACCAAACAATGGCTCTAGAGGTGTCCCTCCACGACGAAACTGGGAGAATGGTGCATCACTTTGTGCAGACATATGCATCTGAAATTCATCGAAAGATGGCATGTCCACCTGATGTGACTGTTGAAGCACTGAATTGGGTGGTCCACCAGGTGGATGGTTTGACATGTATGGTGCATTTGGAGCAGGATGGTACTGAGGCTCCTTTTGCGGGTACGAGGATGTCCGGTGCAAAGAAGATGGCCTTGGTCCAAGAACAGGTTCATTATGATTGTGCTGTTCATGTTGCTGAGGGGATGAGGATGTTCTGTCCAATCTGGAATCAGCAAGGAGAGAAGAATAATGCTTTGGAGGCCACCAGCCATTGTCATTTGGTCCTTGCTTAGCACCTAACACATACTGATCAGACCAGAGTGGGGATTCAAATTCTGGAGCCCAGTCAGCAGCAGCAGAACCTACCAAAGTGATAAAATACCACATTAGAACAAAGAAAATGGATGCGCAGATGTAGCAGTTCAACTGCAACATATGACAACATTATTATATGAAAAAGTGTATACAGATAATTTCTTCCTTTCATGAAAATCTCTGCATAAACAGTCAAATAAAAGGAATGGCTAATTACGTCATCTGGCAAGGCCAAAATCCATCAGCGCATTCCACAAAATAATAATCACAAATATATTACCATGTTATGAAAAATTCCTTAAGGCCCCGTTTGGATCCTTGGAATTGAATTCATTTTAATAATCATAATTTAGAGACATATTAATTAAGGTAATATGATTGTATATGGATTATAATTGCATATTATTGTTCACTGTATGAGAGACATACTTATTTGTTGTATTTCTATCATAGGAGAGGGAGTTTGAACAACATGTTATAAGTTACAAATAGAAATATGGAATGATGATCTATAGAATTAATTTCCATCTCTCACCTTATGAATTTGAGATAGGCTTAAATGTGGACTTTGGAAAGTGGTGGAATATCAAATTCCAAGCCAAATAGCTTAATTTATTAAGGTAAATTTCAATTCCTCCAAATGAAGGGATCCAAACGGCCCCTAAGAGTTTACAAGGACATCTAGATCATAATAAACATATTCAAGAACTCTGATCTATCTAAATATTTCGTATTAAGTAAGATATTCAAATATTCTTCTTGGTAAGGCAAGTTGTTCCTGGTAGAAGTATTATTGAAAGCAAGCAAAGAAACCCATTAAATTCTTAAAACAAAGAATGATATAGTTAACCAGAATGGCACAACTCACTTTCTCTTGAAAAAGAAGTCCCAAGGTTATTTACACCAATATGCTTTGGTAGGTTAACATCTCTCCTTAGCTGAAAATGAAACGCACACAAATTTTAAAAAGTTACGGTATAGATATGATCTCAAGAATAATCAAGTCCAGCAGGTAAATCCAGAACACACAGCCCATATGAGATGTATATTCTGCAGTGATTTTATGATTCTTTTGTTTCTGCCATAATTATGTACATGTGTAAGAAGAAACTGAAACAGCAAACATACAAGTCATGCTGGTATATTGCAAAATCTACAAGGTAGAAATCCCAGTTATGAGACAATGAAAGTATTTTTTTCCTTTTCAGTACAATTTCTTTGGAAGGGGCAATTGTACATCAAGTCAATCATAAAGGTGCATATTGGATGCTGCATTTCAGATAACTTATAACAAAACAACTTTTCTGTTTAAAGGCAGGTAAAGCAGATTTTCACACAGTACAATTTTGCTTGAATTTGTTATCTATGCTTCAGTAATTAGTATATATAGGAGACATACAATACATCAAAGTTATGATTCATTGTACAAAGAAGAAAAGATTACAGATTGACAACAAACTTCATACCCTCCATTTTTTTCCGAAAAAACTCCGTATCTCAATTTCTGGGTGCGTGCAAACAAACCATTAAGATAGCTTTAGGGTTACAACGAGTACATGGACCTTACTAAAAACATGTAAAAAATGTAATATGAATACAAGGATTTCCTTCAGAAATAACAGACATAAAGACAATAAGTTTGCATTGAAAGTTACTGCAATGAAATTATAGCTTAAAGGGAAACATAACCTTTGAGAATGTATTTGCAAGATCATCAAGATCTGAGAATGAACTATCTTCAGCCTGAAAAACAAGTTGTAGCCTAGGTGAGAAGTGAATACAAACTATACAAGACATATAGCTTTTTCTTTTAAAAAAAAGTTCAGTACAAACTTAACAGCACAATAAAAGATTCCTGTTCTGAACTAACAAACTTAACAGTACAACAAAAGAAGAATATCTGGTAACCCACCACCACCAACACCCACCCACACCCATTTCACTAAACAGCATCTTCACGGTGCTATAAGAAATTATTCATTTCCCATAGTTGTACAAAGATATAACAGACTAACATACTTGATACAGTACTTGTCCGCTCTAGCAAGGAATAAACAGTTAAAGGTTGTATTAACACCTGACATTAAATTTCTCTTGTCCAGCATAGTCCTACCTCTAGTGCAATCTCTTGAGAAGAAAGTGGGTGCTCTACATCATTGAGTCCAGTGAAAGCAGCATTACTGTCGTTATCGTCTTCGAATCCACCAAGTTCCATGTCCTCCAGCACATTATTACCAAAAAAAGCATATTGTGATGCGTCAAATCTAGTGTCATCTGCATAGGGGGATTTCAAAATGATGTCAACTAACATAAGTTGCTTAGGTACAGGTCTAAATACAACAGATAACAGAAACCAAGGTGCAAGAACAAACATGCACTATTTTGGATTTAGGCACGATAGGAAGAGTGAGCAGAAGAGTAAGACTTCAGAGAAAATTAAATTATCATGCTTGGTGCAATAATGACAAAAGAGAACACTAGTATATGCAACAAAACACTAAGAATATCACATTTAAAGCTCAGAAAAGAAGGGAAAAGAACCCTTTCCCTGTTCCCCGTCGTTTAGATCATTTGAGAATATTAACCCTAGGGCGACATAACTATGGCATTAAAATTCTCGCTAGGGTTTTGACTATAGCAAATTATATGTTGTATTCCTATGATGCCTTTGAGTGCCATTAGAAACATAAAACACTGGTTGATATAATAAAAATTGAGGCTGTCATTTTTTTCCTGCAAATTATGTATTGCCTTTGTACTTGTCAAATGAATTTGATTTCTATTCTTATCAAACCGATTGTGCCTATTTATTATTCATAATATGCAGCACATAGAAACATCCCAACTTTTGGTTCAAAGAAGCAGAATTCAGTTGTGTTTATACACTAACACTAGCAGTACAACATCATTTTTTAGTAAATTGATATCCACACTTCCACAGCATACCATATCTACCATACCATATTTACCAACCAGTGTCCAAGTAATTGTCCATATTTTAGTTAAAAGAAACAGATCTCCATTTGCTATCATCTATAAGAGCAGCTGTGGTGTTGAGTTGAAATCAAACTGAAATCGAACACAACACGCTGTAAACACCGACTGCTACCTATCAGATGCAAAATCAGACTCCAATGCATCCAAGATCGGGTGATGCAACACCACAGGAAGAGGGAGTATTTTTTATTGTTTCAGGGTACAACAAGTCGATGCCCACACTAGTGCTTGCCGAACTCTGTTTCCATTGGCTTCGCATAAGCAGCACGGTTCGATGCCACACTGTGGATGCCCTAAGCCCTAGCACTGTTCAACTACAAATAATCATATATGCCTTCAGGAATCAGCAAGAGGCAAATTTCATTTTCTGATGTCAATGCCGTGTAACGGCCTCACAGGCAGTGAGAAAAACGAGCATAATTTGCATCCGTTAACTAGTGTGCAAGCCCAACTGCACTGTTCAATTTGGTATCGTCGACAAGCCCGTTGAAACACAAATAGTCATGCATACATCTCCAGGGATGAGCAAAGAGTCAACGTGAAACCCATTTCATTTCATGATTTCAATTTTCAAAGCCGTAACACGTACCTGTATTCGCGTTGGCAGCGGGTACCGCCGCCGGCGGAGGCTCCGGCTCCAGGAGAAAATGGCCCTGGCGCAAGGGCATGGATCCAGAGGGAGGTTCCCCGGTTGGTAGCATCGTCGGCGTGTCCCCACTCGCGGCCACACCAGGAGGCAGCTCACCACCAACGGGATTCGGAGGAGGGGGCCGGAGCCACGGCGGTCTGGACCGGAGCGGGCGGGAAGACCGGGGTCACAGACAGACCCGCGGGGCGCGGCGGCCTACTGCCTTGCCCTGAGCGGACGGTGCGGATGCCGGGGCCGCTGCGGGCGGCGGCAGCGCGTACACGCGTGGTGGCCAGAGCGCCGAGCGGCTCACCCGTGGACCGTGGCCACCGGCTGGAAGCAAGGGCGAGGCGGTGCGGCGTGGAGGGGACGACGGGTGGGGTCGTGGGAGGAGAGGAGAGGAGAGGAGGTGAGGAGGACGATGACCCTAATGCCGCCGATGGGCTGGGCTGGGCTAGGCTCGGATGTTTTTGGGCTTTGGCTTTATCTTATTGAAAAGGGTGAAACCACTCATATTACATTTTTTTTTTCCAAAGGCTCGTGGATCCAATTTTCTACTGTCGAAATCAAAAAAAAAAATCTACTGTCCGGATTTTGACATGGCATGAGGAAACACAAAAAAAAAACGAAGGGGTTTAATTTGTGCCCTTTTATTTTCACCATTATTAATATTTTTGCGAAATATACTGGTATAAACATCTGGTTTGGACAAATTTTGGTGAAATATGAGTAGGAGGAGTAATTCTGAGCAAGCAGCATGCAAGTGTGTAAAGGTGGCACTTGCCTCGTCAGGTCGGTTTGGCTGGGAGCTGGATGGATGCGCCGCGATGCAGATCTACTCCACATATTAAAATTTAATCAAAGAGGCTCATCACTGTCAGCGTCGTCAAGGCCTAGTCATACATGTTCTCTCCTACGACTTTCTTTTTTTCTATGGCTTACCGTTACAGGAAAGGCTGGACGAAGACGAAGACGAAAAGCTCGCAGCTCGCTCGACTCGGCTCGTTATTGGTTCGGTTCGGCTCGACTCGTTTATATTTTTCAATGAGCTGAACCAACACTTTAGCTCGTTTAGTTAATGAGCTAGCTCGCGAGCCGGTTCGAGCTGGCTCATGAGCCTAATGAACCAAAGTTATTGACCTTAAACTTTATTAGTTCAAGAGATTTCATGTTTTATATTTTGTAATTAGTTAATTATTAGACTTTGACTTTATAAATTTGAGATTATATAAATTTATTTTGTTTTTAAATGGATATATGGATAATAAATAACAAATTATAGATACATTATGTGACATAAAGTATGAATAATATATGTATAGTGTAGTACTATAATATATTGATACATTTTATTTTTTGATTGATTAAAGACTCATGAATAAATAACTTTTATATTATTATTGTTCTCAAATTTTAAATAAATATGTGTATAATATATATTTTTTGTCTGGCTCGCGAGCCTAACGAGTCAGCTCGAGCTCGTAAACGAACCGAGCCGAGCTGGCTTTCTGACTCGTTAGGATAACGTAACAAGTCATAACAGCCGAGCCTTGGCTCGTTAGGCCAGCCTGGGTTACAGGCATCTTTTTCTGCGCCTGGTGTTCCGGTGGTCACTTATGCAGGTCGGCACGCTACTATCCGACGAGTAATACCCCAAGGGTATGGACGAATTTATGCTTGTCCACGTCTAAATTTACAGTATGTAGTGTTATTATTTGTTCTCACTTTTTCGGCCCATTAGATAGTAATCAATCTTATCCATATGATTTATTGTTTTGAATGGAACTAGTACCTTCTAGTAGGAGTAATACTTATGGTCTGTTTGGACTTATGGTCTGTTTGGTAGAGCTCGGCTTTACTAGTAAAGTTGTTTGTTTAGAAAATAGCTTTATGAATAACTCTCTAAGTGAAGCTAAGTTATTTTAGAAAAAATGTTTGGCAAAACAGTTTCACCAACAATTTTATGCATGGATATTAGAGAATTGTGATAAGCTACTATTTTCAGTTTCATCTCACTTCATATCTTTGTGAGAGGAGAAAAAATAGCTTCATAGGTGAAGTTATTTTAAAAAAAATGTTTAGAAAAAAAAACAGTTAAAACTATTATGAGCTGTACCAAATAAATCTTTCACGTGTTGCTATATATCGTGCAGAAGTTGAACTCGTGGAATGAAAAATCTCATGTTTTTAAGTATACATCTCATAAATCTATAACAGAAGATATACCTATATATATTTGAATAGCTAATTAACAAACTGTTCGAGGTTTTATTTTAATCCTTTTGCAAGCTGGAATCGCTGTATGCTGTGGCACTGGGCTTCCAGAAGATTAGCAGGACCGCCACGAATCACGCTAGATTTATCTTTAGCCGGAGACTCATCGCGTGCTGCCACGCACCCAACACGCAAACCCCCAACGTGTCATTCGTCTATACCCCCGGCCTATCTATTTCAGTGGTCGCATCACGGCATCTCGTCATCCTCCACGCCGACCGATCATTTGCAACCACATACGTACACCTATAGCGCGCGAAGCCAGCGAGCGAGAGTACAAGATCGCCGGCGAAAGGGCAGCGCGTCGTCGTGCTACGGCGGCCGGCCAATAATGGCGCAGCTGGTGGACAAGGCGAAGGGGTTCGTCGCCGACAAGCTGGCGAGCATCGAGAAGCCAGAAGCGGAGATAGCGGACATGTCAGTGGGCCACGTGGGGCGCGACGGCGCGACGCTGGCGGGGCGAGTGGACGTGCGCAACCCGTACTCGCACGCCATCCCAGTGTGCGAGGTGAGCTACTCGCTGCGGAGCGCGGGGCGGGAGGTGGCGTCCGGGACGGTGCCCGACCCGGGGTCGCTCGCCGGCGGCGGCGCCACCACGCGCCTCGACGTGCCTGTCAGGGTGCCCTACGACTTCCTGGCTAGCCTCGTCAGGGACGCCGGCAGCGACTGGGATATCGACTATGAGATGCGTGTTGGACTCACTGTTGACCTCCCTGTCGTTGGTAACCTCACGCTGCCGCTCACCAAGTCCGGCGAGCTTAAGCTCCCCACGCTCTCCAGCATCTTCTGATCTGAGTCACGTTTGCTTCTTTCTAGCTGCAGTGCTGCTGAGTGTATGGAAGTTTCAGACGAACAAATGGATGAATAATAAGTACGAATAAAAAAAATGATGTGCAGTGCCGTGCCGAGAGTCGATCATGGCAACTCAAGTCTCAATGATTATTATATTGGCTTAATTAGGATTAGACCCCACGCAGCGCACAACGGACGCGCCCGCGGGCGACTGTGGAATGGTGCACGTTCCGGAGCGCACCATTTGCCAGCACCTCGAGCGTGCGTGCGCGGCCACGGGCTATGGCGACACGCGCCCCGGCACAGCTCTCTCCCAGAGTCAACAGAGTTCTTCCACTCATCCGCGCGCCCCAACGAAGAACAGAGCAGAGCAAAGCAAGCCCCCACTCTCCGTCGTCGCTCCCAGCTCCCAAGCAAGAAATCCCCGGCAACCTCGCCGGAGCAAGTCGCATAACAATGGCGTGCGTGCGTGCATGCCACCGTACCTGACGGCGACACGACGGCTTGCCTGCCTTCCTGAGTGCCTGGCGGGCGCGCCTGGCCCCGCCCATATATATCACCAACCACCTCACCTCATGATGTATCCGATCATTCTGTGGGTCCCTCTTGATTTGATGGCCCCCGGTAGGTCGCCGACGCCGACGCCATGCGCGTGTGAATAGAATGGTTGGCGGCCGGACTGCAAGCTGGGCTTCTTCCAACGAGCCTCGCCGCGGGCACCATACCCATGCATGGCGGGTGTGCGGACTGCGGAGGCCGGCATGCGTGCGCACATGCTGCCATCATCGACGGCCAGTAGCCGTGGTTCACCACGTCGCGCGCCGATGGCAGCGCGCGCGGTGCATCGGCCGGCGCCGCCGGAGCTAGTTGCCGCGGGCCGGGTGCGTCATCGGCCATGGTCGAGAGGTTTCGAGAGGTCTCATTCATTGGTCATTTTCCCCCGTTGATGAAAGCAACTACTGTGGCCGGATCAGGACCTATGAGCGACGACCGTTTTTCTTCTTCTTCTTCTTCTAATTATTATTATTAAGTGGATTTGGTGGGTGGGTGGGTGTTTTTGAGAAATGGATTTGGGTGTTTTGATGACCCACTTTGTATGATCATACGTGCTCACTGCATTTCAAAATGCAAGTCGTTTATGTTTTGCTAAACTACATGAGTGGTTCTCTTTTAATTTTGTTCTTAGTTAAACTTCTCTAATTTTTATGAACATCTACAGCATCATATACATTAGTTCCACTAAATCGACCATAGGTATGACTCATAATGCATATTTATTTAATATTGCAGATGTTAGCATACATGGTTTCATGAGAGAACTTTGATCAAAACTAACCAATTTTGACATTAAAAATAAAACAAAAAAGACTCGCATTTTGTACTCCATGGAGAATGTAGAAAAGTAGAAAGCACTAGCTATACTCTGCCCCCCCCCCCTCTATGTTGATACATATGATTCTAATAAGTTGTCTTATGTTTAAGCAAACATATAGAAAGAGTATTACATCTATCATAACACAGAGGAAAATTATGAAAACACATTTCATAATAATGTTTCTAATTATGTTAATTTGGTGTCGAAAATATCATTATTATTTTCTATAAATTTAATATACGTTTTGGATAGTTTAACTAATAATACTTTAATTTAGGACAAAAGGGAGTATCTTTTTCTTCTATATGCACTTCACGTCTTCTTTTTGCTTTAATTTTTTTCGAAAGGAATGACAAAAGCTTTGCCGTTGTGTATATTAGACGAAGAAAAACAAAAGTAACTGTACAAAACCAAAACAACCACTCTGCACAAGAGAAAAAAGGAAAAACAAAACAAAGAATAAAAACCACTCTGTACAAACAACTACTGAGAAACGAAAGGCTCGCCTAGGCTGTTGCTAAATCTAATTCATCTTGGCCCCTGCTAGCTCTGATTTTGGCCCATCGAAGATACAGCCCATTCGGAGCACAGGCTACATCGTTGACCTCCCGTCCTTGTCCTCCATCGAGTATTGCTTCAGTCCATGCTCATCCGCAACACCCCTCCTGTTCTCCTTCCTATCTTCGTCGCTTCTTGCGCCGCCGTCGCCATGTTTGACAGCACAACTGCTGAGGCTTCCATGCGCCGCGCGCAAGGGCGATATGGCAGCGGCCCCGGGTGTCCCTGTGGTGGTCCGTGCCTATCCGCCTCGTTCCCTGCGCCATCGTCATCGAGGAGCCACACCCTGGCTATTGCGGACGGACCGGCGGACCGGCGGCCCAGATGTCCCTGCGGTGGTCCTATCCGCCTCACCCCCTGCGTCGTTGTCATCGAGGAGCCGCGCCCTGGAATTGCGGGCGGACCCTCCGACGATTAACCGCACGCATGCTCGCCGCCCACTTTGACACTCGCGCGTATCAAGGCAATAAACACAATTCTAACACATATTTCATATGCACAACAAATTACCCTAACTTTCATATTTTATTCCTTTTGTTTACAATATAGCGTGTAATTAATTATAACAAAGAGAGGCAGTTTCATTTGCGCACGCTCGGCCCGGTTTTCTGCTCAACAACGCATTAACCACGTGCATGCTCGCCGCTCACTTCGGCGCTCATGTCAAGGCAGTAACCATAATTCTAACACATATTTCATATGCACAACAAATTACCCTAACTTCCATATTTTATTCCTTTTGTTTACCATATAACATGTAATTACCTATAACAAAGAAAAACAATATAAAACAAATGCACGAAGAATAAAAGTTGTTTAGCAATGCACAATCATAACCCTAACCTATGTGTTACATATGAGAGGGAGGAAATCCAATATGCCATACACAATGCAAAATCTACCCAACACCTCGAGCCTAGGGTTCTAACCATGTACAACCAATCGATACAAAACTAAATGGACGACATAGAAGAGGAGAAGAGAGGATTGCCTCGGGCAAGCGATCTTAGACAAAACCTAGGCTCATAGGGGTTGGATCTAGGACTTTGGGTTGGTGGCGGAGTGATGGGAGAGAGAAGGCGAGTGGTGCCAAGAGAATGAAAAGAGGTGAGGTGAGGAAGGAGCCAGCGTTGAGGTGAACTCCATAGACATCGCCATTTAATTGTGCAGCATCGATGTGTGGCTTGGTGTTAAAGTGTACACCATGAGGTCTCGAAGTTGTATCCAAGTTATCCTTGATGTGGCATTGCTCGATGTAGTCCACCACTAAACTGAGCCACATAATAAAATGTTGCATCCTAACAGAAAAAGTTAGGTGAGGACCATCCTTATCATGACATGTTGGGGATTGTTCGGCTTACATGTGTTATCGTGTTATTATAACCGTATACATGCTAAATCAGATATTCCGTAGTTCACGTATCAGCCACACATCTTCATCATATTGTGGCGACGACGGTCCCTATTGAATTTGTTTCCATCCTAACACACAAAGGTTTAGGATAATTTTTGCAAAGATTTTATGGTCTCTTTACAAAATTTTCAAAAAAGACTTAAATGTATAAAAGAAAAAGTTCACGCGAGGGAGAAGATTTTTGGCCCAGGCTTGAGGAGGCAATTTTAACCTAAAATAAAACTCAAATACCAGACCTATTTTCTTGAATTTAAACGTTGCCTATCATATATAATTAATAAATTTCTTATTTTCATCTAAAAAAGTCTAGTCCCCGGATAAAGACAAGACAAAAGTTTCAACGCCAGGCCCTGGATTTTCACAGATTGGTCAGCATATAGGCCAAACCATTTTGATTGCCCCCGCTACAGCGTATAAGAAGTTGCTAGCGTTTCTTGGGTGAGGAAAACTGTGCCATGAGTTTGGCTGGCTCACTTGCACAGTTTTGTGATTATGAACATCTGTATGGCAATAGCTCTAAAATTTTGCATAATTTTTATGATATCTTTGCAATATAGTCCTTGCAAATAAATCTATTAAACAAGATCCCATTTGCATATATTTTGGTAAAAAAATACTTTATAACATATATACACCCCCACATGCCTACTATGGTGATCAACAAAAAAAAAAAAAGATTCATGTTGACTAAATATTATTAAAAATACTAATGTTAACCACACTATTGTTTCAGTGGTAAGTGATTTTAGTGATAGGCGACATGCTTATCAACGATAAGTTGTCTAAGGTGATTTCATCAATCTCAAGATTTATGTATTGAACTTAGTGTTTCGAAGATGCTCATAGGATAATGTGTGATACATACATGTTTATAAGAGTGAGTGCCGCTTATCTAGATGAGTGTCTCCGTCTATACTGGGTCAAAAGAAACATAATGCCTTTTTAGTTGTGGTTATTAAGGGTTTTACTCGCTCAACAACATCCAAATTTTGGTCAACAAGAACACACATCTTACGAGTAAGGCGCAACCAAACACTCCCCACCCACCCACACCAACCAATCCTCCCTCCCCCAGACCCCAGTGCGCGCGCCGCCGCTTGGCAACAAGACACGATGCGGCGGACCCTCCTCCTCGCAGTCGCATGGCAGGCAGTACCGCGGCGGCGGCTGCTGAGTAACGTGCCGGAGTCCACCGTTTACAGGGGCCCGCGCCCGCAGGAGTCGGCAGCGGCGCGGCGCGTGACGGTGACCACCCTCCGCGGGAAGCACCGGCGCGGGGAGCCCATCAGCATGGTGACCGCGTACGACTACTCGTCGGCGGTGCACGTGGACTCCGCGGGGGTGGACGTCGTCCTCGTGGGCGACTCCGCCGCGATGGTCGCGCACGGCCACGACAACACCCTCCCTATCTCCCTCGACCTCATGTTCCAGCACTGCCGCGCCGTCGTGCGCGGCGCGCCGCGGCCGCTCGTCGTCGGCGACCTCCCCTTCGGCTCCTACGAGTCCTCGCCCGCACAAGTACGTACCTTCTTGTCGATCGATGATCACCCATGCACAGCACACACTCTTCCAATGCAAGATCGACGTGCGTACGTGTCTTCTGAAACCGTATATCCATCATTTTTCATATACGTCTGTATATATATAGGCTGTGGAATCGGCAGTGAGGCTGATGAAAGAAGGCGGGGTGGACGCGGTGAAGATGGAAGTCGTAGGCGCGGCGCTGTCGCGGGTGAGCGCGGCCAGGGCGATCGTCGACGCCGGGATAGCCGTGATGGGGCACGTCGGCCTTACTCCGCAGGCCATCAGCGTGCTTGGCGGATTCCGGGCACAGGGGAAGACCGTCGACGGCGCTCTCAAGGTCGTGGAGGCGGCGCTCGCGCTGCAGGACGCCGGCTGCTTCGCTGTTGTCCTCGAGTGCGTGCCCGCTCCGGTCGCAGCAGCTGCCACTGCAGCATTGCAAATCCCAACCATCGGCGTCGGTGCTGGACCCTCGTGCAGTGGCCAGGTTGTTAACCTATAGCTACAGACTATATATATATATATATATATATATATATATATATATATATATATATATATATATATATATATATCCATTGTCAACCTAGTACACCTCTTTTTTTTTCTTTCATGTCAACAACTGGCCTGCTCGCTGTTCGTCGCATGCATGCAGGCTCTAGTCTACCACGACTTGCTGGGGATGTTCCAGAGCCCAGAGCACTCGAAGGTCACGCCAAGGTTCTGCAAGCAGTTTGGCGACGTCGGCGCCGCCATCGTCAAGGCGCTCGCCGAGTACAAGCAGCAGGTGGAGGCTCGGGCTTTCCCGGACGCTGACCACACGCCCTACAAGATATCTTCCGTCGACGTCGATGCCTTTGCGGTTGCGCTGCGAAACATCGGCATCGATGGGGCTGCTGCAGCAGCCGCCACCGCCGCCGCCGCCGCTGCTGGAGGAACAGAGAAAATAGTTGGCGATGGAAAGGCACAGGAGGAGAATAACATCAATAATGACATCTTGAGCAGTGCGGGTGCTGCAGCCTTATATAGCATATATTCCAATCGTTCTTAAATAAATCAATTCTTAAAGTTGTTGAAGCTAAAATTCAAGTTTCATCAACTTTATAAAAAATAGCATTAAAAACTTATTATGATATCAAATTGGTATCGTTAGATAATGTACTCATCTCATTTGATTAGTATCTATATGCTTTTGTTTCTATAAATTTAGTCAAACATATAGAAAAAAAAATAACTAAGGACAACTTTTTAGGATTTAAGTTATTTAGTGAAATACTTGAGATTGCGCAAGTTGCCAAATAAGGTTTTTTAAAAAACTATATATACATATGACACTCCACATGAGTAGAGGGGAAAGATTTTTGGCCCAGGCTTGAGTGGCAATTTTAGTAGCCTAAAATAGAACTCAAATAGCCGACCTAGTTTCTTGGATGTAAACGTTGCCAGTTATCATAATTAATGAATTTCTTACCGTCGTCTTAAAAAAAGACTAGTCCGTGGGTCGAGACAAGAGAAGAAAAAAGTCAGCACTAGGTCCTGGATTTTTCGCAAATTAGTCAGCAAATAGGCCAAGCCAAATTTGGTCGTGCTAGCTACAGCGTAGAAGAAGTTGCTAGCGTTTCTAAAACTGTGCCATGAGTTCAGCTCGATCACTTCAGTTCTATGATTATGAACATTTGTATGATAGTAGCTCCTACACTATGCATCGTTCTTGTGATATTTTTGTACTATAATATTCCTTGTAATTAAATCTATTAAAGAATACTGCATATGTTTTTAATGAAAAAAACTTTATATGACATATAAACCTCACATGCCAGCTTTGAATTTTAACAAAAAAAATATTGAATAAGTAGTATAAAAATATTATCTATCTATCTCTCTCTCTACTACTAAAAAGATGAAAATGAGACGCCAACGGTCATTCAACGACTCCCCTTTGCCTTCCCAACCCAAGCACACACAACATCTCCCTCAACCTCGCGCGAGTCCTCACCCAAAAAAAACACGAGTCCCCGCACGCTCTTTGCCTGGCCCTCGCACTTCGCCTCGCCCCTGAGGCCTGACGCATCCACCGACCACCGCTGAGGAGGTGGCAGAGAGGCCGGCAGGCGTACACCGCGTACCCACCCCGCACCATTCCTGCATCCCCGCAACACACATTTGATTTGTCAGCCCGCAATGGGCAGCAGCGGTGGCTGTCCCGCTGTCCGCCAATCGACTGGGCGAGGGCCGCAGCCCGCAGGGCCGGCACAGCCGAGCGTGGGTTCTGGCGGCACACCGAGCATCGGCTTCAGTTTCGTGCAGACTCCAGCAGTGAAACACACGGGGAGAAGACAAGGACAAGGGTCGAGGTAGGCCATCGGGGTTGGCGTTGGAAGGAGCCTCGCCGGGACGCCGCTAGCATTTGGGTCAGTATAAGGCGCAGTTGGCCCTGCACTCTTCCATGCTTAAGTGGCACCCCGTGTCCAGACAACAATAGCATGTGTCATATATCTCAGCGCGCACCCACGTCGCGGTCAACGCCTGGGCCATCGCGCGGGACCCCGCGACGTGGGAGCGCACCGAGGTTCGCCGGCGATGACCTCTCGACGGACTACTTGCTCGGGCAGGACTTCAGGTTCGTGCCGTTTGGGGCTGGGAGGAGCGGATGCCCTGGGGTGGGGTTCGCTGTGCCAGCCATGGAGCTGGCGCTGGCGAGCTTGCTGTACCACTTCGACTGGGAGCTGCCGGCCGGCGCGGCGTCGAAGTTGGAGATGGACGAGGTGAACGGGCTGTCGATACGGCTCAAAGAGACCCTGTATTTGGTTGCTAAGCCATGGACACGAGCTCCTCAGTAAGAATAATAGTCAAATGTTGTCTGAATGCATGTCTTAAGTACTAGTAGTAATAAATTTGAAGTGTCAGATGAAAGGCATATAGATTCTGTGTCTAAAGTGCTTGCGCTTCCAGAGGTGAGGTTTTAGTCCGAGGAGAGAGTAGAAAATAAAAGTGGTTATGAATGTCGTGTTCGGCTGAACATTTCTATGGTCAATTAATCGATTGATGATGTTTTATTGTCAGAGAAAAACAACATATTATGACTGATAAATCGGACTAATAAATTATAGCGAATATACCTATATCTTGTATCTGATAACCATGAAAGAAAAACACTCGATTAGCGGTGTGGCGTGCACAGATTCCCCAATGCGTGAATGTAACATGTTTTGAGAAAAATCCTTCGTACGCCAGATTTTATCAATGAGGAGGGAATTTCCGAATGCAAGAGACTTACAACTTGAAACAAAAGGACTAACAAGTCCAAGTGAAATCAATAGTATTTTTCCTGGTTGCAAAGCAATCGACATATGTATAGCAAAAACTACGTCAGATATACGACTGATGGATCGAAGCGACAGTAGTTTTATTAGGAACGTTGTACACACATACGGTCGACCTGAACTAGTTCCATTATGGATCGATCAAATAGGAATAGGATCGATGGCAAGCTTAGCTAGCTAGCATTTGGGATTGCATACGCGGCAGTGGGCCCTGCACTCTTTTAGGCTTAAGTGGCAATTCTCTTTTCTGTCCCCGTCCGGACAACAATAGCAGGTGTCATACATGGGACTAAAGTAAATGCAGTCCACCGTTGTGCAAAAGATCAATTTCACCATCCTCTCATCATCATCTAATAATGGCGTCAACGACGTCGAGTTGATGATAGCCGTCGTCGTAGGAATAGTAGAGCTCCAAGCATCCCCTAGCTGACGACGGCGACCTGCGATGTTATTTTGCGTCGTCCTTCATCAGAAACACTACTACACATAGGAGTATATCATACATATATAATAAAATCCGCAGAGAAGAAAAATAAATAAAATTTACTACTAAAGACCTACTGCATTTTCCTTGAATAAACAAATTAAGTCGTCGATTGTTAGTAGTAAAATTAAATGGGATAAACAACAACCTTTCTTAACTCGAATTGTGAGGAGGAAGAAAGGATAATCATCGTATACATATATATACACTTACAATCCGTAGGCAGTACCAGGATCCCAAAAGGCATAGGGAACAAGAGCATGGCCATCGTAATGTTGTTCCTCATGTTGGATCTTTGATTTGATCCTGAGCTAATAATCTATATACACTGACACTTCTCCATCTGCGTGTATATATATATATATATATATATATATATATATAAAGTGTGGGCGCGCCGAAGTAGATCTCTCAAAGAACTTGGTAGTTACTCCCTTCGTTCCAAATTATAAGTCGCTTTGACTTTTTTGGTTCATCCATTTTGTTATGTATCTAGATATATTATTATATCTAGATGCATAGCAAAGTGGATGTACCAAAAAAATCAAAGCGACTTATAATTTGGAACGAAAGGAGTATTAATTAACCAGCTATGATTAATCAGCAGCCAAGCACTACTCTACATTATATATGGACTCCATAACTCACTCAATTATGAGTGATTATTTCCTGCAATAATATAATATTGCACACCATTACATGTTAGGGTAGTTTTAGTAGGAGTTTTAGCAGTGTTTTATTTACTTTAAATGTGTTGTCACATAGTTATTTTTTATGATATGACAATACATTTAAGAAGAGAGAGGAAGAATATGAATTTCATCTAGACGAAACTCTCTTGCCACAAATATTAACTCTCTCTATGAGTAGTCAAATTAAATGACTATGAAATTATAGAGTGAAACTCTCCATTAAGAGTGAATGTTTTATCTGAATTTTATTTCATTGTATATGACATGACAGTCTTAAAAAAACATCATTAAACTCATTGAGACTGGTCTTATAGACTTTCATGTATAGTCAAAACGTGTTCGATGTCCCAACTAGCTAGCCATGTTTGCTTGAATTTATCAACAACAGTACAGTGTTTTCCTCTATGATATAACAGCTAAAAACAACACATGTCACCTTATCCACCGCAGAAAAGATCAGCCGAAGGTATATTTCCTTGTCCAACCATTTCTAAACAATTGTGTTTTAGAAAGAGCATGGGGCCGGCTCGGGGAAGGACGAGCGCTAGGCCAGACTGGACCGGCTGTGACAGTGAACGAGCTGACGGACGTGCGAGCAGGCCCTTTGCTAAGAGACCATATATTTCCGGTGTTGCTTTTTCCTCTTCAACAAAAGACCTATTTGTACGACTTATCAAACATGAAATTAAGTTTTTTTTTACTACGCTTCTCCTTTATCATAGAAGTTTGAGTGTTTGACTACCAGCTTATTTAATTTGGATATCAATTTTCCTTTATTTGTGCAACTTCTCAGATATGCGCGTCTCTCTATAGGTATATGCCAAAGTCTATTTCAATGCTCACATCGATGTCGTCACTTGGTATTTGCTGTGAATGGCTAAAACTTTGTCGTCTTCATTTCTCATAGTCAACAAAGTAGATGCAATTAGAAGAATATTGAGGTTCAAAGTAGTGAAATATTATCTATTTTCTAAATGTTAATGATTTAAATTTAGAGCTGCCATATGTATATATAATTTGGTCAGGCCAAAAAGTTTGATAAAAAAACCATACATAAAGCAAGACTACTAATATTATGATTTGTCCTCTTTCTTTCCTTCCTTACCATTTACCTCAACATCTAAAAGTTTAAAATTCGAGCTGCGTGGGGTTAGATAACCCCCTAGCTAGCTATTGTAGCTTAAGGTAGATGATTTCTCACCTCAACCCAAGAAAAAAGCCCGAACCCCATAAGCCATTGAGAGGATCAGTGTCACAAACATGTGCTTTGAGAACACTCACCACCGATCAAAAATTCGCCCTCTCGAGCCTTTGAACCCTGGTCACATAGGACGCCCTGCAGAAGCTTGACCAAATGGTCTAGCAACTGGTGGCAACATCTAAAAGTTTAAATAAATGGACTGTCTACATGTAAATCATATAGATAATATAATAATTTTACTATTACTAATTGGAGGCTCTAATGAAGCCTTCACGTTAATTCTCATCGGATGCACTAGAAAAAAGATAAATACTAGAAATTCTCATGTTAATCAGAAATATCTAGCCGTCAAATCAAAAACTCCGGTCATGGATAGGCATTGGATCTATTTATTCTTCTAGAAAACTACCCACCTATGCCATTATGTGAATTAAAAATAGCCAAAAATAAATATAACTGCTCCGAGAAATAAGAATTGGTTGATCGGTTGTACATGCTCACGTTTAATTGTACCCACCTATGCCTTGGCCGTGGCCTGACGCGGAGCTGGGAGTAGGGGACCGTGGGCAGGGTGGTGGCGTTGCGGGCGTGGGTGTTGCAGAGGTACATGACGTCGTCGTCGGCGGGGTCGTCGTTGCTGCCGGGGGCAGTGACGCGGAAGAGGAGGCGGCCCGAGCGGTCGGCGGCGAGGATGTAGGCGGATGGCTGCCGGGTGAAGTGGTCGCGGTTGAGGGGGGCGATGACGGGGTGCAGCACCAGGTAGGACGGCTGCGGAGGGTCGTGGAGGTCGAGCTCGACGTTCGTGCCGCGGGGCCTCGCCCGGGCACGCGCGTCCGCGGCGTCGAGGATGACCGGGGTGGAGACGAGGGCCACCCAGCGGCGCTGCTGCGGCTCCAGCTCCGGCTCCGCGTCCGCGTCCTGGCGGGCATGCGATGACGACTCGGCCGCCGCTTCGGACGCCGACATGGCTGGCGCGCGAGGCGATGCGGCTGCACTGCAGTTTTTGGGGGATGGGAGGGTGGCGAGGAGAGGCGGTTACTGGTTTGGGTTGGGGGTTGGATTTGAATTGATCCGTGTGCCGCGCGTGCCTGCTGCAGGAAAGGGGAAACCGGGAAGGGGAGGTGGCGGCGGCGTCGACGGACCGGGCATCAGCACGGTCGCACGGGCGGAGCAACGAAAATACGGAATGCGAGAGTCGAGAGGGAACCAGCCCATTGCTTTGCTTCGCTCATCTCATTCTGATGGGCCACCAGCCCACGAGGAATGCATCTTTTTTTTTTATGGAAGGCATGCATCTTTGTAAATTACAGCCTTGAACTTTAACTAGTGTTTCTCAAAATCCACTAAAAAAGTGTTTCTAAAAAAACAACTAAGTTGCCTCTATGTCCTATATTGGAGATTTTTTAATGTGTTTTTAAAGTTTTAAAAAATCAGTAAATACTTGACAAAGTTTTTCAAACCACAAAAAATATTTATACACTTTTAAAATTGCAGAAAGAATTTCAGAGATACATTGGGATACACTAAACCCAAATAAAATATTTAGAGATCACAAAAATATCTCTAGTTGCTTAAAAATACATTTCTCTCTAGAAAAATAAGAAAACAATCTAGAAAAAATTTCAAAAATATTCTGATCAATGTATAAATGCTTTCTTTTTTTAAAAAAAAGTTATTGTAGGAGATAGAATGGACTTTCCCCTTGGCCTACACTACATGTCTCATGGGCCATGTTATCACTGTAGATGGTTAGAATAGCTAGGCCCAATGGGCAACATGAAGAATGGCTCAATTAAGCATGCTCCTTTTGCCTATATAACTTATCTACCTACCTGGGATAATTGTCGATAAACCAAACCTTTTTGTGTTGCAGGGAAATATGCTCAAGTTACAAACAACCCGGAGAAGTATGATGCATCAATGCTGTTTTGCTAGTGTAGAGGCATAGTGAGATATATTGTATATGGTGCAGTGGAGATTCCTCCCATTTGTATCGGCTCCTGATTAAGATGCTCTTCTCTGTAAATTCGATCATATTTAAATTAGAAAATTGACCTGTCGATCGAGATAGATGATGGAGAGAATACGTCGACAGCTAGCAAAAAGACGCAATTTGGTGCGTCTTTTCTGCAGCATATCCGTGTCTCCAGGCCATCCAACAGAGACGTCCCGGCCTGCACAAGTTACACGTACGTGAATGACCGTGATAACTGATAAGTGTGAAAAATTGACCTTGGGCGTGAGGAAGTAAAAAACGGATGGATTTCGTGTACGTGTACCACGCATGTCGACACTATTTACACAAGTCGTGTGGTCGTGTCAGTGTCACCACTGCACCGCACGGAATCGTACGTATTATACATACTTTCTCACATCAGCTTCACATTCATTCAGATGGCAAGTTGGTTTGGTCCACTTGAAATGAATCGTGGATAAGCATTGGGCCCGGTAACAAAAGGCTCCAGCGTGTACAAAAGGGAAAGGAGCATTGCTGACTCCCTCCATGCACATTCGGGCAGCTCAAACATGACTCTCCAACACCAAGTTGCTCCCGTCGCCCTCCTGCTGCCTACTGTCCTCGTCGCCGCGCCGCTCACGGTCCTCCTCCTCCTCGTCCTCGTCCTCGCCGGCAACAAGAAGCCCGCTAGTGCTAGTACTGCTGCTCCCACGTCACGCAACGACGGCCGGAGTCTGCCGCTGCCGCCGTCTCCGCGAGGCATCCCGGTGCTGGGCCACCTCCACCTGCTGGGCGCGCTGCCGCACCGCTCGCTGGCGTCCCTGGCGCGCGCGCACGGCCCGGCGGTGCTGCTGCTCCACCTAGGCCGCGTGCCCACCGTGGTGGTATCCTCCGCGGCCGCCGCCGAGGAGGTGATGCGGGCGCGGGACCTGGCGTTCGCGAGCCGCCCCGCGAGCGCCATGGCCGACCGCCTCCTCTACGGCCGCGACGTCGCGTTCGCGCCCTACGGCGAGTACTGGCGCCAGGCGCGCCGCGTCTGCGTCGTCCACCTCCTCAGCGCGCGCCGCGTCGGGTCCTTCCGACGCGTCAGGGAGCAGGAGGCAGCCGCGCTGGCCGCCCGCGTCGCCGGAGAAGGCGCGCGGCCCGGAGGCGTCGTCGACCTCGGCGAGCTCCTCACCGAGTACGCCAACGCCGTCGTGTCGCGCGCCGCGTTCGGAGACGAGAGCGCGAGCGGGCTGTTCGACGACGGTGACTCTGGTCGTCGGCAGAGGAAGGTGTTCACCGACTTCCAGAAGCTCATCGGGACGGCTCCGGTCGGGAGCTGCTGCCGTGGCTGGGCTGGGTGGACGCCATCACTGGTCTGGAAGGCAAGATCAGACGGACGTTCGATGCTATCGACGGGTTGCTTGAGAAGGTGATTGATGACCACCGTCGGCGGCCTCGTAGCGGCGGGGTTGATGACGACGGTGGCGATCGCCGGGACTTCGTGGACGTGTTGCTGGACGTCCACAAGAACGACAAAGAACACGGCATCCAACTGGAGACCAACGAAATCAAGGCCATTATCTTGGTAAATATAATAATATTGATCCATGATTGATTCCTTGAATGAATCCATATATTGATAGTATAATCGTAGTTGCTCACTTAAATATTCAGTTTTATTCCTCAAAAAAGATACGTACTTCTGTAGTTGATCGATCTCTTTCGTGGGCACTCGGCATGGGCAGGACATGTTCGCGGCAGGCACGGACACGACAACCACGGCGATGGAATGGGCGATGGCGGAGCTCGTCACGCACCCGCGCGCCATGCGAAGAGCCCAGGACGAGGTCCGCGCGGCGGTGGCGTCCAGCGGCTCCACGGGCGTCAACGAGGAGCACGTCGCGCGGCTGGACTACCTCAAGGCCGTGGTGAAGGAGACGCTCCGGCTGCACCCGCCGGTGCCGCTGCTGGTTCCGCGGGAGCCGGCGGCGGACGCCGAGATCCTGGGGTACCACGTCCCGGCGCGCACGCGCGTGCTCGTCAACGCCTGGGCCATCGGCCGGGACCCCGCGACGTGGGACCGCGCCGAGGAGTTCGTGCCGGAGAGGTTCTTGGGCGGCGGCACCGCCGCCGCCGTCGACTTCAGGGGGCAGGACTTCCAGCTGCTACCGTTCGGCGCCGGCAGGAGGGTGTGCCCCGGGCTCGGGTTCGCCGAGGCAAGCGCCGAGATGGCACTCGCGAGCTTGCTGTATAGTTTTGACTGGGAGGCCGCCGCCGGGAACGGGAGCCGGAGCTGGAGCTGGAACCGGGAAGGGATGCCGACGCCGTCGTTGGACATGACCGAGGTGAACGGGTTAGCCGTGCATATCAAGTCCGGTCTGCCGCTTCTAGCTAAGCCGTGGATCCCTTAAGCTTAAACTGCTGTCATTATCACCGGTGGTTACATGCATTTTGCACCTGAATAATTGTTCTACGTTCTGTTTTAATGCTCAGATGTTTCTTTTTCCTTTTTGCGAAAAAAAAAACGTTTTCATTAAGAGCAATAGAAAGAGACTCATTTGGTGGACCTCCAGCCATGGCTTTTTTAGCTGCTGCAGCTTCACTGGTCTGAAAAACAACGTTTGGTAAAAAAAAAAAACAACTTCATTAAAAAGGGATAAAATATATACTTTTTCTTTTGTTATTGTTTTTTCCTCATTTATTTTATTTTTTCCACTTTCTTTCTCCACCGCAGGAGACCACATGCGCTGTTCCCGCCCTGCACATTGGTGAAGTGAAGTCTATCATGTATTTTGACAAAAGTGCAAAAATCGGCTAAGCTCTCAGCCTCTCTCTTGACACTTTTGGCTATCAACACACCATCTATAAGCAAGTCTGATGAACATTGCAGCTTGCATTTTTCTTTCCCTTGGCATGTTTGTCGCTGAGCCACGCGTCGTAATACAGGAAGTTAATAGAAAATAAATAAAAGAGCAGCAATGTATATCTCCAGGCATGCAGATTGAGGCCCAACAAAACAAACGTACCGTACGTGGCCCATTATCGCTGCCCTCGTTCGAATGAATGCAGTGTACATACATACAGACACACACAACGTACACAATACAGAAACGTGGCTAGCTACTACGTACCATCTTCTCCGGCGCCGGCGAACGGCCCGCCGGGCGCGGGACCTACTAGTATACCAGGCATATATATATGTCGACAGTCAGTTCTCAGTTGAGTAGGTAATTAATGGCGTATGGACGGAGGAGGACGACGTGGTGGACGATGATTGAATTCATGGCGTCTCGGAGGCGTCCTTGAGGTCGTACTTCTGGAGAAGCTCGCCACACTCCTTGAGCGGGTCCTTACGGAAGAAGGCGATGGGGTTAGCGTAGCGGACGCCCTGCTGCTTGATGCCGTTGTTGGAGGTGAGCGGGACGCGGGCGCGGTCACGGAACTCCTCGATCTCCGCGCACGCCGGGTCGGGGCTCCGGGACAGCACCACCTCGCAGATCTCGTCCTGGTGGTCCTGGTCGATCTCCAGCTTGTACCACCCGTAGTCGTCCGTCGTCGCCTCCGCCTTGAGCGTCTCCTTGCTCGCGCCGAAGTGCCGGCACACCACCTCCACCGTCGCGCCCGCCACGCTCTTGGACACGTTCGTCTCGAACCCGGCGCGGCACGGGTCGCAGTACACGCGCCCTGTTACCACGAACCCACCTGCCTTCTCCGCCGACGCCACGCCGGCGAGGACGCCCACCAAGGCCACCACCACGGCCGCCACCAACGCAGCCACCATTGTCGACTGGTTCTGCTGGGCCTGCGTCGTCGTCATTCTATTCGTTCTTCAGCTCCCGCCCGTCGAGGAAGGAACCGCCATTTATATATGTAGATCGAGAGCAGAGGCGGGAGGCGGAGCTCGTTTCCAGGCTCCGTCGCCGCCTGAGCGCCGTCCATGCGAGGATCCCAATTCACACATCCCTTGTTTGCATGAGTACAGCCGGAAGGAGCGGTCCAGGTAACTAATCCTGCATAAAACCAGGGTCTTAGTGACAAGAATAGATACTGGAATATCATACTCTTAAAAATCAATAGAGACTTGATTTCATCAGCAAATCATTACACAGCATCTTAAATAGTTTTTGAGCATGAATAGAGTGCAACATGTAAAGTGATAAAATTGTGGAATTCACCAAAACAAATACAACAAGCCACCAGGTGAGGCAGGAGCAGTAGGATTCTGTTCACAGCAGGTACTATTATAAGAAGTATGCATATCCAGATATATCAGGATGACTATATTTTATATCAGCACATTCATATAGTCAGATGGTCAGCTACTAAATACTCCCATGATAGCATTTATTTACCGCACATCTAAGGTCAGTAAACATGAAACACAACAAATTATGTGTCATCAGATCGATGTTGAAGTGGACTGCTGAGCACACATGAATAGGAAAGGATGTTACTAACCCAACCCAAAGTACAGCCCAAGGTACTGATAATCCTAAACTGAAACTCAGTTGCTTGACTACACAGCTAAATAAAGAGGCCTGATTCAGTAAAAGCCAAGAACCACTAGCTTGCTCATGCATCCCAATCAGACTAGTAGCACCATAAGAGTAACCAAAAACAGACAGGTACAGTGGCAAGAGACTGCATAACAATTTTAAGAAAGCAGGCAACTGCTAATATTTCAAACATCTTTTTTTCTGAATTACAATAATGAATCACCATCAAGTGAGTTCATCTGTCTGTCAAGCTCCTCATCAGCCTTCTTCAGAAAAACATCCCAGCCACTCCCCTCCCCCCAATCCAGCATATCATACGGCACTGCTGTCATTAATCCTGGCCTCACTGCGCCCTGCTGCATGACCACTCGAAAATCCAGCTCAGGCCCTCTCCCCTCCTCCTCAAGCTCCTCCCAAGTAAACAGCAGCGGCAAGGTATAACCACCCCATGGATTGAAATCTACCAGCTTGACCCGCCCATCTGTCCTCACATACACATCAAAAGTATAATTGTTTGAAGCAAACCATGGCTCAATCACTTCATCAAAGAAAGCCTCAATTGTCGGTTGCACCTCAGAACTCCATCCACCTAGTGATGGGTAGTAAGCTGATGGGTCTCTCTGGGACACAGCGACCAGCTTCCGCCCCCGAACGAAACATCGGAACTCTGACTCAGGTCGTAGGCCTGAGTACCACTTGCGGAGGGCAATGTAGTATTGGAACCCATCATCCACCCAAGTATTCTCGTTTGGTTCTTCTGTTGCAGCTTCAACATCACAGTCATCATCATTTGTCTGGCCTCCCTCTTCACGTATCTTGCTTGAATTACTTGGAGCTTCATTGCTGCCTCCGCTGCCACGAGTCTCATCACCTTCCTCGGCACCGGCACGAACTTTTTGGGCATTCCGTCGAGCACCCTCCGGGCGCACGAAATCCTCGCACGATTGTCTCGCGGAGGCAAGGTCGTGGGCCACACAGTCGGAGGAGCGGAGCAGCATGGCAACCTCGGCGAAGCACGTGCACCGAGTCGTGCCAACGGTAGACATGAAGGTGGCATCCTTGGGCGCGCTCCAGTTGAGCTTGGGGAGCGCGGCGCCGCCTAGCTCGGCGATGGCGGCGTCGATGGCCGCCTCCAGCTCCGGGAATTCCGGCCGGAGCGGGTGGTCGGCGTCCGGGTCGAAGACGTCTTCGTTGCTGGAGCCGAAGAAGAAGTCGGAGTTGAGGAGGGAGACGGGGTCGGGGTGGTGCGCGTGGATGGGCGCGAAGGGCTGGCGGCCGGAGGTTATCGCGGGGAGGAGAAACGGGAGTGGCTCCTCGTTAGTGTCAGCGTCGGCGTCGAGGTTGGGGTAGGCCGGCTGGCCGACGAGGTACCGGAGGAAAGCGGTGGGGAGCGGGATGATGACGGTGCGGATGGAGTGGTGGCGGAAGGTCGGGTACCACTCGTGGATCTGGCACCGGAGCAGCTCCTCGAGAAGCATCTCCTCTGCTTCTCTGCGAGTCGCGCGGCTTCTCCGTGGCTGTGGGTGTAGCTCGCCGAGTCTCCGTGCTCCTCGTCGGCGGCTTCGTCTTTGGTTGTCGCCGTCCGGCGGCTTCGTCTCTTAACTTTCTCCACGTATCCAGTTAGCCAAGCCCACAAGAAAACATAGCCCAATAAGGCCCACGTTATGTCAGCTCCATGGGGAGACACACAACACAAGAATAGAACCTGATTCATTCATGAATTAAACATAATACGAACACTATTTTTCTATGAAAACAGATTAGCTTTTTCCTTCTATTTTCTATAAAATCATGTTGGTAATTTGACAGTACTTCATTGTTGATTCTAATATTTTCTTTCTTTCTCCTTGATTACAAGCTAACTTATAAGGTAGCAGACGAGCCAAACCGAGCGTTTAACTTGTTATTAGGATAAAAGCCAAGAATAAATATGTATGACTCGTGTAGTCTTCATTTTTCTTGAATATACAAAAAAAAGTAAAATATATTATATTTAAGAAGAAGAGTTTGTACAGACAACACTCAAGCGTAAAAAAAGATTGACATAAAACAACCGAAGTTAGATCATCCTAGCAAAAGAACCCAAGTCTCAATAGATGTATCATATGAAGTTAGATCATCCTAGCAAAAGAACCTAGGTCTCAATAGTTTTAACTATTTTTATTGTGCCACAATATTGAGATTGAGACCGGTTGATTTTTAACTAGGGGGAATTTAAAACTTATACCATTATAATTTTATTAAATTAGAGATATGATATTTTGTTTCATATATCATTGACTCAGGTGAGTCTCACATGTCGATGAGATACCGGTGATATATCTTCAACTTCACAAAATTATAATAGCAAATTTCTAATTGTCTCTAACTAGTGGTACACGTCTGTTTTAGATTATAAAGTTGTTTTAATAACTTTTCTAATCTAAACACAACTAAATTGTAAGATGTTCTAACTTTTCTAAATATATTATTTTTAGGTGCTTTTGTTTTTTTTCTATAATAGTATATATCTAATGGCATACCGAAATTTAAGTATCTAGAATCTAGAAAAATCAAAATATCTTATAATTTGGAATTGAGGGAATAACTTTTATTAAGTATATACATCTAACAAATTTTTAGGAAAATATAATATACACAATTTGGAAAAGATGGAGTAGCAAATTGAAAAACATCCATCTTGAGCCCAACCGTCCTCGTTTCCGTCTCCCTCCTCGCGTTCCTCCCTTCCCGTTCGCCGCCGCCGCTGCCGCTGCCGCTGCATCCGTCACCTTCACACAGAGTGCGCTCGGTCCCCTCTCTCTATCCCTCCCTCACTCCCTCTCTGTCTGCGACGACTTGGTGGGCTACCGCCGCTGCCACGCTACGCCAGGTGCCGAGGCCTTCGCCAATCTCTTCGCCGGCGAAGAGCACCCACCAGGTCCCATTACTAGATCCGCCCGTGATGCAGGCCGCAAGGAGGCTAGCGTCTTGGAGCCTCCAACGACGCCTACTCCTTCCCTCTCAGGCTCAGGCCCCAAGCATCCCAACGGCGGCAGCCTTCCTCCACTCCCACGCCACCAGCTTCGGTACACATTGCTTGCTCGTATCCATTGTTCCCCGCTTATAATTATATAGATCCTAAAATCTCGTAGTTCATCAGGGTACAAGCAGGTGCGCGAAGAGGAAAAAGAGCAAATTGGTTGGGAACGTTTTCAGCAGCGTGGCTTCCAGCTACGACCTCATGAACGATCTCATGAGCGTCGGCCTGCATAGGCTGTGGAAGGACAGGTTGCTGCTGCTTGCTCTTTCCGTTCCTTTTATCTTCATTCACAACTCACAAGCCCACTGCACAAGCCAACCAACTCCCTTTATCACTCAAAACTCTGTTTCTTTTCTTTCAGACTCATTTCCATGTTGAATCCCTTTCCGGGGATGAAGCATCTCGATGTGGCTGGTGGAACAGGTAATACACATCCCATCCCCTTCCCTCATTGCTTTCAGCTGCACCATAGAAATAGCAGATACAAACTTTTACCAGTAACATAAACATTATTAATTCGGTCTATCTTACTAATCTTCCGTTCAATCTATCTATATAATCAGTATATGTTGGTAGTTAGTCCTTATGAGAGCCCAGCATGAGCGAATATCAGGCAACTGTTGCGGGAATGCAAGTCAGCTGAGCAATGGCATCTGAGGCTAAAAAGAAGGAAGAAGCAAGTAGCGGATAAATGGTGCCGAATCATAGAAATAGCGATGCAGAACTAACGTCTGTTTTTCTGTTTGTCCCTGCTGCCTTCTTTGGTCTCCTGTCTGTTTTTCCTGGTCTATTCTGTGCTACCAAACCACTGAAAACCTGTAACATTTGTAACTAAATCTTGCGGGCTCTGTTTGGGCCACTAATAAAACCAGGTGGGGAGAATCCCCCCCCCCCCCCCCCCCCCCCCCCCCTCCTTGACCATAAAAAAAGAAAGGAAAAAGGGCAGCATTATTTTCGTACAAATGTTAAACAATGCTACCATAGTCCTTTCAGTTGCTACCATGTGTCTTGTTTATGCTTTCTGTTGAAAGGTTCTATTTCCAGGAGTTCTTGTACTGGCAGAAATTTGTAGTAGAAAAAGAAAATTCATTGACTGTTGATGTTATTTTTATGATTTCAGGCGATGTTGCTTTTCGTGTACTGGAAAGAATTAAGAGTGTGGGTCACAGAGCTATGCAGGGTACTCTTACTGAAACTGAAGAAGACACCCACATTTATGTCTGTGACATCAATCCAAATATGCTAAATGTTGGGAAGAAGCGTGCTGCAGAAAGAGGTCTCAAGCATCAACTTTGTAATATATTTTGTCGTCTCTATCTCAAGTGTGGGTTATGTTGTTCAACAGTTGATTTTATTTTCAGGGTATAGTGAAGAACATTGTCTTAGCTGGATACAAGGAGATGCAGAAGCTCTGAGTTTTGAGGATGGATCTATGGATGGTTACACTATTGCATTCGGGATCAGAAATGTGACGCACATTGAGAAAGCACTATCAGAAGCTTACAGGTTGGCTAATTTAGAAACCTAACAACTATTATTGCTTATGTTTCAAGTATGTTGCGAGCTGGATGTCCCCACTGTTTCAACTTCAATATTTGCTCTATTCTTTATGCGCTGTATCCTTGGATTAAGTTTTCCATCTTCATGTGCAGTATCATGGATTAAGCTTTTCATGTTCTACCATGTTTGCTTAGTTGATGGTTCTGAAATTCATTACTGTCACATCAATTGGCATATTTTAGAGCCGTTTTGCTTAGTTGATGGTCCTAAAATCTTATTGCTGTCATATCAATTGCCTTGTTTCAGGGTTCTAAAGAGAGGAGGCAGGTTCCTATGCTTGGAGTTGAGTCATGTGGATGTCCCTGTTTTTAAAGAGATGTAGGTTTTGTCAATCATGATTATTTTTCTGTATGCGTGGGATGATGCCTTTAATATTCTTCTTCATGCAAGATAGAAAAGATAAAGTTAAACAACAAAAGATATGGGCTGCAATGTTTTCGACTATCTCACAGTTAGTGTCGAAAAAGTCACAATTTGTGTCAACCATGTTGACAAATTGCCACCTGTAGCACCTTGTTAACAATGTTCAAGGGTTTTTGAAAGTTATCATTTTTCCTGTCTATTAATGCCAAAGGAAAAGGGTTGCAGTGATGTAGTTCTTTTGTTCCTTGAATTTTTTTTTGTTAATGTTGCCCTTGCCTAGGGCCTTGTGTGAACAGTGTGAGATTTCCTTTTCTCTCATCGGCAGTGGAAAAAAGTAGAACAGTATGAGATTTTCTCTTCTCTTTCAAATTTGCTGCCCTTTTTTTCAGCTATGATGTTTACTCGTTTTCTGTGATTCCGACTGTTGGAGAGCTGGTTGCTGGTGATCGGCAGTCATATCAATACTTGGTTGAGAGCATCCGTCGGTTTCCAAATCAGGTAATGGCGCTGTGAATTATTAGCACTTTTGTTTGTTATTGACAAACATGAACATATGATTACATTCTTTCTGGCATTTTGTACCTCAACCATCTTTGGGTTTATGCAAGATTAATTAGTACCTTGCAAAACAGGCATAGTGTTTTTGCTGGGATAGATGTTCAGCTAGAAGACGGGTGAGTGACTACATGCTGACCAGACTTGTACCTTTGCAGGAAAAGTTTGCTCAGATGATTCAGGAAGCCGGATTCCAGAGGGTGGAATATGAGAACCTCGTGGGTGGTGTAGTTGCCATTCATTCTGGAGTGAAACTGTAATGAGCTGATTCATGGGACGTGCAACGTGCATTTGATTTCTCAGAGGGTGGTTCTTCAAAATGTAACGAACGATAGCTAGATGCAGCCTACTTCGTTCTCTAAATAAATTCTATGATATGTAGTATTTGTTAATATGTTTTTTTCTTCAAAGTTGGCCTTCAATTACAGCACATGAAGACTCAGAATCCTTCGCTAGCCAGTTATATTATAATCCTTCCAAATTATAGTTCACTTTGACTTTTACGTCAAACTCCTTTAATTTTGATAAAGTTTCTAAAAAAATGTGAAAACATCTAGAACATCAAATCAGTTTTAGATACTTCCTGCAACATCTAGAACATCTAAGGCCCCGTTTAGTTCCCAAATTTTTTTTGCATATTACCCGTCACATCAAATCTTGCGGCACATGCATGGAGTACTAAATGTAGACGAAAAAAAAACTAATTGCACAGTTGGATGAGAAATCGCGAGACGAAACTTTTAAACCTAATTAGTCCATAATTAGACACTAATTACCAAATAAAAACGAAATTGCTACGGTGCCCAAAACCCAAAAATTTTTGGATCTAAACACACCCTAAACATCTAGCATGATTTAGCCAACGATTAGCTAATCGAGGAGATAGGTCGCTAAATGCGCCATGATTTAAAACACAAGTTATAACTGATTTGTTCATTTTGTTTTCCTTCGCGAAAGTTCACAGTACTTCTGATTGCTTCTTTCAATCATTCATCATGATCTTGTTAGTACTCATCACGCAATCAGATTGCCTCTCAGCAGGTGTTTTGACTTGTCACAACTAAAATACATCCGCCTTATTAGATCAGGTGCCGGAGAGAAACGCCTAACATTTCACGGTTAAAGCTCTGCTTCACCAGCACCTGATACAGCAGAATATAGACGGGCATTTTCTCTAGCACTGCATAGTGCAGGTATGCTGCGAATTCTGAGCATGTCAAAGCATCTTGAGCTTACCATTGCTCTGCGAATCACTTCGAGACCAACATACTCCCACACGAAAGTTAACACATCAGCAAAACAAGCACTTGAATTAACAGACAATTCAGCAACCGTTTCCTCCGTCAAAGAGTAAAAAGAATTCTCTACAACTACATCAATGTTCAGCTTTGCTGGCATCCCAATTTCTCTTAAACAGTTACTGCCAGATACTTCTCCTTTTTACCATTATCTTCCTGGACCAACCAGAGTTTACAGGTATTGATCCAGACAACGAATCATACATGACTCAAAGTAGCCAAATCAAACCTTACTCTTCTGGTCTTCGATTTTCTGGAACGACGTGAACCATTGCTTCCAGGAAGCGTCTCCCTGCTGCTCAATCCATGACAAGAAGCAACTGTCCAGGAGGCAGAACAAGTTCACATACAGGAGCTGGTACCGCACGGGGATGAAGCGGAAGTTTGCGATTTGCACAGCAGGCCAGATGGTTCCACCTACAACCAGAGCAGGAATGAAGTCCCTTTTCACATCTTCCTTCACCTGCTGTATGCTCCTTCCTTGACCAAGACCAACATATGAGAAGAACAGGAGCAGGTCTAATGGTCCAAAGAGGAAACCATCTGCCGCAACTTTTGAGGCAACAAATTTGAATGTATTAGGCTGAAATCTCCGCCGGATGAAGCGGTCCAGGTATTCATACCTATACAACAAAACCAAAGCCTTAGTGACAGATTGATGCAAACAACATCTCATATAACAGCCCAATTGAAACAATAGTTCATATTTTTTTACTCCTATATAAAAATAAGGAGAGAACTGCTTTCATCTGCAAATCACTAAATTTATAAAGCATCCATACCACAATATCTTAACTACCTTTTGTTGATGAAATAAAGTGCAGCAGGTAATCGAGGAGATTGTGGAATCAACATTCATCACAAATGGATACATCAAGGTGGGAATGAATAGGACTGCAGAACTTTGTTCCCACAGCAGTTATTCTTATTAGATTATTTCTCTGTCCAAAAATGAAAACCTGTACGATCATATTTTTTATATGTGTTTTCATATAGCAGAACATAGTCCAGTGGTAAACTACTAACTCTCCAAAACATAGCATTGTTACTAAGCATGACATGGTGGAACTCAAATAGATGTTGAAGTGGACTACTGCACGCAAATGAACAAACAAGGATGTGCAACTGTGAAGTACACCCCAAGATACTTCTACTCTTAATTAAAGTTGATGTTTGCCCCATGTGGAAAGTCAACTGCCTGACCACATAACTAGATAGAGGGCAAAATTCGTTGAGACAAGAACCACTTGTGCACTCATGTTGTCATGCATGGATTCGTGTATTGTGATTTACTATATTGAAAGAAACACATGCATTTGTGTAAATGCTTGCATCCATTGGCTCTTTCAATTACATCAGTAGTCAATAACCATAGTAGTAAATATCCAGGTTTCCAATGAACCTGTTAATCTAGAAAGTGCCCTAGCATTTTCAAGCAAATCATGTGCTCTTGGATGATTAGATCTATTCAATTTTCAAGAACCAGTCGTCGAGTCCTTAATCCTTATTGATAATATGACTGTGTTTTACTGTGTTTGTTGTTCTATAATTGCCTTTCATCTGTGATGTGTGGTGACTATGAGACCAAGGGCGAAGGAGTATGGTTACAACTTACAAGTTTTTTATTGTTAATAATGGGAAAACATCAACCTATGATCATAAAGAAAAATATATATAAACAGGTAGATGTAACGACATGTGATAAACACAAGGAACTAACCAGTAATGTCCAACTGGACCAACAAAAGCAAATCCAAAGGAACTTGTGATGCCCACCCTCCTCCAATCAACTTTGAACTCTTTATCCTTATCTTTATCCTGTAAAAGGAAAAGGCAACAGAATTTGTTGAATGGATAACAATCAAGTACAAGAACGAAGAAATTAGGAGCAGGCACCCAAACAAAGAATATTTAATAGGCTGCCCATGGAGGCACAGATAGTTTATATGGGCTATGGGGTTCCCAAGACCAAATGAAATTCCAGTCAGGATTCCTTGAATTTCCAATCTTGTATCTGAACAAATACACCATGAACAGAAATAATATCTTGTTTCAACTAGCTGGCCACTACATAGCAAATATAATCAGCCCTTCAGCTGCACTGCACTGGCTTAATTTATACAAAAAAAAACTAACAAATTAACTCTAGCTACAAGTAATTCAAACGCTGGTTTTCTGCTTAGAAAGAAGCCCGTCAAGTTATGTAAATTACATACTAATGATAATCAAACCAGGCTCCCAATGCTGGCTATGCTCAGAGTTGAAAGAGCAAACACGCACGTTTGAAGTTAAGACAACCAGACAAATGACTAACCATTACTATCAAAGATAGAAATGAAAAGTGTAACTCTATTAGTACGTATTAACAGAATACAAGGAATCCCACCCCAACTTTATTTTGCCATACTCATCAAAATGGACGGCAAACTAATAACCGCCCTGAAGGTCAGGGCAGCCAAAGGTCGACAATAAATCACATGGACGGAACATTAACCCGTTTTGCAGAATAAGCAATTTAACAGGCAAACCTCCATCTTTTGAAAGTGGGGAGGGCAGTTGCTTCAACATCTCATTCCATTACCCATTTACTCCCTTAAGCCACAAAACAAAGGCTCCAATACTACCCAAATGGAGTGACATCAGACATCACTGACCATTCAGACCTCCTATCCCATTCACATGCCTTATGTATTGCCACAAGAGGACTATCAGTTTTTATAGTTGTCACTACCAGCACCACAGAAGTCACAGGAATAGATAGATTTGACAAGACTCTTGGCAGTAGAAACGAAGAATCCTTAACATATTAAGGTGTTCCCCACGAAGCCTTCAAATTTCTTGGCTGGTAACCACACACAAGTCGAAGGAACAAGGCACAAATGTTAGACATTATCCGCATTCAGAGTCTACAGCTTGAGGTAACCGATCAAATCCACAGCTCCTCCGAACCGATAAAACATCACATTCTCTAAGCACCAACAACGGGTTATATGCTATATGCTACTAGGTCAGAACAGGACGCAAAAAGTTTCAAGGAGCCACCCGGTCCGGGTGAAGAATAGGAACAGCTAGCAAAATCCGGGGAGGCGACCCGGTCCAGGAACCAGCGGGTGAATACGCGTATCACGAGCACGGACCGGGAAGGGAGCGGTAATAGGGTGGCTGCTGCTACCTCAGAGGGGTTGGTGGCGTGGCCGCGGCGGTCGGGGCGGGCGGAGTAGTGGGTGACGGCCTGGGCGCCGATGTCGCCGAGGCCCCAGAGAATGCCGGAGCTGACGACCTGCGTGCGCACCGGGTGCGTGGCCAGGCACTGCTGGTACCACCGCCATAGCCGCCGCATCCCCACCGGACAAGCGAAGAGGTGGAGAAGAGAGTCTCTGCCGCGGGGAAGAAGAAAGAGAAGAAAGGAAGGAAGTGTGCGCGTTCCTCCCTCAGTTTTATTTATTTCTCTTTTGCGATTTTTTTTTCTCCTATCGGTTCATACGAGTTAGGGTTTGGTGGTTTTTAGGTACCTGATGAAGCGAGCCCAACCAGACGAAGGGAATATTCAAAGTTTTCAAAAGAAAGGCGCAAAAGGGTCAGCCATTTGATGGTGGTGATTGGTTGGTGACATTTTTTAGACAAAAAATTTATATAATGTAAATGTTAAAAAAAGAAATAACCCTATATTGTTTTTGGCCAGTTAGTAGAAGAGATGCTCATCACTAATGGACCTCTATTGTCAAACAAGATATCACTACCGACGTTTCATAGATGACGGGTTACTTTGTTTAGAATTTAGATAGAAGATTTCAATCATCATGATCAGCGTTTTCATGATTTTTTAGTATGATCTTGTTTGTTATTGATTTAATGATACTAGTTACACACCATAAATATATCATTTTAAACATGTTTTGTCAAATTTGAGATTGACAAACTCGTAAAAAATGAGAATTATATTTTATAGAATAAACGAGTACGTTTCAGATTCTCAAGTGCACCCACACAGAGATACACGTTACGTTATTCAAACTAGTTAACGGTCCCATGAGCAACTTTCAGTTCGATCCAACAATTTCCATTTCGGTTTTTGCAAATTTCCAAATGGAATTTCACACATTTAAGTTGGGTTCAAAAAATTACGATGATTTATGCAATGATTCCATTTTAGCTCGACGATGATTCAAAAATCCTTTTTTGTTTGTTTTTTTTGCAAATTATCAAACAAAACTTCATGTATTTAAATTAGATCGAATATGTCAGAAAATTATGGTTTGTACGGTCTCTTTTCACTCATTATTCTCCCGATGCTGCAGGTAAAAGATCATCAATAGTTGTGAAGAGAAACAAATATATAATGTCACACCAACACATTCCAGCTCTCATTTTCTCCCAAGTTGTTGTCAATGTCCTACCTTCATTTCTTCTCCTCCAACCACATTTGCTTCCATACTAGGTCTTGGATTCTTGTTTCTCTTGCTTCAAAACAGGTTTCACCTATTCGCTTGGCTTATCAACCTGGCTTATCAATCATGGTAAATAATTTTCTTTCACAACGAAAGAGTCAAAAACAGTAGCAACCGACTTATTAGTCGCGTGGTTGAATTCAAGAGGAACTCTGCCAAATAGTTTTTGCACTGCATCAATTCATGTCTAGAGTCAACCCTATACAATCATTTTCATTCACACTTATCTCATAGAATCACTTTCCACAGGAGATGAAGAGCAGGAAGAACTCAACCAGACAGTAGAAGGTTCTTGCTTTTCTGAATATTGGGATAATAATAAAGTTGAAGAAGTGGAGTAGCATGGTAGTCGTTTGCTTGTGCCACCATCTGCAATGACCGATTCTTTCTTTTCTGACGTCACTTGGATTCCATTTCTTCGGTTCGTTGATGGATAAAACAGAATGGAGATAAAGAAGATGAGAAAGTGTTGGGAAGGGCTGGACGACAGTTGGATGCAATAATTCCAAGCCGCCTTCGTCGATTTTGTGTGCACGGATGTGCCACCTGCAATAATTCCACAAATCTAGAATCATTTTTTTTTTGGTGATGTTTCTTTAAAGTTGGATGGCACTAGCTAAACTCTAACTTCCGATGAACAACCTGCTTTGTGAATTCGTTTTTCCTTTTCAAAGAAAGTTGGAAGGTTGAACCACGTGCCGTTCCAGATGCTCCACTGTCAGCAATTAATATTCCAAGCTCCTTCAATTCAAAGGTGCAAGTTTTAACCTCTGCATATATATCCGATGCCGACTAATGTTGAGTTTGAACCAATCCGTGGCACTACATACCGTGGAAGGGGCAAACTGAGACTGAAAAATGTTACTTAGCCTTATCGGATTCACCTCAACCCATGTTGGGGTGATTCGCATCAATTTATTCTGACAAGACCTTAGTATAAAAACAAATCCTCCATTTTGAAACGATGTCTTCAGTTTCTATCTTGGACTTTATTTATTGGGTCATGCTGCCGAACGAACGTTCTAAGCATAGAACGACCGAGCCCGGTCCACCCCTGCTCCTGACGGGCATGCCTCCTCACTCCTCCCCTTGTCCTATCGCCCCGAAACACACTACCCCCACCACGGCCCCCTCCACCAGCTCGCCCACCACGCATCGCCTGCCTTCGACAGCAAACTTCACCCAAACCCTCGCCGGAGCATTGCCGGGATCCTATGAAAAAAAAATTAAACAACCGAAGAAACCTATTAAAAAAAACAGGAAGAAAAATCAATGAAACATTGACAATGGAGCACTGAACCACCGGCGGAACATCACAGAAACATTGGATCTGGAGGGGGTAGGGGCAACATCAGAGAAACACCATCATCATATGTTGCGAAACATTGAAAATAAAAAACTGAAACACCAGTAAAACACTTAGAGAAACATTAGATTTGGAGCGGGGTACGAGGAAGGGGAGGGGACACATTAGAGAAACATCTCATCATATATGCATGAACCATTGACAATGGAGCACTGAACCATCGGCGGAACATCACAGAAACATTGGATCTACAGGGGGTAGGGGCAACATCAGAGAAACATCATCATCATATGTTGCGAAACATTAAAAATGAAAAACTGAAACACCAGTAAAACACTTAGAGAAACATTAGATTCAGATAGGGGTACGAGGAGGGGGAGGAGACACATCAGAGAAACATCTCATCATCTATGCGTGAAACATTGACAATGGAGCACTGAACCACCGGCGGAACATCACAGAAATATTGGATCTGGAGGGGGTAGGGGCAACATCAGAGAAACATCGTCATCATATGTTGCGAAACATTGAAAATGAGAAACTGAACCACCAGTAAAACTGTAACACCCCAGGTGTTAATTTCCAGATTATGGAAATAAATCCTAATTTAAACTTTGTTTAATGACCCAAGTATAAATCTCCCTCTAAGCTTTCCAAGTTATGGCTTAAAAAACTTAATTTTTCTGGAGTCTTCGATGCTTTCAAAATCTGAAATTCCTAGTCTTCGACATTGGCATTCCGCGTTCTCTAAAATTTCTCAAACAACTCAAGTTTCTCTAAACATAAAAGTTAGAACTTATGTTTTGGAGAAAAGCTTGCAAAAAGTTAGAACTTGTTTGACTCCGTTTTGGTGGTTAAATTTAAGTTTCCATAATCGCTGTCAATACGTTGACACTAGCATTTTGGATATTTATTAACTACTAATCCATTGCTCAAATGACTTTGATGTTTCAACGAAAAACGTAGAGCTTTTCGTGGGCTACAACTTTGGTATTCGGTCCATTTCCAAATTCGGCCGGGAAAAAGCCCAAAATCGTTCCCCAAGTCGGCAACGCCGTCATCCGCCACATGCTCGGTGAAATGCCTCAATGGGCGACGGGTGTCATTGGACGTGGCGTCCATGCCGGGCACTTCCTCTCCATTGCTGCCACCTCCACCCCCTCCCAATCTCTCTCACGCCCAGAACTGGAATGGGGAGGCACCAGAGCACCCTCCACTCTCGTCTCCTCACTTCCTCCCTCTCTCCCTCTCCTGCCTTGGTCCAGCGCGGCAGTACAGCACGCCATGGCCATGGCCGCCCAAAGCCCCCTGGCCGTTGCCGTCCCCGCCACTTCGGTCTCCCTCCGCTCCAACCGGCAGCAGCACCACCTTCCTCGCCTCGCACTACATGTCGTGCTCCTCCTCGCCGTCCGATTCCGTCGCCGCAGTCGCCGGCGCACCGGCCGCGGTTGCCAACGACGGTGCACGCACGTGGCCGGAGGGCCACGGTCGTCCTCGGGCGGAGCTACGCGGCCCTACGGGTGCGCGTCAACCTCCCGGTGCTGCTCCACCCCTCCACGGCTGCCGACGCGACCCCAAGCGGCCTTCCCGACGAGCTCAGCCGCCTCCTCTGCTCCAAATCGCACGAGGGCCTTCGCACAACAATTTGACTAAAGTTAGGGGCCTATCTGCGCAACTCATGACTCATATGAATAGTGCTCTATAGTGTTTCTCTTTTTCTTTTTCAAAAATCTGGCTGAAACTTTGGAAATTCATGGTTATTCATAAAAAAATCGTATGAATGTGTTTTTAGACTTTTTGGATTCCTTATGAAATCTTCTATGCAGTAGATCTATCTTATGGCATACTTTAGTACATTAATTTTTCTGAAAAATCATTTTGTGCAAGTATGTCAATTTTGTTAAGATGTTTTTGTAATTTTCATAGCCACTGTTATGTTCATCAAATAAATTTGAAAATTTTATGAGATGTTTAAAAGTTTATGCTTGATGTCTAGTTAAAATTTCATGATTTAAGGTTTGATGGTTTTAGAGTTATAAAAATGACAAAGTGGATGTGTCTCTGTTTAAGACTGCTACTGTAAATCTGTTTGAGCAATTTACATATAGATTCATACTTTGTCACTGTGCAAAAATTTGAAGTACATTTCTTAAGCTTTCTAAATTGTTAAGATTCATATTTTTATGTGATGTAGATCTCAAGTTATGACTGTTTAAAGTTAAGTATGCAAATCTGTTATTTTGTTTAAGATGATTGCAATGGAACTTTTGTCTTTTTCATAGAGGTTTCTATACTTGCTTAAATGACATGAAATTTATACGGTAGACTAATGAAAGCATGTGTAGGCCTCTGTAATTTTGGTAAAATTTATTGTGCATGTTTAATATGTGTTCCTAATTACACCTAGTTATCTAAATAAATTAAGAAAATCTATTCAAAGAATTTATTTAGTAATATACATTATGTTTTCTAGTATTCATTAGTCATGTGTGACATGTTGGTAAAGTTGGTTTTGTCTAATTATGTGTTTGCAACATAAGTTAACTTTTATTTATTGCATTAGTGGATTCTGGATAGTTTTAGGGGCAATATAAATTACCCCTTGTTAATGATGTTCTTTGAGAATCTTGTGAATACTAAAGTTGTAGATAACTTATGTATCTAGCTGCTGTTAAAATTTGGTGGCATTTGGCGAAGTATATTGTGATTTATGCATGTTACAAGTTGGTGATCAGAAATGGCTGCTCTCTGTTTTTCAAGGACAGATTCTGTAATTTTGTGTTTTCCACTTATCTAAATTGTGAATCATGTTGTGCTAGTATTAAATGAAATGTAGATAATTTCATAAGATTTCCATAATGTCTTGTTGCAAGTCCTTTTGATTTGTAAAACTCTAGATATGATTAAAATGGTGACTGTTGTCTTGCTGTCCAAAACTGCATGCATAGGTTAATTGGTTAACTCTATCTTGGTTGTTTAAATCTAATGATTACCTCTTGGTTAATGAATTTTTGGCAAGTATTAACCTAAGTTGTATTGTGTGTTATGCTTTAGATTCTTTTTATATCCAAATGCTATGCTTGGTAAGGGTAGTTAATCATCTATAGATGCCTATGCATTGTCTAATCTTGTGATGCCTTCAGTGCTGAAATCTGTCTTTGCTTAACTAAACTCATTAGTTAGTTTTGATTACTTTATACTTGACATAACTTGAATTAAGTCAATCTATGTGTATCATGGTTAAAGTATTTAGTCCATCCAAAAGCTATGGTTGATTTATGAAGCTATTGTTTGCTGTCCTGAAATTACTTGAGTAGTTGATTGTTGTAACTTGTTTTTGATTAATTAAATCTAGTAACTAATCTTGATGCTTGATTAAGTTTGAGTTAAGTCATCTTGTGTGTCATGTTTGAAGTACTTAGCATGTCCAACTTTTATACTTAAATGGTATTGCTTAATTAACTAAAAATGTATATATCTTGTATGAACTCTTGTTCACTTGAATGTTTGTTGTGATGCACCTTTGTGTTACTGTTTCCTTGCATTTATACATTTACATCTTTGCATCTCATTAAGGTACGCTAGATTCAAACGTGATGGGTAGTACCAAACCAGAAGACAATGATTGGTGGATCTTATCGGTGATGCTTTGGTGAATGAATCCAGAAGATGGATAATCTTAGATTTCTTATATCAATCAATGATACTTGCCAAGCGAGTATCATCTAACAAACGCTGACCAGTGTTCTTACCCAGGCAAGCCCTGATGCATTCAAACCCTTCATTGTATTTATAATGATTGCTTTAAATACACTTATGGTTTATATTATTGCATTGCCTTACTTTATTAAATTCATACTTGATGCATAGCCTTATCCTTGTGTTAATTGTACCTTATATCTTGACACTCGTTTAAAGATGAAAACTTTTGCTAAAATGCTTAGTATGCTTAGAACTTTATAGTAGGTAATTTCCTGTCACTTACACATAGCGTATTGCTTCGGCAAATGGTTATGCTCTGTTGAGAAAGGCTTGTTGTTAGAAGTAATAATCGGGATCGGACGGACATGGTGTTTGGGAGCCATCAGTGGTGACTGGTGAGCGGGTTTTTTCCGCCTGTGTCATTAGGGTCTTGCCGTTGTAACAAGTCTAAGGGTTGTGATTTTGGAGTACTTATCATATACCTTTGGGGGAAGCTGGACTCTGGCTAATCCAGTCTAAAGGACGGTTAACCCGCACTGGGAGTGGAGAGATGGCGAGAGTAGTGTGTACCCTCCAAGTCCGAGGAAATGGATGGAGGCGTACTGTGCTCTCGGGTGGCGGGCCCCCGTTCTCGGATGGAGGATCCAGGGAAAAGTAGTCATATGCGTGTTTTAGTGTTTTATATGTCGTGTGATAGGGAAGTCCCAGCTGGGTTTAACCGGTTCAAATCGTCGTGTTCATCGGATATGGAAACATAACTCTGTCTTTTACATCGTAGTTAATGAAACTTAAACTGGATACATGATGTTTCCTTTTGGAGATGGTTGTTGCCTCGTTATCGATCAAAACATTCAGATTGATACTTGAGTAACTTTTATGAGAACTAAATCAATTTCAATTGTTTTACAAAATGCTCATTTATGTAAAACACTTGATTATTGTAAAACCCCACCTTAAATCCTATGACTTGCATATCTTTTGTCCACCAAATATTTTTATTTGTCAGGTAAGACTTGTTGAGTACTCCCGTACTCAGGGTTTGTTAACCCTTGTTGCAGATGATGTTCCTAGAGCGGTGGGTACAACTTCGTGTTGTATGACCGCAGTTATCTTTGAAGATCAATCCTGGTATAACTTTTGAGTAGAGTAACTGATTTGATTATTTTATAATCTTTATCACTTGGCTTGATGTAAAAATGACATTTAAGTTAGGTTTCAAAACTATGGTTTGTAATATAACTTTGTAAGACTTCCGCTATCTGTGTAAACCTCCAAAATGTAATTTATTACAAGTTTACTTCTGCAATATCTTTTAATGTGGATCCTACTCGGAAAGAGGTGGATGACTCGGTTTAGACCGACGACACCTGACGAATCTTTTAAAACTTAGATCATTTGTTGGGATTAAAGTTGGATGTGCAATAATCCTGGCAAGCGGACCCTGTTCTTAGAAGGTTCCGTCGCAAAAACACTTAGAGAAACATTAGATCCAGAGCGGGGTACGAGAAGGGGGAGGGGGCAACATCAGAGAAACATCTCATTATCTATGCGTGAAACATTGAAAATGGAGCACTGAAACACCGGCGCAACATCAGAGAAACATTGGATCCAGAGGGGGAAGGGCAAAATCAGAGAAACATCATCATCATCATGTGTGACGGAGCAACCCAGAGGGGGAGGAAAGAGGAACAAAGGGAGGAGCGCGAGGGGGGAGGGATCCGGTGGATCCATGGCCGCTGTCACCGCTGCTGGATCCGGTGGATCCACTGCCACCGTCGCTAGATTTGGTGGATCCATGGTCGTCGTCGTCGCTGGGCCATGGATCCGGCGGATCCACGGCCGTCGTCGTCGCTGCCGCCGTTGCAGCAGTCGCCGCATCCGCCATGGTAGCGGCCTGGTGGGCACCAGATCGGAAGAGGGGCGTGGGTGCAGGAGAGAGAGGAGGGAGTGGAAGGGGGCAGGCGGAAATGACGAGGGTGGGGGGGGGCGTGCGGTGGGTTTGAGGGTACGCGCGGGCCACCGCCCCGGCCGGCCCATTTGCGGTCCGACACACGCGCCTAATAGCATTACCGTTATTTATTTAAATAAGCAGGCTTGTGCCCGGTGCAAGTGCATGCATCTGGGCTAAAACACAAACTGACTGTGACCTCATGTTGTTGCTCCTAATTTCTTGGGCTTGGTCCCTCGCTGGCCAGAACACACGCGGGTTGGGCCAAACCCAGCATGTTCGATCCGGGCTGGGCCTATTTTGCTCGGGTCTCGGCAACATGTGGGATGGCCTGCCTGCTCCACTTCCATCCAGCAAAACCAACAGAAAGGGAACACCAACCTTTTCACTGCTGCCAAAATTCACATCAAGCGATCCGATCGCCAAGTTAATTAGAAGATGGCAAAAGAGCGGGAGAAGCCAGGAATCACTCACATCTGAATCTGAAGTTTCTTTCTTTTCTTGTTGCCATTTTAGAATCAACAAGATTTAAAATTTTCATTTCACAGGCGGCGGCAATTTGGACACAAACAGTTCCCACTACCTGAGAGTTCATCATCATCAGGCGGCCAGGCGGCGCTGCCGCCTCGCGCTACCTGCTGTTATTCATCATCATAATACTAACGAGGAAACCGAAAAAGACCCCATCAGTTCACCCCTTTCCCTGGAACAGAAATCAACCATCATCTCCCCCTCCCCTTTGGCTTTCCTGCACAACGTAAAACACCACACCACCACATCGCAGCCAGCCAGCCAGGACTCCTCGACTGAGAGCTCAGACCACCGGAGTCAGAAGCGGCTTGTTGAGCACGTGCGCCTCGAGGTTCCCGAGCACAAGGTCCGCCATGGCCTTGCGCGTCTCGTAGGTGCCGCTGCCAACATGTGGCACGAGCACGACGTTGTCCATCCCGAGCAGCGCCTCGGGGACGTTAGGCTCGTCCTCGAACACGTCGAGCCCGGCGCCGCCGAGCCGGCCCTCGGCCAGCGCAGCCACCATCTCGGGCTCGTCCACGTGGGGGCCACGCGCGACGTTGATCAGCACGCCTTTCGGGCCCAGCGCGTCCATCACCTCGCGGCTCACGATGTGCCGGGTCGACGCGTTCAGCGGGCACGCCACCACCAGCACGTCGCTGTTCGCCGCCAGCTCCACCACCGTCGGGTAGTAGGTGTAGTCTGGGTACACCGACTTCTGCTCCGTCCGCTGGTGGTAGCTCACCGGGCAGTCGAACGCCTCCACGCGCTTCGCCACCGCCTGCCCGATCCTGCCCAGCCCGATGATGCCCACTCGCTTCCCGCTGAACTGCAATGCAGTGGACGACATGAAGATTTTTCTTTTTTGCCAGGAAATCAGAGCTGAATATATGTCAATCATGATGACGCACGTTACTTTTAATAATCAAGAAGTCAGCAGGGTTGAGAAAAGAAAAAAAAGGGAAACATCCATCCATGACAGCAGAAGTGAAGAATGCGTCATGCCCATTGCTCTGGCCCCACACCACACACACAGCAAAAGATAATAAGAAATGATGAAACTCCAAATCATACGCCAATGTGAGTATCTCCATAGATAGGTACCCTTGTTAATCATAATCAAGGCCAATCTGAGTAACAGCCTGACTTACAAAAGAGAACAGCAAGTCCCTAGTGATAGCAGGCTGACTAGTACCAAACAGAAAATAGCAGAGTGTGCAGAGCTGGGATTACAAATCATAGTGCCATGTCCTTCAACTAATCTCCAACCAACCAAGTGCTATCGACAAGCATATGTCAATGCGAAAATATCTCCACAGATAGGTACTCTTATTAATCATGGCTGATCTGAGTAACAACAGCCTGCTGACTGGCAAACCAAAAAAAAAAAAAAAGAGTGCAGGGTTGGGATTACAAACCACAGCATCATGTTAATTATTCTTCTACTAATCTCCAACCAAGCGCCTACCCGCGACAATCAGATCACCGGAGTGAGCAATGGCTTATCCGACGCGTGCGCCTCTAGATTTCCTAGCACAAGGTCAGCCATCTCCCTGCATGTTTCTTCAGTGTCGCTGCCTACATGAGGAACTACGACGACATTATCCAAACCAAAAAGCTGCTCCGGAACCACAGGCTCGTGCTCGTACACGTCGAGGCCCGCTCCTCCCAAGCGTCTCTCGACGAGTGCTGACACGAGCTCGGGCTCATCCACGTGTGCTCCACGGCCAACGTTTACGAGCACACCCTCTGGACCAAGCGCATCAATGACCTCACGGTTCACAATGTGGTGGGTCTCGGCGTTAAGCGAGCATGCCACGATAAGCACGTCGCAGTTGGCTGCCAGGTCAACAACGTTAGCGTAGAACTTGTAGTTTGGGAAAGGCTTCTCTGATCTTGAGTTATAGCTTATGGAACAACCGAATGCTTCGGCTCTTTTAGCTATTGCTAAGCCTATCCTGCCAAGCCCCAGAATAGCAACTCTCTTGCCACTGAACTGCAGGAAGAAAAGAAGAGTCATTCCCTTTTCTATTCTACCAAACGTTACTTCAGTCTATGGCATTACTTCAGGATCTGCATATATCCTGATTGCTATTGAAGAGAATATAACAGCGTCCAGTGTGCCAAGCAACTAGTGACAGACTGGTCCGGCCTAAAATGCAGTTTCAGATGACGGGACAGATTATTCACTAATCGGATTATTGCCTCAGCATATATAAGCACAGTTCAAGTGAGAAAGCAATGGAGATCTAAGATGCAGAAACAAACAGATTATAAGCTCACGAACCTTGCTTATGTTTGACAGGCATTATTACTTGTTATGTAATCAGGAACAATGCCAAAAGTTCCTACGGGTAGGGTTCTCGTAGTGATAGGGGAATGCAATTGAAGAGAAGAACCACAGGATCCAATGTTTTCATGTGCAGATGACGCTAGAAAAATCTCTACCAACAACCATCAGCATTAAAAAGGATGTGGTCCTCCCCATCTAAGCTTTCCACTTGAAAGCACGTGATCCGAACAAGCAACGTATGTGGCCTTAAAACGCTCAACAACCCCTTTAATTTCAGAAAGATATAATCCAATTTTACTCCCTCTCCCCCCTCAGGGCTAGGCCAGTTCCAAAAATGTGACTGTTTAACGTGCTCAAAGCGCCTTCCACTCAGGTGCTGTCAATCTATGTTATTCCCATGGTATACGAGGTATGTTCAAATGAAGCAACCAAATTTGAGAAAAGAGATAAATGACTCGAAACAAAATATTTTTTGCTTGATTGATCTAAAATTTGCACTCCAGTTCATCGCCCCTATTGATAGGTAGTTGCCTCTTTTTATTCAGGCGTAATTCGTGAAATACACCCTCTTCTGCTGCCAATAAACCTCATCCTCAAAAGAGTACTATACTCACTTAATATATCTACAGTAGACACCTAACAGTACACAGATTATGGAAGTGAGGTTCACACTGTCGAAGTACCAATTCGCATATTCACTGCTACATTTTTTTTTACTAGATCGCAGAAGCACCAAAATCTGAATTCATTTTCCCCCTAATTCGTAAAATGAAGCATACTTACTGTGATTAATTAGCAGCAGTAGGTATGTATGTTACGGCAAGGAAGGGATGAGATTCGGTACATAATGATAATGAAAAAATTAATAATACGAAGAGGAAGGAGAAGAAAGAGGGAGGGGAGCCAGGGAAAACAAAGCGACGCACCCGCGTGGTGAGGGTGTAATCGCCTCTGGACTTCCAGAGGCCCGCGCGGACGTATCGATCGGCCTGGGGGATCCTGCGGAGCACGGCGATGGCGAGGCCGACGGCGAGGTCAGCGACGTCGTCGGTGAGGACGTCGGGGGTGTTAGTGACCCGGATCCCGCGGTCGCGGCACTTGGCGAGGTCGACGCGGTCGATGCCGACGGAGAAGGAGGCCACGATCTCGAGCGCCGGGAGCGCGTCGACGAGCGCGGCGTCTGCGCCGTAGCTGGCGTTGCCGACGACGGCGCGGACGGCGCCCGCGTGCGCACGGAGGAACTCCTCTCGGGGCGACTCCCAGAAGCGGTACAGGCGGCAGCGCCGGTCCAGCTCCTGCTCCAGGTACGCGTTGATGGGGGCGAGCAGTAGCACGCCCAGGGATTCCATCGGCGCTGGAGGAGGAGGCGACGGCGGCGGCGGCGGCACGGGGAACAGAACGGCAGGTGTGGTGTGGCGTGTGGTTGGGACGTGACGAGGATGGATTATTTATGATGATGATGTGTCCCTGCGGTGGAAGTGGTCTGTGGAGATGGTTGCTCACGAGTCACAAGAACAACAGATCCACGGATGCCGGCCGGCAGCCGGCCACTTGGCATTGCCACGGCTTCACCTGTTGGCCATATTGTAGATGGTGTAACTTATATATTAGCCCGCTATTAAACACCATCGGAATCATTATCTTCGTTGGGGTTAGGTTTTTTTTTTCATATTTGGCGGTGAAGTACTCCTGCTACCAAATGCACACGGCTAATCAGAGTGGCCATCTCGTACTCCTTGTACTAGAGGGTGGAGTAGGGGACGGGGGATCTCGATTCTGCACCAGTGTCGTGGGTGAAGCTTTGATGTCAAAGTTAGGGACGAGAGCCTCGCTAACGACAACGGTATGTGCCCAATGGGTCACCTGTCGCCATGGACCAGTGACAGAGTGACGTGGTTTTCTCTTTTCTGTGACGCGTCGCCTCCGCACAGTAGGAGAAGGGTTCTTGCACAGCTAGCAGCCGAAAGGCCAACCCCGCCGCCGCCGCGCAGGACGACGGGCTCTGTACGCGCCGGTGGAGCCGTACGACTCCGGGTTCCTCCAAGTCTCCGGCGTCCACTCCATCTACTACGTACGAGCAGTCCGGGAATCCCCAGGGCCATCTCTCGCTAACACTACCTTACCTGCATGTGGATGCTCACTAGCTAGGTCACTTCTCTTGTTCTAGCTCAGAGGAATCTGCTTGCTTAGGGAAAAGGAGCTCCATTGGTTCTACTTCTACGAGGGCTGTAGAGCAGCCATTTTCCCAGAGGGTTCGTCTTTCTGGCTTTGTGTTACTACTAGAGAGAAACCGGATTCACAGTTAAACATTAATTACCACATCATATTTTCACTGTTTTTTTTTTGAAACTCATATTTTCACTGTTTCTAAGTAATACCTGCTGCAAACTTTTATTGGTTCATTCTTATGTCATATCCCTTTCAGCAATTACACTTTGAAGTCAAATGGCGTAACACAGAATGTTTATGCAGTCTGGTCTGTTCTGTTCTGTTCTGTTCTGTTCTTCTCTAAAACCATCTTACTTTGCGATTAGTCGTGGAAAACCAACCAATGTTACTGTACCTTTTTTTTTTTTGCGAGTGAAGAGAGATCTTTATTAGCTAGCCGTTGGAAGATTACAATCAGCGTTAAGGAAGTTCACAGCACACGCAGGTGCTTGACCCAACCACACTGCATCTGCTGGACTAAATTACTGGAAACCATTGTATATATTTGCATATCAGCAATGCATTGGCAAACAAATCAGGTTTCACATTGCCTATAGCTGGAAACCCTTCATGCCTGTTTACCTTCAGTTGCCATCGAACTTCTAGTCAAGCATGTTTTTTGTTCTTTTGTCTTGTTTGGCTGCCTGGATAGTTTGGAACTCAAATAGTCAAATCCATGATACGAATCAGACCAGTAAAAAAACATCAATGTGCTCGAACCTGATTATTTGTTGTGTTGCAGGGGCGTTATGATATTTGTTGCCCTATGATGTCTGCTTGGGATCTCTATAAGGCTTGGCCTTGAGCAGAATTCAAGGTAAATGTTCCTTCAATTATTCTTTCAAATACTATATGTCACATTCACGTCAAGAATTTGGATTTAATAGGAGTTTTGTATTGAAGCAGTATTTGAAGATGACATATAGTATTCTAAAGAATTTGGATTTAATCGGAGTTCTGTCAATAGTTTTTTTGTTTCCTTGCATGGAACTTGTGGTTTAATTAAAGGTAACATTGAGCTGATAAAAGTTCAGAAACGACTTTGGTGAATTCACCATAAATTTTAGAGTTAGCCAGTCAGGCATTAACATTCAGAGCCCCCTGGTAAGTTCGAACGCAAATAATTCCTCCACTGGATGCAGGTGGTGCCTGATGCAGGGCACTCGGCCAATGAAGTAGGTATCACTGCTGAACTGAGGTCAGTCACCGATAAGCTCAGAGATTTGTTGCAAAAATGAGCAGGCGAAAGGCATGCAGTACCTCACTCTGATAGCGAAATTCAGAGGCGTAGAATAAAGACATGGCTGTAGCCGTTAGCAGAGCTTGACTGTAATACGTTGTTAAACGATGTCACAATCAGAGCAGGCTATAGACTCCACGCTATCTTTCAGAACTGAGTTGTTGGTTCTGGAGCATCAGAGGAATTCAAATGTCAGGATTCATCAACTGTGCAGGCATGTTCTTTCTTTCCTTTTGATTTCCCGCACAGTTTTGCACAGATTACAATAACGTCTTGATGAAGGCATAACTTCACCGGTTCTTATACTACCACCCAGATGATTACTCGGGTGGAATCTACTTCAAACCTACACAAAATACAACTACAAGCACGAGTTGTGCCCATGATGTTTAAACTCAAGCTACTACAAGTTAGATCTTCACGATGGCAACAATGTATTGCTGTATGTTTATATGTCAGTGCAGACACATGTCCAGAGCTGCTTCCTCAATGAGCAAGGATAGGATGTCTTCCCCAGCATCTCTGACGAAGCATTCTGTCTCTTCCATGCAAATCAAACCTTGCCAACCCATGTCCCAAACACTATTGACCAATGCATCTGTGCAGCTGAGATCCCTCTCCAGCTTCATGTCTAGGTTATCTTTGCTGCCTAAGGCATCTTCACTGCAATATCCATTCAGATTTCTAATCCCATTGCTGATATCTCTCAGCAATTCCTCCAGTGAGAAGTATGGTGATGATCTGCATTTCTGTCCCAGCAATCTAGTGTAACACAGACTGTTTTGCTGGCAGTGTTTTAGTTCCAGTTGCTCTCCTGCTGCATCCAGATAGAGCTTATGGTTTTTCATTTCAACCTTGGAAATCCTATTACATTGGTCATTCAGATCCCCACACACATCAATGCCTATGAGCTCAGCTGCTCTGCTAAGGAATGATTTATCACTTAGGAGAAGCAAACTGATCTCATCTTTTATTTCAGCTTCCTTTGTTGGGGTTCTGTCTGTTGATGGGTGAATAGCGTCTCCATCAGCTGAACTGATTCTGTAATCATGGATAGCAGATAGCAAAGTTCCATTGGGTTCACCAGAATCTTTCAGGATGTCTGTAATAGAAAGGGGTTGTTTAGTGCAAAAATATCGAGCTTTAAAAAAGGTGGAAACACATATATATTTCAGGTTCAGGATGACAATGAGTTTAGAAGAGTACAAAATGCAGATCCTTACCGCCAACAGAAGATTCTTCGTCCCAATCAGCACTTGGGCATCCTTCATCACTAGGTGTTGCGCTATGTTCTGTCGATGGACCGTCAATTTGGTCCAGGGCATGAAAGATCTCTCTTTCTATCTCATAAGCCTACATTATGAGCAAAAGATTTTTTTTAGATAATGATGAGCAAAAGAATGACCAAGGGAATAAGTTAAAAATATACATATATACACATTAACTTACATACAAATCACTGTCTGAATGATTTCATCTAAATTAATGTCTTAATGATTTAGCTGAAAACTTCTAAAGCTAAGAATAAGGTCACTTGCTTGATTTTCTGAATCTATGGACAAAACAGCAATTGTTTTTTGGTTTCAATAACTTCTTAGCTTGTGATTGTGACTGATTCTTTCTCATGCTATAAATGGGTGTAATATGCAAATAATGAATGGAAAATATCCATGCAGTGCTGTAAACCCATAAGAAAGGATGCATACCACTATTTCATCAATGGTGGAGCTTTTAACTTTTCTCATGGACACTCTCTTCACTCTGGAATTATTAGGTGGTTTCAATAAGTTGGGTTTCGCTGAGTCACAAGTACGACTGCTTCTTGATGCAACCGATTTCCTATCTCTCCGTTTCACTACTTCGGCATTACGAGATACTGATACTGCTTTCGCCTTTGCAACATTCCTCCCTTCTCTGTTCCTTTCACTTAAATAAGGTTTTTGTTTCTCTGTGGTCCTCCTATTGATCTCAGTGGTCACACTTGCCTGTTGCTTTTTGCTTGAAGGAGGGACTATCTTGATTTCTTTCGGGGATTTTGGTCGAGCCTGTGCAACATTTATCTCTCTGTGAATTGATTTCATTGATGCAATCTCATTAATCGCTCTGGTATTATATGAAGTGCCAATGCCCTTCTGTGAACTAGTAGAATTCTTTTGAACATTAAATTCTTCTGGTGACAGTTTTCCAGACCTAGGCATCTCTGTATCAAAACCAGACTCCTCTCTGAATAATTGTGGCAGTAGCCTTTTCGACTTGGGCCTCTCAATATCAAACAGTGCTCTTGGCGAACTCGCTGTCTTAATGTTATCGTCTTTCAAGGTAGAGTTACCTTTCGGTGAGGGCAATCCATCAAGACCCATGAGCTTGGCTACCAAGCTTGGGCCTTTAGACTTTTCAGGTTGTACTGCTGCACAAGATGGCAATGGCCTGGGCACCACTTTCTTCTGCTGAGTAGGCTTGGACATCAGATAATTGTTCTGCAAGTACGGTGCTGACTGGCTCAAAGAGGCCTGCTCATTATTGGGCACCGACAAGTGGTTCTTCCTGTAGAAACTATCCTTGACCACATTCTTCAACTCATCGGTAGAATTTCTTAACTGCTGTTTTAATCCATCGTTAGCACTTACAGGTCGTACCTGCTTGGCATTTGATGGTCTCAGGAGGACTTCACGGATTATGGTGTCTATTTCAGGAGACGTTTCACCCGTTTCTGGTCTTCTCTTCTTGTTGGGTAGCCTCATGCTCTGTGATGCAGTTTGGAATCTCTCAAGCATCACAAGGGACTCCTGGAGATCCATGGCGCCTCTCAGGAGGTCCTCAGCGAAATGCTTGGATACTGAGGGCGCCATAAGGTAGTCCCCATGGAACGACATGGATCTCTCCTCCTCCCTGTAGCTCTGCGATGCTCTCTGTTCACGGCCTTGGCAGTTCCGACAGACTGAAGGTTGCAGTGTGACAATACAAGGGACAGCACATTGGACTGTTTCAGGACAGCTGCCATCTTTGCTTCTGGGGGGGAGGCTCTTTGAAAGGGATCTGCAAACCACTGATCTGAAACTGTCTTGATGCATTATTGTATTTTCTGGAGCAAACAGAAGATGGAGGAATAGACAGACTGAAATAGTCAGATAGTGAACAATCAAATATTCGATGTGAGCTAGGAAAGGTGATCTTGTCTTTTCAGGAAACGGAAAATGGAATTAAAGATAGAAACTTACATTATCTTCAGACAACACAATCTATTATTTTATTTAGAAGTTTGTTTGCTTCAGGTAGGAGATGGTGTCTATCTGGGCTCTGATAAGACTCGAGAAGGACACCAAGTCAAGAGGAAACTGCAAGTAAGGCCTTGTTTAGTTCCCAAATTGGGACCAAATGCTACTATGCAAAAAGAAGATTCCTCATCACATTAAAATGTTGGCACATACATAGAGTATTAAATGTAGATGAAATTAAAAATTAATTGCACAGTTTTGTTGTACTTTGCGAGACGAATCTTTTGAGTATAGTTTGAGAATTTTTGGACAATATTTCACAAATAAAAACAAAATGCTACAGTGTACTGGGCACTGTACCAAATCGGTACAGTGCCCAGAACACCCGAATCGACCGCCGAACTAAACAAGGCCTAACATCATATAGAAACCTTGGTATCAGAGGGAGAAGATAAGCATGACTAGACAATTCTTATTATTTATAAAAAAAAGGGGGAAAATCAGAGGGGGAAGCAGCCAGTTGGTATAAAATAAATTCTGATGTCATACGCTAACAAAAAAACATACTATCTTGCGAATTCCTGACATTTGCAAGGAACAGCGAGACCGCTAACCGCTGAATAAATAAACAGGGAAGGCAAGGGTTAGGACAGGAAGCAGTTGGGGAACTGGCTTAAAAAATGAGCAGTTCAGTAGCCCCCTGAGGTATCCATGACCATGATTGCTGGAATTTCACATGGGACATGTTAAAGTCTCAAAGAAGAGCTGTTGCTCACGAGCACTGTTTTTACCAAGATGCAGCAGCAAGGAGTAAGGAGGGTGGTGTGTTGTTTAGAGATCATTGATTGATCTCCTTGAAACTAGGCAGGCAGAGAAGTGAAGGGAGGACCCTGGCTGCTGCTGCTGCTATCAGATTGGATTGGGACAAGATCCTAAACCTAACACAGCCGGTCCACCAAATTCACAAAGTTGCAGCAAGCTCTCTTGCCATGAACTCCAACTGTACTATACCTGGACCTGGACCAACTAGCCAGGGGACAGCCAAACTGGCAGCAGGCCAGGAAGCGGCCTAAAATCGCAGCGAAACTGCACATTTCTTGACCTCTCTGAATCTGAAGCCTGGATGAACAGAACATTACCCGTTACGCACTATCCTGACATACCCCGACTGAAGAATCCCAAAGCAAGCTACGGTTAACAAGAGAGGGAATTTACCGAAACGGCTGGAAGGGAAAGGGGCAAGAACTGAGAGAAGCACAGGCTGCGTGGGTTCCCGCCCCCAAACTGCAAAAGTTGAAGCGAAGCACAAGTATAAGGGGGGAAAATGGCACCTTATGCCTCTTGGCGGGACTGGACTGGACTGAACACTGAAGCTGCCTGAAGCGCGCTCTCTCGCCGGCTGCCTCCTTGCCCCCTCCGGCTCCGGCTGTTGCCTTCCTGCAGTTGCAGTTGCAATTGCAAGTGCTTGTGCAGTTTGTGCTTGTGCTGCAGGTAGGAGAAGGAAGTCAAGATCTGTGGGAGGGAGAAGGACGACAATGAGGCTACTGCTAGTCTACTGGTACTGTACTGCATCTGCATGTGGCCTCCCTCAGCGACACACACACATACGACATACCCCCAGTACAGGTATACTACACAGTAGACACAGGAAACTGGAGGCTCGCTTTGCCTTTACCTCTGGGGCAGCTGGCGCCACAGTAACAGCGGCCGCGAAAGCTCAGCAGTGTCCTGCTTTTGATGGCATGGGGCTCCTTGGGTGTGATGAGTGTGAGTTCATCTTTATACTCTACTTTGGCCAGGCAACAGGCATGGTGGATTGGTGGTCATGATATGATGACGAAGAAGACGCGTCTCGGTCTCAGGCCTGTGTGTGGGGCCATGTGTCATCCTCTAGCGGTTGTATCTGATGATGAGCTCATCATATTTAATAATGGCGAGTACAAGTACGGCAGGGCGGACCATGTACGGGAAGCAAAGCAAAGACGAGGGACCTTCAATTCAGAGTGTACGTATGAAATCTTCGGGGCTAGGATTGTCTGAACGCACTGAATTTTCTTTGGTAGGAGTAAATTAACGGAGGGGCCAGGATTAATTACTGTTGTTAGTACATTGGTGAAATAGTAACAATGTTTTCTAGACAGTAAAACAGTACAGATCCGCGTTTACAGTCTTACAGATGAGTTGCAACAGGCAGATAGAGATGGTCGGGGTCGAAGTTTTGCAAGAATGTAGTATTGCAGCATATATGTGCTCAGCACGCTCTATCTCCACCATTCATTTCTGCTTCAAGATTCGTGCTACAACACTCTCTCTTCTACTCTCTACACACTTCCTCCTAGTGTTTCAAACTCTCTCTCCTAGTGCACACATCTCGATGCAAAATGAGCGGCTAAGATAGATGGTGCTGAGCACCTATGAACCAAAAAAATGCATTCGAAGTTTTGCCGCAAGTTAGACTCCATGGCTCCTGAGCTCCATGCTAGCTGCACACTAGCTAGCATTCCAGATCCATGGCTCCCAATCCAAGCTAGCGGACGTACTGCTCCTGTACTAGATAAGATAACGCATGCAATGCAATGTAACAACAGTATCAGAGAAAGAGACACATTTGCTTTATTGCTTATATATACAACTCCTCAGTTTCAAGTGAAATTTGCCTTCCAAATTCTCTTTTCCCAACCAGCACTGATACTCTCAGAAGTACATCTATCAATCATGTTGCCTTAAACAAATATACCGACATGGGTGGGAGTGGGACTTTAAAAAGGGGTGTTTGGATCATCGCGCATAGAGAAAATGATGTTGTTTGGTTTAGCTTTGAGGTGCGACATTCATAGAGCATGTTTGGTTGGTGCCGAAATATGTTATGTCAAACATTCGACAAACTATGACTGCTACAGAAAGTTTGGCGAGTGAAATTGAAGCCGTACTTCTAGCAAAACTTGGCAAGAATATAAGTCTATGACGTGTGGGGTAGGATGATAAGAAAGTGTGGCACGTCGTAGTTCTGGTAGCGAACCAAACAGCTGCCCGAAAAATTGTGGCATGACAGATTGTGGTCACGAACCAAACATGCCCATATTTTTTTGCACTTGATAAAAACGCCATAACTAAGGCACCAATTTATAATGCCACAACTGAGTCGCTATCGCACTGTCTGTGGCCGGCAACCAAACGCGGTCAAAGACGACACATATAAGATGTTTTGCAACAATAGTGCACAAAATGTCGATAATTGTATATTTTGATTGCATTCCGCTTCCGAAGACCCTCATTAACATACTACTAAACACAGTCATCTAATGTAGATACTCTCTTTTATATGTCACAGTCTAATGTACATAGTGACTCCTTTTTTGGGGGTGGGGGGGGCAAGTATAGTTGTTGTATACCGACGTAATCTCTTATGGAATAGATCACCTATACCAACTTGTCTTATTTGGGTTTGTTGACGTAAAAAATGGAGCTTCTGGCGTCAGCACTGTGTAGGGCCTGCGGAGACCGTGCAGTAGGAGAGCTTGATCTCCTGGACCCCTTAAGCGGTTCAAGCCACTTCGATGATCGATTCCAGGCGTGCCAGTCAATTTGACCTACAATTGACAAGGAGATGAAACGTCAAATTATGGAACCTGCCGGTTGTTTGCCAGACAGTTCCATGAGTGTGCGGCTCTCATATAGCCGATGAATGTAGGAGATTGACTAAAGAGTCAGCTTCCGAACAGGTTTAAGCATAATAATGGTGCACAAACGGCTGTCACAAGATATCAAGCGTAAGGTATGTAAATAGCCGATCATGTGATGAGATTAAGGTAAAGATGCGATGCATGAACAGTATCGCCATCGAACTATCAGGCCTACTGAGTATACCGGATAAAGATTAACCATCAACAGAGGTGTGTTCCCATGCAGCCATGATGACAATTAACCCGATAACCTGACCAATCTACTAGCATTGGGGTGTTTCCATGCAACTATAAAAATAAACAAATCAGGTCACATCTAGTATAATTAATAGATCTAATAGATCAGAACGACAAAGTACATGCACTGTATGATTGAAGCATAACCAGATCAGCTATGTTAGCCGATATGGGATCCATGAAGCTTGAACAAGATCCATGTATCCAACACCAGACAAATCTAAGCCTAGGCAGACATGATTCAACACGTACGGCATTGGGGTTCGTAAGATGCAGCCGTATCGTACATGTTGAACCAGATCCAACCACGCTCAAACCAATCTAATGATCGAACACATGTCTCGAACCCGCCACATGTGACAACCGCAACCAGTGAATTGGATGATAAGATCATAGATCTATCGCCTCTCTGAATGTAAAGAAAGAAAGCGACAGAGGCAAATAGACCTAGATAGAAATAAAGCACGAGTCAATCCATTAGATGAGATTGGACAAGATATTGTAGCAACAGATTAAATAGAGCATAACAGACAATATCGATAACTTAATGAATCTATTAGATCGCCAATCTAATAGAGCCGATAACTAGCTTGAAGCCACGATTCATGTGAGATTGAAACAATGCAGCCCCATGAACAATCGATTCAAACCGATAACTAACTCATACCGAGCTTGCATGAGTTACACAATACAACCGTACAAACGAGACATCAACCAAGACTAGACTTACAAGCAAACCGGAGGTCGATCTAGTCGATGCAGCCTAATCTGTCGAAGGTTCAGCGGAATCTACTCTACTGTTACGCCTAGGGGTGGCCGAAGGCCGGAAACTAAGAATTATGTTGTATGTTTGATTGATTGGATGTCTTTCTCGTTTCCTAACCTTTGCTATTTATAGACCACATAACATAACCCTAACGCAAAGCCGTCCGCTGGCTGGAATAAGGAAACCCGGATGTCTTGGGTCTTAATCATCGGTGTAGCCCACCAAACGTATCTCAACAGCCGATACGCGTTATCTCTTCCGAGTTGGTTACCTTAACCGATCTTCCGGGTCCACCTGCGTGCAACACATCTTCCGTCCTTACCCTTATTCGTATCTTCCTGACCGTGCCAAAATATTGTGTTAACAGGTTTATTGTTAGTGACGTCGATATATAAGTTTATACCGAGTTACTAACTCAAAAGTTTCTTGTGACTCGAGTTTATCCTGACCTACACACTTGGAGAACTTTAATCTCTGCAAGATGATTGTTTTGATGAGGGTTATACAGTTGTAGCGATCGACTAATTATACTATGTGACCCATGAGTATGTAATGGCCCCAAAAATTATTATATGTTAGTGGCCGGTGCATGCTTATTAATTAATCACAAGATAGATAGATGAACCATAAAGACGATATAGACATTGATTTAATATAGGGGAGATGCGAATGAATCTTCACCCGTATAGACAAGACTTTTGATTCACAATTTTAGTCTTTGTTCTGTTGGTAACCGGGATTAATGTAAATATTAGTCCCGGATCTAAATTTTATATGCACCGAAGACTTTTTTTTTTTTGCTTCGGTTGATAACACCAACTAGGACTAAAAAGCCACCCAATTATTGTCATGAATCGGTACTAAAGGGTGATAGTCTCGATTGTTGTCACGGACCGAAACTATAAGTCTTCCACCCGGGATTAAAGGTTCTTCAAAGATAAATTCAAAAGAAGAGCGTCTATAACTTTGTCACATGTATTGTGCAGATGAGTTGGTAAAAAAACTACATGTGAGACTATCTCTCAGGTTCAAATCTCATGCATCACAGGAGAGATCGTGGGGATCTAGGACTAAAGAATAAGACATTTAGTTTCGGATCCGTATTCGCGATTAGAGAACCGGGGCTAAAGCCGTCCCCAAGTGGGAATAAGACTCACCTATCTAGTAGTTGCTTGAAGACGATCCGTATGCGTGGTCATCTGCTGATACATGGGCAACTTTTCTTTTCTTTTCTTTGCATGTGGGGGTTTTTTACATTTTACTTATAGGCCAGAGTAACAAGTAGGCATGCATGCATATCATGTACGGAGTACCGACTAATAGTTTTTGCCCTCTTTTTTTTTTCGACGTAGTTTTTGCCCCTCGTGATTATTTATTTTGCCAACTAAGGTAATTAAGGTAAATGTAGTTTCATTTACCGACGGACCCCTGAAATGTACGTAGGAGTAACTTTTAAAATCGATCGACCAGCTGTCGGTGCTGAACTGCCGACTGGCTTTTATTAGCTAGCGATTCCGGCGACCCTTTTGTCGTCATATATGTATCAATCGAGTGAAGAATGAAAAAAAAAAAAAAACACACCAGCGGTCCAGGCCAGCACGTTTTCGTTTGTGTGTGAATCCGCGCATACATGCAGCACCAGCGGCACCGCGCAGCACGTTGTGTGTCGTAGAAAGAGTGGAGAGGCTGGTCAAACGCACTCATTTATTTGAACGGATCCGCCCGCGACGACGACGACGACCATGCATGCACATATAGCATCATCCATGTGCGTGGTGGTTGCCTGGTTGTGGTTTCCACACGAATTCCGGATCGAGAGGCTCCTGCATTGCCATGCGGCGACGACTATCCGTCCGACTGCATGTGCCCCTCTCTCTCTCTCTCTGATGCTAATTCTCATCCATGCACGTCGTCCACAGGCCACAACACAAGCATCCACTGCACATAGCAGGACACTTTCATACTTGCAACTTTGCAATGCAAGCACGTCCCTCACATCCCACGTACGTACCGTCTCTCAAGTTTAATTTTTTTTTCTCTCCTGTAAACTTTAGCCCTTTCTAAAATGATTTAGTCCCCTTTAATCACTTCAAAGTGACTAGAGTGAACTAAAGGCCATTTAGTCTTATTTAGCCACCATTTAGTCTTATTTAGCCATAGTCGTATTTGGCTAAATTTAAGTGACTAAAGTTTATGAAGCTCAAACCAAACAAAACCTTATTACAATGAAAACAATCAAAACAAACGGATCAGTCGGGACAAGCTAGTACAGTAGCTCACTTTCCATTTTTCGCTTTTCTTTATATGATTTCTCTTACAGAATGCATTCAAAATCAGAAAAAACAGGACACATTGTTAAACAAATAATAAATGGGCTGTTTTCACGAAGACTAAGGGGATAATAAAAAAAAAGAGAAGCCAGCCCAGGCCCAGTTCCCGTCCAGGTGAAAATCCAGCCCGCGTAGGAGCAGATCAATACACCACGCATGGACAATCCCCTCACCGGGCGGGCCACGGGTGCCGTCGCCAACTTGATGTGCCCCCACTGCGGTTGGGTCCGCCCATCTTGCAACGGCAAAACACAATATTATACTCACTCGGCTTGTTAAGTAGCGCTACCTTTTGTCAAATAGCCCTACCAAATAATTTCATGTCAAATAGCCCGGGAAGTATAGTTTTTCTTATTACATTCGCTTGTCACTCGTGTATTTATATACACTGTCATAAAATATGTTCATGCAACCAGAACTTAGTCGTCTCCAACAGCATAGATGCCTTCACGTGGGTGCGTTGTCCTCATCCACTCGTTTGCATTCCTTCCACTAAGAGAGAGAAAGAGCAAAGACACTCTATCTAGAAGAGACTCGTTTGGGTCGTGGGGCAGGGCTGACACTTATTTGTCTTTCCTCTCTCCTCGCACGAAAAATGCGTCTCTAGTTTGGGTCTTCGGTTAGAGGGTGATTTCGAGGACGCAAACCACTGTATACGACATATTTTGTGTCTGGATAACGTTGTTGGAAATAGTCTTACGGAATCACAGACGCTTACAAACGTGAGCGCACAATACACACGCACATCTTACCCCTGTTGAACGGGCAAACCTCAAGATTGACAAAGTCACCATAAATGTTTGGCTATCGACGGGCACGACACCTACCACTAATTGGAATAATGTCGTTAATAGGACACAAACACACACAATATTGTCGTATACCACTGAAAGAATATGATCATTTTGTGGGAGTGCATGCACACTCTCCCTATTTCTCGAGTAACCTATGGTTCTAGCTACAATGATCATATTCCTGAGGTATAACAAGTTTTGCCAAATAAACAACATAACTGTCGATGAAATATATTTCCAAAAGTTAATAGGCAGTGCCACTTAAATAACATAAAAATGATGCTTACATGTCATTGACATAAACCTTAATTCCTTATTTGCCAACTAAAAATCATGATTCTCATCACTAGCAGAGAACATGCCTTTGAACCGAATGCAAATTTGGCTTTAGTCTTGGTATTTTTTGCGGCCGGAACTAAAGGTCCCTTTAGTCCCGGTTGGTAATAGTATAGCAGCCTTTTGCAGGTGGGACTCTTTAGTCCCGGTTGGTAACATCAACCGGGACTAAAGGGACCCGGACTAAAGGTACACCCTTTAATTCCGGCTAGTGTTACTAAAGGTCTCTTGGTTCAAATGGAAAACGTCTCATTCATTATTAGATGTGTTGTGTAGGTGGAGTGGTAAGCTTCACACAAGTTAATGTGCGAGGACTTGGGTTCAATTCCCATGAGGTGTGGTGGTGTGTAGATTTATTTATTTATTTGCTGGGAGGACCTTTAGTCACTAAAGCCGTGTTCTCTACTAGTGCATATATGCCATTAGTGTTAAATTATATTACCTTCCATGCATGTCAAGAAGGTAATTGACTAAGTAAATATATGAGCATCCATATGTCGTTATTGTTCATGCTAGCCATATCCAAATCGCATGATGTTGAACAATGAACAAGAGGTGGAGATGGATCTCTGGTCGAGGAACGAATGGCGTGGGCTATTGGGTTGTTGGCTAGATTAGTTGCCCTGTGTATAGGGTGATGTGGGCCGTGTGGTTGCTAGCTGCCATTGCTTGGTGCGTTGGCAGCTGGTTGCGCTTATGCTCCTACTCAGCTACGAGTGTGACCGTGGTTGAGCTTGTTAAATACTCCTCAAATGTAACTAAGTAAGTAATGAATACATTATGTCATTCAAAAGTTCTAAGATTGCATATACTAGTATAATCCACAACATGCGCTCAGTTAGTGGACATCAAATGGAGCAACTAAATTTGTTTCCAACGGTGAGGATGGTAAATTGTGGTTTAATAATGTCCGTGGGCCAAGACTATCAAAAATGATTAATTATGGCTTGGAGAAGATTTAAATCCATGGACAACGCTATTATCGGAATTTAAATTTTTTTAATGGCAGATAACAAATACAGGTTTTAGCTAATGGCAATGACATATAGAAAAAAATTCGCATAATATAGATAGTAAGATAGATAAACATAATCAAGGTGACCAGTGGCGGAGCTTGAACAAATTCAAGGAGGGGTGCACTTGGGGTGCAAGGGTTTTCAATTTATGAGTGCATATATGATGAAAAAATAGCTCTTACCACTGTTTTTAAAAAAATTGTGGGTGCGACTGCACCCACCGAGCTCAAGGTAGCTCCGCCCCTGAAGGTGACTATTATAAACAGATATAGATAGATATATGTATAAAGATTATATATAATCTTATATAGATATAGTAAAGATGTAGATTGATATATTTATTTACTGCACCATAAACACGGTGTTTAATCCCATTTCCAAAATCCAAAAGAACCGGTAATACCAGTGCCACGCGGGCAACCCACCCGGTCCAGCCGGTATCCCACCCGTTGGCATTCAAATATTGCGCAAGCGGCAGGCGAGTCAGCGGTACGAACGGCCCCGATGCGTCCGCTCCTCCCGGTGGCCATCTCCCGCCGTCGATCCATGACTCCCAGTCCCACCCATCTCACCAACACGTCAAGCAAGCAAAGCAATCGGCACGAGGGTTGCGCAACTGGAAGCATCCATTCCACTCCATCCTCCATCGCCTCCGCCTCCCCCCAAATTTGAAACCTCCGAGGCGGACGCGAGGCGAAGGCGTGCGTCGGCGCTCGAGACGGCCGACTGGGGGACAGCGCCGCCGCCTCTCTCCGCGCGCCGCGAGGGTTGCACGCACTTGGGTCCGCGCGCTCCGGGCGCGGGGTTGGATGCGGCTCCGGCTTCGGCCGACGGAGGTGTTCGCTGGTCGCGTCGGCCACGCCGGGACGGTGGGTCAGTTGAGGTGAGATCCCATCCCACGGCGTTTTCCTTTATTTCTCTCTTGCTAGGATGAAGGATGATCTGGGGTTGGTTCCTTTTGCTCGGAAGACTATGGGTGGGACTCGGGAGGGGGGGATGGGATCCTGAATTCGTCGGATGGCTTGCTCATCGGCGCCGCCGCTGAGCGTTGGGTGCGTCGACGGGATGGCTTATTTGTCGGATCTCAAGGGAGATCCCCACAAATATGACGATAACCTTAGATTTTAAGAGAAGGATCTCGAGGTAGAAAGCATGCATGTCTCAGGGAGGGGTGTTGTTGAAATGCGGGATTAGGTTCATGATGATGCCTGACGTGATATTACTTTGGATTTGTCTTGTCCATCTACGGATTATTTGGATTCTGTTCTTGTGTCTGCGACAATCTACAATATGATGGTAAATTATTTTCGTGTTTAAATGCAATGTTCTTGTAGTAATCATGCCGAGTGACAAAGCAAAAGCTCCAAAGAAGGGTGGAGAGGATCCTGGAATCCCGCCAGCTCCTTGTGAAGGGGAAATTAGCCATGAGCCACAGAGACAACGGTCACTCAACGGGTAACAGCCTCATAGTTTCTTCTTCTTCTTCTATATATATATATAATGAGCATTCACAGGATATGTTGTACTAAGTTTTTCTTATGGTTATCTGCCCTCTACCTTCAGGAGGACCACTGGTCCGACCCGACGTTCGACCAAAGGAAATTGGACACCCGAAGAGGTATCCCAAACAAACCTTAATGCTTCTTGTACAAATTCTTTTTTGCTTACTTTATTTACTGAATGTCTAGTATCGTGTGTGTTTGCTATCTAAATGTAGGATGCTATATTGTCCTGCGCGGTTCAGACATACCAAGGGAAAAACTGGAAAAAGATAGGTACATTCTATGGATCGATGCTATATGTTGAAGATGAAGCAGTGTATTTGCTTTACTCACTTTCATATCATCAACTCTGCCCAGCCTTGTGTTTCATCATTTCTATTTCTATTGAGCTTCTTTCCATGTTTTGGAACTCTGTATGTGCAATACTGGGTATTATGTTTAGCAGTTTAGCTTGCGATGGGGCAACATCTACCGAGCTGCGTATTCTTCAAATCTCACTTCTATATGTCCTTGCAAAGAAGAGAGCATTTCTCCGTTGCATTAACTTATGCCTTCGTTTTCCACTTCTGTCAATGAGAAACTCTCTATGCCTCTTGCCTTAAGTCCAACCTTGACAAAACGCATTATACTTTTTCAGCGGAATGTTTTCCAGACAGAACCGATGTACAATGTTTGCACAGGTGGCAAAAGGTTCTAAATCCTGAATTGGTCAAAGGGCCATGGTCCAAAGAAGTAAGCATCCTATTGGATTTCTATTTTGGTTTTATTTCTTATTAACATTGACGAAGACAGAAGACAAAGCCTACCCCAACTTACTTGGGATAAAATGGCTTCGTTTTTGTTGATTAGGCATCTTATGGTCACTTATTCAACACAAGATATTAATATCAACCTGTTCTCTTTCTGTTTATAGGAAGACGAAATAATAGTTCAGATGGTAAACAAATATGGGCCTAAGAAATGGTCGGCCATTGCTCAAGCTTTACCTGGACGCATAGGAAAGCAATGCCGGGAACGGTATGCCGCAGCAAGTTTCTTGTTTACTTCAAGTTTCATCAAGCTTGCATCTAAGAAAAGTTCTTTTTCCCCTTTGCAACCGTAGTCTATACTTCGTGTTCAATAAAGAAATGGCAAATGTTAGCTCATCACTCATCAGTGTTGCTTTTGACCTCTGATGCTTTTTTTACAGGATTATTGGCACTACCTGTTTTGCAAGCCAATAACAGCCGTGCCACAGTAGAAGCATTACTAAATATTAACCTTTTAAACTGTGTAAAAATGCAATCTTATTTAACCATCTCATGCCTTGTTAACACACTGAGCTCTAGGCATAATAAAGTATGCATTTGTAAATTCACTCAATTATATGGGCACTATAAATATGTATCTACATACCTCAGTTGATGCTGATAACTGTAGTTGCTGTTGCTCTAACTATGGACTAGCTTATTTGATGCAGGTGGCACAATCATCTTAACCCAGCCATAAACAAGGAGGCATGGACACAAGAAGAGGAGATTACTCTAATTCATGCTCATCGGATGTATGGAAATAAATGGGCTGAACTGACGAAAGTTTTACCTGGAAGGTAACTATATGTTTTATATCCACTGGTAAAGCTTTACATATGATTGTAAAACTACACCTATTTTTTCCAGGACAATTTTACCTCTGATAAATGTCATACTGTGGAGTGGCAATTTGGAAACCATTATGTGTTAGTTTGAACTGGAAATTAACATGTATTCTTCTGTATCAAGTAATAATGGTAAACTTTTGCAGTGGGCAAAGAGGACACACTATTATCTGCTTATGCTTTACTGCCAACTGATAACACAAAGGTGTTCTCAGTTTACAATAAAATCTAGTTGAGCTACATGTTACTATAGCATAAATGTCTCTTTTTTTTAAGGAAAAAATCACTCTTGTTGTTAGTCAACGAACTACTTTAGATTACTAAAACCATTGAATTTGTAATTTATTTTTCCCCTACAGGACGGATAATGCAATTAAAAATCACTGGAACAGTTCAGTAAAGAAAAAAGTTGATTCGTACATATCTTCCGGCTTACTTTCACAAGTTCCATGCCTCTCTTTGATTGAATATCCTGCACAGTGCGACTCTTTATCGGCTATGGACCAACAAAACAACGGAGATAGTGGTTGCAATGCTCAGAACACTAGCATGGCCTTGAGCTCTGATTTACAAGTAAATGTGGATGCCAACAAGAGAGAAGCACAAGACTCTCACTCGTCCTTGTGTCAAGGGGCATGCTATCCTTCCACAGAGGCTGTAGGATCTGTTTTGCCTGATGAGAACCACCATGTTCCTTCATCTTTTTCTCAAAGAATGGACCTGCAGATGGATATGGATGAAGGATCAGGAAATTCTATGTTTGCAGACGATCAAACTCTTTGTAGCACATCAAATCAAGAAAAGTCCATGGTGCCATTTATTGTTGCACAGGAAATGCCTGTCTCTGTGCTATCAAGTGTTTCTAGTGCTGAGCAGAAACTGCACTTAATCTCTGATGCTGAAAGTTTGAAATCCGAACTTTGGAAAGATGTTTCTTTGCAAACTCTTATTTCAGGAGATACAGTTGACCCTGATGCTTCAAGATTAAATCACCCAGATTCTTCTAAAATGGACACCAATTTTTTGACACAGTCCTATCCATTACACACATCAAATTCATCCAGTGTGATGGAAACTGTGTATGAACCGATGCCGTTGGAGACAATCTCTCCCTCTTTTATATGTTCAGATGGTTTGTCTGTTGCACCCGAAAATAGATCTGAGCCAAGAGAAATGCCAGACTGTGAAGCAGAGATGGTCACATGCTCAAACAATTCTTTTGGTGATGCCGATCAATCTACTAAACCTGGCAGCAATGATGACAGACCAGAGGCTTTCACAATGACTGAGAGCATTACAAACTGCGGGGGTCAACAGTCGGCAGATACCGAAGAACCTGTGGTCACTACAACAAAAGAACAGTTATTGAAAGACATTGAGACTGTGCCAGATGAAAAGAAGGGTGAGGGAGCTCTATTCTATGAACCTCCTCGTTTCCCTGGTTTGGATGTACCATTTATCAGTTGCGATCTTGTAACTTCTGCTGATCTGCAAGAATTTAGTCCCCTTGGGATTAGGCAGTGGATGCGGTCTACCATGAATGTCCCCACTCCTTTAAGATTATGGGGCTCTCCAACACATGATGAAAGCGATTTGCTAAAGAGTGCTGCTGAAAGCTTCCCATGCACACCATCAATAATGAAGAAAAGACAGAGAGGTATATTGTCCCCTACTCCAGATAAAAGAATTGAGAAGAAATCTGGGATTTCAAAGGAGGTTACTGATATCTCCTATATGATCACGGCCACATGTTCCATGAATGCAACCAATGATGGAGACATTGTTACTGAATCAGTTGTGTGTGCTGAGCAACCTTCTTTTAAACATCTAGACAAGAAACTTGAGTTCTCTAATATTAACAAGGAAAACTCTGATGGAGCATCTGAACAGGCCAAAGATCCACAAAATACAGGGAAGAAACAACTCATGGAGGAGCAACGTTCCTCACCAAATGTTGCAAATCCTAACACTGATCTGCAAGACAATATAGTAAGTACATTTGAAAACATTATTTGGTGATACTTAGCCAGTTGGTAGTAACCATGCTCCTATAAAAGAAAATATTGTAGCCATATTTTCCGAGTCTTGCATGGATTGGTAGTAGCCATATTTTCTGAGTCGTACATAAGGCCTCCAGAAATGCATCTTGATGACATGCTAAGTGGCTAAGTACCTTTTCCACTTGATTTCTTCTTACTGGTATTTTTTTAATGCAGCAACCTGTACGGATACTTGTTGAGCACAACATCAATAACCTTATAGCCGCTGATCATGGTGCCAAGCCATCTTGTAAGGAAGTAATTAGTTCAAAATCGAAGCCTACAGAACTACTTGTTGAAAAATCATCACCATGTATCAATGCGGATTACGAATATGTGAACTTGTAAGATACTGGTCCCACTGGTGTTCCTTTGTTTGAATTATCTGTTTCTTTTGTTAGTTAATCAATTCATGCTTCAGTGTATATATATGAAACTAAGATGAGGCAGGCTCTTTTTGTCAAATTTTCTTCTGAATTGTTCCTTTTGCTAGATTGGCTGATACCCCAGGTGTCAAAAGAGGATTGGAATCTCCTTCTGCATGGAAGTCTCCTTGGTATATTGATATGCACATGCACTTTCAGGTAATTCATTCCTTTTCCTTTACATTCTTTTTTTATTATCTTGCAGCCTTCTCATAAATAGATAAACCTTTTGCAGTCAACTTATAGTCTGGGGGGCCTTGTTATTAATTCTAAGGGCTTGATTTTACATGGGAATTTGATCCATATCTCTATGTTTAGTTCAAACTTGAAGTAAATCCTAAAAGTTCCTATGTTTCATAGTTTTGAACTGTGCAAGAGAAGCATCTTTTGTGATTAGTGACTAGCAACTGCTGTTTTTTTATGTTTGTTTTGGTTAATATCTTTATTTGTGCCCATATGTTCCTTCCAGGGTTTTGTCAGCCCAGCAGACAGAACTTATGACGCTTTAGGATTAGTGAAGCATTTAAGTAAGCACAGTGCTGCTGCTGCAGTGGAGGCCTGTGAGGTGCTAGCAAGTGGCAGCAGGATTTCTGATAAGGAGAACAAGGATAATACTGATGGCAAGGAGCCAGTGGCAAGAAAATCACATGCCAAAATCATGGTGCGTAGCATCAACTGGTTATAGTTTAGTAATTTGACTAGCATGAAACAATCTCTCTTGGAAACCATAGTTTTCTGTTTATCATTTTCAGCAATTTCCCTTATAATGTGCATAGCCTATTTGACTGCATTATCACAAATGTGGATATAGCAATTTTAGGCCATAGTGTGGGGAGCAGTGATCGATTGCAACTCAGTATGGTATTGTTTTGTCTTTAAAGATCAAGCATTATAATTCCATCTAATATTGCAGGCCGAGGCGCGAGTCCTGGATTTCGACGAATCCTCCACACCTGCAAGAACAGCAGATAAGAAACTTGGCAGCTGTCTCGGGAGATCTGTTAGCTCACCCATTCTTCCCTCCCCAGCCTGAGAAGTTTCCGATAGGTAGAGTTTTGGAGAGGTACACCAGATATGGTATAATCATACATTAGCCGTATGTACATGTATATGTTCCTAGAGCGTATTGTTCTTTCGTTACTCTGTATTATTACCGTTATGTCAGCGTATACAGTCTCAGCCCAGAAACTAGCTTCCAAAAGGCAGCAGTAACAGTGAACTCTTGAAACTTCCGTACCATTCAATTAAAATTATTATTGATTAATTGCTTACACTGGAGATGTCTCCTGGCACTTCGTTTGTGCGTACATGAAACATGGTCATGGTGAGCGCGCAGACCAGTCAGACAATGCCCTTGCATTTTTCGAGTTCATGCATCTTGCATTCAGTCATTTAACTTTGTTTTGTATACTTGACTGATGCATTTTGCTTTTTGCGACAATGATTAGCTAATTTAGAGATAATTAGGCCTGTTCATGGCCACCCGACCTGACGTTTGATAATGTCTTAAGAGACGAATCGACTCTTGCCTTTCACAAGATTTATGATGAAATGGGAGCAACAAAGTCAACGAGTCAGTATAAATTTGTTCACCTTGGCACCGATCCTGTGCTGGCACAACTCAATTTTGCATGCCACTTCGAGATAGGATATGAGATCATTCAGGCAACTGGGCAACCCAAATAAGTATCACGACTCAGCTAATGGCCTCAACGGGCTTCAAAGTCGACTTCAGCAAAAAGGGAAAAAAAATGATGGTTTTCCTCTAAGTGGCATGGAGTACAAAAGGCACAAACATAACTTGCTAATGACATCCACCATAAACACCTCTTCCTATATATTAGCAAAAAAGGAAGCAGTGGCATTTCTCTCCATGATCGCTATCAGGTTCAGTCAAGCTGTACTTTCTCCAGTTCACCCATCATTTCCTCAAACTGCCGCAAAGGGGAAACAAGTCAGATTCTACAGCAGCAACAAAGAAAATATCCAAAAGGGATTGGTCTCCTACATGAGGTTAATCTGATTGAAACTAGGATGTGTGAATACCTTCAAAATTTGTCTCAAAAAGTAATCACCATGACGCTTTGTAGGTTTGGACTCCACAACATGAATAACATCCTGCATAATTGTACATCGTATGACATATATGTAAAAGTCTAATAAGTAGCAAGTAAGCCAAGTATTACAATTAGATAGAGCAAGAACAAGCTGCAGGCATAAAAAAGTGGCGTTCAAGTGCATCTAGCTCCCAGAAGCTCAAGGCACTAGCTCAACTAATTAGTTATTTAGTGCAGATTAATCCCAAAGAATACAATTTAAACAGAAAAAGAGTCCAAATCCTGAAGAGAAAATATGCCAACATATTAACATTAGTTCTCTAAGTGCATACAGAAAAGTGATGTGAGCAAAGAGTAAGCAAGCAGCATTACCTCAACAATGTAGAAGTCAAAGTCTGCACTCGATACTATCTTTCCATCACTGTCAACTGCATGCATTTTGTGCTTGTATGTCATCAGGATTGACCTGTCCAAGTATTTGAGCTAATTTATTTATCATACACAAAACCACCAAAGGAATCAACAACAGAAGTGTAAATTACATTGTACAGACCTTAGTGTTGCCTCATCCATTTCCATATATTGGGCAAGTTTGCTAATGGCTATTGTTGAATATAGCTTCAGATAACTCCGGATCCCAGAAAGCAACTGCTGCTGCTTTACTTCATAGAGAAACAACTTCAACTGAAGACGGTATGCATCCTGTTGCAGTAACCACAAAACCTTTTAGAACCTTGTGCTAGGCTAGAGCCTATAGATGAAGGGAAGAACATAAAAGTAGTAATAATGGTATTAAGGTAGGAACATCAACAGTGACGGGGCATATATAAATCACATCATGTAAAAGAAGTGTACAGTAATATAACAATTGCAGTATAAAGGGTGTGTCTAGATTCTTTGCCAGCTACTGTATTGCCTGGCCAGGTAAGAAGTATTTGGTTCTCTGGCCAGTAATGTGTTGGGAGTTGGGACCTGTGCTTTCCAGAGTTTCTTTGCTAACAGAAGCTAGCAGATAAAACTAGCTTGCGGGAGCAAGACTAGGCTTGCCTAGTAAAGCAAGGCTAGGCAAAGCTAGCTACACTACCAAACGTGCTAAAAATTTACTCTGGAAATGAACCAGAAAGGCCCTATAAAACAAAAATACACTGACGAGGCAGACATACAGCAACATTATGAGGCAAAATTACCTGGTTATAGTTTGTCAGCGGCTGGTCCAGAACTGGAGGTGATGGTGTAATGAACTTGGGGCAAGCATACGAAAATAGCTCGTCATAAGCAGCATATGCTTCATCATCATACCTCTGCATCTTTGTCATCTTGTCATTATACTTTTCTTTCAGCTGGGTGCTAACATTTTCATCAATGAGCTTGTTCTGTGGGCACAAAGATAGGCAAATTGCCAACAATGCATACATCTGCTCATTTTTCTTCAGTATCTGATCATACTGAGGAGACTTCTGATGGTACTGCTTGTACTTGAGGATATACAGAAGAATCTTGTTGAACTCACGAGTGGCCTCAACATACCTAGATTTATACCCAAAAAGAACATTGCATATATGAGGAAAAAGAATTAACATCTTGAGTAATTCCATGGCAGAACAGATCTAAAACAAGTGCCATCCGTGGCCAAGCACAGTGATCAGAAAAGTAGGTTTGCCCCACCTGCGCATCATAAGTTTGGCGAAGCCATAGTGGTAGATGGTGGAGATGTGGCTCCCGATGACAATGGTGTAGACCCCTTGCTGGTTGAGGTCGATGGGCGCAAGGCACTTGAGACCAGTGTGGTAATCCCCGAGGAGGCAGTGTATCCTGAGGAGGCCAATCATGCTGTAGTAGCCGAGCACCTTGAGCACATTGCTGCCACCCTCGTAGTCGTAACCATCGGTGGCGGTGAACTGCTCCAGGCCCTCCTTCTCCCTCTCGAGGATCTGCGTGATCATGGACTTCTCGACCAGCGCCTGCAGGTAGTTGAGGACCCCGTACACGTTCCAGGCCTGCAGGTACGTTTGATTTGGAAAGAGTAGTCATTCACTGCCCACTTCTTGTGCATTTGTTGTTGTTGGGGCCAAGCAAATGGTAAGGTAAGAAGAGAATAGTAAGATAACAATAATTGAGAAGTAGCAGCAACCTTGTCGAACTGCTTGAGCTGGTTGAGCTCGTCCTCCGTCTTGGTCTTAAGCTTGGCGCGGTACTGGCAGAAGCTCTGGAACTGGTAGACGAACTCGTCGACCATGTCCCAGAGCCACTGGTTGGGCAGCTGCATGTTGACGACGCCGTGGAGGACGACGCTGAAGAGGTCGCAGTAGTTGGTCCAGGACTCGGCGCGGTGCGCGGCGGTGAGCGGGGAGAGGCGGGCGTGCGCGTGGCGGTACCAGAGCTCGCGGTAGAGAAGGAGGAAGACGTGGTCGCCGTCGCAGTAGGGGGCGACGGCCTCCGCGGAGGGCCAGGGCGCGTCACGGAAAAGGCGGTCGGAGAGACGCTGGAAGCCGCCCTCGTACATCTGGTGAATCTCGTACACGTTCTTGTCACGGATGTGGCGGTACAGGTGCACCACGAACGTCTTGACGGAGTCCGGCACGTAGTTGGGGTCGTAGGCGTCCGCCGCCGCACGCGGCGCCGACGGCGGCAGGCCGTCCTCGCGGTCGTAGGGGCCGGCCGCCATGGTTGGGGGGTGGGCACTGAGGACGCGCGGGGTTAGGGTTCGGGGTGCGGCGGCGCGGGGTGGGGTGGGACGGAGGAGGACGAGTTGGGGGGTTTGCTTGCTGGCTTTGTGTGTGTAAGAGAGAGATGGGGGCTTTGCGGGCTGCTTGCTACGTGGGCCGTGGTGAGGCTTGCAGGCATGGGCCTATTTACTGGCGCTTTTGGTGGGTCGGCCCGGCCCGCGTGGCGGTTGCCGCTGCGTTTGGGTGGGCTGTGTTTGGGTTGGCGCGAGGGAGGGCGGCTGCCGGGTCGCCGTCGCGGCGTCCCCCCTCCCACGAGGACCGGCGTCCAGTTCAGACAATCCGCAGCGCCTTCCTCCAGGAGCACGTACCGAAAGAAACCGACGCAGCGGGGTACTGTAACCACTTCTGTAAAGCACCCACCAGCCTCCGGTCCTGTGTCTGTGCAGGAGGTACGGCCTCTCCGGCATGCACCACGCGCGGGCCCGCGCTCGTCACCAGGCTTGCTCGTGAGGAGGGAGAGAGGGGTAACGAGTGGGCCCCACAATTTCTTTGAACTAAAAAAATATTATAACTCACCAATAAAAAAATCAAATTAAATTCTAATTACATCATTAAATTCGTTTCATTAAATCCTTCAAAACAAAATCACATCTGAATATATTTAGATAAATGATAAGTGAGCTCCAATGGTATAGAATATAAAAAAGAGTTGTATAAAGAAAAGAATCTTGATAATTAGGATCCCTAGAAGATGGATTCACGGGCACGGGCACGGGCGGAACCCCACCGGAAAGAGAGGATTCCTCCGCCGCGTCCGCGTTGGACTGGACAGCTCACGCAGCCGCTGCTTTCGCAGCCAGCTAGATCCATCGGTTCCAACGGAACCATCCACGCCCGCCACCGCGCACCGGCATTCCCATCTCCATCTCCATCTCCGATCCGCTGCAGCCCAGCAGCAGGCACGTTCTCCATCTCTCCGGCCGACCGGCGCGCGGCAGCCAGCGTCAGCGAGCGGGCCTCCACTGTGTGCGTGGAGCTACCTAATTTTCGCTGCACAAAGAGGGCGGGCGGGGGCAGAAAAGGAAGGGGAAAAAAGGGGGAGAGACAGAGGTGCGCGGCCAACCTGCGTGGTGCGGGTGGTTTCGAGCACGGGCGAGCGCCACCCGCTCGCTGCCGATCCCAATCCGGCCAGCAGCGGCCGCCCCGCCCGCCGGGCCTCCCTCCGACCGTACCCCCGGCCCGCCCGCCATGGCGGGCTCCATGGTGGACCGCGCCACCAGCGACATGCTCATCGGCCCGGACTGGGCTAAGAACATGGAGATCTGCGACATCTGCAACCGTGACCCGGGTACGGACCCCCTCCCTCCCTCTCCCCCTGCCCTGATCCGTCCCAGATTCGGGCTGCTGCGTCACCGGATTCCCTACCCCTCCCGCGAGATTCCATGGTCACCCGCCGATACAGGTCGTCTCGTCTCGATCGCGCCTGCGATCAAATGTGGTTTTTTTGCCGTGGACTCTGTGATTCCCGACGTGCTCGCTGTTCTCGGAGTTAGGTTCCAGCTAGAGGCGCTCCGGACTGCTCAAATTCTGAACTATCCGCCACGTGTGTCTCTGGCAGGATCATCATTTCTGACTCTGCAGTTTATATGCCTTGCTCCGTTTGCATTCTCATGTCTTTTAGGTGAAAAAAATACCTGTTAGTAGTCTCCGATCGTACAGTAGAGGGGGATTCATTTGCTCATCATTGTTCAATCATAATTGCACAATCCCTGGTTTGGCCATTAGTGCTCCATGCTCCATTTGTTGATTATAGGTCATAATTGGGCAATCCCTGCTTTTGCCAGTAAAGGTGCTGTAACCATATTTTTCCAGATCAATCACAGCCTGCTGCATGTATGAGGGAAAATATCCACAAATGATTTTACAAATGAAAAAAAACCCCAGCATGAGCTAGACCAGTGGGGGTACGGGGAAGATACTGTAAACTGTCTTCATATTTTCAATCCAAATGTTTTGATTCAACATATGACAATACATTTGAGCTTCTGATTCTGCTGGCAATGGATTCAAACTAAGGAATGCACTTTGTTTTTAATTGATTCATGGCCAAAGATCCAAGAATTGGACTGAATATCAAACATTCTTCTGAAATGATATAGCTTGCACTAGGTTGCTCATGTTCATTTCGTTTCCCCTGAACAGAAGCCCATTTAATTTGCTTTGCTATGCTGTCGTTCGGTTATCAGTTATTGATTATCCACATCCATGCTTGTAACAGGCAATCAAAAGATGTCGTCAAGGCACTGAAGAAACGGATTGGCCACAAGAATCCAAAAGTTCAACTTCTTGCACTAACTGTAAGTCTATGTGTGACTTGTCATTTACTCTTAAGTCTTAAGTGTTGTAGGCTATTGGTAACTGTCAAAGACTTTTTTGTTGGTTTGTATTGTGCTTCCACAAAATCAAACACCTGATCCTCTGGTACTGGTAACTGTCAAAGATTTTTTTTTGTCCTTTTGTGTCTTGCTTCCACAAATCAAACACATGATCCTCTGCTAAGTTATGTGTTGCATTTTTCTTCTATGTTCAGCCATGTTCCAATTTATGTCGCTGTTGTTTGTATTATGTTTCATTGCATATGCAATTACTCATGCAATCATACCCATGCATCCTGCAACGCTATCAGCATAACTGAGCATAGTGGAGATCTTGCTGGTGGGTTTTTACTATTTAGTCTATTCTTCGGACTGATAATTTTAACTTGCACATTTTGTTTCCTTGTTAAAACCACCAAAGAAACACTAACACCCAATAATCAAGACCTCTGTTATCTTTTTTTTGTTTGTGGTCCAGGATATGTATGTCGCGCTGAACGTGCAGTGAATAATTTTTTTATGGTGATTTTTTTTATATTTATCTATTACAAAAATATTAGCATTGTCTTGCTGATGATATCTCTCTATTTCAGCTGTTGGAAACTGTTATAAAAAGCTGTGGGGATATACTTCACATGCATGTCGCAGAGAGAGATATATTGCATGAGATGGTGAAGATAGTGAAGAAAAAGGTTCAATATGCTTCATGCTTGCAAAACTGTAGTTCTTATTCTAATGAACTGCTTGCTTCTGATTGGCGTTTTGTTTTCATGTTACAGTCTGATCCTCGTGTTAAAGAGAAGGTATTAGTGCTGATAGATACATGGCAAGAAGCATTTGGGGGACCACGTGCAAGATATCCACAATACTATGCAGCATACCATGAATTGGTGGTATAATTTTGAAGCTCGACTCAGTTTATTGCTTCAACATTTTCAATTAGCTCATTTGGTTTGTGGTGTATTTGACAAGATTATGATCTTATATTTCTGCCTGGCAGCGTGCTGGAGCTGAATTCCCCAAGAGACCCGAGAAACCTGCACCTTTGATTAATGGTCAGTCTCAAGCAGCAAGGAATATGCGTAGTCCTGACCAACAGGATGAAGCAGAATCTTCTGCTGCCAATGATTTTCCTGCTTTGAGGTGCGCTTTTTTACATTTTCATTTTTTGTGTTGATGTCTTTTTCTATCTGTTCTCTTCAATTAAATAGCCTAGCATTTGGTTCTTTCACTACTCACTATCATATATGAAACAGTAGAATACTGTGTGCAATGATTGTGATATTTGTAGTTTTAGATTGTGGTCTGGTTTCATGTTATGCGGTGAAGGTGTGAAATTAAATGAAACGGTAGAAAATTGTTTGCTATATTGTCATATTTTCTAGTTTCTGCTTGTTATTTGATGATTTATCATCGACTTGCTTCATGCGCTCAAGATAGCATGAGCGTTCATATAAAAAACTCAAGCTGTTAGCAGTTGTAGATTCAAGAACAGAGGGTGCTATTCTCTCAGTATATCCAGATGATTGTTTCATATTCTGATATTAAGACATTATAGCTAGTTTTTTTTATCCTTGTGTAGTCTGTTTTATTGGATAGAGGGCTAGTTGGCACGTTGAGAAGAGATACAGTTGGCTGGCTATTGAGTTTTGGATATCGTGCGAGCAAAGCAGCAAATGCCCAATAGCACATACAAATTTCCTTTAGGGGCCGTTTCGATCCCTTAATTTGGAGGAATTGAAATCGACCTTAATAAATTAAGCTATTTAGCTTGGAATTTGACATTCCACCACTTTCCAAAGTCCATAATTAAGCTTATCTCAAATTCATAGGGTGAGAGATAGAAATTGATTCTATAGATCACCATTCCATAATTCTATTTGCAACTTATAACATGTTGTTCAAACTCCTTCTCCTATGATAGAAATACAACAAATAAGTATGTCTCTCACATAGTGAACAATAATATGCAATTATAATCCATATAGAATCATATTAGCTTAATTAATATATCTCTAAATTATGATTATTAAAATGAATTCAATTCCGGGGATCCAAACGGGGCAAGAATAATTCATCTGGGTTGTTTTCATGACTACGTTTATACTGAATGAATGCCTATATTTTCAGCATGTCGGAGATTCAGAATGCTCGTGGTATTATGGATGTACTTGCTGAGATGCTGAATGCTTTAGACCCTGGAAACAGAGAGGTATGAAAGTAGCCTTAGCGTGCACAGAAACATTGACCTCTTTCCTGTATTAATTTTGAAGTTTCAACCAGCAGTGAAGCATGCCATTCTTATGGGTTTATTTACATAAAACGGATCTTCTATCTTGTTTTGTTTTGAGAAATTTGTGCCAACTGAGGACCAGTTTTAGTTTTAGAAATGACCTTGTAATTTCTAACAGTTTGCCAGTTATGGAGCATCTTTATGCATTAAATGTTATGTACCGGATCCTACCTTACCTTGTGCTGGGTTAGAGTGTGTATATAGTACTAAGGGCTGATACTGATGCACACAGATAATTTTTAGCATGCCTACCTGCAATTTTATGTCTATGAGTATTCTTATGTGGTCGAATTTGCGCGCTGGGCACTCTTGTGTGATTTCTAATTTACTTGGTTTACTCCCAGTATTTATGTCATAAGCAAGCAATAGTGCCCTACTATATTCCTAATAAGTCATAACCTCCTTAATTTGTCAAGGTTTATTGATTATGTCTTTTTACATGCTATGCACATAGGGACTAAGGCAGGAGGTAATTGTGGAACTCGTGGATCAATGCCGCACTTACAAGCAGAGAGCTGTGCAGCTAGTTAATTCTACCACGTGAGCGCACTTTTTCTGAACTTCATTTTAATACTTGTAGTTCTCTTGGTGCGATATATCTCATGGTAGTGAATGGATGTGCTTCTAAAATCGGCAGAGCTGACCTCTGTAGTTTGTTATGTCAATTCTTTCTTGACCCAATGAGCAATAGCAGTGTGATGCAGATATTGATGATACAAGGACAACCAGGCAATAGCTGTGCTCATAGTGTAATGTTGCTTGCTACACTCTGCAGGGACGAGGAACTTATGTCGCAGGGGCTCGCACTGAATGATGATTTGCAGCGTGTTCTAGCAAAACATGATGCAATAGCAGCAGGCATTGCAGTTCGAGTGGAGAAAAAACCAAAGTCTTTGCAAGCACTTGTAGAGACTGAGGATTCGGCAAACCAGGACTCCAAAAAGGAGCAGGGACTCATAGATATTGAGGATCCCACAAGCCAAGATGCTGCAAAAGAACCAAATCAAAGGTTTGCTTCCATCACTGTTGCATATGTTATCATGATATTATGTGTACCCGTTGCAACGCACGGGCATTTACATTTACATAGTATGTTAATACATGCATATGTGGTTTTGTTCATACATGCTGGAAACAAGTTCAAAAGTACCATTTGATGCTCATTTTGGGTTCAGCAAGATTTTCTTCACATATTCTGTATAGAAATTAAAAAATAGTGTTTAATGATTTAGGGTTCAGTAAGTAAGGCTGTTACTTAGTGTGAAGTCTGAACTAACTATACTATATAGAAATAGCCATAATTGTAATTTACTGTTCTTTCTAATTAATTGTTTTTCCACATGACTTCTCTAATTACCCTCTTTTATGCATGTTTTCGGTCTTGTAACAGTACAAGTGACCCATCTCCTTTTGAGCAATTAGCGCTTCCAGCACCACCAGTGTCAAATGGCGCAGCAACCTCAGCACCAAAATCTGAACTTGGCATCGATCTTCTGAGCTGGGATGATACCCCTGCTACAGCACAAAATCCACTTGCTCTTGTTCCTGTCACAGATCCTCTTGCTGACTCTACTTCATCAAATCAAAATGCGCTAGCAATTGTTGACACATTTTCACAAAACAGCACCGCTAACATCAACGCTCAACCAGCTGACCCCTTTGGTCTCAATCCAAGTTCTGTTATTCCAGGATCGCAGCCATACAACACCCTTACTCAGCAGCCTTTCCAGTCGCAACAGCCTCCACAGCAGGCGGCCCTCTATCCAAATGGGGGTGCTGTGAACCCTGGAACGTCTTACGATCAGGCATCCCAGTTTAACAACATTAGTTCTGGGTGGAATGGTCAAGCTGCCAACCCGGCGGCGCCCCCTCCAGAGCAAACACTGAATTACAGTATGGGAAGAATTCTCATATCTACTTTGCTGTTATATCTTTCTGAAGTACTACTTAATTATTAGTGATTTTTAAATTTCCACTCTTCTGTATCATTTCTGTCTTTCAATCAGAACTCTCTTCTATGAATCTTCTTTTCTGTCCAAAGAAAATGTGATGATAGTATCCAAACTTTGTAGATGATCAAAGTGGAAACCTTCCGCCACCTCCTTGGGAGGCTCAGCCAGCGGCGAGCAATGAAGTGCCAAATGGCCATTTGGGAGGCATGCAACATCTCCCAGGGCCAGCTGGCCAGATCGGTGGCATGCAGCAGCCACTGCAACCACAAGTTAACCACATGGGAATTCCACAAAGCCAGCCAATGTACAGTAACCAACCAGGAGTCGGGCTGCCTCAACAAGCGATGCAACCTGGTCAAGTTGCCACAACACAGATGCAGCCAGGCTTTGGAAACCAGCAGTTCGGTTCGCTACCACCAACATCCATGATGGGCATGCAGTTCAGTGGCGTGCAGCCTCCACAAATGTATGGCGGATCGCAGCCAGTCATGATGTACCCACAACAAATGGCAGTCGCACAGTATGGAGCAATGCCGCAGCAGCAGCCGATGTATGGTGGTCGGTTGGCAGGGTACATGCAGCATCCTGCTGTGGCTGCTGCGCACTACTACAACAACCAGGGGACAGCGGGAATGTATGGGTATCCTGGCGCGAACGGGCTGTCTCAGAGCATGTATGGCCTCTCGGTGCAGGACAACTCGTCCATGGGGATGGCCTCGTCGTACCAGACTACGACGGCGACGGCGCCAACCCCCGCGGGGCAACCAATGAAGACATCGAGGCCCGAAGACAAGTTTTTCGGTGACCTCCTGAGCATTGCCAAGACGAAGAAAGCTTCATGAGACGAGCGCAAGCGGGAGCATCGGCTTGAACCTTCTGATATATTGTCTCCCCTATTTTTGTGATTTTTCATGTTGTTTGATCTTACACTTGTAACATTATCAGAATGTATAAGCTTTTGGGGTCCTTTTTTTTTTATTATTATTCACACGCTGTGATCCTATTGATCCGATTGGATTCGTTATACCGTGTGCGTGCACGGATCACGCGCAAGAGGAAACGTTGGCCGTAAATGATGATTCAATAAATGGTGTGCAGTATGTACTTACGATATTGTTCTTTTATTAGGGAATGTGTTTCCCTTTTTTTTCTGAAAAAGAAAGAAGTAAGTAATGTACATATAATGAAGCATGATGTATTCACCATTTATAAATTGCTATATAATTTTTTGTTTTGAAATTTTAAGGCAAAGCCCCAGTCTTTTAACCATTAATTGCCAAGAGACAGTTTGACGTTTACAGCATAGAGGACGGTAAACCATACGAAAACATTCAGCGGATAATGGCCAAAGGAACCTATCCAAAATTACAGAGAGGAAGCTGAACTCCAAACCAGAAAACACCAGTACTACCTCAGGATGAGGATGCAGAACCAACTCCAAAGCTTCCATCCCTTGGCGGTGAGGTGAGGCGTTCATTTTGACGAAATTTCTTGTTCGATACTGGAAGTTGCCATGCTTCCCCTTATTGCATGACACCGGTTGTCTTTTTTGTCTCTTTTTGACACTACACTACCATGAGCTTCACCCATGCATTCTTCTGTGAAGTTGAAGATGCACTCAGGACCGGCCTGGTTCGATATCTGGTCTGTGTAAACTGCAAAGCAGGAGTATGTGTGCACGTGAGTTAGCTAGCTCCTTTTTTTGTTGTTGCGAATAGGAGTTAGCTAGCTCCTTAGAGCAGCTCCAGTGTGTTTATGAAAATCAAACCATGAAAAGAGCAAATCGAACAGTAAACACTAGAACCAAACTTCTCCGCTCTAGGCTAGTGATGTGCTACATGTGTTCTACCGTCCATGAAGGGATTGAGGGGGCTGGCCGGCAGGTTAGGAGCTAGTTTCGTCTTCAGCCCAGGTTTGGATGGCGAAGATTGCCATGCCACAAGTTCGGCGCTCCACACTCGTTTATAGCCAACTAGCTATCTAGATTTGGATGCCACACCTCGCTTAGTTGTCTTCGTATTATATTTTGGTACCACAACTAGCTAGCCAAAATGTGGTGGACGTTTCGACGCAATCGCACTTGCGGCTTGGCTTCAATTCCTTGGAAGCAAAGCACACATGCACTTAATTACTACATAGCGGCAAGTAGTTTGGTGGCCTTTGTTAACTTTGGTTGAAACACATCCGGAGATGATTAGTTTGAAATACCTCTCTATCAGATTATAGGCATATTCATATACATCATCTCAAATACCCGGATTGGAAAAGAAAACATCTTACGTGACACGAAGACAATGTTAGATATGAATTATATTTAAGTTAGATGCTATTGTTCTATACCTAGCACGTAATGGTAGAAAAGAAAGCTACTCATTCTATCTGTTTTATTATTTACCATCACTATCTTAGCTAGGAGTAGTAACAAATTAATGCACCATCTAATACATAGGTTGGCCAAAATAGATGATAACTCTTGGTAGTGATGACTTGGCATGGTGGTGGTGGGTCTCTAGAGAGAAGAAATATTGGAGTCCACACAACAGTGTCTCCCGCACTTGATGACATTTCCATCTTCACCGTTTCTTTTTCCTCCCTCGTGTCTCACTCTCCATCTCCTAAGAAACCCTAAAGGTCACACCTTCTTCTCACCACTACAAAAAAATCCAATCATAGCCGCAACCGCGTCACGCCGCAAGCCAATTGCCTCGTCCCCGCCTGGCCACAATCTAGGACTTAGTCCCCCGGCCCCGTGCCTTTCCCCTCCCTCAGCATGGCCGAAGTTCCAGGCAAGGAGTCACCATTTCGTGCGTCCCCAAAAGTTGCCTCCGCCGCCTGCCTCGTCATAATTTGATAGTCATCCTCCACAACACGAAACCATAAAGCTCACAACTTTCCTTTACCTCGTCCCCAAATTCGATTAGTCACAACCGCCACCACCAGGAAACCATAAAGCTCGTAACTTTCCTTTACCTCGTCCCCAAATTCGATTAGTCACAACCGCCGCCACCAGGAAACCCTAAATACTACATCTTTCCCCTCACCGACCTCCAAATTTTGATTGAAGTCGTCACCGCGTCGCCCACCCCGCCGCCTGACCAAGATCTGGGACTTACTGGTCACGACGCCTCTTGCTGTGCAATATCAGGTACGTCGTGTCATGATTGTTGTCCTTTTTGCTTCTCTTGGTTTCCTTTCCCCACCTCCCCTTACTATTTTTGTCGTCCGATTTGATCCATGTTCTCCCGTTCCCACATGGATTACCTTTTATCGATTCTTCACCGTGCTTGGAGCTTTGGGGCCTGTTTGGATTCGCTCCTGGATCGCTTGTGGTGAAAAGAATTCGCTCGGACGCCACAAATGCGTTGATCCCCAAGCGACTTTTCTTCCCACAATTCTCCTCCCCACGCTCTTTCAACGTAGAAGCAGAAGCGTTTCTAAGATCCAAGTGAGAGGAATCATGCTGATTTCTCACGCATCGTTTGGCCTGGGCACGTCGGCACCGGGCCATGCTCGGGCCAGGCCAAAAAATCAGGTTCCATTATGTGCTGTCGGCCCATGGGCTGGATGGCTATATATAGTTGTGGACCCTCGTGCCCCCGTCACACTACGCCTCCCTCTTTCCCCACGATTCCCAGCCAGCCGCCACAACCCTCCTCGTCAACGCCTACGTCCTCCCTCATCTAGGTGGCACCGATGCTGGTGTCACCTCTTCTTTCTCACCGACACCCACGAGGCCTCTTTCTTCTCGTCGGCGCTCGCATCATTTCTTCATATCCTTTTTGTCGGTGTCTAAAATGGCGGGGTCTAGACAGCCAACGAGTAAATTTCTAAGCGTGTCGGAGATCAGATGGTTATGCTCGGAGAACACTCGGTTTATACTGGTTCAGGCACGAACGCCCTACGTCCAGTGCTCTGCGGAGTCGTGTTACCGAGCGCGGAGAGCTCGTAGGGGGGAGTTACAAGCTATGGTGAGAGAGGGAAGCTGGTTCCCAGGTCTCGTGCGTATAGGTTCTTGGTTCTGGTGAGGGCTCGCGCGAATGCAAGCGTAAGTGTGTGCGAGCGAGTCGAGTGGACTCTGAGAATGTCGAGAGAGAGAGAGAGACTGGAGGTTCATTCTCCCCCTTTATACGTAGGGAGAGATGGAGGATTACAGTAGAGAGGGAGAGAGAGAAACGTGGGCCCGGCTGAGGCTGTCGACTTGGGAGCGCTTTAGCTTCTGTTCGCCTTCCTTGCCGGGGAAGATTATGCCTGTAGGCACGCCGCTCGGACCCTGTTCGTCCTTGATGGAGCTGTAGCCATGCGCCCCATGACCGGGAACACCGCTGTTCCCTGTCTTGGGTATGGGCGGGGGTTGGCAGCACAGGGCCAGACACCCCCGCGTTCTGTCGTATAGGGCTGAGAGTGCCCTAATCCCTGTACAAGTGTCCGTCGGAGGTATGGCTCAGGGATGGTGAACGTCAGTCGTCGGTTAGGTCGCACAGGACCTTGTACCGTAGGGAGGATACAGGAGCAGGCATGGCAGTTCACGCCTCGGAGCCCCACCCCTAAGGACGAGGGATACTGTGGACCTTTTGACTATAGGCCAGGACGCCACGGTGTAGAATCATGGACCCTTGTGTTTAGGCGATTAATGACAATACTAGATCACTATGACTAACGTGTGTTTTGCAGAGACAAAGTCATTTATGTTAGGTCATGAGTGATGCATTTTGAATGGGCTTAATGGATATTCATGCCCCCAAGATGGAATTTGTTTCGGTTGCAAAGGATGGTGATACAAGTTGAAGACTAGGCTAGTTCTTAGTGCCGTAAGGTTGAGAAGGGCACTAAGTATAGCTAGGGCTTTTGTTTTTCCTTTGACCGTACTATAAAGGGGGGTATGAGATTAGTAGCTTGACCTAGGAGAGTTTAGGAAAGTGGGAATATGCACACTTGTCACAACTAGTCCTAGAGACCTTGCTTTCAGCCCTTGATAAACCCTAGAAATGGTAGGAGCAAAATCCCTTAAGAAACCTCAACGAAAACGGTTGAAAAAGAGGGAGAAAGAGGCTCCGGACCACTCTGCTTAGTGGGCGTCGGACCATAGGAGAGTGGTCTGACGGTCCCTGACTTAGGCAGATTCTCAGCTCAAGGAGCTCCAGACCACCTGTCTGGAAAGCACCGGACCATAGGAGAGTGGTCCGGTGGCTTGGTTCAGACAGACAGAAGGCTCTGGACTAGTCCGACGGTTAGTCCGACGCCTCGTGACAGGAGTTTGGATCTATGCAGAGAGCTCCCTGGCTCCGAACCAGAGCGTCGGACCAGGGCACCGGACCAAGGAGAGTGGTCCAGTGGTGTGTAAAAGAGAGAAAGTTTTTCACTCAGAGAGCACCGAGGCTCTGGACCAGAGCGTCGGACCAGTGCGTCGGACCAAGCAGAGTAGTCCGACGGTGCCTGAGTTTGAAATCAGAGTGAGCTCCGGACCAGTGTGCATGGTCCGGTGGTATGAGCTCTGGACTAGTCCGGTGGCTTCGCAGAGAGAAGAAAAAGTAAAAAAAGGCTAGTTTTGGAGGTGGGGACTATTTATAGTTGCCCTCTTGGTCCTTAGAGGGACTCTTGGCCATTGTTTCAGCTGGTGACACCTTGAGAAAGCTTTTGGAGAGCCAAGAGGCTAGTGAGGGAGAGATTAGAGAGAGATCATCTTGTTCTTCCCTCCTAGAGTGATCAGGAGTGACTTGTGTACATCCATCCACCTTCCTAGCCTTGAGTGGGTCAAGTGAAGGTCTTGTGCTTGTTACTCTTGGTGTTTGACAGCACCTAGACGGTTTGGTGGTGTTCGGAGGAAGTGACCGCCGGGAGATTGTTGGCGGCTCTTCTCCAAGCTCTTGTGATCGGTTGTGGGCGATTCACCGAGCCGGAGTGGCGAAGAATCAGCCCGTAGAGAGCACTCTACCCATGCGCGGGTAGAGGGGGAGCGATACCTTGCGAGGTGCTCCAACGAGGACTAGGGGGGTGTGTCGACACCTCGATACCTCGGGAAAAAATCGCTGCGTCAATGATATTTTCTTTTCCCTAGCTCTTTACATTTCCGCATTACTTTCCGTCTTGTTTTTACTTTTTCTACTAGAATTGCTTAGGTTGTTTTTAATTCCTATGAACTGCTACCGCTTTCTAGCTAGGACACACGGACGGTAGGCACTAGGGGGTGATTGGCATTTGATAGGTTTTTATATTTGCTTTAGAAATTTAAAACAAGCCCAATTCACCCCCCCTCTTGGGCATCTTGATCCTTTCACACGGGCCAGTTGTGGCGGCGACTCCTCCGAGGGCAGGTAGCATCACGGATGACGCCTCGCTAGCTCAGACGAGGCGGAAGTGTCTCCGAGGGTAGATGGCGTCATGACTGACGTCACCCTGGCTCGGGCGAGGCGGGAGTGGCCCCGAGGGTGGATGACGTCTCGGTGACATCACCCGAGCTTGGGCGAGGCGGAAGATCCTCCGAGGGAGTGGTTCCTGTCTTGGTTGGTCGGAGGCGTAGAGCCCCTATGGGTGGGTGACGTCACCCCCGCTCGGACGGGGCGGAGAGCCCTGAGGGTGATTTTGTTTTTGCGAAGTGCGGTGTTTAGGGTACCCTATTCTCAGGTATCCGACACTTTTCATCGGCGGCGCACCGCCTATCGGCTTCCCTCGCCGCAATGCACTGCCCCTCTAGCCCCTCGGTCTAGCGTGGCGCATGGTGGCCGCCCTAGGACCATCTCTAGGAGAAAATATGGCATTGGATCTGTTGATCTAGTGCTCCTCCTTGCGGCGAGGTCACTGCATGAGAGGCATGGTGGCGGCGACAACCCTCTTCGGGAGAAGACAGGTAGGTGCGGAGCTTCTCCTATAAATAGACTTCCAAACGCCATATTTTTACATACTTCGCTTCAAATGAAAGCTAGCTACGGTAGAAAGCCAGATTTAATTCGTGGTTGATAAAAAAACTCACAATCAATTTTAGTTTGGTGGGGAATTAAGTTTTTTCTTCGAGGCTAGACCGCCGAAGATCTACTGTTTCCTTAGGTAATCCGTCACGTCCAAAGGGGAAATGAATCATTTTTTGGCTGCAACACCCTCACTGTAGCGAGGAGGCCTGCAACCCCAACGACGGTGGCTGTTTCCTGCACCCGAACTTTTGCGGCTTTCCTCATGAGGTTCGACAGGAGCCAGCTCTCGTCATCTACCTGTTGTACTTGCGTGTGGGCCCCTCGAACCTCGAGCCATACCTGCTTCGCCCCCACTTGTGATCCAATCTAGACCTTAGCTAGGTCAGGCGACAAGTCTGACCCACTCCAAATCCTGTGTGTAGTAACATGTAGCCGGCGGGAGTCGGGACTGTGAGGTCTAGCTCACGTCTACGGGGCAGCAGAGCATTCCATAGCCCTAGTGTTGTAGTGAATGCAGGCAGTGGCTCGTGGGTCCCACAGCTCATGATATATAAAAAGGATTTTTTTGCTCGTGCTCTACTCTCTCTGTAGAGTAGATATTGCAGTAAATGTTCTAGCCTTATTAGCTAAAGAAAATGTTTCAGACACATTCATTGAAAAAGTGTTTCAGCAATAGAAGTTGTGGCGAGCTTGGTGAAATCCTAGTTACTACTGTTCTTTGTATACAATAAGCTATTATGACAGTATATCCTCAGATTTGCGGAGCTCTCCCAACAATATTGATGTATCCACAAATATCCTGAATGATGTCTCCATGGATGTAAGTGATTTACCTGATGATGTTGCTCAAATGATATCAAGCATAGAAGAAAATGGCACACTGTTGACACCTCTTAAGTATCAATTCTAAGTGTCAACTAAGCAGAAGAAAGGATATATTTGCAACACACTACCTAGATATAGGGTTTTAACTGACAGAATTCCACGAGTTTTGGTGTTTATCTATTTCTGCAGGGAGACAACTGCAAAAGAGCAAAATAGGCCCACATGTAAGGATTACATAGACACATAACACCTCCGCACGAAAAAGAATAATCTAGAAGGGTCAAGAAGGCTCGGGAAGAAACCAGAGGCCAAATGGGCCCAGGGGCAGGGCGCCCGCCCTAACCCCTGGGGCGGCCGCCCTAGGTCAGGCTCCAATGGGCCTCTGCCTTGTGGGCCCACTCTCCACCGCCTTTGGAGGTTACATCTAAACCATCCATTAAGGTCGGTTTGATCCGACGGCTGACGATCATTTGAGGGGGCTATATAAGGAGGACCCCTGCCCCCTGGCTAAAGGCAGTCCATAATCTATTATTCATTTGTATATTTTCTAGAGAGGATTCGCTAGAGAAGATCCCTCACGGGTCTATTCTCTAGGGTTTAGCATACATGTGAGATTAGAGTTTACTCTTCTAGATTGAGAGAGTTAGAGTGGAGGTGTGGATTGGAGGAAGCTCGGCTTGTCGGTGTCTCCTCTCCAGTTTGTATCGACGAGATCAAGACTCCTAACCCGAGGCTTGCTCCTAGGATTTCTTCGGTAATTCGACTTCTAATTCTAGTAAGTTCCCTGTTTATTATTCTTTAGTTTGTGAGTTTACTTTATTCTCTTCGCGTAGAGAGTAGGGTAATCATCTTTAGCGTAAACATGGTGTTTGGGCTGGGATACTCATAGATATCCCCTATCTAGCCGGATCTGTGGTAGTAGCTCGGAAAGTGACAATTCCGTAGATACCTTTGGAACCCACAATCCCGTTAGAAGGACCGATAGGGTTTCATAGGCCGCATGTTAAGCATCCTCTGAGGCGTCTCTTCTCACGACGGTTCTCCCCAATAGAATAATAGATCATATCTTATATAGACTATAACGAGACTACAGTTGAGATCTTCTCTAATCGCTTATATCACGATCACCTTGTTTGTAGCCTAAGGGTTACTAGCATAGATTTGGTTAGTCAGATGCATCCTTTCTACCTGCGGAAAAACAAATAACGATACTCTGGACTATCTCCCGGGTGAAGTGCTCACCGGTTTCCGTGCGCTTGCGGATTACTTCCTAGTGATTTCTTTGTCTGCGTTAACAAATATCAACAAGCATTTCTAGCGCCGTTGCCGGGGAGAAAGACGGTTTGCTGAGATAACCTTGAATCTTGCTATTTTCCTGTACCTATACTTTTATCTTTTCTTATCTTTTTCAAATTTCCTTATTTCTTACCTTTTCTATCCTTATGGAAAACCTAAATTCCACACCTATCTATCAATTTTCTGCACCCATGGAGACCGACTTATTACCATGGGAGTCATCACAACCTATCCAAACTCCCGAGTTTAGGTTGAGTCCGCAGTTGATTGCAATGATTCAAAGCCTATCCTTTTGAGGAAAGGAAGACAAAAATCCTTACCTTCATATTCGAGATTTTGAGCAAACATGTGATTGTCTTCGCATAGAGGGCATATCCGATAAAACCTTACGTTGGAAGCTTTTTCCTTTTTCTTTAAAAGGAAGAGCTAAACAATGGTATAATCAGAAGGTAAGCCAACAACAAGGAGATTGGGGAGTTTTGCGCTCCAACTTCTGTTTAGATTTCTACCCCATCACCCAAATCGTCGACCTTAGAGTCAAGGTTCTAACCTTTGAACAAGAAGAGAACAAATCTTTGGCTTACTCTTGGAAACGTTTTCTTGAGCTTTTAGAATCTGGTCCACACCTTAACATCGAAGACCCTGTTCTTCCTCAACACTTTTATAAAGGTCTTCGTAAAAAGGATAGAGAGTTGCTAAAACCACATCTGGAGGTTCTTTCTTTCATATACCATCCATAGAAGCAAAATCAACTTTAGATAGAATCCTAGATGCTGAGTTGGATAATACCCTCCATGAAGAAACTCACAAAGTTGAAAACAATACCTTGCCAGATCCACCATCTTTTTCAGCTATCCCAAGTTCTGAGCCTAAAATGGAAGAAATTCCACCACCTGATTTCATGTTGGATATAGATCCTGATCTTTTCACTGATTTTGGAAACATTTCAACCTACTTTTCTTTTTCAAAACCCCAAGATCATCACTCTAGCAACCACATACACCAAATGCCAAATAGAGGCATTTTAAGAGAGCTTGTATCAATCATAAGTAGCAAATGGTTAGAAGAATCAGAGCTCTCCTCTGATGTGATCCGTCTGGATTCACCTTCTATTCCAATATGTTGTACTTTCAATTCATATCATTTTGATGCTCTCTATAATCCTGTTGTGGGGATCAATATCATGTCTAGATCACTTGCGCATGAATTATTGGGCAAAGTGACCTTGACCCCAACAATAAAGCTCATGAAGAATCTTGACGGACATATAGTCCCCAGTCTTGGAATTTTATATGTCTTACCAATTATGGTAGATGGTGCCATGGTTCATTTGAACTTTTATATCTTTGATACATGGGACCACGACCTATTGATAGGACAACCTTTTAGAAGACTTCTTTATGAAGGACAAAACGGGAAACTAAACATTTCCTTTGGAAAGAGTTTTCAAATCCCGATGACAATCTCTCGTTCTTTGAACAGCAAAGCTGAATCATATCTTTTACCTGATCCTATGGAGGAAGTAAAAACTGCCTCTCTAGAGCTTTTTGATAAACCAGATTTAGAAGACGATGCTCCTTTCTTCATAGAAGAAGAAGCTGACCCTTCTGAACCTGAACCCTTAGACGAGTTTGCAGAAACACCCAGACCTCCTATAGAGCTTAAACCTCTACCACCCGGTCTTACTTATGCTTTCCTCAATAATGATCCAGAGTCTTCTATAATCATAAGTTATAAACTCACTCAGGAGAAAACTCTGCGCTTGATGGCTATTCTAGAAAGACATCGTTCAGCCTTTGGCTACTCACTCCAAGATCTCACTGGAATCAGTCCTATCATTTGCACTCATCGCATTCCAACAGATCCTTCTGTTTCACCTTCTCGAGAGCCCCAACGAAGACTCAATAACGTGATGAGAGAGTGTTGACACAAAAAGCGTTAGGATCTGCGAACACCTCGGGCTATTACCCGAAATTCGATATCCAAGGTGTGCCAGTCGATTTGACCAGTTAATCGACAAGGACGATAACTAGAACAAGATCTGAACTGGTCAACGGCGATACGCCCAGATGTCAAGACTCAGACTTGATCAGGATAACTAGAGCAGAGCTGAACGAGACAACAGCGATGCGCCAGGATGTCAAAGCTCAGAGGTACTCCCACGTGGAACTTGCAAGGGTTTGACGGAGATCAAGGTGATGCAGCCCGTCGAAGCTTGAAGAACTCGTAGATAAGCTAAGACTAATGCAATAAAGGGTAAATTGCGATAAAAGTAGAATAAGAGTAAATTGATTTGTTTTTGATAGGATTGATTTTTTTACACGCAGTCCTTGGGCACATATTTATACTCCCACATGGAGAGTTGTACAGAGACACGACTCGTACCTTCCCTAAACAAAACTCCTAACTTTAAGGAAATAACGGACTCGCACAGGAGTCAGACCCAAATAATAATATTATTTTTCCTAAACAGACACCTCTATTTTAAAGGAAATAAACGACTCGTGCAAGAGTTGGACTCAAACTACTATAACAATACTGGTATAAAATCACCAGTTTCCTTATGTCCTTCCTTCGATGAAAACTTCCATCGGCAGATTCCTTCAATCCGCGACTTCCTTCTTTCGCCACCGGCAATCTTCTGCTGATGTCAACCGCCACATCACCCTGTACCTATCGGCACTCCATGCCCATCGGCATCATCTCCTCATCGGCAATCGGCATCGGTAACATCTCCTCATCGGCAATCGGCATCGGCAACTTTGCAGTTCTGGTGTCTTGACCTCACCAGTTAACCCTTATCAGCAAGAATTATCCAGCTTCCATCGGCAACAAACTTATCCTTTTCACAACTTTTACCTTCATCAGTAATACTGACCTATGACTTCCCGATGCCGATGGAAAACGACTGCCGATCAACACAAGTCTTAGCTCATTTGACACGTGCCGAAAAACGGTGTCAACACATGCCCCCAATTTCGGAGTGTAGAATATTTTACGCGCCGAAATTCTCTCTACTGTAACCGTTCTTTCCTAGATAACTGCACAACTTCCTCGATCTCCGCACACAGAACTGCAATTTATTAATAAAATTCCTCGACTATAGCGCAAACAGTTGCAAATCTAATCATATTTCCTTGATTATCGCGCACATCCACCGTAGGCCTCTCCACATTCCTGTACAACACGAGCAGAAATTCCAAAATGCCCCTGACCCAGGTCTATAAAAGTTACCACGATCCAACTTACTTTTTACCCTGGTCCTTCTTTCACTTTTCACCTGCCTCCGTCTTCAACCTTGGCGTCTTCAACCTCAGCGGCGACTCCGAAGAACAGCTCCGCGAGCTCAAGCAACAGCACCTTCTTCAAGCCGAGTACAATCCACAAGAACTCCTCCATCTCCAATGGCGATCCACGTCGACATCCCCAAAGTAAATCCATTTCTTCCTTACTCTATCCTCTGCAAGTTCCTTTTCCGTATGAATTTTGCAATCCCTTTTCCCCCTTCTTTCTTTAATTCTCCTTTTATTTTCCGAAACCTAGGAACTGTACAACAGAGTAGTAATCCCCATCGAGCAATCCAGTTTCAACTACCTAGGCCCAATGGGAAACCCAGATCCCATCAATCTGATTAATGCAGAAACCAACCGTATCCTCTTCAAGTCTGAGTGCTTCAACTTAGGGTTATGGAAGGATGCCTTTCGTTCATGGTCTAAACCAACCAAGGGGTGGAAGAACTGGTACCTTAGGGTAATTAGAACACAATAGGTTTATTGGGTAAAGCGCAATTTAGACTAATGCATCAGACTCTCCATTGCCGATATGGAGAAAAATGAGAACATGATGATAGCGGCCTCCTACTTCTGGTCCGACACAATGAATGCCTTTTTATTCAGACATGGACCAGCCACTCCTACCCTTGCCGATGTGCATATGCTGACCGGCCTTGATTATTTTCTACCGATGTCCCAACCCTGTTCCATAGGAAGGCTGAGTATAAGGTGAACACATGGAACATCGGCGGCTGGATCGGTTATATCCAGGAGTACCAAAAGACCGGATCGGTAGGCCAAAGGGAGATGCCACCTTCTTGAACATGTGGCTGGAGAAATTTATCTTCTACGGCAAAACTGTCGGACCGACCACAATGTACCTCCCCGCAGCAGAACTCTTAGCCGATGGAACAAGACTTCCTCTCAGCCGATATCTTCTTGGATCGGTATACCGTCTCTTACACCAAGTGTCCAAGAAGCTACTGCTAGGCGAGTCCATCGGCAACCTCGGGGGTCCCTGGTGGTTTATAAACATGTGGTTGAACGCACACATGTACAAGGTCCTTCAGTTCGATTTATTTGCTCAGCAATTCCCAAGGGATATATTGGAGAATTATGCATTCGGCGATGATGAATCGGCAACTCGTCCTCCACTCAACTTCGGAGAGGCTATCATAGTGCTGCCAGGAACCGATGCCGATGCAGACCAGTTTGGCAGATTCTTCCAGAAATTTTATAATGGAATCCCTGCTTCAGAACGGCTCTGGTGGCCATACATTGATGAGGATAACCGATTCCCCTTGCTATTCAACCTCACTGATGGGAACGTGCCTCAGAATGAAGTGATCATGAAGGCCAGCATTGTTCCCTGAGCTATTCCAGTTAACATTTTTGGGACTGGGAAGAATGCTCCTCCATCCTTCGAATTCTATTACCAATCGGTAGCGGCAAGACAACTGGCATTCGGCTATGCTATGCCAAGGTTGTAAAACCAAGACAAACCATCTCCAGCGCCATGGACTGGAACAAGGTCGTCAATCTACCTCCCGATGCCGATACGTCAGACATTGATCTATCCTCCTGGGCACCAACATCTTTCATCACAGAAGAATACAAGTTTTGGTGGAAAGAATGGAGAAATCAACTGTTTGCCAAGTCATCGCACCACTATCGGCATTTGATTGACGCCGACTACGCCATTCCTGATGATGCGGTAAGTTTTTATTTCAACGCATTTCTTATTATTTACTTCTATCATCGGCATCTGACCTTCTTTTGCCTAACAGGTTGATGACCCAATCCCCAAAATAAGCAGGAGTGGCAAGCCTTTCCGCGTTCGAGTGATGAGCCCAATATCAGTCCTCGGCAACAATGCTCCTACACTGGCTGCCTTCACCCCTCAGAAGGCCCCAAGGTCACTCTGAAGCCAAGGTCGACGCCTGCAACGACCAGTGCCACTCCATCGGCTGCTGCTGTCATCTTGGCGCGGGCTTTTGCGGTAAGTCTTACTTTTACTTTTACTTTTACTTTTACCGATCACAAACTATTCATCGGCAATATTTATTTTATATAACTTGCATCAAACATTTTAGGCAGCGAGGTCATCGGCAGCTACTCCAGACGTTCAAACTTCTCCAACTCCCGCTGCCGATGCCCCCAGACTTCTCAACCAAAATGGGCCGGTTCACCAACCGCTGCTCTGAGGAAGAAGAGGCGTTTGAGGCTAGCCACTCCAGCTAACGATGCACCAACAGTAGAGCCATCATCGGCTCCTGCTCCCGATCAGCCAACGGACAATGTCTCCGACCAGGAGATAACACCACCTGCTGCAACGGAGGCGACATCGACATCGACACCTTCACCAACTAAAATCCCTGATCAGGGAACAACATCACCGCCACAGGAGCCACCCACTGCAGCAGAAACAACGCCAGCAACAGCACCAACAGCGTCAACCGCTCCTCCAACAGAAGTTTGTTCATCGGCAACTGCTGCCGATCTCCAGGATGAGGCTGTACTAGCCGACATGCCAAGTCCCAGTCAAGAAATCCGCTTCAAGATGGTAAGTCGGTTACCTAAAAATTTGCAGTATAACCTTATGATCGACACATCTTAACTTCTTCTTTTTCAGGCCCAAGACTCCCCAGACAGCTTGTTTTCCTTTGGCGTCAACCTCCAGGACGAGGACGAAAACCAAGAAGGCCCTGCTCCAGCAGACAGCTTGTTCTCCTTCGCCATTAACACTCCCGATGAGGACGAGGACGAAGAAAGCTCTACTCCAACTTTATCGGCAGAAGTCAAAGTCAAGCTGGAAACGTTACTATCTCTACTGCAACAAGATACGCCCAATCTTGTTCAAGACTCCACCGCAGCAAAGATAGCCTTCAAGGACATCCAAGGCCACTTATCTGTCGATACAGAGGAAATACTCTTCCAGGCGGCATTCCTTGAAAGCAAGCAACTCCAGTATCAAAGACTTTCCCGTCGCATAGCCGATAGGACTGCTCGATCCAAGACTGAGGAAGAGATGCTCAAGTTCAAACAAATTGCCGACGAGAAGCACAAGAGCATCGGCCAAGCAGAAGCCTCCGACACCAATCTCGAGCAAGAAATCACTCAGTTATCGGCAAGGAAAGAAGAGCTGCTGACTGAATTGAAAAGGGTTGAAGAAGCCCTGAACACAGCCAATCAAAAGAAAGCTCAACTGCCCGATACCATCAAGGCTCTGCGACAAGAAAGAGACAAAAACGCCCGACAAGCCCTCCGGATGAAGAAAAAGATCAAGCCAATAGAAGGATCCGCCGATGACGATGCCAAGGAGATGGTGGAAATAGAGCAAATTCGCCTGCGTGCGATATCAGCCATCCAATCTTTGTTGTAATTTATTACAATTCATCGTATCGGCAAATGTAACATTGATACTTGATTTTGCTCTATAATGTAACATCAGTACAACTTTTACCGATGCTTATATAACTTTTCTTTCCATCGGCACTCAACTGAGCATTTTATGCATCTACCCAAATACTAGGGTAATATTTTTTCAAGTATTTACCGTTAATCGCTCTAGAGAATGCAACTCCTTCGAGAGTTTCCAAAATATAGGCATTGCCAGGAACAGATTGATTTATCCGAAACGGACCCTCCCAATTAGGAGACCACTTTCCAAACTTAGAATCCTTAGTCCCAATCGGTAAAATCAATTTCCACACTAGATCACCATCGGCAAACGTTTTCACCTTGACCTTTTTGTCATACCATCTAGCAACCCTTTTCTTATTCTCTTCAATACTAATCAAAGCCCTCAACCGATGACTTGCTAAGTCTTCTAACTCATCCTTCATAAGAATACCATATTCATCGGCTGTCAATTGATCTTGTGAAAATAATCGCCTAGAACCAGTTTTAATTTCCCAAGGCAAGACATCATCATGTCCATAGACCAACTGATACGGCAAAATTTTGATTGCACCGTGGCACGCCATCCGATACGACCATAAGGCTTCACTTAAGACCACATGCCACCTTCTAGGGTTTTCTTCAATCTTCGTTCGATAAGCTTAATAACTCCTTTATTAGTTGCTTCAGCCTGACCATTAGCTTGAGCATAATAAGGAGAAGAGTTTAATACCTTGAACCCCATACTAGCAACAAATTCATCAAACTCTCCCGATGTGAATATGGTTCCTTGATCGGTAGTAATAGTTTGAGGAATACCGAATCGGTAAACAATATGTTCTTTTACAAAAATCCACCATGTTTGCCGATGTCACCTTCTTCAAAGGAATCGCCTCAACCCATTTTGTAAAGTAATCGGTAGCAACGAGTATAAACTTATGCCCCTTACTTGATGACGGATAAATCTGGCCGATGAGATCAATAGCCCATCCTCTAAACGGCCAAGGCTTGATTATAGGATTCATTGCCGATGCAGGTGCCCTCTGGACATTACCAAATTTCTAACAATCTTGGCACCCTTTAAAATAGTTGAAGCAGTCTTCAAGAATTGTCGGCCAATAATACCCATTCCGCCTAATCATCCATTTCATCTTGAATGCCGATTGATGTGCCCCACACACACCTTCATGGATCTCGCCCATCAACTCTTTTGATTTTTCTATACTAAGGCATCTAAGCAAAACTCCATCAATCGTCCGATAATACAATTCATCGTCAAGGAGCACATACTTGGTAGCTTGAAACCTTAGACGCCTTTCAACCTTCTTAGACGGATCCCTTAAGTAATCGGCAATTTCTTTTCTCCAGTCATCGGCAACCATTACCGATGTCATGACTTCTTGAATCGGCTGGTATCCTGAAGCATTTTGCGCTAACCGATTGACTTCTTCATTATGTAACCTAGGAATATGCTCAAGGCGATACTCTTTGAATTCTTTCAACAATTGTAAACACTTCTCATGGTGTGCAATCAATACTTCACTTCGGCACTCATATACCCCAATTAATTGATTGATTACCAACATAGAGTCACCAAAAATTTCAACAGCATCGGCACACACTTCTCTGAGTAATTCCAACCCTTTTATTAAAGCTTGATATTCAGCCTAATTGTTTATTGCTGTAGCAACAATCATTAACGAAATCTCATACTTCCGACCTTGGGGTGAAATTAAGAGAACACCGATGCCTGCTCCTTCTTTGCATGTAGACCCATCAAAGAACAAAGTCCAAGGAGCAATCTCTACCGAGCTTACCATATTGCAATGCTGAGTAACAAAATCGGCCATCACTTGACCTTTAATTGCCTTAGCCGATTCATACTTCAGATCAAACTCTGAAAGCGCTAAAATCCATTTGCCGATTCTCCCACTTAATATCGGCATCGACAACATATACTTAACCACGTCATCTTTGCAGATAACAGTGCATTCAGTCGACAATAAATAATGCCTCAATTTTATGCAAGAGAAATATAAACATAAGCATAATCTTTCTATGGCCGAATACCTTGTTTCAGCATCCACCAGTCTTCTGCTCAAATAATATATCATACGTTCTTTCCCTTCAAATTCTTGAATTAAGGCTGATCCGATAACACCGTCATCGGCAGACAAGTACAACCTGAAAGGCTTCCCATGTTGAGGTGGAACCAAGACTGGAGGGTTTACCAAATATTTCTTGATCTCCTCCAAGGCTAACTGCTGTTCATCTCTCCATGTAAACTCTTGATCGGCTTTCAGCCTTAACAATGGACTAAAAGATTTAATCTTACCAGATAAGTTGGATATAAATCTTCTAATAAAGTTAATCTTGCCGATCAAGGATTGCAGCTCAGTCTTGTTTGTAGGGGCAACCACCTTATTAATTGCATTAATAGATTTTCTGCCGATCTCGATGCCTCTCTGATGCACCATAAAACCCAGAAATTGACCTGCCGATACACCAAATGCACACTTGTTAGGATTCATCTTCAACCCATGCTCCCTTGTGCACTCCAGGATTTTTTGCAAATCGGCAAGATGCTTTTCAAAACTTCCGGATTTTACCACCACATCATCAATATAGATCTCGACTATCGTGCTGATGTACTTATGAAAGATGAAATTCATTGCTCTTTGATAACTAGCACCGGCGTTCTTCAAGCCGAAAGTCATTACGACCCACTCGAACAAACCGACGTGACCTGGACATCTGAAGGCAGTTTTAGATATGTCTTCTTCAGCCATGAATATCTGATTATATCCAGCATTACCATCCATGAAGCTAATGATTTGATGTCCAGCAGCAGCATCAATCAGCAGATCGGCAACGGGCATCGGGTAACCATCCATCGGCGTGGCCTTGTTGAGATTCCTGAAATCAATACAAACACGAAGTTTTCCATTCTTCTTATACACAGGAACCACGTTAGAAATCCAATCGGCATATCGACATTGCCGAATACACCCAACTTCAATTAATTTTATAATTTCAGCTTTGATATCGGGTAGAATAGTAGGATTACATCGGCGTGCAGGCTGCCGATGTGGTTGGAAACCAGACTTGATAGGTAACCGATGTTCAACTATCGATCGGTCTAAACCAGGCATCTCCGTATAATCCCAAGCAAAACAATCTTTGTATTCCTTTAATAAATCGGTTAACTGCTGTTTACATTGGGAATCTAACTTAGCACTAATAAAAGTAGGCCTATGTTTACTACCATCGCCGATGTCTATCTCGAGTAAATTATCGACGGATGTGAAGCCCTGTCCTAGTTTTCCATCATCAGCAAACCGATCCATTAAAACTCTTCTTCAGGACCGACTGCTTGAATCAGTGTAATGCGGTAATCGGCAACTCTGAGGAACTCCGTGTCCCACGCTTCACTCGATATGCATCTGGTTTGCTCATAAGTTTCCGATTCTGCCGACGCAACGATCGATGGGGTCTCACTTCGGACGACTTCAATCTTGTCTCCGACCCACTGCACAAGGCTTTGATGCATAGTGGAAGGGATACAACAATTGGCGTGGATCCAATCCCTTCCTTGGAGCAAATTGTAGGTGCCTTTGCCACTGATCACAAAAAATGTTGTCGGCAAAGTTTTACTACCGATGGTTAACTCAACACATACGGCTCCCATAGCTGGCGACACATTGCCTTCAAAATCCTTGAGCTTCATGTCCGTCTTGACTAAGTCTTGGTCGCCTTTTCCAAGCTTCCTGAACATGACATATGGCATTATGTTTATTGACGCTCCGCCATCTACCAACATCTTTGTTATAGGCTATCCATCTACTTTGCCCTTAACGAACAGAGCCCTCAGGTGCTGCCTTTCATCATCGGCAGGCTTCTCAAAGACAACTGCCATCGGATCCAAGACCAACTGCGTCATTCCTGCAGCCTCTTCTTCGCCACTGACAGGTGTCATGAACTCCATCGGTAATATGACGACCATATTAATTTCTGCCGATGGATCCCGATCCTTGAGCTTTGGCCTCCACTGCTTCTCCTTTGAAGGATCTTCGTTGTCATACAAGTCATTTCGGCGTTCGCGTTGGATCCTTCTCTTCTGAGTCTTGGTCAGACCCTTGGGGCACCACTGAGGAAGCTTAGTTTTCCAAACAGGCTGGTGCTGCCTTTCATTGTTTGCATCGGCACCACTCTTGATGTTTGGATCTCTGGAGAATACTTCTTCATCAGGCATTCTTGCGTTGGCCATCTCCTCAAGCTCCTCTTGATCAACACGCTTGCCAAGCCTGTTATGCGCGCTGAGTTTGCCCCCCAGTCGGTCATGTGCCAACTTCTTCTCTCTGAGCGGCATGACATACCTGGATGCTGGATCATCAAAACAAGGTTTTTTACCTGACCGATCGGCAGTGTAATATCCATTGCATTCGGGACAATTATCGGCAGTAGGTAGCTTGATGCCTTCTTCCCAACAGTGAACGAAGAAGGGACACTTCCAGTGGTCCTTATGCCGAAGCCACTCTTGATGCTCTTCTTCTTCTTGCTGATATCGCTCCTTTTGCGATTGCCGACACTCCTGCCTTAGCTGCTTATGTGTGATTATAACACCAGGAGCCCTCTTGGCACTGCTACCCTCATCGGCAACTCTCTTGCCTTTTCTATCATCGGCAAACCTCCTTTCATCGCGCTCCGCTACTTGATGGTTAGGGTCTACCGATGCATTCCTCCTGGCGGCTTCCGATGTCAGCACTTTAGTTTTTCTACTAGTTTCCACCATATTATTTGGAAACGGGTGCTGATCAATCTTCATCGGTTTCTGGACTTTAGAATTTTCAAATTTGATTCGTCCAGATTCAATCTCTGACTGCAATTGCTGCCTGAATACCTTGCAGTCATTGGTACTGTGTGAAGTTGCATTGTGCCACTTGCAGTACCTGATCTTTTTGAGCTCTTCGGCCGATGAAATTACTTGGTTAGGCGCCAACTTGATTCGCCCCTCTTGAAGTAACAAGTCAAACATCCTATCGGCCTTGGTGATGTCAAAGGTGAATCTCTCAGCCTCCTTCTGGCCAAATGGACAAGACACGGACTTCTTATCCTTCACCCATTCGGCCGCGCCGATGCTTAGCTCTTCATCTGACTCGGAATCTTCTTACCCAATGAAGGTCACCTTTTTATTCCAAGTCTTCCTGGGTTCAAAAGTTTTGATATCTTGATCGGCAATCCTTTGCACCAGATGACTTAAACTTTCAAATTCTTGCGACGCATACTTGTCTTTGATATGCGGCAGTAGTCCTTGGAAAGCCAAATCTGCTAGTTGCCGATCATCAAGTACCAGGCTGTAGCACTTATTCTTCACGTCTCGCAACCTCTGAACAAAATTTTCTACCGATTCGTCATTGCGCTGTCTCAGCTTGACCAAATCGGTAATCTTCTTCTCATGTATGCCAGCGAAGAAGTACTTGTGAAACTGCCTCTCTAGATCGGCCCATGTAATTACTGAATTTGGAGGCAATGATATGAACCATGTGAATGCCGATCCAGACAATGACGATGAGAACAATCTTACCCTCAGTTCCTCTCTGTTGGCAGCTTCTTTGCACTGAATAATGAAGCGATTGATGTGCTCCATTGTCGATGTGTCATCGTGGCCAGAGAACTTGGTAAAATCAGGCACTTTGTACCGATTTGGGAGAGAAATTAGATCATATACTGGAGGATACAGTGTCCGATAAGAATAGGTATTAACCTTGGGTTTGATGTCGAATTGTTCTTTCATTACTTCGGTGATCTTATCGGTCCAATATGCATCCTGCTCTTGCCGACTCATTGGCTGGTTGTTGACTGGTGGAGTCGGCTGACACGCCTCTTCATGTCTTGGTAGAAGATGATGCGGAGTAGTTGTCACGGGCGCGGTACCAGTCATCTGGATGTTATGCATCGGCTGACTTACCGATGGATAATTCTGCACACTTAGTAGATTAGGTTGAGTCATCATATTCATCGGTTGCTGTACCGATGGTCCACTAGTGTTTGCTGGACTTCCATACTGATACATTAGTACGCCAGGTTGCTGAGCTGGCAGCTGATTGGTCCATCCAGGATTATAAATCATCGGCATGTGACTTACCGATGGCTGATAGCTCACTAGAACCTGCTGCTCCTGCACCTTAAAGTACTCAACAAATTGGTTACCTTGATGTGATAGTACTCCGTGTTGGGGATTTGCAACCATAGGCTAACTTCCAGTTGCTATACTGTGTTGCATCGGCACAGAGTTTGCCGATGGTGGCATCAGAGGTATCTTAGGAATTACTTGGAAATCTTCTGATGGCACTTGTACAGTTGGAGAGGGCGTAGAGTAATGCATCATAGGGATCACCGGCAGTGATTGCATTGCCGATGCCATGGAGCCCTTTCAAGCTGAACTATCTCCCTGCACCAGATTAGAACCAGCAGATGGATTTGAAGGCATACCGTAACCCCACCAGTTGGCAGGAGCTTGATGGTTCTGGACAGCAGGCCCCGACATTGCCGACGCTACTGGATCTGTATTGAGTTTGGTGACGCTTTCAGGACTCGGCCTTGGCGGTGTAGCCACATCGGCAGACGGATCCACGGGAGTGGAAGACGCCATTGGAGTTGCCGATGGGTTTATAGATGCCGATCCAGGTTGATGATACGCTGGACCAACATATCGAGGTGCATGTCCTTCTTTGAATGATTGCATGACAGCATTGTACACAGTATTGGACAACACGCTAGAGTGACTAATTAATGCTTGATTTAAAGCAGAATTAACCATCTCTTGTAACTTACCAGGATTGGCGTCATACGTGACCTGTTGTGGCAACGACGGATCTTGCTTCTAGATAGCTTCGCCGCTCCTGCTTAGGCTGAAGGACTTCAGATACAATTGTTTGTACTCCTCCATAGCCCGCTCCATAGCCAGCCTCTGATCATCTTTTAGATCGGCCTCGGAGACTTCAATGATGTTCCTTTGGTTAACGTCGGAATTATCACCCATGATAGATGTGTAATGGTCCCACCGGGTGTGCCAAAAGAGGTGTTGACACAAAAAGCGTTAGGATCTGCGAACACCTCGGGCTATTACCCGAAATTCGACATCCAAGGTGTGCCAGTCGATTTGACCAGTTAATCGACAAGGACGATAACTAGAACAAGATTTGAACAGGTCAACGGCGATACGCCCAGATGTCAAGACTCAGACTTGATCAGGATAACTGGAGCAGAGCTGAATGAGACAACAACGATGTGCCCGGATGTCAAAGCTCACAGGTACTCCCACGCGGAACTTGCAAGGGTTTGACGGAGATCAAGGTGATGCAACTCGTCAAAGCTTGAAGAACTCGTAGATAAGCTAAGACTAATGCAATAAAGGGTAAATTGCGATAAAAGTAGAATAAGAGTAAATTGATTTGTTTTTGATAGGATTGATTTTTTTACACGCAGCCCTTGGGCACATATTTATACTCCCGCATGGAGAGTTGTACAGAGACACGACTCGTACCTTCCCTAAACAAAACTCCTAACTTTAAGGAAATAACGGACTCGCGCAGGAGTCGGACCCAAATAATAATATTATTTTTCCTAAACAGACACCTATATTTTAAAGGAAATAAACGACTCGTGCAAGAGTCGGACTCAAACTACTATAACAATACTGGTATAAAATCACCAGTTTCCTTATGTCCTTCCTTCGATGAAAACTTTCCATCGGCAGATTCCTTCAATCCCCGACTTCCTTCTTTCGCCACCGACAATCTTCTGCTGATGTCAACCGCCACATCACCCTGTACCTATCGGCACTCCATGCCCATCGACATCATCTCCTCATCGGCAATCGGCATTGGTAACATCTCCTCATCGGCAATCGGCATCGACAACTTTGCAGTTCTGGTGTCTTGACCTCACCAATTAACCCTTATCGGTAAGAATTATCCAGCTTCCATCGGCAACAAACTTATCCTTTTCACAGCTTTTACCTTCATCGGTAATACTGACCTATGACTTCCCGATGCCGATGGAAAATGGCTGCCGATCAACACAAGTCTTAGCTCATTTGACACGTGCCGAAAAACGGTGTCAACAGAGAGGTAGTTAAGAAAGAAGTTTTAAAGTTGCTGCATGCAGGGATTATATATCCCGTGCCACATAGTGAGTGGGTAAGTCTTGTGCAAGTTGTGCCTAAGAAGGGAGGCATGAATGTTGTCACAAATGAAAAGAATGAGCTGATTCCTCAACGCACCGTCACAGGATGGCGGATGTGTATAGATTATAGAAAGCTGAATAAAGCTACAAGAAAGGATCACTTTCCTTTACATTTTATAGATGAGATGTTAGAGCGGTTAGCCAACCACTCTTTCTTCTGTTTCTTAGATGGATATTCAGGGTATCACCAAATCCCGATCCATCCAGATGATCAAAGCAAAACAACCTTTACATGTCCATATGGAACTTATGCTTATCGTAGAATGTGTTTTGGGCTATGTAATGCTCCAGCTTCTTTTCAAAGATGCATGATGTCTATATTTTCTGACATGATTGAAGATATTATGGAAGTTTTCATGGATGATTTCTCTGTTTATGGAAAAGCTTTCGATAGTTGTCTTGAAAATTTAGATAGGGTTTTGCAAAGATGTGAAGAAAAACATTTAGTCCTTAATTGGGAGAAATGTCATTTTATGGTCAAAGAAGGAATAGTGCTAGGACATCTAATATCTGAAAGAGGCATCGAGGTAGACAAAGCTAAAATTGAAGTAATTGAACAGTTACCTCCGTCTGTAAATGTGAAAGGTATAAGAAGCTTCCTTAGTCATGCTGGTTTTTATAGAAGATTTATAAAAGATTTCTCATTTATTGCTAGACCATTAACTCTTTTACTAGCCAAGGATGCTCCTTTCGAATTTGATGATGCTTGTTTAAAAGCTTTTGAATTGTTAAAGACAACACTCATCTCTGCACCAATCATTCAATCCCCTGATTGGTCTTTACCTTTTGAAATTATGTGTGATGCTAGTGACTATGCTGTGGGGGCAGTTTTGGGACAAACTAAGGATAAGAAGCATCATGCAATAGCTTATGCTAGTAAAACTTTGACAGAACCTCAACTTAATTATGCAACCACTGAAAAAGAGCTCCTGGTTGTTGTTTTTGCTATAGACAAATTTAGATCTTATTTAGTAGGAACCAAAGTGATTGTTTATTCCGATCATGCTGCTCTGAAATATCTGCTCACTAAAAAAGATGCTAAACCTCGCTTAATAAGATGGATCTTGCTGCTCCAAGAATTTGACTTAGAAATAAAAGATAGAAAAGGAGTAGACAATCCTGTTGCAGATCACTTGTCTAGAATGTATTTTAAGAATCCACAGGAACTACCCATTGATGATTCACTCCGGGATGACATGCTCTATGGGATCAACAGATCCGACCCCTGGTATGCAGATATTGTTAATTTCATGGTTTCAGGGTATGTACCACCAGGAGGGAACAAAAGAAAGCTTATTCAATAGAGTCGTTCACACATATGGGATGAACCATACCTCTTCCAAGTATGCTCTGACGGATTACTCAGGAGATGTGTGACTATGGAAGAAGGAATGGAGATCATTGAGAGATGCCACTCATCACCATATGGAGGTCATTATGGAGCATTCCGCACACATGCAAAAATTTGGCAGTGTGGATTCTATTGGCCAGCAATGTATGAATACACTAAAGAATTTATCAGAAAATGCGGGCCATGTCAAAGACACGGCAACATAAATTCAAGGGATGCCATGCCACTCACCAGCAATCTGCAGATAGAGCTCTTTGATGTTTGGGGAATCGACTATATGGGACCATTTCCCCCATCAAAGAAATGTGAGTATATCTTGGTGGCAGTCGACTATGTCTCCAAGTGGGTGGAAGCATTACCTTGCAAACATGCAGATAACATAAATTCAAAGAGGATGTTTGAAGATACCATATTCCCAAGATTTGGAGTCCCCAGACTAGTGATAAGTGATGGAGGATCACATTTCATCGACAAACGTTTTGAGAAGTATCTAGCAAGCCATGGGATCCGCCACAACATCGCTACACCTTATCATCCTCAGACAAGTGGCCAAGCAGAGACCTCAAACAAACAAACAAACAGTGAATGAGATGGGAACAGCGTGGAAGGACAAGTTACCCGATGCACTTTGGGCATACCGGACTGCATACAAAACCCCAATTGAAATGTCTCCATATCAACTCGTATATGGGAAGACTTGTCACCTACTTGTTGAACTAGAGTTCAAAGCACACTGGGCTATAAAAAGATGGAATATGGACTTTGAGGCTGCTGGAGAGAATCGACAAATGCAACTATCAGAGCTAGAGGAGTGGAGAGAAAAAGCATATCACAATTCAAAGATCTACAAAGAAAGAGTCAAACAATGGCATGACAAGAAGATCAAGAAGAAAGAGTTCACACTTGGAGATAAGGTATTACTTTTTAATTCCAGGGTAAAGCTCTTCGGACATGGAAAGCTACGAAGCAAATGGGAAGGACCATATAAGGTAATCAATTCATCATCCCATGGAGCAATCACACTTCAAAATAACGAAGGTACGTTATTCAAGGTAAACGGTCAACGTCTTAAAATATTTCTAGAGCCTAATGAAAAATTAGAAGAAATAGACGTAATTAATTTCTACCTTTTAAGTGATTTTTAAGGCCCAGCCACTTTAATTTTACATTTCTGGGCCATGCATATGTTTTTTGGGGTATAGAATCTTCTAGAAACGAGTACGCAGAAGAGGCCTGGCAGAGGAGAGAAGGCCAGGGCGGGCGCCCTAAGGCCTAGGGCGGCCGCCCCACTCCTGTAAGCTCTCGCCACCGCCTTTCGCTCACTCGAACATTCTAGTCTCCCTTATCCAATAAACCTTACAGAACACTTATCCAACCATTTTTCCGCGAGATTTGCTCCGTAGATGCTTCTAGAGGCCGTTTTCCACCCCTATATAAACAACCCCCTGACGTCAGCCATCATCATCATTCAATCTTTCCCTTAGCTCTCGCTTAGAAGCCAGCTAGCTCTCTTTGCTCCCATGGCCAGCAACCGCAACATCGAGAGGAGGATGGTCCCCTACGGATCCAACCTCGACAAGCTCCCGAAGGAAGACCCAGATGCCAAGGCCTTAGTTGTCGTCCACGATGAGCTCCCTCTCGCCACCATTCCACCAAAGCAGCAACACCACAACAGATCCTACTATGCCCAGTCTGTCCTCCCAGCACTGCCGCAACCGCTCCTGCTAAAAGGGCCAAAAGAAGAGCCCATCATCAAGGTACCTACCAGCACCAAGGTTCTTCCTCCAAGACCCAAGGAGAGGGTCATAGGAGTGAAGACCCATCGAAATGGAGAGCTCAACCACATCAAGTACACAACCGAGGAGGAACGTCCCTACTTCGAGGGAATCCGGGCTCCTAAAGTCAAGTTCGTGCCACCGAAGGACGCCCCGAAGCACTCCCTCAATTCCTTCGAGTCATCTCCCAAGCGCCGCAAAACCGTAGCTGACCTAGAGAAAGACTTCCATGCTAGAGATGATACAATCATCAATATCCAAACCACTCTAAGCTTTCTCTCTAGGCAGATCACAAACCTGAACACCACCACAGGAAACCTTAGGAGCGACGTAGATGAGCTTAATAAGAAGATGAAGTATTTAGAACGTCGCTAGATTCTTTAGTTAGTTTTGAGACTTGATTAGATCCATTAGCTAGTATTAGTTCGATTCATTTCCCTTGTAATACATGTCTCAGAATAAATAATAAATAAAGAGCATTTCTATTATTTTTTGTATCTTGCTTGTCTCCATTTTGTATTCAAAAGAAAACAGGAAACAAGTATGGGGGAGACCCCCAATGACGAGACAAACAGATTCAACCGCAACGATCAAATATTTCAGAAACAAACAGAGTAACAACCGCAGTACAGGTATAAAAGGAATCTTTCTATTATTGATGTCTCAACCTTAAGCTTATGTTTTAACCATCCTTTTCTCGAGGACAAGTAAAAGCCTAAGTATGGGGGAGCTTGTTGACACCTCTTAAGTATCAATTCTAAGTGTCAACTAAGCAGAAGAAAGGATATATTTGCAACACACTACCTAGATATAGGGTTTTAACTGACAGAATTCCACGAGTTTTGGTGTTTATCTGTTTCTGCAGGGAGACAACTGCAAAAGAGCAAAATAGGCCCACATGTAAGGATTACATAGACACATAACACCTCCGCACGAAAAAGAATAATCTAGAAGGGTCAAGAAGGCTCGGGAAGAAACTAGAGGCCAAATGGGCCCAGGGGCAGGGCGCCCACCCTAACCCCTGGGGCGGCCGCCCTAGGTCAGGCTCCAATGGGCCTCTGCCTTCTGGGGCCACTCTCCACCGCCTTTGAGGTTACATCTAAACCATCCATTAAGGTCGGTTTGATCCGACGGCTGACGATCATTTGAGGGGGCTATATAAGGAGGACCCCTGCCCCCTAGCTAAAGGCAATCCATAATCTATTATTCATTTGTATATTTTCCAGATAGGATTCGTCAGAGAAGATCCCTCAAAGGTCTATTCTCTAGGGCTTAGCATACATGTGAGATTAGAGTTTACTCTTCTAGATTGAGAGAGTTAGAGTGGAGGTGTGGATTGGAGGAAGCCCGACTTGTCGGTGTCTCCTCTCCAGTTTGTATCGACGGGATCAAGACTCCTAACCCGAGGCTTGCTCCTAGGATTTCTTCGGTAATTCGACTTCTAATTCTAGTAAGTTCCCTATTTATTATTCTTTGGTTTGTGAGTTTACTTTATTCTCTTCGCGTAGAGAGTAGGGTAATCATCTTTAGCGTAAACGTGATGTTTGGGCTAGGATACTCATAGATATCCCCTATCTAGCCGGATCTGTGGTAGTAGCTCGGAAAGTGACAATTCCGTAGATACCTTTGGAACCCACAATCCCGTTAGAAGGACCGATAGGGTTTCATAGGCCGCGTGTTAAGCATCCTCTGAGGTGTCTCTTCTCATGACGGTTCTCCCCAATAGAATAATAGATCATATCTTATATAGACTAGAACGAGACTACAGTTGCGAACTTCTCTAATCGCTTATATCACGATCACCTTGTTTGTAGCCTAAGGGTTACTAGCATAGATTTGGTTAGTCAGATGCACCCTTTCTCCATGCGGAAAAACAAATAACGATACTCTGGACTATCTCCCGGGTGAAGTGCTCACTGGTATCCGTGCGCTTGCGGATTACTTCCTAGTGATTTCTCTGTCTGCGTTAACAAATATCAACACACACATAATCCACAGTCCAAAACCTTGTGTGGTGCTAAATGAAGATGATAGTAGTACGGCTCAAGATGTTCCTAATGATGACTACAATGGGCCTAATGTTCGTAAGCCGACATCTGGGCACAAAGGTTATAAACAAATATCTACACACAAAAGCAACCAAGTCTGCAACTAGGTTACATGCTATGCATCTTTGAAAAGAAATGCTGGATCTGTTTGTAAGAAGAAAAGGAAGAAATTCACTAACTTATCTAATATTTCAGATCTTAAATTTTGTCAAAGAAAGCCAAAAAAGACTAGGCGGTTATCAGAACTCATAGGTACTCACCAGGTAGGTGGTTCTGCGGATACTATTGAAGTTGACCATGCAAACATTGTTGATCTATGTGAGGATGATAAAAGCAAAATGCCATTTGAGGTAGTAAATAATAAGGACACTACTGCTAGCAATCAGAAAGTGGGTGGAACACAATCAAAGTTGTCAATAACATTGTGAATCACATAGGAGTAGACAAGGTTGATGGTAGATCTTCTCTAATGAACTAGATAAATAAAGACGCATAATACGAAAAACAGAGCAGAGAAAACAGACCTAGGATACAAGAATCTTGATTCATCTGCTGTCTCAAACTCTAGTCCAGTAGTCAATATGTAGTTACTTCTTGTTGGGATCTGGTCTAGGAAAAGGTGATATCTACTAGCAATGCCAAGCATGGGAATAGAAAATGCACAGAATAACAAACTGGACCAAAATATGCAGAATGTGGATGACCTGTGCCAAAATGAATCAGGGAACTTGAAATAAAGAGCAAAATCCTATAGAATATGTAAATATATTATTAAATTTATTATCAACTTTACCTAGTTTCTCTTATCTGAATTAAGGACCTTTGTGCAGCATATGATTTGTATTTCCTTTTCTCTTTGTGACATTTGTGTCTATCTTTGTTCATACTCTCTATTGTCTGCACTACTTGAATTGTGGCACTTTCCTTGTGCCATTCGAGTTCACCAGTTTGCTCACTGGCATATAAACTAGTTATTTATGTTTATACCACTAGAACTTGTGTGTAGGGCTATAGGTGGTTTGCCACACAAATCCCAGTGTCATAAAGTGCTTTTAGATATTCACCCTTTTGCTAGAGAGCAAACATTTGATGATTAGTGAATGCATATATTATTAGTATTATTGATGATTGATGCTTTTATGAGGGGTTGTGTTTCTCTGCTTCAGAAGAAGGATCCTAAACTTTGCTCTCTTCGTATTTCCTATAACCAACAATAGTGTGGTGAACACAATAATAACTTATTTCTAGTTTAAATGAAAAGGCATTATCGAAGGAATTGCGCAAAATGTCTGGATAGAGTGAAAAATTTAGGCCCCACAATGACATATGAAATTGTCTTAATACAACAGGATGGAACTAATGATGGTTGTTCTATTTCAATAGTTTGGACTTTGCTTAATAATTTTTATTCTAGAAGACTATTTGCTTGGTCGCGATAATCATCTCAAGCGAATGATTGATCAACCCATTCAAAGAGTACCCAAGAATGCAATTCAAAATGCAATTCTACTTCTAGCAACAGAGTAGATAATGCAGTAAATGTTCTAGCCACATTAGTTGAAGAAAATTGTTTTGGACACATTCAGTGAAAAAGTGTTCCAGCAACAGAAGTTGTGGCAGGCTTGGTGAGGTCCTAGTCAGTACGATTCTTTGTATACAATAAGCTATTATGACAGTATATCCTCATATTTTCGGAGCTGTCCCAATAATATTGATGTATCAACAAATATCCTGAATGATGTCTCCATGGATGTCAGCAATTTACCTGATGATTTTGCTTAAATGATATCAAGCATAGAAGAAAATGGCACACATAATCCACATAGTCCAAAACCTTGTGTGGTGCCAAATGAAGATGATAATAGTACGGCTCAAGATGTTCCTAATGATGACTACAATAGGCCTAATGTTTGTCAACCGACATCTGGGCACAATGGTTATAAACAAATATCTACGCGCAAAAGCAACCTAGTCTGCAACTAGGTTACACGTTGTGCATCTTTGAAAAGAAATGTTGGATCTGTTTGTAAGAAGAAAAGGAAGAAATCCACTAACTTGGCTAATATTTCAAATCTCAAATTTTGTCAAAGAAAGCCAAAATAGAAGAGGCGGTTATCAGAACTCATAGGCACTGACTAGGTTGGTGGTTCTGCAGATACTATTGAAGATGACCATGCAAACATTGTTGATCTATGTGAGGATGGTAAAAGAAAAATGGCATTTGAGGTAGTAAATAGTAATGACACTACTGTTAGCAATCAGAAAGTGGGTGGAACACAATTAGAGCTCTCAATAATATTGTCAATCACATAGGAGTAGACAAGGTTGGTGGTGGATCTTCTCTAATGAACTAGATGAAAAACACTCATAATAAGAAAAACAGAGCATAGAAAACGGACCCAGGATACAAGAATCTTGATTCCTTTGTCTCAAACTCTAGTCCATATGCAGTTGCTTCTATTGTTGGGGATCTAGTCTAGGAAAAGGTGATATCTTCTAGCAGTGCCAAGCATGGGAATGAAAACGCACAGAATAACAACCTGGACCAAAATATGCAGAATGTGGATGACCTATGCCAAAATGAATTAGGGAACTTGAAATGGTTGTTTTCAAATGAAAATCAATGATTTTGCTAAAGAGAAAGGTACTGCCAACTACAATTCCCCATTATGAGAACACTGAGAATAATACTATAAATACAAGTGTGCTGAGGTCTCATGATTTGACTCAAATGGAATTTGAAGCCACTATTCAGAGATGTCCAACAAAGGTATGAATAAATAAAGAACAAAATCCTATAGAATATGTCAATAGATTATTACATTTATTATCTACTTTACCTAGTTTCCCTGATCTGAATTAGGGACCTTTGTACATCATATGATTTGTATTTCCTTTTCTCTTTGTGACATTTGTGTCTATCTTTGTACATACTCTCTATTGTGTGCACTACTTGAATTGTGGCACTTTCCTTTTGTGAGGGGTTATGTTTCTCTGCTTCAGAAGAAGGATCCTAAACTTTGCTCTCTTCAAGTTTCCTATAACCCACAATAGTGTGGTGAACACAATAATAACTTATTTCTAGTTTCAATGACAAAGCATCATCGATAGAATTGCGCAAAATGTCTGGATAGAGTGAAAAATTTAGGCCCCACAATGACATATGAAATTGTCTTAATACAACAGGATGGAACTAATGATGGTTGTTCTATTTCAATAGTTTTGACTTTGCTTAATAATTTTTATTCTAGAAGACTATTTTCTTGGTCGCAACAATCATCTCAAGCGAATGATCGATCAACCCTTTCAAAGAGTGCCCAAGATTGCAATTCTTCTTCTAGCAACAGAGTAGATAATGCAGTAAATGTTCTAGCCACATTAGCTGAAGAAAATGTTTCGGACACATTCATTGAAAAAGTGTTCCAACAACAGAAGTTGTGGCGAGCTTGGTGAAATCCTAGTTAGTATGATTCTTTGTATACAATAAGCTATTATGACAGTATATCCTCAGATTTGCGGAGCTATCCCAATAATATTGATGTATCGACAAATATCCTGAATGATGTCTCCATGGATGTCAGCGATTTACCTGATGATGTTGCTCAAATGATATCAAGCATAGAAGAAAATGGCACACATAATCCACATAGTCCAAAACCTTGTGTGGTGCCAAATGAAGATGATAGTAGTACGGCTCAAGATGTTTCTAATGATGACTACAATGGGCTTAATGTTCGTCAATCGACATCTGGGCACAATGGTTATAAACAAATATCTACGCACAAAAGCAACAAAGTCTACAACTAGGTTACACGCTGTGCATCTTTGAAAAGAAATGTTGGATCTGTTTGTAAGAAGAAAAGGAAGAAATCCACTAACTTGGCTAATATTTTAGATCTCAAATTTTGTCAAAGAAAGTCAAAATAGAAGAGGCGGTTATCAGAACTCATAGGCACTGAACAGGTTGGTGGTTCTATAGATACTATTGAAGATGACCATGCAAACATTGTCGATCTATGTGAGGATGATAAAAGCAAAATGTCATTTGAGGTAGTAAAATAATAATGACACTACTGTTAGCAATTAGAAAGTGGGTGGAACACAATCAGAGCTGTCAATAATATTGTGAATCACATAGGAGTAGACAAGGTTGATGGTGGATCTTCTCTAATGAACTAGATGAAAAACACTCATAATAAGAAAAATAGAGCATAGAAAATAGACCCAGGATACAAGAATCTTGATTCCTCTATTGTCTCAAACTCTAGTCCATATGCAGTTGCTTCTATTGTTGGGGATCTGGTCTAGAAAAAGGTGATATCTACTAGCAATGCCAAGCATGGGAATGAAAACGCATAGAATAACAACCTGGACCAAAATATGCAGAATGTGGATGACCTGTGCCAAAATGAATCAGGGAACTTGAAATGGAGGTTTTCAAATGAAAAATCAACAATTTTGCTAGAGAGAAAGGTTCTGCCAACTACAATTCCCTATTATGAGAACTCTAAGAACAATACTATAAATACAAGTGTGCTCAGGTCTCATGATTTGTATCAAATGGAATCTGAAGGCAGTATTTAGAGATGTCTAACAAAGGTATGAATAAAGAACAAAATCCTATAGAATATGTAAATAGATTATTACATTTGTTATCAACTTTACCTAGTTTCCCTGATCTGAATTAGGGACCTTTGTACAACATATGATCTTAATTTCCTTTTCTCTTTGTGACATTTGTGTCTATCACTCTATCTTTGTCCATACTCTCTATTGTGTGCACTAATTGAATTGTGGCACTTTCCTTGTGCCATTTGAGTTCACCAGTTTGCTCACTGCCATCTTGTTGACACAAAAAGCGTCAGGATCTGCGAACACCTCGGGCTTATACCCGAAATTCGATATCCGGAGGCGTGCCAGTCGATTTGACCAGTTAATCGACAAGGACGATAACTAAAACAAGATTCAATCTAGACAACGACGATACACACGGATGCTGAGATTGAGGCTTGACCAGGACAACTAGAGCAGAGCTGAACGAGACAACAGCGATGCGCTCGGATGTCAAAGCTCAGAGATACTCCCACGCGGAACTTGCAAGGGTTTGACGGAGATCAAGGTGATGCAGCCCGTCGAAGCTTGAAGAACTCGTTGATAAGCTATAACTAATGCAATAAAGGGTAAATTGCGATAAAAGTAGAATAAGAATAAAATTGATTTGTTTGATATTGGATTGATATACTACACGCAGCCCTTGGGCACATATTTATACTCCCGCATGGAGAGTTGTACAAAGACATGACTCGTATCTTTCCTAAAACAAACCCCTAACTTTAAGGAAACTGACTCGCGCAGGAGTCGGATCTAAAATAACAATATTATTTTCCTAAACAAACACACCAATTTTAAAGGAAAATAAACGACTCATGCAAGAGTCGGACTCAAACTACTATAATAATACTGGCATAAAATCACCAGTTTCCTTATGCCTCGCCTTCGATGAAAACTTTCCATCGGCAGATCCCTTCAATCCGCGACCTCCTTCTTTGGCCACCGGTAGTCCTCTGCTGACATCAAACGCTAAGTCACCCTGTACTCATCGGCACCCCATGCTCATCGGCATTGGCAACACTTCTCGATCAGCAACCTTGTACTGGTAACTTGTCTTCACCAATCAATCCCATCAGCAATCGGCATTGGCAACATCTCCTCATCGGCAATCGGCATCAGCTTCTCATCGGCAATCGGCAACAGCAACTTTACAGCCCGGGCGACTTGACTTCACCAATTAACTTATCGGCAAGAATCACCGAGCCTCCATCGGCAACTCACTTAGTCTTTTCACAGCACACTTCCATCGGCAATACTGACCCATGACTTCCCGATGCCGATGGAAAACGGCTGCCGATCGACACAAGCCCTAGCTCATTTGACACGTGCCAAAAAACGGTGTCAACACATGCCCCCCAGTTTCGGAGTGTATAATACTTTACGCGCCGAAATTCTCTCTACTGTAGCCGTTACTGTAGCCATTATCTTCGAGATAACTGCACGACTTCCTCGATCCCCCGCGCGCGGAAACACAATTTATTAATAAAATCCCTCGATTATAGCACAAACAGTTGCAAATCTGACAATACCTCCTTGATTGTCGCGCGCATCTACCGCAGGCCTCTCCACATTCCTGCACAGTGTAAACCGAAATCCCAAAATACCCCTGAGTCAATCTGCCTTTTTACCCTGAGTCCACTTTCACTTTCACATCTGCCTTCATCTTCAACCTCCAGCGGTGCCTCCGAAGAACCCGAGCTCAAGCAACAGCATTTTTTCCGCAAGCCAAGCACGACCCGCAAGAACTCCTTAGCTCCAATGGCGATCCAAGTCGACATTCCTAAGGTAAATCCACTTTCCTCCTCATCCAATCTCCTGCTAGTTCCTTTCCCGCATGAATCCAGAATCTTCCCCTTTCCTTTTCTGATTCTTTCTTTTCTTTTCTTTTCAAAACCTAGGAACTGTACAACAAGGTCTTAATCCCTCTTGATCAGTCCAGTTTCACCTTCTTAGGCCCCATGGGGAATCCGAATCCCAGTTACATAATCAACGCGGAAACCAACCAGACTCCTTTTAGATCTGAATGTTTCGGTTTAGGACTATGGAAGGATGCTTTCCGGTCATGGCCCAAGCCCACCAAAGGGTGGAAGAACTGGTACCTTAGGGTCGCTAGAACACAACAAGTGTATTGGTCAGAGCGCAATTTGGATCAGTGCATCAGGCTCTCCATTGCCGATATGGAGAAAAATGAGAACATGCTGATAGCTGCCTCCTATTTCTGGTCTGACACCATGAACGCTTTCCTTTTCCGACACGGACCAGCCACCCCTACCCTTGCCGATGTACATATGTTGACCGGCCTGGACGTCTCTTCTGCCGATACCTTCACCTTATTCAATAGGAAAGCCGAGTATAAAGTGAACACTCAGAATATCGGTGGCTGGACCGGCTATATCCAGGAGTATCAGAAGACTGGATCGGTAAACCAGAGGGAGCATGCCACTTTCCTGAATATGTGGCTAGAAAAATTCATCTTCTGCGGCAGGGCAGTTGGACCCACTACTATGCATCTTCCGGCAGCCGAACTCCTTGCCGATGGAACAAGACTTCCGCTAGGTAGATATCTCCTTGGATCGGTATACCGCCTTCTTCATCAAGTATCCAAGAAGTTACTGCTAGGCGAGTCCATCGGCAACCTTGGGGGTCCCTGGTGGTTTATCAACATGTGGCTGAACGCACACATGCACAAGGCCCTCCAGTTTGACTTGTTCGCTCAACGATTCCTAAGGGACATATCGGAAGATTACAAATATAAGGATGATGAATCGGCAACTCGCCCTCCACTCAACTTTGGAGAGGCCATTATAGTGCTGCCAGGGACCGATGCCGATGCAGAATAGTTCGGCTTATTCTTTCAGAAATTTTACAACGGAATCCCTGCTTCAGAACAGCTCTGGTGGCCATACGTTGATGAGAACAATCAATTTCCACTGCTGTTCAATCTGACCGATGGGAATGTGCCCCAGAATCAAACAATCATGAAGGACAGTATTGTGCCCCGGGCCATTCCAGTCAATATCTTCGGATCTGGGAAGAATGCCCCTCCATCCTTTGAGTTCTACTACCCATCGACAGCGGCGAGAAAATTGGCATTCGACCAACTGCCGATCAAACTTTGCTACTCCAAGGCGCTATAGACTGGAACAAAGTTGTCAATCTTCCTCCTAATGTCGATATGTCAGACATTGATCTGTCTTCCTGGTCACCAACTTTCTTCATCACGAATGAGTATAAGTCCTGGTGGCAAGAATGGAGGTATCAATTGTTTGCCAAGTCATCGCACTACTATCAGAATATAATTGACGTCAATCACGTCATTCCCGACGATGCGGTAAGTTTTTCATTCCAATGCATTCCTCATCATTTTATTCTTATCATCGGCATCTGACCCCTTTATACTCAACAGGTTGACGATCCAATTCCCCAGATGAGCAGGAGTGGCAAGCCCTTTAATCTCCGGATGATGAACCCCATCTCACTCATTGGCAATAAGGCCCCCACGCTAGCTGCCCTCACCCCTTAGCAGGTACCCACACCGACGCCTGCAAAAACCAAGGCTACATCGGCCGCTGCTGCTGCCCCTGATGCGGGTGTTTGCAGTAAACTCATCTTCACTCATACCAATTACATATTGTTTCATCGGCAACAAGTGACTTTGTATAACTTATATTAATATTTTTAGGCAATGAGGTCATCGGCAGCTGCTCCAAGCACACAAGCATCTCCAAGTCCTGCTGCTGATGCCCCCTAGTCTTCATCGAAACGGGCTGGATCTCCCGCTGCCGCACCTAGGAAGAAAAGGCGTCTGAGGCTGGCTACCCCATCTTCACCATCGGCTCCAGTTGCACCACCAACCGCCGATGCGCCAGTGGCAGGACCGTCATCGGTTCCAATCCCTGATCATCTACTAGATGACATCCCCGATCAGGAGACAACTCCATCCGCTACAGCAGCGGAGGCGACATCGGCATCGGCACCACCAGCCGAAATTCCCGATGAGAGAACGGTGTCGCCACCACAAGAGCCAGCCACTACATCGGAAGCGACGCCAGCAACAACGCCACCAGCACCAACGGTGTCAACTGCTTCCCCAGCAGAGGCTCAGTCATCGGCAACTGCTGCCGATCTCCAGGATGAGGTCGGACCATCCACCATGCCAAGTCCCAGGCAAGAAATTCGCTTCAAGATGGTAAGTCAGTTACCTAAAAATTCATAGTATAATCTTACGATCAGCACATTTTAACTTCTTCTTTTTCAGGCCCAAGACTCCCCAGATAGCCTCTTTTCCTTCGGCCTCAACCTCCAGGACGAAGATGAACACCAAGGCCCCGCTCGAGCAGACAACTTGTTCTCTTTTGCTATCAATATTCCCGATGAGGACGAGGACGAGGAAAGCTCTGCTCCAACCTTATCGGCAGAGGCCAAATCCAAGCTTGAAGCACTGCTCTCTCTGCTGCAGCAAGATACATCTCAGCTAGTCCAGGACTCAACTGCGGCAAGGGCAGCCTTCAAAGATATCCAAGGCCAACTACCTGCCGATGCAGAAGAAATCCTCCTCCAAGCAGCCTTCCTTGAGAGCCGCCGACTGCAATACCAACGGGTTTCAAGCCGTATTGCCAACAGGAATGCTCAATCCAAGCTTACGGAAGAAATGCTTAGATTTAAGCAAATTGCCAATGAGAAGCACAAGAACATCGGCCAAGTAGAAGCTTCTGGCACTAATCTTGAACAGGCATTCATCCAACTATCGGCAAGAAAGGAAGAGCTGCAAGCTGAGCTAAGAAAGGTTGAAGAATCCTTGAATGCAGTCAGCCAGAAGAGAGCCCAACTTCCGGACACCATCAAAGCTCTGCGACAAGAGAGGGACAGCAATGCCCGACAAGCCATCACTCTAAAGAAGAAGATCAAGTCGGTTGAAGGATCTGCCGATGAGGATGCTAGGGAGATAGCAGAAATAGAACAAATTCGCCTGCGTGCGATATCAGTTATCCAATCCCTATTGTAATTTGTTAAATCCCATCACATCGGCAAATGTACTCAACAATACTTGATTTTGGTTCTGTAATATAACATCAGCACGCTTTTACCGACGCTTATATAACTTTCTCTTTCATCGGCATTCAAACGAGTACGTTATGCGTCCACCCAAATACTAGGGTAATATTTTTTCAAGTATTTACTATTAATTGCTCTAGAGAATGCAACTCCTTCGAGAGTTTCTAGAATATAAGCATTGCCAGGAGCAGATTGTTTTATCCGATAAGGACCTTCCCAATTAGGAGACCATTTTCCAAACTTAGAACTCTTAGTCCCAATCGGTAAAATCAACTTCCAAACTAAATCGCCATCGGCAAACTCCTTTACCTTTACTTTCTTGTCATACCATCTGGCAACTCTCTTCTTATTCTCCTCAATGCTAATCAATGCCCTCAACCGATGACCTGCTAAATCCTCTAACTCATCTTTCATTAGAGTAGCATAATCATCAGTCGTCAATTGATCTTGGAAAGATAATCGCCTAGAGCCAGTTTTAATTTCCCAAGGCAGGACAACATCGTGTCCATAGACCAACTGATATGGCGAGACCTTGGTTGCACCATGACAAGCCATCCGATATGACCACAAGGCTTCGTTTAACACCACATGCCACCTTCTAGGGTTTTCTTCAATCTTGCGCTTTATAAGCTTAATAACTCCCTTATTAGTCGCCTCAGCCTGACCGTTGGCTTGAGCATAATAAGGAGGAGAGTTTAACACCTTGAACCCCATACTAGCAGCAAGCTCATCAAACTCTCCCGATGTGAACATGGTTCCCTGATCGGTAGTAATAGTTTGAGGAATACTGAATCGGTAAACAATGTGTTCTTTAACAAAATCCACCATGTTTGCCGATGTCACCTTCTTCAAAAGAATCGCCTCAACCCATTTAGTGAAGTAATCGGTAGCAACAAGTATAAACTTATGCCCCTTACTCGACGGCGGATAAATTTGGCCGATGAGATCAATAGTCCATCCTCTAAACGGCCAAGGCTTGATTATAGGATTCATTGCCGATGCAGGTGCCCTCTGGACATTACCAAATTTCTGACAATCCTGACACCCTTTGAAATAGTCGAAGCAATCTTCAAGAATTGTCGGCCAATAATATCCATTCCGCTTAATCATCCACTTCATCTTGAATGCCGATTGATGCGCTCCACACACACCTTCATGGATTTCACCCATCAACTCTTTTGATTCCTCTTTACCAAGGCACCTGAGTAAAACTCCATCAATCGTCCGATAATATAGTTCATCGTCGAGGAGCACATACTTAGTGGCTTGAAACCTCAAACGTCTTTCAACCTTCTTAGACGGTTCCTTAAGTAATCGGCAATTTCACTTTTCCAGTCATCGGCAACCATTACCGATGCCATGACTTCTTGAATCGGCTGATATCCTGAAGCGTTCTGTGCTAACCGATTGGCCTCTTCGTTATGCAATCTAGGAATATGCTCCAGGCGGTATTCTTTGAATTCTTTTAATAATTGCAAACACCTCTCATGGGTTGCAATTAAAGCTTCACTTCGGCATTCATATGTCCCAATCAACTGGTTGATTACCAACATAGAATCACCGAAGATTTCAACAGCATCGACACGTACTTCCCTGAGTAATTCCAACCCCTTAAGCAAAGCCTGGTACTCAGCCTGATTGTTTGTTGAAGTAGCAACAATCGGCAATGAAATTTCATACTTCCGTCCTCGGGTGAAATCAAGAGAATACCGATGCCTACTCCATCTTTGCACGTAGACCCATCAAAGAATAAAGTCCAAGGAGCAATCTCCACAGAGCTTACCACATTGCAATGTTGAGTAACAAAATCGGCCATCACCTGACCCTTAACAGCCTTAGCCGATTCATACCTTAGGTCAAACTCTGAAAGTGCCAAAATCCACTTACCGATTCGTCCACTTAATATCGGCATTGACAACATGTACTTAACCACATCATCTTTGCAGATAACAGTGCATTCAGCCGACAATAAATAATGCCTCAATTTAATGCAAGAGAAATATAAACATAAGCATAATCTCTCTATGGCCGAATACCTGGTTTCAGCATCCACCAACCTTCTGCTCAGGTAATATATTACACGTTCCTTCCATTCAAATTCTTGAATTAAGGCTGATCCGATAACACCGTCATCGGCAGACAAATACAATATGAAAGGCTTCCCGTGTTGAGGTGGAACTAAGACTGGAGGGTTTACCAGATATCTTTTGATCTCCTCCAAAGCCAACTGATGTTCTTCTTTCCATGTAAATTCTTGATCGGCTTTCAATTTTAACAATGGGCTAAAGGATATAATCTTACCAGATAAGTTAGATATAAATCTTCTGATGAAATTAATCTTGCCGATCAAGGACTGCAGCTCATTCTTGTTTGTAGGAGCAACCACTTTGTTAATTGCATCAATAGATTTTCTACCGATCTCGATGCCTCTTTGATGCACCATAAAGCCCAAAAATTGACCTGCCGATACACCAAACGCACACTTATTAGGATTCATCTTCAACCCATGCCCCCTTGTGCATTCCAATATTTTCTGCAAATCGGCAAGATGCTTTTCAAAATCCCCGGACTTAACCACCACATCATCAATGTAGATTTCAACTATCATGCCGATATACTTATGAAAGATGAAATTCATTGCTCTCTGATAAGTAGCACCGGCATTCTTTAAGCCAAAAGTCATGACAACCCACTCAAATAAACCGACATGACCTGGACATCTGAAAGCAGTCTTGGATATATCTTCTTCAGCCATGAATATCTGATTATACCCGGCATTACCATCCATGAAGCTAATGACTTGATGTCCAGCAGCAACATCGATCAGCAGATCGGCAACGGGCATCGGGTAGCCATCCATCGGCGTAGCCTTGTTAAGATTCCTGAAATCAATACAAACACAAAGTTTTCCATTTTTCTTATATACAGGAACCACATTAGAAATCCATTCGGCATATCGGCATTGCCGAATAAATCCAGCTTCGATTAACTTTGTAATCTCAGCCTTGATGTCGGGTAAAATAGTAGGATTGCATCGGCGCGCAGGTTGCCGATGTGGTTGGAAACCAGACTTAATGGGTAACCGATGTTCAACTATCGATCGGTCTAAACCAGGCATCTCTGTATAATCCCAAGCAAAACAATCTTTATATTCCTTTAATAAAATGGTTAACTGTTGTTTACATTGGGAATCTAACTTAGCACTAATGAAAGTAGGCCTAGGTTTACTACCATCGTCGATGTCGACCTCGAGTAAATCATCGGCGGACGTGAAGCCCTGTCCCAGTTTTCCGTCGTCAGCGAACCGATCCATTAAAACTCTTCTTCAGAACCGACTGCTTGGATCGGTGTAATACGGTAATCGGTAACTTTGAGAAACTCTTTGTCCCAAGCTTCACCGGATATGCACCTGGTCTGCTCATAAGTTTCCGATTCTGCCGATGCAACAGTAGATGGGGCTTCACTTCGGACGACTTCAATTCTGTCCCCGATCCATTGTACAAGGCTCTGATGCATGGTGGAAGGAATGCAACAATTGGCGTGGATCCAGTCCCTTCCGAGGAGCAAGTTGTAAGTGCCTTTGCCACTGATTACAAAAAACGTTGTCGGCAAAGTTTTACTGCCGATGGTTAAGTCAACACATACGGCTCCCATAGCTATCGACACATTGCCTTCAAAGTCCTTGAGCTTCATGTCGGTCTTGACTAAGTCTTGGTCGCCCTTCCCAAGATTTCTAAACATGACATATGACATTATATTGATCGACGCACCGTCATCTACCAGCATTTTTGTCATAGGCTGTCCATCCACTTTACCCTTGACGAACAGAGCCCTCAGGCGCTGCCTCTCGTCATTGGCAGGCTTCTCAAAGACGGCTGCCATTGGATCTAGCACCAATTGTGCCATCTCAGCAGTCTCCTCATCATCGCTGACAGGTGCCATGAACTCCATCGGCAACATAACGACCATATTGATTTTTGCCGATGGATCCCTGCCCTTGCGCTTTGGCCTCCACTGCTTCTCCCTTGAAGGATCCTCACTATCATACAAGTCATTTCGACATTCGCGCTGGATCCTTCTCTTCTGAGTCTTGGTCAGACCCTTAGGGCACCACTGAGGAAGCTTGGTTTTCCAGACAGGCTGGTGTTGCTTTCCACCGCTTGCATCGGTAGTCCTTCCGATGTTGGGATCTCTGGAGAATATTTCTTCATCAGGCACCCTTGCATTGGCCATCTCCTCCAGCTCCTCTTGATCAACACGCCTGCCAAGCCTGTCATGGGCACTGAGCTTGCCCCCCAGTCGGTCATGTGCCGATCTCTTCTCCCTGAGCGGCTTAGCGTACCTGGGTGCCGATCATCAAAACAAGGTTTCTTACCTGACCGATCGGCGGCGTAGTATCCATTGCACTCGGGGCAATTATCGGCAGTGGGCAGCTTGATGCCTTCTTTCCAACAGTGGACGAAGAAGGGACACTTCCAGTGGTCCTTATGCCGAAGCCACTCCTGGTGCTCCTCTTCCTCTTGCCGATATCGCTCTTGCCGATAGTTTCGCCTTGGCTGCTTATGCGTGATTACAACACCAGGAGCCCTGTTGGCACTGCTACCTTCATCGGCAACCTTCTTGCCCTTTCCGTCATCGGCAAACCTCCTTTCATCATGCTCAGTTACTCGATGGTTAGGATCTACCAATGCCCTCTTCCTGGCAGCTTCCGATGTCAGCACTTTGGTCTTTCCACTAGTTTCCACCATATTATTTGGAAACGGGTGCTGATCAATCTTCATTGATTTCTGGACTCTGGAATTTTCGAACTTGATGCATCCAGATTCAATCTCTGACTGCAACTGCTGCTTGAATACCTTGCAGTCATTGGTACTGTGAGAAGTCGCATTATGCCATTTACAGTACCTGATTTTCTTGAGCTCTTCGGCCGATGGAATTACTTGGTTGGGCGCCAGCTTGATTTGCCCTTCTTGAAGTAATAAGTCAAACATCCTATCGGCCTTGGTGATGTCAAAGGTGAACCTTTCGGTTTCTTTCTGGCCGAACGGATAAGACACAAATTTCTTATCCTTCACCCATTCAGTCGCACTGACGTTTAGCTCTTCATCCGACCCAGAATCTTCCTCCTGCCCGATGAAGGTTACCTTATTGTTCCAAGTCTTCCTGGGTTCAAAGGTTTTAGTATCTTGATCGGCAATCCTTTGCACCAGATGACTCAGGCTTTCAAACTCCTAAGACGCGTACTTGTCCTTGATGTGCAGCAGTAATCCTTGGAAGGCCAAATCTGCCAATTGCCGATCATCAAGCACCAGGCTGTAGCACTTGTTCTTCACGTCTCGCAGCCTCTGAACAAAGCTTTCTACCGATTCATCGTTGCGTTGCCTCATCTTGACCAAATCAGTAAGCTTCTTCTCATATATGCCAGCGAAGAAGTATTTATGAAATTGCCTCTCTAGATCGGCCCATGTGATTACAGAATTTGGAGGCAGCGATATGAACCATGTGAATGTCGATCCAGACAATGATGAAGAGAACAATCTCACCCTCAATTCCTCCCTGCTGGCAGCTTCTCCGCACTGGATAACGAAGCGGTTGATGTGCTCCATTGTTGATGTGTCGTCTTGGCTAGAGAACTTGGTAAAATTAGGCACTTTATACCGATTTGGGAGAGGAATCAAGTCATATGCTGGAGGATACGGAGTCCGATAAGAATATGTATTGACTTTAGGCTTAATGCTGAATTGCTCTTTCATAATTTCGGCGATCTTATCGGTCCAATATGCATCCTCCTGTTGCCGACTCATTGGTTGGTTGTTGACTGGTGGAGCCGGCTGATGCGCCTCTTGAAGATGATGCGGAGTAGTCACAGGCGCAGCACCAGTCATCTGAACACTATGCATCGGTTGATTTACCGATGGATAATTTTGCACACTTAGCAGATTGGGTTGATTCATCGTATTCATCGGTTGCTGTACCGATGGTCCGCTCTGAGTGTTTGCTGGGCCTCCATAATGATACATTGACACGCCAGGCTGTTGAGCTGGCGGCTGGTTGGCCCATCCAGGATTATAAATCATCGGCATGTGACTTACCGATGGCTGATAGCTAACTGGAGCGTGTGGCTCTTGTATTCTGGAGCAATCAATCATCAGATTACCTTGATGCGCCAATACTCCAGCTTGAGGATTTGCCACCAGAGGTTGGCTGCCAGCTGCTATAATGTGTTGCATCGGCATAGGACTTACCGATGGTGGCATCAGAGGTATCTTAGGAATTACTTGAAGATCTTCTGATGGCACTTGCACAGTTGGAGAAGGCGCAGATTAATGCATCATAGGGGCCACCGGCTGTGATTGCGTTGCCGATGTCATAGAGCCCTTCCAAGCTGAGCTATCTCCCTGCACCAGATTAGAACCAGCAGATAGATTTGGAGGCATACCGTATCCCCACCAATTAGTGGGAGCTGATTGACTCTGGACAGCAGGTCCTGAAATTGCCGACGCCACTGGATCTGTGTTGAGCTTGATGACGCTGCCAGGGTTCGGTCTTGGCGATGTAGCCACATCGGCAAACGGCTCCACAGGAGTGGAAGACGCCATTGGGGCTGCCGATGGGCTTATAGATGCCGATCCAGGTTGATGATACGCTGGACCAACATATTGCGGTGCATGTCCTTCTTTGAATGATTGCATGACAACATTGTAGACAGTATTGGACAGCACGCTAGAGTGGCTAATTAATGCTTGACTCAAAGCAGAATTGACCATCTCTTGTAACTTACCAGGATTGGCGTCATACGTGACCTGCCGTGGCAACGGCGGATCTTGCTTCTGAATTGCTTCGCCGCTCCTGCTTAGGCTGAAGGATTTTAGATACAATTGTTTGAACTCCTCCATAGCCCGCTCCATGGCCAGCTTCTGATCATCTTTTAGATCAGCCTCGGAGACTTCAATGACGTTCCTCTAGTTAACGTCGGCGTTATCACCCATGATAGATGTATGATTTGTATAATCGAGTCCCACCGGGTGTGCCAAAAGAGGTGTTGACACAAAAAGCGTCAGGATCTGCGAACACCTCGGGCTTATACCCGAAATTCGATATCCGGAGGCGTGCCAGTCGATTTGACCAGTTAATCGACAAGGACGATAACTAAAACAAGATTCAATCTAGACAACGGCGATACGCCCGGATGCTGAGATTGAGGCTTGATCAAGATAACTAGAGCAGAGCTGAACGAGACAACAGCGATGCGCCCGGATGTCAAAGCTCAGAGATACTCCCACGCGGAACTTGCAAGGGTTTGACGGGAGATCAAGGTGATGCAGCCCGTCGAAGCTTGAAGAACTCGTTGATAAGCTATAACTAATACAATAAAGGGTAAATTGCAATAAAAGTAGAATAAGAATAAAATTGATTTGTTTGATATTGGATTGATATATTACACGTAGCCCTTGGGCACATATTTATACTCCCGCATGGAGAGTTGTACAAATACACGACTCGTATCTTTCCTAAAACAAACCCCTAACTTTAAGGAAACTGACTCGCGCAGGAGTCGGATCTAAAATAACAATATTATTTTCCTAAACAAACACACCTATTTTAAAGGAAAATAAACGACTCATGCAAGAGTCGGACTCAAACTACTATAATAATACTGGCATAAAATCACCAGTTTCCATATGCCTCGCCTTCGATGAAAACTTTCCATCGGCAGATCCCTTCAATCCGCGACCTCCTTCTTTGGCCACCGGTAGTCCTCTGCTGACATTAAACGCTAAGTCACCCTGTACTCATCGGCACCCCATGCCCATCGGCATCGGCAACACTTCCCGATCGGCAACCTTGTACTGGTAACTTGTCTTCACCAATCAATCCCATCAGCAATCGGCATTGGCAACATCTCCTCATCGGCAATCGGCATCAGCTTCTCATCGGCAATCGGCAACAGCAACTTTACAGCCCGGGCGACTTGACTTCACCAATTAACTTATCGGCAAGAATCACCGAGCCTCCATCGGCAACTCACTTAGTCTTTTCACAGCACACTTTCATCGGCAATACTGACCCATGACTTCCCGATGCCGATGGAAAACGGCTGCCGATCGACACAAGCCCTAGCTCATTTGACACGTGCCGAAAAACGGTGTCAACACATCTCAACTAGTTATTTATGTTTATACAGCTAGAACTTGTGTGTAGGGTTGTAGGTGGTTTTCCACACAAATTCTAGTGTCATACACACAAATAGCTAGTTTTGGATACCAAGTGAGCAAAGAAGCAAATCCTAAATGACACATACTTTCTTTATAGTATTTAGTATGATATATTATTTTACATTAATGAAAGCAATGGAAAAAACACACTGGTTATTTTTCTTATTTCTCTAGATAGTTGGGTCTTATGAAATATTCATTTTTATTCATCATCACAAGTTTCTCTTGGTAAACATAAGATCAAGAATGGATCTAGCCTCTATAAGCATATATAACCAAAGATAAGAAGGGAAATCCAAAGATGCATGAGAAAAATAATGTGATGGATGGGATCCCCATGGACATTGTTGAACTTCTTACCAGAAATCAACATGAGAGGCGATATATGATTGACACAAATTCTTTGGAAAATAGTCATACTCAACTCGCGATAGCTCCAATTGATTTTGCAAAAATTATTGCCAAGGATGGTCTCATTGATACATCAATAGAGCTTCACAATAATTTTTAGAAATATTTGGCATCAGAAAGTAATAAGTAGAGGTCCTTAGAGCAACTCCAACAGGCTAGCTAAATGTATTCGTGAAGTCGTTTATAGCTATTGTGCTCTAAAAAACCACTCCAATAGCTTGTGTATATTGTTTTCTATTTTACCCAGTTGGCTATCCCATCATTCTCATTGGTCATATTTCCCTAAAGAGTCTTATTTGTTATATGTGTTTTCCAATTTAGCTAGGCTGTTGTAGAACTCTACATTTTAGATGAGCTTTCTATTTTACATAATGGCTAAATCTCACAATTTAGCATCTAATTTTACCAAGTCTCTTGGAGTTGCTCTTACAAGGTCATTCATCATCTAGCATAGAGGCTCCAAATGTGAATCCATAGGATTTACATACATAGAAGATATCATAGTGTCACGTAGCATACAACACTGAGGTTCCCAATGGTCACCTTCTAGAATCACAAATGCAAAATTCATTTTAGGTACACATATTGCCCATCACAAGGTCTTTCATTTGTTCCCTCCAAAGTTATGTGTCCCTGACATTTTAGAGTGTGTCCAAGAACAACAATATTTTAAAAGGGATGAAGAAGTAACCATTGCATGTACCTCACCAATATTTGCACATCATCAACATATTGTTGGAGTGTCCGATCGAAGATAGAGATTTAAGGAGGGGTGAAAGAATCCCACATTACCTTCTTTCCCTCCTTAAATCTCTATCTCCGATCGGGGGAACTTCAAGGAATTCACCAGCACCAACATATGGTTTTCAATTCAGAAACCCACTTCAACAAGCTGATCCAACTCCCATGCATGTGGATGAAGCTTCTAGTAACTATGTAGCTCACCCTCTAGTAATTGTGATTATAGACTACTGCACAAAGGAAGTAGTTAGACAAGTTCAGTCTAGAAGTGTTCCAAACACAACATTAACTATGGAGGCTGGTAGAAGTGTTGCAAGCACATCATTAACTACGGAGGCTCATAGAAGTATTGCAAGCACATCAGTAACTATGGAGGTTGGTACTGGTAGGATGTACGATCGAAGGATCGCTTGACATCCTGGCTTTTACCCAAACAAATCTATGGCTACAACACATCTTTTGAGACTGGTGGATCCATCAATACCGTAAGGCTTCCAAAACTATCAAAGAGCTAACATGAGCTAGATGGAACATCAAACACAAACTCTTGGTCTACAATATGTGCAACCTGATCAGTATAATGTGTCACCCAACACATCATATAGAGGCGAACTAACTGAAAAGGTTCCACTGACACTGCAAGACTTGTCTCGATGTCAGGTCCAGCAAAACTTACATACACCTTTTTGTGCCCTCACCCTCGAGTAGGTGTGCTTAGTTCATTGCTACAGCAGGACATTGCAAATTGGTCTAACAACTATGGGACACAGTCTAGATACAACCTAAGTGTGTCTAAAGGGACAACATTCCTTGTTCATATGGACAAAAGAGAAAACTATGAGACCTTGAACCCAGGATTGTTCTCAACAGGATTGAACGCATTGCGGCTGACTTTTGTTAGCTTTGTTCCCAACCCAAAACATTGATTACCAAGGCATGCTACCAGTCAAGCTTGGACCAGTGGCTAATGGAAAATGATGCATCCTTTGGATAAGCTTGTGAGAAATGATATATGCGTGACTAATAGAAACCCAACTGATTTTACTATAATTAATGACAAGAACAAGTATATGAGAAAAAAAATGAGGTAGAGAGGAGTGTTGTAGTTGGAAAACAGTTAGATTGATACATTTCGCTTTGTCAAGCAATTATCATTTGTAGAGGATAGAGAGAAAAGGCTTTGCTGAATCTTGCTCAAGGTAAATATCATGTCTTTTTCCCATTTTACTGAACCACTTCGATGAAACATCAATGTTTTCTTACTTTAGTTGGATAGTGCATGCAGGTTGTGTGTAAGACGCCGATTCTTTGAAAAACAGTCATATTCCACCCGAGATAGATGCAATTGATTGTGTGGAAATTCCTACCAAGGACAATCCCATTGATACATCAACAGAGCTTGATACTAATTTCTAGGAATGCATGGCATTCGAAAGTAACAAAAGTCCTTACATGGTCATCCATCATCTCGCACCGAGGCTCTAGTGTGAATCTGTAGGATTTACATACACAAGTTATCATAGTGTCATGCAACATCCAGCACTGAGGTTCTCCATTGTCACCTTCTATAATCACAAATGCATAATTCATTTCAGGTACATGCATTACCCGTCACAAACTCTTCCATTTTGTACCCTCCAAAGATAACATTTTAGATTGTGTCCAGGAACAACAATATTTCCAAAGGGACAAAGAAGTAACCATTGTATGTACCTCACCAATATTTACACATCATCAACATATTGCTGAAGTGTTCGATTGGAGCTAGAGAAATAGGGGGATAGGTAATGAGGGATTTTTTCAAGGCAACTTCAAGGAATTCACCAGTATCACCATATGGTTTTCAATTTAGAAACTAGCTTGAAGAAGTGGATCTAGCTCCCATTCATGTGTATGAAGCTTTTAGTAACTATGTAGTTCAACCTCTAGTAATTTTGGATGTAGGCCACTACATGAAGGAAGTAGTTAGCCAGGTTCATCTGGGAAGTGTTCCAAGCACGACATTAACTATGGAGGCTAGTAGAAGTGTTGCAAGCACATCATTAACTATGGAGGCTGGTAGGAATATTGCAAATACATCATTAACTATGGAGATGGAGGCGGGTACTCATAGGTTGTACAATCGAAGGATCACTGGACAACCTGGCCTTTACCCAAACAAACCTATGGCTGCAACACCTCTTTTGAGGCTAGTGGATCCATCAACAGCGTGAGGTTTCACAAACTATCAAAGAGCTAACACGCACCAGATGGAACATCAAACACAAACTCCACACGCAACATGATCAATACAATGTGTCACCCAGCACATCATATGGAAGCCACTTAATTGAAAAGGCTCCGCTGACACTGCAAGACTTATCTCGGCCTCAGGTCCAACAAAACTTGCACATACCTTTGCGCCCTCACCCTAGAGTAGGTGTACTTTGTTCATTGCTGTTGTAGGACATTGAAAAATTGGTCTGAAAATTGTGGGACACGGTCTGGATGCAACCATGATGTGTCTAAAGGGACAATGTAGCTTGTTTATATGGACAGAAGAGGAAACTATGAGACCTTGAACTTAGGAATGTTCTTAGAAGGATGGATAGCCATGTTGTTGGGTTATGCTAGCTCTGCTCCCTACCCAGAACATCCATTGCCAAGGCATGTTACTAGTGGACCTTAGACAAGTGGCTAATAAAAAACGGTGCATCCTTTGGATAAGCTTGTGAGAGAAAGGATATCTGCGCGACTAACAGAAACCCAACCGATTTTACTGTAATTAGTGACAAGAACAAGTATATGAGAAAACTTTGAGGTAGAGAGGAGTGTTGCAGTTGGAAAACAATTAGATTGATACATTTCACTTTATCAAGTGATTGTCATTTGTAGAGGATAGAGGAAGGGCTTTGTTGAATCTTGTGCAAGATAAAATATCATGTCTCTCTTTTTTCCCATTTAACTGAACTACTTTGATGAAATATGAGGATTTTCTTACTTTAGTTGGATGATTCATGCAGGTTGTGTATGCAGACACTGATGGACGCCGTTGTTTCCTCAATGGAGGAGCAACAGGTACCGTACCCAGGTGCAGCCTCCATTATATTGTCTGCAAATGTATATAGGCGAAGAGTTGATGCCGGGTGGCTGTGAAAACCCAAGTAAAGTTTAGTTGTTTTGTACAAGTACAAGAGAGAAACATGTGAGATTGTACTGTGACCATAGAATAGAAATGTTTGAGTATCAAAGGGGATTGTGTGGTTGTGTTGCGTGTAAGGTATATTTCCAAAGTGTAGATTGTATCCAGAAACAATGATATTTCCAAAGGGACGAAGAAGTAACCATTGTATGTACCTCACCTATATCTGCACATCACCAACATATTACTAAAGTGTTCGATCGGAGCTAGAGAAATAGGGGTGGGGGAGAGGTAATGTCGGATTCTTTCAAGACAACTTCAAGGAATTCACCATCATGAACATATGGTTTTCAATTTAGAAACCAACTTGAAGAAGTGGATCTATATCCCATTCATATGTATGAAGCTTCTAGTAACTATGGAGTTCACCCAGTAGTAATTATGACCGTAGACCACTGCATGAAGGAAGCAATTAGCCAGATTCAGCCGAGAAGTGTTGCAAGCATTGCATTACCTATGGAGGCTGGTAAAAGTGTTGCAAGCACATCATTTAACTATGGAGGCTGATAGAAGTATTACAAACACATCATTAACTATGGATGTTGGTACTGGTAGGCTATACGATCGAAGGATCATTGGATAGTCTGGCCTTTACCCAAACAAACATATGGTTGCAACACATATTTTGAGGCTGGTGGATCCATCAACAACGCGAGGCTTCACAAACTATCAAAGAGCTAACACGCACAAGATGGAACATCAAACACGAACTCTCGGTTCACAGTACACGTAGCATGATCAGTACAATGTGTCACCCAACACATCATATGGAAGCCACCTAGTTCAAAAGGTTCCACTGACACAGTAAGACTTGTCTTGGTCTCAAGTCTAGCAAAACGTACATAAACCTTTTTGTCCTCACCTAGTAGTAGGTGTGCTTTATTTTTTTTGCTGGTATAGGACATTGCAAATTGGTCTCCTGGATATAGCCTAGGTCTTTCAAAAGGGACGACATCGCTTTTTCATATGGACAGAAGAGGAAACTATGAGACCTTGAACTCAGGAATGTTCTTAGCAGGATGGAATGCCTTGCAGTTGGGTTCTGCTAGCTTTGTTCCCTACCCAAAACAACAATTGCCAAGACATGGTACCAGTCTAACTTGGACCAGTGTTAGAGGCAAAATGGTGCATCATTTGGATAAGCTTGTGAGAAAGGATATCTGCGTGACTAACAGAAACCCAGCTGATTTCACTTAGTTAGTGACAAGAACAAGTATATGAGAAAACTTTGAGGTAGATAGTGTTGGAATGTGATCTCAGCTAATCTCGAGATTAATTACAAGATCAATTAATCATTAAGTCTCTAATCCACCTACCATATCCAATAGATTAGATTTGTCATGATCGACGGCAACCCTAGATATTCTAGGGTTTGGCCTCCTAGCCCACAACGCATATATAAATAAGAGGCGATGCCCCTGGTGTCTCTATCACATCCATACATGTGAAACAAATCACAAACCAGTCACTAAGGTCCTGGAGGGCCTAGGAAGTCCATCTACCCACATCCAGGTATTGTTGTTGTAGATCAATGTCATCTTCATCAACCAGGAGCTTGACACTAATTTCTAGGAATGTTTGGCATCATAAAGTAACAGAAGTCCTTACAAGGTCATGCATCATCTAGCACCGAGGCTCAGTGTGAATCAGCAGGATTTACATACACAAGTTAGCACAGTGTCACACAACATCCAACACCGAGGTTCTCAATGGTCAATTTCTAGAATCACAAATACATAATTCATTTTAGGTACATGCATTACTAGTCACAAGCTCTTCCATTTTGTACCCTCCAAAGCTAGCATTTTAGATTGTGTTCAGAAACAATGATATTTCCAAAGGAATGAAGAAGTAACCATTGTATGTACCTCACCTATATCTACACATCATCAATGTATTACTAAAGTGTCCGATCAGAGCTAGAGAAATAAGGGGCGGGGGGAGAGGTAATGTGGGATTCTTTCAAGGAAACTTCAAGGAATTCACCATCATCAACATATGGTTTTCAATTTAGAAACCAACTTGAAGAAGTGGATCTATCTCCCATTCATGTGTATGAAGCTTCTAGTAACCGTGCAGCTCACCCACTAGTTATTATGGTCGTAGATCACTACACGAAGGAAGCAATTAGCCAGATTCAACTGAGAAGTGTTGCAAGCACAACATTACCTATGGAGGATCGTAAAAGTGTTGGAAGCACATCATTAACTATGGATGTTGGTACTGGTAGGCTGTACAATCGAAGGATCATTGGATAGCCTGGCCTTTACCCAAACAAACCTATGTTGCAACACATCTTTTGAGGTTGGTGGATCCATCAGCAACCCGAGGCTTCACAAACTATCAAAGAGCTAACACGCACCAGATGGAACATCAAACACAAACTCTCAGTTCACAGTACACGTAGCATGATCAGTACAATGTGTCACCCAACACATCATATGGACGCCACCTAATTGAAAAGGTTCCACTGACACTGCAAGACTTGTGTCGGTCTCAGGTCCAGCAAAACTTGCATAGACCTTTTCATCCTCACCCTAGAGTAGGTGTGCTTTATTCGTTGCTGTTGTAGGACATTGCAAATTGGTCTACTGGATATAACCTAGGTGTGTCTAAAGGGACGACATTGCTTGTTCATATAGACAGAAGATGAGGAAACTATGGAACTCAAGAATGTTCTTAGGAGGATGGAATGCCCTGTAGTTGGGTTCTGCTAGCTCTGTTCCCTACCTGAAGCATCAGTTGCCAAGGCATGATACCAGTCTACCTTTGACCAGTGTCAAAGGGAAAACGGTGGAGAAACATGTGTGGCTATACTATGGCCATAGAATAGAAATGTGTGACTACAAAAGTGGAGCCGTATAGGTCAACTGGTTCTGTCTTTAGGATGCCCTGCCCTAACGAAGCCTTGAAAGAATGGCTGAATATTAGATGAGTTTGGTTCTCCAAAGAGGCAAGTCGTGATAGTATGTTGTTATCAGACGGTGGGGCCTACAGTGTTGCCATTGTTGAGTAGACAAATCAGTCCGAATGATTGAATTGGAGCAACAACTTGTAATGCATGGCAAAGAGGATCTTTGCCAGCAATGGGAAGGGAACCCAGTGGCAGAGGTGTTGCTGGTGTGTCTATAGTTGCTGGCAAAGCAGAACTTGAACCTGAACGATGAAACTGAATCTAGTCGTGACTCCTGCTTGCGTTTAGTTTCAGTTCCTCTGGCTCTGAAGATGTGTGCTTTTGAATGAGTACTGATAGTAATAGAATTGTAGAAAGCGCAGCAGGTTGGAATTCAGAAGCCATCGCGGTGTGAATCGTCAGAAGCGTAGGCTCCACTCAGTGGCAAGCTGAGTGGCCGGTGGCGGATACCTTATAAAAAGGAAGGAAGGGAGCATGCGGCGACGACCACTACGCACCCTGTACCCTCCCCGTCCGCTCGGCCGGCTCGGTCAAACAAGTCAGGTAGCAAGATCGTGGTCCGCTTAGAGCCAAAGCCCACTGTGATCGACGACGCGACACTGCGACATGGCATGGGCGGGGTCCCGGCGGCAGAGCCCCCAGTGTGGATGTCCGCCGCCGCACATAGGTGGCTGGAGAACGCTGGCGCCACGATGGAGGACGCCCCGGACTGGGCCTTCAACGCGTTGCCACTCTCCGACATGCCGCCCTAACTCACAGTGCGTGCGTCTCCCTCGGTCCCATCCTTTTCTTTTCGTCCCTTGAAAAAAGAATTGGATCGTGTGACAAGTTCTTGGCTTGGCTTGGCTTTCCCTTGGTCGGGACGCGGATGGGAATTGGCACACGGGTGCCATCATGGCGGCGACGGACGAAGTGTGCGCCGCGGCCGTCATGTCGGTCGAGGGCATCATCAAGGTCTCCATCCACTACGACACCTCCTACTTCACACTGGCCAAGCTCCATGTACGTACCTCCTACCATATTCTCTCTAATTTCTTTTAGTTTCGCCTTCATTTTCCTCCTCCTTAGCATGCCAAAAGAATTCGTCTTTTTTCCCTTCCCCGACTCTACTATTTGTGTCTTTAACACTCTCAATCAGTGAGAACAGAACACAAGAGGTTTGCTATGTGTGGTGTAGCCACTCCACACAATCCTTTACACACACACACATCATTGGTTAGCGACTTAGCGTTTGGCTACCAGGCGTGTCTTGGTCATCGTCTTCCATGAGACAAGCAATGAATGACGCGTCATTGCCTAGCAATAAGTAGAGGGCATCATGGATGCCAGTCTAGCCTATGCTGGCATCATTAACTATGCAGGCTGCTTGTGACCAAACCATCAGGCTTTCCTAACGACCAACCAGTAGTTCGTAGGGTGAACATGGAGACTGGGGTGATCGAGCAGGTTAGTAGCATTAGTAGTCGCGCCCTTTTCATTAGCCATGTCAGGTGCCTCTCCATCAACGCTGACAAGTTCCCATCCATCCAAGGCGGTTGTGTCTACTTTTTAGAACCAACCATTACTAGCTATGACATTGTAGACACGACAATTGTTCATGTTGCTGACAACATCGTCGTTGAGTTCGCTCGGGGTTGTTGTTCCTTAGAATGCTTCTTCCGTCCATTCACCCTCTCCCAGGTCATCACAGATTACTACAAGTCCGTCCATAGTTCTAAACTGTACAAAATGATAATGATTAGCATGTGGAGAAGATGGAATAACCCGTATGGTGATGCTGACTCAACAATATCCTTTGAACTCGATGACGAAGAATCCTCCTCCGAACATGATGATGATGAAGAAGATGTTGTATCCTCCTCTAAAGCAGCTGACGACTGATCAAATGAGCCTGTATGCTTGATGTCTGCATATACTCTACTCTCTCTCGATCCAAAGGAAGGCACCTACAAATAAAGTCTGGTAGAGTACTACTATTTCTACATTTCATGTTGTTAAATTCTTAAGTTTAGTAGCACATCATTAACTATGGAGGCTGGTAGAAGTGTTGCAAGCACATCATTAACTATGGAGGCTGGTAGGAATATTGCAAATACATCATTAACTATGGAGATGGAGGTTGGTACTCGTAGGTTGTACAATCGAAGGATCACTAGACAACCTGGCCTTTACCCGAACAAACCTATGGCTGCAACACCTCTTTTGAGGCTGGTGGATCCATCAACAGCGTGAGGTTTTACAAACTATCAAAGAGTTAACACGCACCAGATGGAACATCAAACACAAACTCACACGCAACATGATCAATACAATGTGTCACCTAGCACATCATATGGAAGCCACTTAATTGAAAAGGCTCCGCTGACACTGCAAGACTTATCTCGGCCTTAAGTCTAGCAAAACTTGCACATACCTTTGCGCCCTCACCCTGGAGTTGGTGTACTTTGTTCATTACTATTGCAGGACATTGCAAATTGGTCTGAAAACTATGGTACACGGTCTGGATACAGCCAAGGTGTGTCTAAAGGGACAACATCGCTTGTTTATATGGACAGAAGAGGAAACTATGAGACCTTGAACTCAGGAATGTTCTTAGAAGGATGGATAGCCATGTTGTTGGGTTCTGGTAGCTCTATTCCCTACCTAGAACATCGATTGCCAAGGCATGTTACTAGTCAACCTTAGACAAGTGGCTAATAAAAATAGTGCATCCTTTGGATAAGCTTGTGAGAAAGGATATCTGCGTGACTAATAGAAACCCAGTCAATTTTACAATAATTAGTGACAAGAACAAGTATATGAGAAAACTTTGAGGTAGAGAGGAGTGTTGCAGTGGGAAAAAAATTAGATTGATACATTTGAATTTATCAATCGATTATCATTTGTAGAGAATAGAGGATGGGCTTTGTTGAATCTTGTGCAAGATAAAATATCATGTCTCTCTTTTTCCCCGTTTAACTGAACCGCTTTGTGTATGCAGGCTATGTGTGAGACACTGATGGACGTCGCTGCTTCCTTGATGGAGGAGCAATAGGTACCGTACCCAGGTGTAGCCTCCAGTTTATTGTTTGCAAATGTATATAGGCGAAGAGTTGATGTCGAGTGGCCGTGGAAAACCCCAGTAAAGTTTAGTTGTTTTGTACAAGCACAAGAGAGAAACATGTGAGACTGTACTGTGACCATAGAATAGAAATGTGTGAGTATCAAAGGGGGTTGTGTGGTTGTGCTACGTGTAAGGTATATTTCCAAAGTGTAGATTGTGTTCAAATATAATGATATTTCCAAAGGGACAAAGAAGTAACCATTGTATGTACCTCACCTATATCTGCAAATCATCAACATATTACTAAAGTGTATGATCAGAGCTAGAGAAATAGGGGGTGGGGGAGATGTAATGTGGGATTCTTTCAAGACAACTTCAAGGAATTCACCATCATCAACATATGGTTTTCAATTTAGAAACCAACTTGAAGAAGTGGATTTGTCTCCCATTCATGTGTATGAAGCTTCTAGTAACTATGGAGCTCACCCACTAGTAATTATGACCATAGACCACTACATGAAGGAAGAAATTAGTCAGATTCAGCCGAGAAGTATTGTAAGCACTGCATTACCTATGGAGGCTGGTAAAAGTGTTGCAAGCACATCGTTAACTATGGAGGCTGGTAAATATGGAGGCTGGTAAAAGTGTTGCAAGCACATCGTTACCTATGGAGGCTGGTAAAAGTGTTGCAAGCACATCGTTAACTATGGATGTTGGTACAGGTAGGCTGTACGATCGAAGGAGCATTGGATAGCCTGGCCTTTACCCAAACAAACCTATGGTTGCAACACATCTTTTGAGGCTAGTGGATCCATCAACAATGCAAGGCTTCACAAACTATCAAAGAGCTAACACGCACAAGATGGAACATCAAACACAAACTCTCGGTTCACAGTACATGCAGCATGATCAGTATAATGTGTCACCCAGCACATCATATGGAAGCCACCTAATTGAAAAGGTTCCACTGACACTGTACTTTAAGACTTGTCTTGGTCTCAGGTCTAGCAAAACTTGCATAGACCTTTTTGTCCTCACCCTGTAGTAGGTGTGCTTTATTTGTTGCTGGTGCAGGACATTGCAAATTGGTCTGTTGGATATAGCCTAGGTGTTTCAAAATGGATGACATCACTTTTTCATATGGACAGAAGAGGAAACTATGAGACCTTGAACTCAAGAATGTTCTCAGTATGATGGAATGTCATGCAGTTGGGTTCTGCTAGCTCTGTTCCCTACCCAAAACAACAATTTCCAAGGCATGGTACCAGTCTACCTTGGACCAGTTTTAAAGGAAAAATGATTCATCCTTTGGATAAGCTTGTGAGAAAGGATATCTACGTGACTAACAGAAACCCAGATGATTTTACTTAGTTAGTGACAAGAACAAGTATATGAGAAAACTTTGAGGTAGATAGTGTTGGAATGTGATCTCGGCTAATCTCATGATTAATTCCAAGATGAATTAGTTATTAAGTCTCTGGTCCACCTGTCGTATCCAATAGATTAGATTTGTCATGATCGGCGGCAAACCTAGATATTCTAGGGTTTGGCCTCATAGCCCACAACACATCTATAAATAAGAGGCGATGCCCCTAGTGTCTCTATCACATCCATAAACATGAAACAAATCACAAACTAGTCACTAAGGCGCTGGAGGGTCTAGAAATGCCATCTACCCACTTCTAGGTATTGCTGTTGTAGATCAACATCATCTTCATCAACCAAGAGCATCAACCACCAATCTGGTGAAGATTAAGATCTACTTCATCTACTTTGACTTCTACATCAAGCACAGGGGAACAAATGACATCTATAGGCTCTAGTTAGTATGTAAGATTAGTTTTCGCATTAAGATAAGTTAGTGATCATGTTTAGGCTAAGATAGGATCATGTTTAATCTAAGTTATATTTCAATAGAGAGGAGTGCTGTTGTTGGAAAATAGTTAGATTGATATATTTCACTTTATCAAGCAATTGTCATTTGTAGAGGATAGAGGAAGGGGTTTGCTGAATCTTGTGCAAGGTAAAATATCTTGCCTTTCTTTTTCCACGTTTAACTGAACCACTTTGATGAAACATGTGGATTTTCTTACTTCAGTTGGATGGTTCATGCAGGTTGTGTGTGAGACACTAATTCTTTGGAAAATAGTCATACTCCACCCAAGATAGCTGCAATTGATTGTGCTAGAAATTGTTGCCAAGGATGGTCCTATTGATACATCAACAGAGCTTGACACTAATTTCTAGGAATGTTTGGCATCCTAAAGTAACAGAAGTCCTTACAAGGTCATGCATCATCTAGCACCGAGGCTCAGTGTGAATCAGCAGGATTTACATACACAAGTTAGCATAGTGTCACACAACATCCAACGCCGAGGTTCTCAATGGTCACTTTCCAGAATCACAAATACATAATTCATTTTAGGTACATGCATTACCGGTCACAAGCTCTTCCATTTTGTACCCTCCAAAGCTAGCATTTTAGATTGTGTCCAGAAACAATGATATTTCCAAAGGAATGAAGAAGTAACCATTGTATGTACCTCACCTATATCTTCACATCATCAACGTATTACTAAAGTGTCCGATCTGAGCTGGAGAAATAGGGGGGCGGGGGAGAGGTAATGTGGGATTCTTTCAAGGCAACTTCAAGGAATTCACCACCATCAACATATGGTTTTCAATTTAGAAATCAACTTGAAGAAGTGGATCTATCTCCCATTCATGTGTATGAAGCTTCTAGTAACTGTGCTGCTCACCCATTAGTAATTATGGCCGTAGACCACTGCACGAAGGAAGCCATTAGCTAGATTCAGCTGAGAAGTGTTGCAAGCACAACATTACCTATGGAGGCTCGTAAAAGTGTTGGAAGCACATCATTAACTATGGATGTTGGTACTGGTAGGCTGTACAATCGAAGGATCATTGGACAGCCTGGCCTTTACCCAAACAAACCTATGTTGCAACACATCTTTTGTGGTTGGTGGATCCATCAACAACGCGAGGCTTCACAAACTATCAAAGAGCTAACACGCACTAGATGGAACATCAAACACAAACTCTCGGTTCACAGTACACGTAGCATGATCAGTACAATGTGTCACCCAACACATCATATGGAAGCCACCTAATTGAAAAGGTCCCACTGACACTGCAAGACTTGTCTCGGTCTCAGGTCCAGCAAAACTTGCACATACCTTTTCGTCCTCACACTAGAGTAGGTGTGCTTTGTTCATTGTTGATGCAGGAGATTGCAAATTGGTCTGCTGGATATAGCCTAGGTGTTTCTAAAGGGACGACATCGTTTGTCCATAAGGACAGAAGAGGAAACTATGAGACCTTGAGCTCAGGAATGTTCTCAGCAGGATGGAATGCCATGCAGATGGGTTCTGCTAGCTCTGTTCCCTACCCAAAACATCAATTGCGATGGCATGGTACCGGTCTACCTTGGAACGGTGCATCCTTTGGATAAGCTTGGGAGAAAGGATATCTGCGTGACTAACAGAAACCTAGCTTATTTTACTTAGGTAGTGACAAGAACAAGTATATGAGAAAAACTTGCGGTAGAGAGGAGTGATGTAGTTAGAAAACAGTTAGATTGATACATGTGTGAGACACTGATGGACGCCGTTGTTTCCTGGATGGAGGAGCAACACGTACAGTACCCAGGTGCAGCCTCCAGTATATTGTTTGCAAATGTATATAGGCGAAGAGTTGATGTCGGGTGGCCGTGGAAACCCCCAGTAAAGTTTAGTTGTTTTGTACAAGCACAAGAGAAAAACATGTGTGACTGTATTGTGGCCATAGAATAGAAATATGTGACTACCAAAGGGGGACTGTGTGTAAGGTATAGCCGTATAGGTCAACTGGTTCTGTCTTCAGGCTGCCCTGCCCTGACGAAGCCTCGAAAGAATGGCTGAATATCATATGAGTTTGGTTCTCCAAAGAGGCAAGTCGTGATAGTAAGCTGTTCTCAAACAGTGGGGTCTGCAGTTGTGCCATTGTTGAGTAGACAAATCAGACTGAATGATTAAATTGGAGCAACAGCTTGTAATGCATGGCAGAGAGGATATGTGCCAGCAATGGGAAGGGAACCCGGTGGCAGAGGTGTTGCTGGTGTGTCTGCAGTTGCTGGCAAAGCAGAGCCTGAACTATGAATGTGAATCTAGCCGCGACTCCTGCTTGCGTTCAGTTCCTCTGGCTCTGAAGATGTGTCCTTCTGAATTGAAGGTGTGTGCTTCTGAATTTAGTAGAAAGGGTACGCAGCAGTCAGGAATTCAGAAGCCATTGCACGCGGTGGCAATCCGACTGGCCCGGTGGAGGATGCCTTTTTATATAAGGAAAAGGGCGCCACAGGCGAGGCAGACGGCAACTACGCACCCTACACACTTTGTAAACCTCCCCGTCCGTCCGTCCACCCGGCCGGCCCGGTCAAACAAGTCAGGTAGCAGCGTCGTCGTCCGCTCAGAGCCAAAGCCCACCGCGATCGACGACGCGACACTGCGACACGGCATGGGCGGGGGCGGGGGCGGGGGCCCGGCGGCAGAGCCCCCAGCGTGGATGGCCGCCGCCGCGCGCAGGTGGCTGGAGAACGCCGGCGCCACGGCGGAGGACGCCCCGGACCGGGCCTTCAACGCGCTGCCGCTCTCCGACGTGCGCGTGTCCCTCGCCGAGCGAGGCCGCGCGCTGTGCTCGCTCCGCGTGCCGCCTCAACTCACAGTGCGTGCCTCTCCCTTCCTTCCTTCTTTGTAGCCCAGCCCAGCTGTCGCTTGACAATAAGTTCTTGGCTTGGCTTGGCTCTGATCAGGACGCGGAGGGGAACTGGCACACGGGCGCCATCGCGGCGGCGGCGGACGACGTGTGCGCCGCGGCCATCATGTCCGTCGAGGGCATCATCAAGGTCTCCGTCCACTACGACATCTCCTACTTCACACCGGCCAAGCTCCATGTGCGTACCTACTACCGTCTTCTCTCCAATTTCTTTCAGTTTCGCCTTCATTCCCTCGCTCCTCCTCGGCATGCCAAAAGAATTCGTCTTTTTTTTTCCCTTCCCCACTCCACTATTTGTGTCCTTAATAACACTCTCAGTCAATGAGAACAGAAACGAGAGGTTTGCTACGTGTGGTGTAACCACTCACACACTTCTTTGCCACACACACACACATCATTTTTAGCGACTTAGCTACCAGGCGTATCGTCGTCGTCTTCCATCAGGTCACTGCCTAGCAATAAGTAGAGGGCATCATGGATGCCAGTTCAGCCTATGCTGTAATGTGATTGCAGCAAGCTCCACGGATAAGCCACTCGCATTTCGCACTAGTTTCATGTAGCAGCATTCTTTTTTTTTTCCCCAAGGTGAAATTCTCAGCTTTTATTTGAAAGCCAATAACAAGTCTGGGACATCCAACTGGGGAAGCCAGTTTACAAGCGAAGCAAAAGAACCACGTCCAAACAGACTCCAAAACAAAACAGGAAGATCAAAGCTCAATTCACCCAGCTTATCAGTTATGGGGTGGAAATCAACAGCATTCTTTTTTAGAATTCGTATTGGATTTGTTTTTCTGAAGTATGATCTAGGTAATTCTGAATGTTTATAAATGTGCTGTCAGATACTTCTAAAACCAGAGCAGATTATTGGTGGTTTATGCAGACCCAAGTCTGTTTTTTCCTCTATCCTGATGAAATTACTCGTCCCAAATGTTCTGAGAGAAGATTAAACTTGTTGTCATTGTTAATAGGGATATCTTTCTTTTTCATGAAACTCGGTCTCTACATATATGTGGACTACATCACCCATATTACATTGTCCAATTTGGTGAGCCTGGTCTTTTCAAGTAAAGCCGCTTTAATTTCTTGGGCACCCAGCACATGGTTAGCATTAGCTGCAAAAAAAAAATTGTGCTAATAAGATGGGTAGAGAACCGGAATATGTTTCATTCTTTGGGCACCTTCTCTTGTCTTCAGCATTTGTTCTTTGAGCAGTTGGGTTGGGCAGGAGGTCTGTCCTGACTGACTACTCTTCGCTAATATTCCGTAGTACTTATTTATAACTATTCTGTGTATGCAACTTTTGGCTATTTTTCAGCACAAGAAAAAGCAAACCTGTAAGGTATCAAGAATAGGATTGGCCATTCTATTCTATCACGTGTAGACATGCTTCTTTTTGAAGTTTGTTTCCCAGAAGCAACCCTCTTACTACTTCCTAGGAATAGGATAACAGGGCAGTGGTTACGTTTCCCTCCAAGTCCAAACAACCAAAAGTTTGTTAGGCCATGTTTGGTTATCTCGGTTTGAATACCCGGAACCAATCAGGCTAGGAATGCATGTGTAATTTGTTTAAGAACCGGAATAATTCAGCAAGAATCGATTCATTCTGGAGAAAACGAACAAGGCTTTAAGGAGCCCAAAGCATTTCAGAATCCCACAGTCGTTTTCTGTTACATGACTCAGCAAAGCAGTTGCCTGTACCTTTTTCAAATTATATGCTCAAGAGGGCTCTCTCACTGTTTTCAATATTATTGACATGTTTGAGTTTTACTGTACATCTTTTTCCTGATGATGAACATACGGGTAGTAATAATAGTATGTATATATTCAGAGACTGCGCAGAGATATTTTCAGAAAACAGCACTGCGCAGAGAGATGTTTTCAGCATATACATTTATGTTTCAAAGAAACTGAACTGAACTGAACTGAACTGAAATGTTGTCGGGTCCAGGAGGAAGTGGAGATGGACGGGCGGGTGGTGGAGCAGAAAGGGCGGATGACGGCGGTGACGGTGGAGATCCGGAAGGAGTCCGGCGAGCTGGTGGCCATCGGGAGACAGTGGATGACGGCCTCTAGGCCCAAAGGCTCTCAGAGCAAGATCTGAAGCTTCCTTTAAATTAATCAGTTACTTGAAATTAATCAGCAACATCTGAAGCTTCGTTGAAAATTCAGTTGCAGATGATACTGGTGTTGATGCCCCCTTTAATTTAATCATAATCATGCATTGGCAATGGCAAGCAAGACGAAACCTTTTCATCTCTGACCTGCGTTTCCCAGCTCTGCTCTGCGTCGCTTTCTGTTGCATTGCTAGCAGCGTTTTTTAATGGATTCTGTTGGATTGCCAATTGCCATCGCCTTTTTTATATCTGATGACTGAAAACGACGCCCGCATTGTTTTTTTTTTTTTTGACGAGAAATCCATGGCCATTCAAAAGCAACTTCACCTCAATCTTGATCTTTTTTTTTAGCATAATAACTTCACCTAATCTTGAGATGGCCATTAGAAAACGCGGCGAGATGGAAACAAGGTCGTACTAGGAAGCGGAGATCCCAGCATCCAAACGCACGGCCTACCGCAGCCGGCGGCGTGGACATGGCCGCCGGCGACGGCGAGACGCGGGCGGTGCGGCAGGTGGCCGTCGCAAGGAAGTGGCTAGAGGACCCGCGCGTGGGGTACGACGGCGGCGTCGGCGCCCGCGCGGCCGGCGGGAGCCAGGCGCTCAGCTGCCTGGCGCTGGCCGGCGCGCGCGTCTCCGTCGCCAAGCCCGGCCGCGTCGTCTGCTCGCTCCGCGTGGGGTCCCCCGTCGCCGTGCGTGCCAGCAACACCTGAATTCCAGCACCGTTGACTTTGTCCCGGAGGACCTCAGCTCAGCCTGCTGGCTTGCCGTGGGTGCAGGACGAAGAGGGGAGGTGGCACACCGGGGCGATCGCGGCGGCGGTGGACTGCGTGTGCTCGGCGGTGGTGCACACGGTGGTCGGCGCGCCCACGGCCACCGTCCACTACAGCTTGTCCTACTTCTCGCCGGCCGATCGCGACGTACGTATAACCTTCCATTTTTCTGTTCTGTCTGTGTACCCTCGCAACTCTGGAGCTGGAACGCTCACCGCTAGCTCCGGTCCGGCCGGCCTCCATCGCAGACGGAGGTGGAGGTGGAGGGGCGAGTGGTGAGCCGGAAGGGGAAGCTGACGGCTGCGACGGTGGAGGTGCGCAACAAGGAGTCCGGCGAGCTGGTTGCCGTAGGGAGGCAGTGGGTCACCCCTGCCTGGCCAACCAAGGCCAACAAAACCAGCAAGCTCTGATTCTCTGAAGAAGAAGGAAAAATGTATGTTTGTGTAAATAATTCACTGGCACACTTCTTTTCTTGGAAATTCGATCTCTCAGAAGAAGAAAGAAATCGTCTTGGTAGCTATTCCTGATCTGAATGAGCTCGGTCGTTGGCGCCAGGATCAGAATCACGCGGGAACGAGTGGTGCCGCGGCATTGTCTGGACTCTGGACTCTGGATCTTGCATTGCATTGGGATGGCACGGCGCACCTTGCGGACGAACATGGCGCGCCGCGCGTCGTGGGCCGTTGGCCACCGTATGCTGTTTGCCTATTTATGTCGCAAATAGAAGAGTGTAGGGTGGGTCATCCAAAGGCGGTAGGTTGGCCGTGCCAAAAAAAAAAAAAAAACTCTGTCGTCTTCTTTGCGTTGGCGTGCGTGTTCAGGTGATCGTGCTCGGCTCCGGCGGTGGCCGAACTGGTTTGGTACCCGGAGGAAGACAAGCTCTTGGATCGCCCGACTTGGGAGACAGACAAGGAGGAAGGAGGCCACACGCGATGGATCCTTGACATGGCGCCACCACTCACATTACATGCACATGTTCGGACAGCGAGGGCCGAATCGTGTGACTGTCATGTGGTTGGTCGCGCCTGTGTCAAACGTTTATTAGTCCAATCGTGTGTGGTTATCTTCGTTGTTGTCTCTAATCTTATACACAAGGTAAGACTATTTCTCACCTTACAATGCTATGCAAGTCGGATAAAAAAAATGCTATGCAAGTCATTGTCAAATAAAAAAATGCTATGCAAAGTGGCTGTCTTCTTTCTATCTTAGCTAGCGCACAAGGTAAGACTATCCCAACTTGTGTAATGCTATGCAAGCAAGCTCATGAGAAGTGGATCGAGTAAAAGCATGGCTTATATATTCGCTGCATTGAGAAATTGTAATTGCGCATCGACATATATATCAACATTTTTAAGGGGAGATGGGGTTAGTCAAAAAGTCCCCAACTGATCCAAGACTTTGGTTCCACTCTTGATCTTTAATCTCTTTATTACTGTTTTGGTAGGCAAGTATATTGATATTGCCTTATATATAGTCTTGTATAGTGTCGTGCCTATAGATGGACAACGGGCCAGCCCGGCCTAGAACGGCACGGGCCCGTGCTAAGCATGGCATGAAAGAGCCCAGCATGCCGCCGGGTTGTGCTACCCTAGGCCTTCGTGCCTGGCCAATGGCCCATGCACGGCATGTCGGGCCACTTTTCGTGTCGCCGAATAAGCACGACCACTTTTGCTGGGCGGACCGGACCGTGGCCCACTAAGAGAAAAGAGAGAAGGAAGAGAGCCCGGAGTTGGGAGAGCAGGAGCCATAGGTAGCTCCGCCAGCCGTGTCGGTGTGACTACGCGAGGCCAATGAGGAGGTGGTGGTGGTCGGCCGTCCGACCGGTAGTCGCCCTTGATGTCGTTGCGCTCAAGGTCGACGCTTGGGTGCAGCTACGTGGGGTTATGGAGGAGGCGGAGGTGGTCGACCGTGAGGGCAGGAGCCACAAGAGGCTACGCGATGGACGACGACGAGGGCGCTAACGATGTTAGGGCATAAGGGAGACGCCGAAGGCCATGGAGGCGAGCGAATCAGGAGAGAGGGGTGTGACCGTGTGAGCGCATCGGAGAGAAAGGGACGAATGAATCGAGAGAGAGAGAGAGAGAGGCGAGCGCATCGGGGCTCGGGGGAGAGAGAGGCAGTGCGACTACGCGAGGGGGGGAGGGATTGGTAAACCAAGTTAGGGTTGGTGGCCTGGTAGGCTCTTAGCAAGTCAGGGTGGTCACCGGGCCTAAGACTAAAATGCGAGCCATGTCATGCCAGCCTGCGTGCCTAGGGTGTGGTCCAGGCACGACCCTATGCACCGGGCCATGCCGGCCCAAGCCTACACAATAATAGGTCGGGCGTGCTTGGGCTGGGTTCAAAAAGCCATGCTTCAGGTGGGGCCACCATGTTGTAGGCTACATGCTTATCTATAGTCATGTCATGTAATCTTGAGAAGCTTGCATGAGCTTGGTTGTTCGTTGTCAAAGCGTATCCATGATCTATAGGAACCAGTGGTGTTCTAGACTATGAGTTGTGTGGCATGATCAGAAACTCAAGACATGGACGATGGCCCAACATAGGTTTAGTTTGGATATGCGCACTAACCTAAAGACCTTCTTGAATATCGTAGAGGCAAGACCAGAAGGTTGCAGGTTGTTTTTCCTTTTCAGCAACTAAAAAAGGAAACCAACGATTAGGATAGAACCATACTAAAGAAAACCAAATTACAAAACAAAACAATGAACATACTTTTGTACTTATTCCAAAACACATCCTACGAACGTGGAGTCAGTGTCCTCCAGATCTAGCGACTTTAGTAGGTGGCCAACATCTTCGATTATGATGTCCTTTTGAAATAGGATGGCCACGGGTGCTACAGTTAGTGATGTGGATCATGAATCAGGTGCTGCAAACTGTAATAGGAAAGATAAAAAGAAAGAAAATTTTCAGCATTCATCAACATCGGCTTGCGTTTGCGCAGTCCCGGCATGGCGGCTAGCTCTAGCAATGATAAATGTCTTGGGAGCAGGGAGTGGAGAGGAGGAAGAAGGAGCACTTACGGCTTAGGGTGGGACAACATATCGTGGCCGCCAATCAAACAAGGGCGGGCGGTTACGGACGCGGCCGCCACACAACCTCGCCATACTAGGCAGAGCGCCGGTGCGGACGCGCGGTTGCCGTGCCCAAGAGGTCCTCCGTGAGCGGTGAGTCTGTGTCGTGTAAATACGGCCACTGGGATAAGGAGGGATCAAGGGATGGCGTGGAAAATGGATGGATGCGGCGAGGGATTAGCTTAAATACCTAGGGTTTGCCTTATTTGGGCTGGGCCGATTTGAAATTGGGCCAGGACATGTAGTTGGACCTATGAGTATTTTTTTCACCCAAGGGTTAACGAGCATATGGACTATCGGAACATTCCGAACCAACGGTTGAAGGTTTCCCCTAATTACGATAAGCCCAATGGTGATGTATTTACTCCAGATTCGAACATCGGGTCTCAAGTGGCGCCCCATTGCCATCTTTAGTTGAGTCGTGCAGCATGATCAGAAACTCGAGACCTAGGAGTTTTTTTTGATAATTCAAGACCTAGGAGATGGATGATGGTGTGGTTCATGGAAGATCGTGGCGCGTGTTATGGTGGAGAAAAAAACGAGTGAAGACCATCCTCACGAGGTTGTCATGGACATCTGCCGTAATTTCACATATGTGTTTATGTGCAAGTGTGTATGCCACGCCTTGCTCGGGACAGTTTACCACGCTTGTTCCTTGGTAATGCTATGAAGTTGATTGACTCTTCTTCTTTACCTATTTAAAGTATATTTGGATCAACAAATAAAATTGGAGTGTCTAGAATTCTATGTTATTGTGGCGTATTCTTAGTTTCAAGTGATAAAGACTCGTAATCGACAAAAACAGGGTCCTGACTGGATTATAGGATTATTGTAATATTTTTTTCTCGAATGTGCAAAAGATTTGCACATCATTACATTTAAGTGGAAAAATATTTTTTTACAAATGCGCCGAGGCACCCATCCGGGGTTTATAAATTTTCGATGCGAGCCATGTCGTGCCAGCCTGCGTGCCTAGGTTGTGGTCCAGGCACGACCCTATGAATCGGGTCATGCCGGCCCAAGCCTACACAATAACAGGTCAGGCCGTGCTTGGGCTGGGTTCAAAAAACCATGCTTCAAGTGGGGCCACCATGCTATAGGCTACATGCTTATCTATAGTCATGCCATGTAATCTTGAGTAGCTTCCATGAGCTTGTGTGGTCGTTGTCAAAGCGTATCCATGATCGATAGGAACCGGTGGTGTTCTAGACTATGAGTTGTGCGGCATGATCAGAAACTCAAGACATGGACGATGGGCCAACATAGGTTTAGTTTGGATCTGCGCACTAAACTGAAGACCTTCTTGAATATCGTAGAGGCAAGACCAGAATGTTGCAGGTTGTTTTTCCTTTTCATCAACTAAAAAAGGAAACCAACGATTAGGATAGAACCATAGTAAAGAAAACCAAATTACAAGACAAAACAATGAACATACGTTTGTACTTATTCCAAAACAAATCCTACGAACGTGGAGTCCGTGTCCTCCAGATCTAGCGACTTTAGCAGGTGGCCAACATCTTCGATTCCGATGTACTTTTGAAATAGGATGGCCACGGGTGCTACAGTTAGTGATGTGGATCATGAATCACGCTCTGCAAACTGTAATAGGAAAGATTAAAAGAAAGAAAATTGTCACCATTCATCAACATCGGCTTGCGTTTGCGCGGTCCCGGCATGGCGGCTAGCTCTAGCAATGATAAATGGCTTGGGAGCAGGGGAGTGGAGAGGAGGAAGAAGGAGCACTTACGGCTTAGGGTGGGACGACATATCGTGGCCACCAATGAAACAAGGTTGGGCGGATGCGGCCGCGGGCGCCACACATCCTTGCCATACTTGGCAGCGCGCCGGTGCGGACGCGCGGTTGCCGTGGCCAAGAGGTCCTCTGTGAGCGGAGAGTCCATGCCGTGTGCATGCGGCCGCCGGGAGAAGGAAGGATCGAGGGACGGTATGGAAAATGGATGGATGCGGCGAGGGATTAGCTTAAATACCTAGGGTTTGCCTTATTTGGGTTGGGCCGGTTTCGAATTCGGCCAGGACATGTATTTGGACCTATGAGTATTTTTTTCACCCAAGGGTTAACGAGCATATGGACTATAGGAACATTCCGATACCAGCGGTTGAAGGTTTTCCCCTAATTATGATAAGACCATTGGTGATGTATTTACTCCAGATTCGAGCCATAATAAATTAAATAATATCGGGTCTCAAGTAGCACCCCCATTGCCATCTTTAGTTGAGTCGTGCAGCATGATCAGAAATACAAGACATAGGAGTTTTTTTTGATAATTCAAGACCTAGGAGTTGGATGATGGTGCGGTTCATGGAAGATCGTGGCGCGTGTTATGGTGGAGAAAAAAACGAGTGAAGACCATCCTCACGAGGTTGTCATGGACGTCTGTCGTAATTTCACGATATGTGTTTATGTGCAAGTGTGTATGTCATGTCTTGCTCTGGACAGTTTACCACGCTTGTTCCTTGGTACTGTATGAAGTTGGTTGACTCTTCTTCTTTACCTATTTAAAGTATATTTGGATCAACAAATAAAATTGGAGTGTCTAGAATTCTATGCTATTGTGGCGCATTCTTAGTTTCAAGTGATAAAGACTCGTAATCGCCAAAAACAGGGTCTTGACTGGATTATAGGATTATTGTAATATTTTTTCTCGATTGCACAAAAGATTTGCATATCATTACATTTAAGTGGAAAAAATATTTTTTACAAATGCGTCGAGGCGCCGATCCAGGGTTTTACAAATTTTCCATGCGAGCCATGTCGTGCCAGCCTGCGTGCCTTGGGTGTGGTCCAGGCACGACCCTATGCACCGGGCCATGCCGGCCCAAGCCTACACAATAACATGCTAGGTCGTGCTTGGGTTCGGTTCAAAATACCATGCTTCAGGTGGGGCCACCATGCTATAGGCTACATGCTTATCTATAGTCATGCCATATAATCTTGAGAAGCTTGCATGAGCTTGGTTGTTCGTTGTCAAAGCGTATCCATGATCGATAGGAACCGGTGGTGTTCTAGACTATGAGTTGTGCGGCATGATCAGAAACTCAAGACATGGACGATGGGCCAACATAGGTTTAGTTTGGATCTGCGCACTAACCTGAAGACCTTCTTGAATATCGTAGAGGCAAGACCAGAAGGTTGCAGGTTGTTTTTTCCTTTTCATCAACTAAAAAAGGAAACCAACGATTAGGATAGAACCATAGTAAAGAAAACCAAATTACAAAACAAAACAATGAACATACTTTTGTACTTATTCCAAAACATATCCTACGAACATGGAGTCAGTGTCCTCCAGATCTAGCGACTTTAGCAAGTGGCCAACATCTTCGATTCCGATGCCCTTTTGAAATAGGATGGCCACGGGTGCTACAGTTAGTGATGTGGATCATGAATCAGGCGCTACAAACTGTAATAGGAAAGATTAAAAGAAAGAAAGTTGTCACCATTAATCAACATCGGCTTGCGTTTGCGCGGTCCCGGCATGGCGACTAGCTCTAGCAATGAAAAATTGCTTGGGAGCAGGGGAGTGGAGAGGAGGAAGGAGCACTTACGGCTTAGGGTGGGATGACATATCGTGGCCGCCAATCAAACAAGGTTGGGCGGATGCGGCCGCGGGAGCCACACAACCTTGCCATAGTAGGCAGCGCGCCGGTGCGGACGCGCGGTTGCCGTGCCCAAGAGGTCCTCCGTGAGCAGTGAGTCTGTGCGGTGTGCATGCGGCCGCCAGGAGAAGGAGGGATCGAGGGACGGGGTGGAAAATGGATGGATGCAGCGAGGGATTAGCTTAAATACCTAGGGTTTGCCTTATTTGGGCTGGGCCGATTTGAAATTGGGCCAGGACATGTATTTGGGCCTATGAGTATTTTTTCACCCAAGGGTTAACGAGCATATGGACTATAGGAACATTCCGATACCAGCGGTTGAAGGTTTTCCCCTAATTACGATAAGGCCATTGGTGATGTATTTACTCCAGATTCGAGCCATAATAAAATAAATAATATCGGGTCTCAAGTAGCGCCCCCATTGCCATCTTTAGTTGAGTCGTGCAGCATGATCAGAAACACAAGACATAGGAGTTTTTTTTTGATAATTCAAGACCTAGGAGTTGGATGATGGTGCGGTTCATGGAAGATCGTGGCGCGTGTTATGGTGGAGAAAAAAAATGAGTGAAGACCATCCTCACGAGGTTGTCATGGACGTCTGCCGTAATTTCACATATGTGTTTATGTGCAAGTATGTATGCCACGCCTTGCTCGGGGCAGTTTACCACGCTTGTTCCTTGGTAATGCTATGAAGTTGATTGACTCTTCTTCTTTACCTATTTAAAGTATATGTGGATCAACAAATAAAATTGGAGTGTCTAGAATTCTATGTTATTGTGGCGTATTCTTAGTTTCAAGTGATAAAGACTCGTAATCGACAAAAGCAGGGTCCTGACTGGATTATAGGATTATTGTAATATTTTTTTCTCAAATGTGCAAAAGATTTGCACATCATTACATTTAAGTGGAAACTATATTTTTTACAAATGCGCCGAGGCGCCCATCCGGGGTTTACAATTTTTTTCATGCGAGCCATGTCGTGCTAGCCTGCGTGCCTAGGTTGTGGTCTAGACACGACCCTATGCACCGGGTCATGCCGGCCCAAGCCTACACAATAACAGGTTGGGCCGTGCTTGGGCTGGGTTCAAAAAACCATGCTTCAAGTGGGGCCACCATGTTGTAGGATACATGCTTGTCTATAGTCATGCCATGTAATCTTGAGAAGCTTGCATGAGCTTGTTGTTCGTTGTCAAAGCGTATCCATGATCGATTGAAAACGGTGGTGTTCTAGACTATGAGTTGTGCGGCATGATCAGAAACTCAAGACATGGACGATGGGCCAACATAGGTTTAGTTTGGATCTGCGCACTAACCTAAAGACCTTCTTGAATATCGTAGAGGCAAGACCAGAAGGTTGCAGGTTGTTTTTCCTTTTCATCAACTAAAAAAGGAAACCAATGATTAGGATAGAACCATAGTAAAGAAAACCAAATTACAAAAAAAACAATGAACATACTTTTGTACTTATTCCAAAACATATCCTACGAACGTGGAGTCAGTGTCCTCCAGATCTAGCAACTTTAGCAGGTGGCCAACATCTTCGATTCCGATGTCCTTTTGAAATAGGATGGCCACGGGTGCTACAGTTAGTGATGTGGATCATGAATCAGGCGCTACAAACTGTAATAGGAAAGATTAAAAGAAAGAAAATTGTCACCATTCATCAACATCGGCTTGCATTTGCGCGGTCCCGGCATGGCGGCTAGCTCTAGCAATGATAAATGGCTTGGGAGCAGGGGAGTGGAGAGGAGGAAGAAGGAGCACTTACGGCTTAGGGTGGGACGACATATCGTGGCCGCCAATCAAACAAGGTTGGGCGTATGCGGCCGCGGGCGCCACACAACCTTGCCATAGTAGGCAGCGCGCCGGTGCGGACGCGCGGTTGCCGTGCCCAAGAGGTCCTCCGTGAGCACTGAGTCCGTGCGGTGTGCATGCGGCCGCCGGGAGAAGGAGGGATCGAGGGACGGGGTGGAAAATGGATGGATGCGGCGATGGATTAGCTTAAATACCTAGGGTTTGCCTTATTTGGGTTGGGCCGATTTGAAATTGGGCCAGGACATGTATTTGGACCTATGAGTATTTTTTTCACCCAAGGGTTAACGAGCATAAAGACTCGTAATTGCCAAAAACACGGTGCTGACTGGATTATAGGATGATTGTAATATTTTTTTCTGGAATGCGCAAAAGATTTTCACATCATTACATTTAAGTGAAAAAATATTTTTTACAAATGCGCTGAGGCGCTGATCCAGGGGTTTACAAATTTTCCAAGCACCCCGCATCCCCCGGTACAAATCACAAATCACAACGTACTATCCGCGTAATAGACAACCTAACTTGTAGACACCGGCATCGATACACACATCGGCGGTAATTGTTTTGATTAATCTAATCTGTTTAGATCCCAATTAAATTATTTTAGCTGGTTATTTTAATCATAGAGTCACGAAAGAGGTCGATATCTACGCTTAGAAGATCGTGTAAAAATTGTGCCAGGTGAAAAAAAAAAGCACAGAAAAATCGCCATATGCCACTCGGTAATTTCCACATTTTATTCACCATCCTATGTGATCAGCTTCACGCGCCCTCTAAATCTGTTCTCATGTCAATCCCCACGCCTGCAGCACAAACCGACGTTGGTTAGTTCATTTCAGTCGAGCACGAACCCAATGCAAGAACAAATCTGTGTGCACCGGATCGGACCTGGATCCTGCCATCGGACGTCCCGACGACGAGGACGTCGGCGTCGGCGTCGACAGCCATGCACTGGACGCGGCAGCCGGGCCCGCCGGCCTGCAGCGTGCCGATCCTGGCCAGCTTCTCCCTGGACCAGATCTCCACGGCGGCGTTCCTGGAGGCGACGTAGACGAGGTCGGCGCTGACGACCATCGTCCTTGCCTCTGCCGCCGTGGCCATCGAGCCGACGAGGCCGTAGTTGGCGCAGCTCCACACCTTGACGGACGCGCCGCCGCCGTCCACGGACGACGACGACGAGGGCGTGCTGCCGGTGTAGAGCAGCCCGTCGTGGACCTGCAGCGCGTACACCGGGCTCGCCTTGCCTAGGATCCTCTTGCTGCCTGACTGGATCACGCCTAGCGTGCCACTCGCCAGGTCGATCTCCTGGATGCTGCCGTCGTTGCAGCCGCAGAAGAGCTTGCCGTGCTGGAGCGCCATGGACCTCACGTACTTGTTTGGGTTCAGGAGCTTGGAGTTGCCGCTGTTCCAGCTCAGCACCTTGACGCCGGCGCCCTGTGGCACGAAGCAGGCCACGGCGCTGGCCACGTCCAGGCTCTGCACGGGGTCTCTCGTGTCATGGACCTCCACGCACCGGAGCACGCCGTCCCGGAACTGCCACACCTGCTTGCATGCTCACAACAAGAACACAGGTCAGAAGCAGATGTATATATACTATGAAGTGATCCCATCCATCCAATGCAGTGTCAGCTCAGCTCCTGCTGAATTTTGCCAAGAAAAGAAGCAATATATATGACTGCGTACGTACATACGTACCCTTATACTTCTGTCGAGTGAGCCACTGAAAAGCTTCTCCTCGGAGTGCAGGACTGACAAGCTGCTGATGGCCTTGGTGTGCTCGTGAGCCTCGTGAACAAGGCGGAGGATGTTTTCACTCCCTTCCCATACCTGTGTGCATTGCAATATGAGCAAGTTGCGTGGTCTGAATTTACTGACGATTCAGAAACTGAAAACACCAATACTACTGTACAGTAAGTTTTTATTTATATATATATATATTGTGATTTGGAAGAGCAGCAGCACAAACCTTGAGGGTGCCGTCAGAGTGGCCGGAGAAGATGTAGTTGTTGAGGTAAACGACCGACGTCACCTCGCCGTTTGCGCTGCAGTCTACCTGGTTGATCTCCTTATGGCTCCACATGTCCTGCTATGGCCAATATAATGGGAAATTCAGAGAGATCTCATCTGACGGCTGCAGTTGAAAATTGGGAATGCAATGCAGGTATAGTTGAGATTGAGACTTGAGAGCCATTTATTACAACGCTGGATTCCTGGCCGTCTGATAGCAGCTTGAGCATCTCGAACGCGAGGCCGGAGGATTTCTTCAGCTCCCTCAACGTCTTGAGCACGTCCTTGATGTACGTCGTGATGTCGTGCATCCCCTCTACAAACAAATTTTGCACATCACAATCCGATCGATCCAGGTTCAGTTCAGTCAGAGATAACAAATTTGCACATCATGCACATTCCGATCGATCCAGGTTCAGTTCAGAGATACGTAACAATGTTCAGACATGAGAAGGAAGAAGAAGAACCGAGAGAGACCGACCGCGGTCGTTCATGAAGCTCCTGAGCGCGACCATGGCGAGGACCCTGTCGCTGCCGTGCTTGGCGGATCGGAGCACGACGACGAACTGGCGGAGCAGGCAGACCCGTGCGGCCCCGAGGACGCCGGTGTCGGGGAGGAGGGAGAGCATGTAGACGAGCCAGGTGGAGCACACGAGGCTGGTCGTGAACAGCTCCGCGTTCTTGGTCCTGAGGCACTCGGAGAGGGCCTCGAACACCAGCCCGAACTCGTGGCTCACCACCGCGTACGCCGCCTTCCTCTCCCACTCCGACGCCGCCTTCCCTTCCTCCTGCGATGCACGGCGACATCATTTCAGATAGAGCTCAGACTACTTCATTCAGACATGCACCGCCACGGCGAGATCATAGATTTCAGCTGTCCTGTCCACCTACGGAGTACATACCATCTCGTCCTCGGCGTCGGCGGCGCGAGCGGCGGCGCTCAGGTCCTGCGACTGCCGGTACCTTTCCTTGACCCTGGCCAGCTTCAGCAGCGTGGACCGGGCGAGCGGCCTCCCCGACGACGAGAACTTCCCCGGGAGGCACATGATGGTCTCGGCGGCCAGGAGCTGACACCGCGGGAAGTCGGCGTTCTTCAGGCACTGGATCAGGCAGTCCACGGCTTCCTCGCGGTACATGCTGATCTTCCTCGGCTCCGTCAGGAGATCCAGCTGGAGGAGCAGCCCCGCCACGACAGGGCTGTGCTCCGGCGGCGTTGACTGCAGGTACACCAGCAGCGTGTGCATCATGCTGAAGGATCCCCCTTCCTTGATCGTGCGAAGAAGACGCTCCGCCGCCGATCGCCTGATCATCGAAGAATCATCATTCGACGGGATCGATGAGAACTCTAGTAGAGGAATGGCATTATTCTAGTTGAATTGCATTTGGTACTTTTTGAGCTTGAGCAGCTCGTAAAGGAAGCGCACGATGTCGATCTTGTCGACGTCGCCGACGGCGTGGAAGGTGTCGAGGACGGCGGCGAGGGAGGCCTTCTCAGCGATGCTGTTCCGGCAGTGGCCATCCTCCCAGATGCACCTGAGGAGGATCCGCATGGCGGCCAGCCTCTCCTCCACCGTCTCGGCCTCCAGGCTGGCGGCGAGGCTCCGAACGAACCTCTCGGAAAGAAGCGCGGACCTCGGCACTGGCGGCGACGTGGAGGAGCTGTCCCTGTCCGCGGCGCCGGCGGCGGCCTCGACGAGGATCTGGCTGAGGAGGATAACAGACGCGGCCTTGGGACTGACGCACATCTTGAGCGTGTCCTCGTCGCCGCCGCGGCGGATGGTGGCGACGAGCGCCTCCGCCAGGTCCATCTCGACGACCTGCTCGGGCGAAGGCGACAGGAGACAGATGAGCACGGCGGCCTCCGACAGGCCCTTCTTGAAGAGCGCGGCGAGGCAGTCGACGTCGGAGTCGACCCTGGTGAGCGTCTGCAGCACGCCGTCGTCCCGTGACGCGAGCTCGGAGAGGAGGAACACGGCGACACGCAGCACCTGCGCGCTCACGGAGTTGAACAGGATCTCCACGAAGCCGTTGACGACGGCGGGCCTGGCGAGCGCGCCGAGGATGGCCGGCTCGGCGGTACCGCCGGCGGAAGCGGTGCAGGCGTCACGCCAGAGGCGCTCGATCTTGAGCACCGACCGCTCCGACTGCGCCAGGTCCTCGGACGTGCAGAGGCAGGACACGGCGGCGCGGAGCTCGGCCACGGCGCTCTCGAGCGACGCCTGCGCGATGACGCTGGTTGGCGACGGCGCGCTGGCCGCGCTGGTGTTGGCCTCCGGGGACGGTGACGACGACGCGGCGGCCGCCGCCGCCGCCGCCTTGAGCGGTGGGAGGAGGAACGGCGGCGTCGCGGGGCTGTCGCTCGCCATGCCGGTCGTCGCCGGCTGCTGGTCCCGCCAGGCGGCGATGAGGCGCTTGAGGACGTAGTTGGTCTTGGGCAGCTGCGCGCCGTGGAGGCGCTGGCGGGTGATGGGGCAGGTGGCGTTGCCCCTGTCCAGCCACTCCTGGATGGCGCGCCGCTCGTACGTCTGCCCGGTCTCCAGCGTCACCGGGTCGTCGAACAGCTGGCTGGTGATCGGGCACACGAAGTCCTTGGGCGTCGGTAGCGGCCCCGGCGTGTCGACGGCGGCGGCGTCGTCGTCGTTGCCGCGCGCTGGGGAGCTGCTGCTGGTATATTATACACGTGCGTACGTGTTTGTTAGCGAAATCTCCTTGGGGTCATCGTCAGCAGCAGCTGTGGTGGTGGTGGCGGGCTGGCGGCGGCGGCTTGCTTACCTCGCTGGCTCCGGAGACAGCCGGCTGCCGTCGGCGTGTGGGCGTGGCTGCTTGGAGGACGACAGTGGCAGCGCCGCGTTCTTTTCCTACGAGACAAAGGCAGGCGGCATTGGCAACTCAAATCAAATTAATCCCGCGTGCTGTCAAGCTTGGCATTGCTTTGATCGACTAGCTTTCCTTGCTTGTCAAAGCACGTTTACATTCCTAGGATTGACCAATTCAGGGCACACATGGCATGCATGTGTGTTCCAAGACCAAGAATTTGCATGCCCAAGTTTGCAGCTTCCAGCATAGAAAAAAAAAGAGCAATCACACTCGAGTATTCAAGTGACCACTTTCCTGCGATGATGCTGATGATTTTGGTACAAAGCTTCATGAATCAGACAAATGGTTTGTTTGAGCCGTTGCTAGTACCACTCCTATATCTCAGGTACATAATTTTTGTTCTTGTTATTCAGGCAACATGTCATTTTGTTGTTGTTTAGCTATGTTTAGAAGAAAAAATCTGAAATTGTCCCTTGTCATTGATTGTGTAAGATTGTTGCCTGAAAATTCTTAAATATCCAACATATGAAATATAGCAGCTCCATTATTTAGTAATTTATTTATATCTTTTATAAAGCTAATTTTCACTAAGAATCTATCTCATAATTCCGCTAACAATTCATATCACCTCCCTCTAATAGCCATGTCGTCCCACTAACTTCTAACCTCTTAATTGCAAGCTATCCACACACATCATCTCTACTCTATCTACATTTTGTCGGTGTATGGGCAATACCTAATCGTATCACCCTAACCTAATGTATCTACCAATGGGGATGCAGGACATCATGTCTTCTTCCCTAAATAAATCAACTTCCAAAGTTTTCCTAATCCAAACTTTTATAATTTTGATGGATTCTGTAGAAAATAACACTAATGTTTATGATGCAAATTAGTGTCATCAGATACAACACGAAACATATTTTCATAGGGCCATTACATGCTTTCATAGGCGATGCATGTGTGAAGTGTCTGATCAGAAATCAGGCCTTTCCCTCCCATTGCTTGCTTGTTTGTTGTTTGCACATAATTAAAACGTAGCCTGAAATCTCTTGCCATTTTCAAGCACCGCGTAGGAAGAGTGGTATCTTTAATGATTAATTTTATATATGTAATGTATTCTTAAAATACCTCAAATTCAAGAGATTTTGCAAGTATTTAGAAAAAAATGTTTAGATATATATTACATGTACAAACTAAATAATGGATGGGTGATACAAAGAAAATGCTATTTCTTGGGTAAGTTTTTTGTGCAATGATACTGGTTGGTAATTTATCAACACATAGAGAGGTACTGGTTCTCTTTAACTCTCTCTACTTAATAACGTGATAATTTGTTAACCTTGATAATTAACATTAAGATTTCTTTCCATGGCAAAATGCTAAGATAACATATAATAATAAAAATAGTTTTATACTGAGTGCACTGTCGATGAATTTTATTTAAGGCATGTGTTATTTGGGACGGCTATATTGTTGAACTTATTTGGTAGGAAGTGGAGTGTTTTTTTTTTTCTACATCGGTAGGTGGCCCAACTCTTCTGAAAACCTAAAGACGTTGACATTGCTACACATACTACCCCATTTAAGTAATACTAAAAAAATCCATTGGTTACAAGATCACTTGGATAGAACAACTCATAGATGCACTTAGTGGTTTATCTTCAGGATGCTACTGTACTCAAATTGGTTTAATTGGATGAATTTCCAGTATTAAATGGTCTCTGAACATTTGCTATGCAAAGGGCCCTGAACCTAGATTTAAGATTAGTTTGTTCGATTCTTTAAATTGCTGTCATGTTACCTTAAGTAATTGAAAATCAGCACAAAACGACCAACAACACAATTTTAGAGCAATCATCCATGCTTCTCGTTTTCCTTTTCTTAACTGAAAAGGAACTGCTACAGAATCTGAATCTCTAAACTCTAATCTAATCACGCAGTGAGATGCTAGTAGACACATCAACCAGCAGTAAGCTAGCTCTTGCATCTCAGTGGACGCCAATGCAAGTTGCAGAGCACGCACCTCTTTGCTGGCATAGAGCTCGGAGGAAGACTCCTCGATGCTGTCGTCTGATGGCGCCGCCGGCGACCGCGACCGCAAGTGCTCTGCTCGGAGCCTCGACGCCGGGCTCCCTCTGACCACCGGCGGCGCTTGCTGCTGCTGCTGCACCTGCACTATGAGGTGCGGCGGCACGCGCTGCGGGTACAGGCTCGGCGGCCTCATGAGGTCCCTCCTGCCCTTGACGCTGCCCTGCCGCCGCGGGTAAAGATCGCCGCCCGGGTGCTCCTCCGTCTCCGCCCACATCGGCTGCACACAGGTTACCAGGATCTCGTCATGACGTCATGTGCTTGAGAATGGAGAGGGGGGGGGGGGGGGGGGGGGGTTGTCGCGGTATTACATTGTCCCGTAGTTCGCTCTGCGAGCTGGCAACAGACTCGTCGTTCTCCGGCGTGGCGTCCTCGTCGCCGCGACTGTCTTCGTCGGCGCCGACGCCGAACACGAGCTCCGGAGGAGGAGGCTGCGGCGACGTCGACGGCGACACCGCCGTGGATGATGGCTCGCCGGCGTCGAGGATCCTCTTGAGGTAGAGCGCGTACGCCTTGCAGTTGGCGTCGAGCACCCTGTCGTACTCCCGCTCAAGCGCCCGCATCTCCTGCCCTGCGCGCCGCTCATGAGCGACAGGACCCGCATCGCCGACACCGCCGTGACCTCATCCGACCCGCCTTCGTCGTCCTTGGCCTTGGCCGCGGCGGCTGCGGCGGCCGAGGCGCGGCGCGCGGCGAAGTGGCGCATGACGGGGAGAAGCCGCGGCGCGAAGAGCGCCTCGAAGGCGGCGGGCGCGAGCTCGTGGCGTGCCAGCGCGGGGTCCAGCGCGAAGAGGTCGAGCACGGCGGCCGCAGCCGCGGACCCGCCGCCGCGGCGCGCGGCGCGCGCGAGCGCGAGGAGGAGGCATGAGAGCGGGGTGGCGGCCGGCAGCGACCGCAGCAGGCGCTCCGCGGCGCGGAGCGACGACGGGGACGGGGACGACGGGGAGCCCGAGGAGGCGGTGTCGAGCGCGTCCGACACCAGGGACAGCGCCTGGAGCGTGGCGGCTGGGTGCAGCTGCCCGCGCCCCGTCCCGCCGCCGGCCGCCGAGAGAAGGTGACGACGCAGGAGCGGGTCGGCGATGAGCTCCGCGAGGAAGGCCGCGGTGTGGGACACGATCGCGGAGTAGGTCGGCGTCGGCCCGGCCATCGCGGAGTAGGCGCTGCGGCAGTGTGGGTGCGCAGCGGCTGCGAGCGCACGGCGACGGGGACGGGTTTGTTCTGGTGGGAGGAGGGTGGACTCGGCCAGCGGGCCACGCGACCGCGGGAAATGACCGGAACAGTCACGGACAGGCCCGGGGTCGGTGTGAGGATTGAGGAGAAGCAGGGGCAGGACGGGTATCTGGTGCTCCGTTGGGGGTTTAAATTATGGCGGGAGAGGAGACTGACTGGGTTCCCGGCCGGCAACGGCCGGCAGCGCGGCGGCGTGACGCGTGGAGAGAGACGGGCGCTGGTTGGAGTTGGCCGTGTTGGGAAAGTCAGATCCTGAAAGCGGTCTAATGCAGAGTATGTCCAACAATCCTTGTGCAAGAGCAAACAATGGATATGGCTGAGATTGGGGATTTAAATAATATCACTTGTTTTAATTATATATGAGAGTAGATATTATTCGTATGCAGGAAAAACTAGCATGGCCAACGGCGAGTGGATTGTAGCTTCCCAAACAAAAGCTAAAGGCCAATCGAAAGGAGATCGAGCTATGCAGTCCCGTTATTAACAGAGATGCATTTGTGACGTACTGTAGACTTTTACAAACATGACATGTAAACTGCAGACGACGAAATAATGACTATTCATATTTGTGTAAGAGAAAGATTGGGTTCACGATGTTTAATTTGCGTAGGAGATATTCATTCTAGAAAAACAACTAAACAAGCCATTTTAAGAATTTTAGAGAATCAAAACACCTCAAATTTATATCAAATTAAATTTATATAATAATATAATAAATTTATGATACCAACTAAGAAATAGTAGATTCTTCATCAATTATAGTTTCATAGTACATCTATTTTATGCCATAAATCTTTATATTTTTTTCCTATAATTTTAGTCAAACCTAAAATATTTTGACTCTTTAAAATTCTTAAACTGACTTATAATTCAGAATGAATGGAGTAACATTTTAACGGTTTAATGTATGTAAACAGAGGAGGAGTCGATGTATGTAAACTGAGGAGGAGTCGTGCCCAATCTTCTTTCTCCCATCGATGTAAACAAAATTCAAGGAACGAGCTAATGGACAAAGTTGTATATGTGCAACACTATGATAAACAAAGAGATAATAATGTACAAGCAACTACTCTGCCTTCAAAAAAAAATCTTTGTGGAAGTTACATTTAGCTCATTTTAATACAAAATAGAATCTTTAAGATCAAACTATATGGGTGTCTTCGGATAAATCTTTGTGGAAGTTATCAAACTAAACAGGTGCCGATAAAATGTTGTGAAAGACCAAAACGGTGACAAGAGTGTGGATCGGTGCTTGAATGGGCGCTAACTAAGAATTATTTACAAGTCACCAGCCACCACTAACAAAACTTTTCGAGTGTTGAGCAGACAACGAGAGTGTGTGTGTGTGTGTGGGGGGGGGGGGTGGGGGGGGGTGTGAATGGGAGCTTACTAAGAATTCTTTATAAGTCACCAATCCCCACTAACTATAAACTTTCCAAGTGTTGAGCAGACAACGAGAAGCGGGCGTAGGCGGACAGCGGCGGACGTAGCCAGGCAGAAGAGCAGCCAAGATCCTGGAGAATGCGGGCATGGCTAGATGTAATCCAAGCCAAATTTCAATGGAGCAAAGACTGAAATTGAGCAAGGTGAGCACTTCCTTTGCGGTTGATCCTATGTTCTATAGAAACATTGTTGGCTCCCAACTTAGCTCTCCTAGCCTCCGATCCGCTCGGTGTTTCGAAAGTTTTCGTTTTCCCACTAGTTGATCTGATGGGGGATAAGTTGGGCGTTCAGGCAACGAGATCCAAAGGATGACCGCGACGGCCGTTGGCGGTCATGGTAGATTCTTCACGTGCACCAGCACTAACACGCCCGCCAACGGTCGCCATAGTCATCCTCCTGTTCTTCTCGCGTTAGCGCTCATCATATCCCTGATAGAATCAACTAGTAGCAAAAACAAAAACTTTCAAAATATCGAGCGGATCGGAGGTTGAAAGAGCTTAGTAGGAAGCCAACAATGCTTCTGCGAAACATAGGATCAACCACAGAGGCAGTGCTGGCCTCGCTCAATTTCAGTCGCAGTTCCATTGAGATTTGGCTCGAATTACATCTAGCCATGTCTGTATTCTCTAGGATCGTGGCTGTGTAGGCGCTCTGACTGATGGTGATGCCCTTCTCTATGGGCGCGTTTGGTTGCTTTCTCAACTCAGCCTAGCTAGCTCCGACGAAGCAGGCTGCCACTAGTCAGGCTTTGCAGCTGTAGTAGCAGCTTGTTTGGTTCATGTGCACATGGAGCCAGGCCACGAAAGGAAGGTGTTTGGTCGTTGCCCACAGCCCACAGCTCTTGCTCTCACACAGTATGCATGCATGCGCGCGCATCCACCTGCACCGAGCAAGCCAGGCTCTGGAGAAACGAGTAGTTTTTCTGCATGCGGCGAGCCTAGCCGGTGGACAGCTTTTGCATGGCACGGGCCTGGCTGAGAGGCTGAACTAGGCATCCAAAACGTGTCCGCTACATCGCCAGGGCCTGGTTCGGCGAGATACAGGGAACCAAACGCGCCACCTTGAGTCCATGATAGTAGTGGAGCACCCTCAAGTTACTCATCTTGAAGGTTGCATGCATCTCCACCTTGAACATGTTGATGCCAACTTGGTTCCCACTTGTGTTTAAAGTGTTTAAGGTTAACATGTTGATGCCTACTTGGTTCCCACTTGTGTTTAAGGTTAACGATAACCTCCTAAAGGAAAAGTGGAATGTGAGTGAGCTCATTGCTAAGTGTGTATAGAAAGAAGAGAGGCAAAAGGCTGATAACAAGGATCAAGTTAACCTTGTTATTTGATATAAAAAAATATTTATATATTTTTAATCTATAACTGATTAAACTTGTGGTACTAAAGTATATATGACACTCTTTTATAATTGTATTTTTTATTTAAAGGGGCGAATTGAAGGTAGTATACGTACATGTTTTCTCAATAAAAACACATGGCCTCGAGGACCAATCTTATTTATTCCACCGAAGATATAGATAGGTTTGCAACAGGGCAGGGATACAAGTTATTATTCTTATTCGTGGGCGGGAAATTTAAATAATATAAAAAGATTACAGGCCGGACGAAATTGCATAGTACCACGACGTGCACTGCTCAGCGTCAGCCCTCGTCCATCTGTGGATCTGTCTCCCGTCCCGGCCGCATCCCGGCCGCATCCGCATTGCATTACGTTACATGTCTGAAGGACCGAGAACGACGACTAGAGGGGGTGAATAGGAGCCTCAAATTTTTCTCGAAATATTCGGGCCATTCTTCCCAAAAACTAAACCCAGTTGTTGGGTGCTCAACCTGCTCAACCTCCCCCGAGCAATGCGAGAGGGGATTCAGACGAAATCGGAGAAATGAGAATTCACCGGCAGTGGAGGAAAACTCACCGGAAACCTCAAAACGTAGTTTCTCGACCCCTAGGGAAAAGAGGCAAAAACGTAGGCAAAAACTCACGAAAACAGCAACCGTCGGACCAGCTGAGACAGAGCCACCGGACTATAGCGAGTAGTCCGGTGCTAAGGTCCGACGCCTTCACCCGCCGAGACAAATCAACGCAGGGAGCACCTGACCTCCGGACTCGATGCTTCGGACTAGTCCGACACTGCTCCGGACCAAGGAGCAGAGGTCCGACGCTTTTCGCTGACCCAGCCAAAAACACGCAGTGAGCAACCTACCACCGGACCAGACCGTCGGACTGGGCCGTCGGACTAAGACGACTAGTCCGACGCTTGGAGGACTCACAGACATAGACCACCGGACCAATGGGGTATGGTCCGGAGCCTGAAAAACGACTGGTCCGGAGGGTGGTCTGACGCCCTTCGCTGCTTGACACGAGGAAAGTCAAGACTACCGGACCACTTGCTATGGTCCGGAGCTAGGGGTAAGTGGTCCGACGCTCACGAGCAGAACTGCTGAAACCCGCGAAAAAGGTTTTCTCTCCACCAAATCCTTCCAAATCACAACCAAATGTTCACCAATAGCAATCAAATTTTGTAGGCGTGATCCTAGTGCTATGGCGGAGCTATCCCGAAGAAATCATCGCTCAATTTGGTGTGAGTAAACGGGAAGAAGAGATTTTGGGGGAAAAGAGAGAAAACGAAGAACGCTGCAAAGAAAATGCCCGATCTACGTACTCGTGAGGTTTGAGGAGAATTCCTTCGGTGCAAAGATGCTCCTCACGAATACGAACAACTTGGTTCAAACGGATTTTGCAAAGCTACTCTCTACAAAGAGAAATCATCTCGGGAAAAAGAGAGAGCAAAAGCAAAACGCGAAGAACACAAGCAAAACGGGGACACGATTAAGAAATCGAAGCCACCATGGCTTACGGAGGTTACGGCCTCCGATTCATCGCAACAAACTCAAGTTCTTACAGAGGTTGGTGAAATCAACCTAGGGATCTCATGAACTAGAGAGAGTGTAGAGAGAGAGAGTTGGGACAAATAATTAGGGTTCAAAAGATAGGATGAGGGATACCCCTTCACCCCCTATTTATCGGGTTTTGGCTATTTCCCAAAGACCCCCTAAATACATGAGTGAACTACCTAGCCTAAGCATTGCAGTCCAAACTCCGGAAAATATCTTCCGCGTTTTGAATGGACGACCCCGCTTCCTGCCAGGAGTTGTCGTCGCCTCGACACAACCTCCAGGATTCCGCCACGTGCCATCCCCGCTTCCTCGGAAGCTCCGCCCGGATTTTGAGGCCCAAACCCGCGAAACCCGCCACCGATAGCTTTCGGCTCAACTACCGAACCCCGAGTTTTGAGGCCCAAACCACCAAACCGCTCGACTCGTGCCGCCTCGTCCTCGCTCGGCCCAGCTCCGAGTCCCCTGAGCCTCCTGCTCGACTCGCTCGTTGACCATCTTGACTTGGCCAACACGGTCTACCTCCATGTCTTGTCGCGCTCGCCGGTGCCAAGTACTAGCCACCACAGCTAGTCCGCCGGCGCCCATGGTCCCTCAGTCCGAGCCCCGCTTCCGCCCTTCACCGCTATCAGTCCATCGGCACGGCAAGACTCTACTCGACCTTCTCCACGCCATTGACCACTGTCACTAGGCATAGTACCTGCACACCACAAGCCGATAGACAGACACACATTTGCTTTCGTAAAGATTAGTAGTAAGCCACTCAAACTGAAACGCTCAAGTGTTGGGCAATCACTCATCACAAAACTGAATATACATGGGTACTTATTCATCATGTGTTCGTAATGTCCTCGGCCAGCAGCAGGCCGTCGTCCTGCTCGCCACGGCGGGCGATGAGGGGCACGAACTTGAGCATGACGTCGACGGGGTTCTTGGCCGCGATGTCGACGAACGTGGCGGCCTCGTCGTTGCTGAGCGAGGAGCCGCCGCCAGCGAGGTTGGAGAGGGAGCGGATGGTGATGAAGGGGACGCCGTGCTGGTGCGCCACGAGGGCGACGGCGGCGCTCTCCATATCCACGGGGGCGCACCCGAACTTGGCGTGGATGAACTCCCGGTAGCTGGCGTTGTCGGTGTAGATGTTGGCGCTGCAGCCCCTGGGCACACGCGTCACTGTGGGCGTCCGGGGCAGGCACGTCGTCTCGTTCACGCACGCCGGCAGCTCCATCCCCTCCAGCTGCTCGGCCAGCCTGTAGTAGCGCTTGTTCACCGGCACCCAGAACGCGTGCTGCTGCTCCTCCGGCGTGCCGGAGATCGGGAAGATCTCCTCCGGCTGGTACCACACGCTGTTCAGCGTGTTCGCCGACAGAGCGTGTTCGCCGACAGCTCCGGGTTGCCCTGCCCCTGCCCGACAGTGTAGTCGGAGAAGTTGAGGAAGCCGAACTCCCTCGTGTAGTCGCCCACGCTCTCCAGCGGCAGCTCGTTCTCCGCCCCGTCGCCGTGCCTCTGCCAGTTCCACAGGGACAGGTGGGCCCAGGACTCGGGGATCGTGACGTCGCCGATCTCGAGATCCTCGTTGGCGTTGCCGGCGATGCCCCAGTGCACGATGCCTCTCACCCTGAACAGGCTCAGCAGCAGCTGGGTGGTAAGCCCTGAATTCAGCTGCACGCACGCACGCACGCACGCCAGATTTGTTGTTTTGTCAAAATCAAAGCTTTCTTGTATACTGTATATGTGGAAAAAAAAGATGAATTTATTTATACCATGGCCAGCCCAGTCATGACCATAACAACGTTTTGGCCTCCAACTGTTCCGAAGCGGAATCGTCGCCCTTCATCAAACAAACAAAAAATGCCAACAGTGATCATAAGAAACTATGAACATCATATTATATTTATACACACATTTCTTTTGCGGGTCATATATATTTATACACATATATAGTGTATTTGTTTAATGTTTAAGGATGAAAATATGGAAATGAATATCCGAATTGTCCGCATTCGTATTCATTTGAATTGTAATATAAGTGGATATGTTTTTCTCTATCCGATTCTAGATCCATATTCGACAATATCTGTACCCGCAAAGGAAAAATAACGTATCATGAACCTATACTTAGAAGTTTTCTCTTCATAATGAGTGAACAATTATTTAATTGTATTATGACTAATAATACATGGAAACTATTTAATAGTATATCTATAAATAACTTTACTATTAATTTTAAATTATTAATGACACGTAAAGATTAAATTAATTTTAGACCTTTTCCAATTTATTTTAATCCTAATGTATTTGTTCTTTTCAATTATTTTAATACTTTAGTTTATTTATTTATTGATGTAAATTATTTTATATGAGTTTATAATTCCATAATAAATAGTTACATAAATTTAATATTAATTGATTAATTGATATATTTAATTATTAAATATTTATTGATAATTATATTATTTTATGTGCTATATATTTCTATGTTATATGCACAAATGATTTAGCTCTACTTGTTTGATAATTTTATGATTCCAATAATAATGATACAGTAAAATGGCTATAGTTTTCTACCCTTTTATTTCCATTTCTTTACTTTATCTATTGTTTTATTCAATATTAGTTTGCTTTGGTTAACGACGTACTTAGTAGTAAAATTTTATTCATGTATGTTAAATTTAACGATATATATTTTGAGTTGACTTTAGTAGATATCCAAATAGAAATCCGAATCTGTTTTGCTACTATGTGGTAGTATCTTGCTCGTACAGATAGACTGATCTAATTAAACAGAAGGTATATCATTAAACCATTTTTAAATTTCTGCCATTGACATGCCTTCCGATCTTGGAGTATAATCAAATTTGTAACATTGAATAATTTTTTAGAAATAATTAATAATTCAGCCTAGTTTCTGTATACTTCCTCCGTCCATAAATAAATATCATCGTTGGTGTACGTGCTGCAAATTTGAGTCAATTTGTATTGTATTTCTAAATAAATTTATTAAAAACTAGATTCAAAGATCTTTCTAATAATACTAATTATGTACTGTAAATATTAGTATATTTAAATATATATTTAGTCAAAGTTGTTCCTCGGAAAATGAAAACGACAGATATTTAGGAATAGAGGTAGTATGTGTATATAGAAAAGTTGGCTCATAAAACAGATTATTATCTATACCTAATAATAAAGACGCAAAATTTCTAGCTTTTTTTTCGTCCATCCATTCTTTTTAGGTCCATATCTCTCTAACTACTAGACAATGGAGAGTTACTTCCGTCCGGACTTATATATATAACCGGTGCTCATGAGTTAGAATAGAAGTTCTAATTGTAATCCAAATAGAGCTCTAAATTCTATATCCTATTACGAAACATGTGAGACTTTCAAGTAACATAAAAATGAATTCTAATCTAAATAGAAATAGGATAATAATAACCCGCGTCATCGGTACTAAAAGAAAACAAAAGAGCCCTAAATCAAAATTAAAAGGACACCACATTGACAGCCATGACTAAGCATATATATAATCAATCAAGTAAGATATTTTTACATGCATGATTGTGCACAGGTCGGTGACAATATCAAAGTCGAGAGAAAAAAAAAATCAATTCCCGTTGCAACGCACGGGCATATTTGCTAGTATTAATTATTTCCCATAGTAGAGATTTGTAAATTCAAGGAAAGGGGAAAAAACCAGAGCGTGCACTTATATGCTCTTACCAAAGCATTCTATCTTTTTATGCAGGACAAATAGATCATATTTGGATTATTGAGACGATGAAGGATGAAATTATGATAAGATTTTCCAACAGGAAAAATCATTTTATTCAGATTTATTTTCTGTAAATTTTATTTATGGTGTGGAGCTTTGTATTTAGTGGAATGTAGCAACGTACGAATATCTCTCCACCTCTGTGTGTCAGTACTGTGTGCATGCATGATGCATGGAAGGAGCTAGAATCGTCTGCTGCTGCGCTTCTTAGCTTGCTAGCTAGCTAGCTCTGTGTACAGTGTGGCTCGCCCACTAGAACGAGAGAGCCAGCAGTAGTGCTTATGTTGTTGTTGGTTGGTCTACTATACGTACGTTGGGCTGGCTATATATATAGGAATATATCCTAGAACAGACACAGTACACGTGATGAGACAACGGCCCCTAGCTGTGACATGTTTGGCACAACTTTATTACCAACAGCGTTTTATGAGTTGTGGTTTTTGTTTTTGCCAAACATTGTCTTTAAAATTTAAAATAGCTTTATGGGTCAAGCGGTTCATAAAGTGATGAGTTAAAATTAAACTGGAAAAGTAGGTAGGTTATCCCACAAATGGGCACCCATGTGAGCAGGCACACGCACACGGTGAGGAGCTGAGCCAAGGTGCGAACATTGGCGTTACTGGGCTAGGGTGCAAGCGCGGCCACCACCACCTGATCGAGGCACGGGCGGCGTTGCCACCTGGCCAGAGCACCACTAGGCTTGGCTCGGCTCGAGGTAGGTTGGGGGCACTGGCAAGTGCGAGGTGAAGGCACGGGCGAGGCCACTGGCGAGCACAACCACGGTCTCTGGGGGCGCTGCCACCACTCGGTGCTCCTCATGTGCGTCCGGAGATGAGAAGAAGAAACACTGATGTAGAAAAGAAAGAGGAGGGGAAAGAGAAAGGAAATTAAAACATAAGGTTGTAATGGTTATTTCATTTTCTTTTGTGCCAGGAGAAGCCGTTTCGCCGAACGAGTTTGCGAAATAGCTTTAGCGTCACTGATAAAGCCACTCATTAGGATAAAACACCAGAAAAAATGACTTCACTGGCAGGGGCGGACCTATAACCTGGCCCAGGTGTCATAGTGGTATTATATACGTACTATGGTAAAAAAAATCCAATCGATCGGCCACCGTTCTACTCGCTCGGACGTTCTTGGCCATTGCCTAGTTGGATGAGGCTTGGGAAACCACTGCAGCCTGCATGCACGTATTCGCTCTTGATTTCGAGACGACTCTCAGTCCATCAAAGCGTTCCATCGAAACGAGGGTGCGGCATCGTCCCGTTCATCCGTCTCATCTGTCATCTGCCCGTCTGCTCTCTGTGCTCTTTGCAGTTCTTGCCCTGATGCAGCCCTAGATGTCCCGCTGTTCCCTGGTGTATGCACGGACAACACAGCCGTAATCTCTGTCGTGCGCGTTTGCTTGCTGCCTCACGCCAGCACGCCGTGAACACTTGAAGCGTGAATCGATCTCACGCACAAAAATGCTATCAGGACATCAGGTTGGTAACTGTTGCCGTCAATCATCTCCTCTTTTTTCTAAAAAAAAAAAACTTGTTCACGCCATGACGAAGACTTGAATCATCTTTGTACTTCTACATATATAAAAAAAAATTGCGTATATAATTACTTATGAACCATTATTTATGCATCTAGGAGATTATCCATATTATATGTCACTAGATTAGAGAAATTGCTTTGGAAGATAATATATATCATATTATACTGGAGACATTCATGTTCTTTTCAGCAACAACGGATGAAAAAGTCAGTTGACTAATACTTTAAGTCTCTTTCGTGTCTATGTTTCAAATTATCAAAATTGCATTCCAACTATTTGTATTGTGATTTGGTAAATTTCAGTGTATGTAGTATAGCAAAATATGTTACTAATTTGCAATTATTTACTGAATTGGCAAACCGTTTTTACCGAATTATATATAAAAGAATTTGTATGGCATATATACCCTGTGATAGAATCCTAGTTCCGCAACTGTTCACTGGTGCTATAACACAACTCTGTGTTTTGCATCATATATAATAACAAACACTAAAAATTTGAACGAACTTTGTGAAATTTTAAAACCAATTAAAAACATGGTTAATTTATTTTTCCACAAAACCGTTTTAAAATGATTTCAGTATTATTTATTATATATATATAAGGCATATTCTCCCTAGGCCGTCTCTGCTGCATGCTCCCTCTCTATCTTATCTTGCTTTAAGGACCCAGGAGCCCCTGCATGCGCGTCCTTTCGTCCGTGCATATGCAGCGCCATTGCAGCGTTGTCGTCTCCTTTCTGGAGCCTTTCTCCACTTGCTTCCCTCGTTCTCTGCAGCAAAAACACGTGTGCCGGGTCCATTGTCCACCTCGTCCGTCCTCGCAAATTCTGTCGCCACGCCTACGGCCACAGCCACTTAGACTAGCCACAATGTGTGAATTGTGCTATGCTTGAAACAAGAAAGAGAACGTTTGGGCATCGGAGTGCACACTGCAACCATCGATGCTTGGAGAAAAAATGCTGGCATCGAGGAATGTTGGTGATCCGGTGCTGAGAAAGAGAACGAGATCCTCTGCAGTCACCCTCCTCGAATTCACATCTATACCATTCATTTTCATCCAATGGTGATCATGCAAAACTCTAACATGCACAAGCAAAGCAGTCGGCCCAGCCCAAGAAGCCGCAGCCTGCAAGCTCTCCACGGCAACTCCCTTTGTCTCCGTGTCGTCTTCATCGTCGCAATCACGGCTCGGCGCGTCCTGTCTCTGCTACCAAGGCGCTCCCGCTCAGGCCGTCGGGCGTGTGGTTGTGGACTCGGCGAGCGCGGAATCAATGCAAGGTCCGAGCGTGACGTGGCCGGGCAGAGCGCCCATGCACGACGAGGCACCACGGTCGACGGAGCGCGTCCCTGTCGGAGGCGGCGAATATGGTGCCCAGCGCGAGCTGCGGCAGCCAGCACGGAGTTGGGGTTCCACGCTGGCGACAAACGTTGCGGGTCTGAGCGTGGTCACAGTGGTGTGGCCGGGGACAGAGCGGCCCTGCACGGCGAGGCCCGACGCAGCCACACGCGGAGCTAGGGTCTGCGGCGAGTGTGGTAACCGGCATGGTCGCGGTTGCGCGCGCAACGAGCATGCAGCGTCCGGTACGGGCCTGGGCGTGACGTGCCCGAGGCGGAGCGTCCATGTGCGGTGAGGCTCCCACACAGCACATCCACGAGCGGAGCTCGTTCCGCGGCGACCGGTGGCGAGAATGGTGGGCTGGTGGCCGGCACGGGGCGCGGCTGTGACTGCGGCGAGCCACGAGCGTTGTGGCTTGGGTTGTGCGGAAGAAAGCACGCACGGAGCTGGTTTCGTGGCGACCGGCAGTGAGGATGGTGGCCGGCAAGGGCCGCGGCTGCAAGCACGGCGAGCGTGGTGGCCGAGATTGTGCGGACAGAAAGAGGTGCGGTGCCGCGGCAGCCGACGTAGTTACGCGTGGGCATCGGAGGCGAGAGCTCCCTGGTGTGAGGGCGCAAGGGCGGCGAGAAAAGCAAGTGCGGTGGCGACACCCGCAACTACGACGAACTGACGCGGAGTCACGGAGTTGCTCACCCTCGCGCAGCGTCTTGGGCCGTTGGGCCGGCTGCTCGGTCGTCGGAATGGTTGGCCTACGGAGTCACCGTTGGATCCTAAATAGACTGCTTAGATCATCCGACTGCAGAGTACAGTCAAGGGGAGCGACTTCAGAGGATCTCGTTCCTGAGAAAGTACACAGAGGAGAAACGTGAATGTGCATGTATCACTGTTTACTTTTTTAATAGATCCTACATAAATGCTTGCACATTGTATGGTTTTTGACCGATGCTGAATACAACATGTGTCAGTAAACATCCATGCTCACCACTGTGGATAGTCTTAAGTAGACAACGTTGGCAACAAAAATGTCCATGGCCACTCTCTCATCTCTCCCAACCAGAGCCACCACCCCACGTACGTACGGATGCACATCATCATAGTAGACAAAGAGCTTCTCTATCACCGACGACGACGCTGTGGCCTGGCCATGAGTGCCGGCAAAAATCTACTGATGGGCTGAAAAGTATCCCCGCCGGCCGGCCGCCGAGTCCCACTGCCTTACGTTACGTACTCGCGCCCGGCCTTGCAGGCCGGCGAAGCCACCATGGCTGGACATCTCCAAGCTCGGATGCAGGGAAGCTTAAGGACGAACTCTACTTCCCCTCCACCTGCTTGCTCCAGCGGAGTCGGACGAGCCGAGCTCGAGCTCGCGCACGCACACGGCACTGCCGCACAGGCAAGCACCGGAGGACGTCCAAAAATCTTCTCAAGAAATTCCTAAAAATACTAGAGCCACTTCAAAACCTACCCAAACCTTGGTGTTTTCCCTCTTTAATCGTCGATGCTAGACAACGTAGAATAGAAGATGTGGAGAGAACGAACCCGATGAAACTCAGAAGCGACATAGGAGCAAGAAGCACGGGAATTAGGATCTCAGAATAAGAAATAAATTATCAGCAAGCGGAGACAAGTACTAACACCCACCTACCCTTTTTCCCCCTCCATACATTTCACCATCCCTAAACCACCCCTATTTTTTCACCATCACCATGATTCCCAACATCACCATATAACCGACCACCTACCACCTTCCCTTAATTATTTAACAAATTCAATTTATACTATTCATGTTATTATCTTTATGTGAATGAATATTATGAGCATTTGTGATATATTATGAGCTTTATGATGTGGATGAGAGAAGAACACGAACCGTGTTGTCAAATGATTTGGTAAACTAAAAATTGTTCCCGACGAGAGCGAGATGGGGTATTTCTACGTGGTGTGGATTACCTCAACATGTTCACCTAGTGAGGGTTGTTCCTATTAGGAGATACTCGCTCCCGTCATATATATAAGGACCGATTCATTTGCCATTTCGTCTAGCCAGAAACTCGTATAACCACATGTCTATACGGATAGATTTGGTAACGCACCTCGTTAGGTAGAAGTACAACTACTACTATGAGGCCGGTGTTGACAACAAAATATCAGGATAAGACACGATTGTTGAGTTATCTTTCATGGTTCGGCTGGCGTGGTTGCTAAGTGATCCTCCATGTTAAGCCCCTTGATTGGCCGTGTTCAAGCCCCCTTTTACTGACCGGATGATGTGGTATCATCCTAATTATGGATATGAATGATGTGGTATCATTCAAAGCTTGTGTATTTTTTTACCCTTGAGAAGCTATAGTAGTGTTGTATGGATGCTTGAGATAATTCCAATTGAGTATGGGGATCTCGTTAGGCCTGTTGCTCCAAGCAGCGTCACGGCGCCAGAACTGTGGACGGAGTCTTTGCCGAGGGCCTCGCCGAGGGCCCTCGGCAAAGAATTTTTATTTTTTTTAAAAAAAATCTTTACCGAGGGTCTCCCTACCGTGGCCATCGGCAAAGAAATTATGCTGGATTTTTCAGAAAAATCTTTGACAAGGGCTTGGCCGCTAGTCCTCGATAAAGAATTTTTATTTTTTTAAGAAAAATCTTTGCCGAGGGTCTCCCGGCCCTAGCCCTCGGCAAAGAAATTGCACAGGATTTTTTTGAAAACCCTTTTACTGGCCGGATGATGTGGTATCATTCGGGTTATTGAAATGAATGATGTGGTATCATCCGAATTATTGATATGAATGATGTGGTATCATTCAAAGCTTGTGTATTTTTTTAACCCTTGAGAAGCTATGGTAGTGTTGTATGGATGCTTGAGATCATTCCAATTGAGCATGGGGATCTCGTTAGGCATGTTGCTCCAATGGCCCTAGAGTCGACTACGCCTATCTTATGGGGAAATTGGTACAACCTCTCTCTAGAGAATTAAATCTATTCGAATAGCCATGTCCTTAAAATAGGCAATCGCTGGAATAAGGTCCCAAATGATTATACTCTTTATGTGTAATAAAATTACGTTAATGTGGTAAGCTAATTAGTCAATCTATAAACTCCAAGAACTAGCGAGAAGGGTTAATACTCTCCCAGGGTCCAAACCCCCAAATTTTGTTTATATTACTCTACTCCTAACACATACACCTCCACCACCATAAACAACCACCACATATAGCATCCGCCATCCACCTCACCATACCCCAAAGTTAGGGCTTACTGAGTACTTTATATAATCAACCTACTCTACTTTATGTTTTTATGAAGTCTATGCGAGGATGGGATAACATGAGTACACATGAGGATGAAGCCGCACGACCATACAAAGAAGCTACGCTAGGACGACTATACAAAGAAGTTGCGCTAGGACTACCAAGGCTAAGATATAAATATGAGCCATAGATAAGGTTTACATCCTCAAGTTAAGTTACCCGCAGGAAGGGAACCATAGCTAGCATCATAAGATCGTTGTGTTAGAACTCTGATGTTGTAAGGCCAATGACCTAAGCCTTGCAAATATAAACTTTATAAATTTGTTTTCCCCGTTATCAATAAAAGTTGGGGTTTTTATATCAATATTGTTTGATCTGTGCGTATCAACTACTGGCTCAATGACTAATACATGACACATAGTAGATTCTAAAGCAGCGGCCCAATAATTGGTGAAGCTTAGCTGTGCCAAAACGGGGTCATATTATTCTAATACTGTAGAAACGATTCTCTAGAGATGACATCTATTTTTCTTTTGTCCACAAACATTAGACATTAGAATTTCCTATATAAATTCAATCAGATGGTTGGCGAACAAATTAAATGGATCCTTGAAAATCAAATTACATGAAAATTAATATTATCAACCATCCGTTTGAAAATTCAATTCTAGATGTGGTTAGTACTATAGACTATATCTATCTCTGTCTCTTTTATACAACTAAAACATTCCTAGCCCAATCGTCCATACGGCGAGCGATGACCCCCACTCGCTAGCAGCCTAGCACGCCCGGCCGCTCGCCCATCCGCACGTGGTGGACCCGACAACATTCACACCTAAGGCTAGATAAAGGAAAATAAATTAGATGGACACCAGGTGCACCAGTGTTACTATGAGACCCTGCCTACATGGTTGAAACGTGGTTGGTGGAGAAAATCTAACGTCTAACCACAAATGCATGTTATCTGTATTAACTAACTTGTTGTGCATGCATGGGTGGGACCCTGCACGACTCAAACTGATGTCCGTTTGATTAGATTGTTTGTCCACGTGTCAACCATCTAGACAGAGTCTTATAATAACACTGGTGCACTCGGTGTTCATCCAATTTATTTTCAGATAACGAGTGTTGACATTTCTTAGCGTCGCACCAAAAATAGAGATAAATCCCTATCCCCGGCAACGGCGCCAGAAATGCTCATTGGTATTTCTTATGACTATTGGATAAATCTGCAAGCGCACAGATTATACCGTTGTAACACTTCACCTAGGAGTATTTCAAAGTATCGTAATTTATATTATCCCAAGGGAAAGCTGGGCTAGAAATGATAATCAGAGAGAGATCCTAGAGAGCACCTTAACTTAGTACCAACTAGTATAGAGGGCGTTAAAGGGGATCCAACGCGCCTACCTGCCCCCGCCTAACGCCATGGGCGCCCACTACCGCAGTCAAATCCATCAACTCACCGCCCATGCCCTGGACCTCCGTTGACCGTGTGGCCGCTGTAGCCACGTTGCAGGTACGGAATCCAGAGGCAGCCCCTCGAGCCATGAACAGGGCAGCCCTCGACCGTGTCTTCAGGGATACGACAAGGTCACGCTGGCCTCGACCCCCTCGACCAGGGGGCTCGACCATCGTCCCCAACCACTCCGGTATGGCTCCCGTCCAATCCGTCCCACGTCAAATGTGGGACTCGTACCCATCCACAGAAGGCCGACCGCACTGCGCCATGACGTTTGGCAGCGTCCAGTCTGCTATCACCATGCCCTGGAGCACCAGAAGGACGGGAAGGCCACGCCGCTACAGCGATCGACGTCCCTTCGCCAGCATGGCGCCACAGATACGCCTCCCACGCTGCTACAGTTTAGAACTCTGTACTCTCAGGCCTCCCCTTGGTCTATAAAATGGGACGCTGGGATAGAGGAGACAAGGACAGATGCGCAAGCGAATGCGAATACGAAGGCACATTCGTATCGGACATCAGCTCTGACCCACATACACCACACACCCGATTGCTTGATCGACCTTTCAAGCAATCAACTGACCACCTAGGATAGTCCTGCTAGCCCTAGGCCTCAGCTCATCCTGAGCACCCCCGTGTAAACCTGCTTGTACCCCCTCTGTACGAGCACTTCGGTGCAAGATAATACAATCCATCCTCCCCCGCTGGACGTAGGGCCTTCTGTGCCCGAACCAGGATAAATCTTGTGTTCTTCTTGCATCACATCTGGGAGAGGGAGCACGCAATATACAAATTTACTAGCCGGTAGTCCTGACCCCCTGAGTCATAACACCGACACTTACACAAAGCAAAAGGGAAAGAGGGAGGTCACCAAAGGTGGTCGGCCGACCCCCTCAAGTGGGGATTCCACTCATGCTTTTTCTAGTGTTTGGTGAAATGTGAAAGATGCTATGTGATGTGATCAAAAGCTCAGCTAAAGTGCTCAAGATTCTCCTCTTTAAACAAAGAGTAGTGGGGGACAAAGGCATGTCATGCTTTGATCAAAGGTGATTGATGTGTTTTCTTTTTCGAAGCATGACAAAGTGAAAGTGATGGATGTCATGATTCCCCACTTTGGACAAGGAGTAGTGGGAGACAAAGATGTGTAATGCTTTACAAAAAGTGATTGATGTACTTTAAAGCATGACAAGACAAAAGAGATGTCTCCCAAAGTAAGAATCTGATTTTTGAAAGTCCCACTACTCAAATCATGAATGCTTGGACAAAGGATGGTGGGGAAGGAAGATGGATGAACAAGGGGATCCTAGGGTGGTCGGCCGACCACCCTAGTCCTCCATTTTTTTTCTTTTATAAAGGTCCCTAAAGATTTTGTAATTAACTAAGCCAAGATAAGGTGCATATGGGTGGTCGGCCGACCATCCTCTGACCCTAACTTTTGTCAAATTCTAGAGCTAAACTAATTCTTAAGTTTTATTTGATGTAAACTTTAGTTTTCTGAATTTTAAGCATGGAGGAAATTAAAGGTTTAAACTAAATGTAAGAAGGAAAATAAAAGATAACTACCGATTTACCTTTCGGCGAAGGCTCCTTGACTTTAAGTCCTCGGAGTGAGACTCTCCTTCTTGTTCATTCCTCGGGTGCACTTGATGGCTCCGGAGGCGGAGACCGTGATGTGTGCACCTCCTTTGCTTTTCAAACCTGCCTTGGATTGGCGGGTTCGTCCTCCTTGAGCTCAGTGATCTTAGCCTCCGGGTACTGCTTCTTTTGACGCAGGGCTCGAACTCTTCTTCTTGGTGGTTGTGCTTTAGCTTATTTGTTAAGTTTATAACCATTGAAAGCACATTTTACCTTGTGACTCGGGAACTGGAAGTGGATCTGGCCCGATCCTACGTAGATGACCGCGTTGGTGGTGTTGAGGAAGGACCTTCCCAAGATGACGGGGACTTCCACGTTCGCTCCCACGTCCAAGATGATGAAGTCGGTGGGGATGTACTCGTCTTGGATGTTCACCAAGATATCCCTTGTGAGTCCCTCGGGAAACCTTATCGTTTGATCTGCCATCTTAGGCGAACATATGTGGGGACCAACAGTCCTCCTAACAAGTTGTCATAAATTACCTTAGACATGATGTTGACGCCCGATCCGAGATCGCAGAAGGCAGTGTGAATTGTCTGTTGTCCGATTGAGCATTTGATCGTCGGGTGGCCTGGATCTTCCTTCTTCATGATGAAGGGAGGATCGAGAAGATAGCCCCAGTAGGAGCGAAGCGGAGGCTTATCGAACTTTGTTGTTACCATGTTCACATGCTCAATTGAATCCTCTGGTTTCCCAGGAATTTTACCTTGTTCTATGGATGACATAACTGCTGCTAATTGAGCTAATTGGGTTTCTAGCATTTTATTAAAACTCAATTGATTTTTCATGGCAGTTGTGAAGCTATCCATTTTCTCACCAAAACTTTCAAGAACTTTATCAGTGGCAATCATCTTTTTATTGATACCATCATTAATCTTTGATTGCCCAAGAACAAGATCTTTTAATGAAGGCTGATTATTGTAATTGCTATTACCTCCATTACCTTGGTAGAAGGGGCGCGAGTTTCATCCTCCTTGTTGTTGGGGTCGATACCCGTTGTTGTTGTTGCTACTGATGAAGCTCACGTCCTCTTTCGACGTCTCGGGGCAATTGTTGCCTGAGTGATCATTTCCTCCACACACCTCGCACCATGGATCTGCTTCAATAGCTTGTGCAGCGGTGACGGGGTAGATGGCCTCTCGTTCCTTCTTGGAACCTTCTTCTATCTTCTTCATTAGGAGGTCCATCTTGGCAGAGAGCATGTCCACCTCATTGACGGTGTGCATACCTCTCCTCTTTGGCTGGAGACGTTCCTCACCCCATCCTTGGTTGATTACCATCTTCTCGATGAGGTCCTTGGCATTTCTCACTATGTGTTGGAGAAATACCCCTCCAGCGGCAGCATCTAGGTGACTACGGGTCATACTCGTCAGCCCGTGGTAGAATCCTTGAATCAGAAGCCAGTCGTCTATCCCATGATGAGGACAGGCACGAATGTACTCCTAGAGACGCTCCCATGCTTTGGGAATCGTCTCGTCAGATTGTTGCTGGAAGCTCGAGATCTTTCCACGAAGAGCATTGGTTTTGCCCGTCGGGAAGAACTTCTTGAGGAATACGTTGGCACACCTCTCCCATGTAGTGGCCTCTTCTTTGTAGGCGTAGAACCATTGCTTCGCCTTCCCCAATAGCGAGAATGGGAAAATACAAAGGCGAATGGCGTCAGACGCCACTCCCTAGATAGTGAAAGTGCCACATAACTCCATGAAGTGTTGGAGATGAGCATTGGCATCCTCATGGGGCTTTTCGCAAAACAGATTGGCCTGCACCATGTGGATCAAGGCGGGCTTCAGCTCAAAGGTGACATCCCCGAAGTTGACCTTGGGACCCTGAGCTACGTGGGTAGCTGACGAAGCCGAGAAGTCAGAAATCACCTTCTGGGCCATAGCTTCCTTGAGTGGTGATGTAGAGCCTCCTTCCTTGAACGGATTCTGGTTCGAGAGAAACCTCTGAGGGGGAACTTGACGACGTCTAGTTCTCCTCAACAACTGCTCGGGATCTTCTAGGTAGTTTCCCGGTAGTTGGAAACCGCTCATAAACTGTCTGGCTTCACAAGAAAGGAAGACACAGACAGGGGTAAGCCCTTATGACTAATTGATAACTAAGTTAACGAGAATCTTTGGATTCAATCTAATTAAAATTTCTAGGCTAAGCTTTCCCCGACAACGGCGTTAGAAATGCTTGTTGACATTTCTTAGCGTCGCACCAAAAATAGAGATAAATCCCTATCCCCGGCAACGACGCCAGAAATGCTCATTGGTATTTCTTGTGACTATTGGATAAATCCGCAAGCGCATAGATTATACCGTTGTAGCACTTCACCTAGGAGTATTCCAAGGTATCGTAATTTATATTATCCCAAGGGAAAGCTGGGCTAGAAATGATAATCAGAGAGAGATCCTAGAGAGCACCTTAACTTAGTACCAACTAGTATAGAGGGGTAAACGATATATGTGATAGGAAGGGTTGATGAATTAAGAAGCTACGGTAAATGATACTTAGAACGTACTAGATAAATTAGCTAGGTGGGAGGACAACGAGAAGAGTATAGGGACTCCTAAGCAATTCACTCTACTTCAATATACTTAACCAATTAACTAGTCTAAACACTATAGTTTGCCTCCTCAATACAAGTATGCTAGGCGAGGGGATAGATCAGTAGGAGGACAAAACTCCTACCGGACCGCGCCCTCTTCTTACGGGGCCTTACCTTTTAAGAACTTGCCTAAAAATACGTGGTGGAATACAAAGACTAGACAAGGTTGTCACCTCTTGCTAGCTACCACAAACAATCTGTGCAGCAAGCGATAACCAAGGATAAGATGATGTATAAGCACCACGCTTACACACAACTTACTACTTTTACTATGATAAATAATCAAAGTACCCTATGACAGGCAATGATCGCATACAGGAAGGTCACAAGGATCACAGACTATTGATGTAAAGGCTATTAAAAAGCAAAAGCATATAGCAAGACTATATCTAGTATAGAAATGCTCAAAGTAAATACTAAGTAAAGTAGAGAGAAAATATATATATTGATAAAGATAAAGTCTTACAAAGAAGGAAAGATACAAGAGCTATACCAGACTTCCTAGAAGACAACTCCGGAAATCCCGAGCAGAGCCCGACTCAACTCTAACTCCCACACTAGACTAACTTTTAGAACAATCTAAGGAATAGAGCTTGTAGGCTTCTTCACCATGTCTAAAGAGGGGGTGTGACCCTCTATTTATAGTAGGGGGTGGAGTAGGGGCTACTCCATCGCCACGTCAGCGATCTAGGGCCTTCCATTCTCCACCCTTGGATCAAACCGCCTCTTGAACCGTCATTGGATGGATGGATGTGATTCAGCGTGTGGGGAAGAGATATGGCGGTTGGGGGAGGCCAACCAATCTAGGGGGGTGGTCGACCGACCCCCCCCCTATGGCCAGTGGGCCCTCCTCTGACCTCCAGGGTGTGGCTCCACTGGTCAGGGACTGATTGAGGGCCAGGTGGGCCCTATGGATGGTCGGCCGACCCCCACCCCTTGGGGTCCCTGGCCCACCTCTTGCTCCCTGATGCTGGTCCCACTTGTCATAGGTGTTGGTTGTTGGTTCTGTGGTGTTTGTCACGTTTATCTCTTTGGTGTAGGCCCATGAATTCTTGTGCTTTGCTTGTGAGTCGTTGAGAGAAAGCACAAAGTGATCTAAGGGTTGAAAATCACTCTAGGATGCTTCTCTTGGATCATGGCTGAGAGGGGAGCCAGGTGGGCCCATAGGGTGGTCAGCCGACCCCCTATGTGGGTCTCACTGGCTCTCCTTTGCTCCATTTCTTCATTCCTGCACTCAAACACTCATGGACATGTGAAACTAGTTATTTGATAAAATATGCTCATGATGTGTTTGTTTATCCTTGATCCTTGGGTTGGTGGCAACATTTTAGATATGTAAAAATTGATCATAATTTGAGCCAGCTCGGTTTTGCTCGGCTCGGCTCGTTTTGACTCGTTATCCACAGCTCGGCTCAGCCCGTTGAAAGCTCGAGCTAGCTCGTTAATCTTGCGAGCCTAGTATAAAAAATCATAAAATATAATATTTGCATTTATCTAAAGCTTCATAATAGTAATAATATAAAGGTAAAAATATCTAATCATCTTAAATTGAACAAAAAATTAATATGTGCTAACATATATAGCATAGTATAATAATATATATAAATTAATACAAGTTATGTACCTTTTTTCTTTGAAAGTATGACTCATTTGGCTCACGAGCCCTCACAAGCTGGCTCGAATTGGCTCGTTATAGTTAACGAGCTAAAATCTTGGTTCGGCTCGGCTCGTTATGTTAACGAGCCGAGTCGAGCCGAACGAAGCCAGTCACGAGCCAAGCGAACTAATAAGCTTCGAGTTTTTCGTCTAGCCTTATTTACACTCCTAGTAGGGAGGTTGGTGTTATAGACTAATTTGATACTATAAATTCTAATATTTTTTCTATAAATTTGATAAAGGTTTTTTAAAAAATAATTTAAAATAACTCTAGAAATCTATTTATTTATGTTTAAATAGTGTCTTGAGTAGTATATATTCTCATCATAGCATGTGCTGTCCAGCGGTGGATGGATGACGAGATTGGATGAGCGTCAAGCGAACTCCTGTGTGCGGAGTGCAACCAGTGACGGCATCTTGTTTATGGTCTAAAAAAATCTACCGTTTAGATCTCTTCTTCTCAAGTAATTGAAATCTATTATATCAAATTAGACTATTTTTGGAAAAGGGAAGTTTTATTTCAGTCTCTGTAAGAGTTTTGCACACAACTATTTTTTATTACAAACCAGTCTCTTTCTGTTTTTTTAACTCTAAAAAAATAAAATTAAATAAAGCAAAAGTTGATTAAACATTAAGCACTAATCTTTTCACTGATGACCATCCATACTTGGCAAATATTTTCATAGCCACAGTCTTTATTATGTGACAAGCCAACTAAAGTTTTATCGTTCTTCTTCTGCATGACGTTCTAGAAACAGATCCAATAAAGTGCTATAGTTATTAGAATGAATTTAATTAAAAAATCCAAATGGGGATAAGAATAGCGGATTTTTCAGGGCCACAACTAGCACCTGGGCCTGATCAGCCTCCACTAACGTCTAAATAATAATAATAATATAAAGATTCCACTCCAACCTGGCAGTTCTTAATGAAGGGTTTGTGCTACAAATGTGTGCGGCGAAGTAGAGTAAAGACTAAAGACCACAAGCGTTCTTCAGAGATGCTTCATGCTGTCATGACCTCTGGGAATCCTATTCTGCTGGAAGCTGGATCACCAATTGAATTCATGGATGTTACTTCAGGGCTACTAAAGGCCACGTGGGTAGTTTCGTTTTGAGGCCCATATGGCTGAACGGCCCACGGACAGGTGGGCCTATCCAATTATCTATTGGCAGGCCAGCTGTAACTAATTTTCGGCCCACCTTCTCATTATCCGAGCTATGTTGTGCTAAACACAAGGTGAAATAAAAGTGAGACGACAAGGAGCACGAAGCACCTACCTACATGTCGTATCATAGACCCGAAAGGCCAAAACACAGGGGACAGGGAGAGCAGGAGCTCACCCTTCAATTAAGGTAGAAAATAAATGCTTTTATGTATAAATCATCATTCCGTGACTCAGACGGAAAAATGATGGAACATAACATGCTAAGCCAGTCTAATTGTGTCCCACTTTCTTAACATAAAATTTTACCTCACTCTTGAGGCAGTCCGTAACGCCGTTTTTGACACATTATTAAAAATTCGTTTATTCCGTTTTTTTCGTATATCCTAGAAAGTGTAGATCGTCGTTCCGTTAAAACATCTTCACTCTTCTTTAGATACCTTCTCTGCGGCCTCATCCCACCGATCATGAATGTGCAACGGGTTATGTTGTGTTGTGGGTGATGAATATGAAAGTGTTCCTAGTCCAAGATTTGGTTCTAGACCGCTTTGGCTATGTGCATTGAAGTGATAGGTGTAGTCCACCCTCTAAGGGTCCATCATAGAGAACGCAACGTTCTAGATATGACCATCCGATCCTCTTCTTTGTAAGTTGTTTGTTGTTAGGATTTTGTCATGAATGAGAATCCATGCAAAAACTTTGCATTTATTTTTAGTGTGTGCCTTAATCTCCCATAAGTACCGTTGAACTGAATACGGTAAGCTGATCGACTGAAATAGCAGTCATCCGACGTCCATTTCTAGGTGATCGAGTCACGTACACCTAGGAGCAGCTATACATTTTGAATTTTGATCCATAGAAAAATGAACTCTTATATATTGTTTTGGAAGCTCCTATTGTACCGCCTTGTTTTTTCTGGTGACTATATAAAGAATAAGTGAGGTGCCAAGTTTATGGGTGCTGCTCTCTCGAGCCAGCAATGTACATATATGCATGTACTCAAACAATTACAAAAAAAATGAGGTGTGTGTATATATATATATAGTAGTAGCAGTGTTGCATACACGGCGACGCATCATACCATCAAGAGCAATCAGCCTAGCTGCATACACGGCGGGCAGCTTCGACAGAATGACGGCTCCTGATGATATGTGCATCACTCCTCTCTCAAGTCTCAGCATACATACGGTATTACTACGGTTTACATTGGTACGTACGTATACGTATACAGCCTCGATAGGCGCTAGCTGCAGCATACGTGATGAATACCGAATTCAGTCAAACAAGCTATAGCAAGCAAGCAACAAAAAGAAACAGTATATGCAGCATATATATGGTATATATTTACGGCAGGCATGCAACTTTGATGGATGGATCGATCGGCGCGTGTGGCGTGGAGAAAATGGCTATGGCTTGATGGATCCAGCTGCTGTGAGACGACAATGGCTATGGCTTGATGGATCGATCATCCGATCCTGATCCTATCGCCAGATGATGCCGGCGAGCGGCGGCGGCGGAGGCGGCGGCGCAGCGGCCACGGCCCAGAAGTCGGAGGCGCCGTTGTCGTCGTCGGCGAAGTGCGACGTGCACGACACCGGCACCAGGCACAGCCCTCTGCTCCGTAAATCCTTCCTGCTGCTGCTGCTGCCCTCCTCAGCGCCATTCATCTCCTCCTCCTGCTGCATGTTTTATATATTTAATTTGAGCACGCAAAACAAAAATCTAATATATATAGTAAACCTGCTATATATATCCAACGTACGCAAGACTCTATGTGTGTAATCGATCATTTAATTTCCAAATATCGATCGAAACTCAACATTTTAAAAATAGTCTGTAACTGCAAAATTTAGAAAGATATATGGACTGCACGTAATAACACACGAGCATTTACCTGAATGGTCGGACCTTCAGCTTCTACCATGCCAGTGCTATGGATTAGCAGCAACTGCATGCAAATCAGCAGATATACAATACAATTAAAGGATTTTTTTTAAGAATATATAGTAAGCTAGCACCACCTGAAACAAGAATATATATATAGTATAATGATTAATCATATTTATATAGAAAGCTAATAATAAGTAGTATAATGATTGGCGACCATAATGAAATTCAGGCGTAGTATGTGAGAGGAGTGCACGCGCACGCGCGCACATACAAGCCTGGGCCGGGGTCCCACAACGCAGTGAGCTAGATAATAAGGAGTGCAGCTAGCTGCTTACGGCTGCAGCAAGCAAAGCGAGCGAGCGATCGACAAGGATCTGTGAGCTTGCACATTTGCACGTACAGGCGTGCAAAAAGGTGAGCTGATCAATGCTAGCTGGGACGATGTGTGGCCGGTGCAGTGCGTGGACGTGCAATATACTATCATTCAGTCACATGCATATGCAGTGCTCAAAATGCTCATTGTCACTTTGCACTGCAGTTAGTTATTATATAATTACGTGGCAAGCTATGCCATGGTGATTAATTATCAGTGACAAGATTAAGTAGTAGTTCGTCTGTAATGATCAGTCATCAGGTAGCTACTTAGGGCACCCGCAATGGCTAGCTCATAAGCTAGCTCTAAGCATTTTTTTATATATTTTAATAGATGAGAGAGAAAAGCTAGCTCGTGATCAAGAGTTAGCTCATACACACATTCCAAGATCATGTGAATGTATCATGTGTACTATGAGCTATTGTTAAAAGATAGTACTATTGAAGAGGTTGACTTAGAGCTAGCGGTTGACTTATACCATTGCGGGTGTTTTTAGGGCACTCCCAATGCAAGACTCTATCGTAGAGTTCAAGACTATTTATTATTATTTATTTATGGCATTGCTGATGAGACAATATATTTGTTGAAGAGAGATGATAAAAAAATAAGACTTCAAGTCTTATTTAGACTCCAAGTCTATAATATTCAATATAATAACTAAATTTATACTCTATGATAGAGTCTACATTGTGAGTGCCCCTAGTAACGAGCTACTAGCAAATATGCTATCTAGGGCCGGGAAAGCTATGCATCATATGTCATCATGTGTGCATGCTCGCCCTCTCCGGGATCTACAATTAGTACTTTCTGACCTAATGATATGAGCTAGTGTACATTAATTTCAGGGAACTGATATGGCCCCGGCCGGGTCCATTTATCATCCATTCACCTTGCGCGGTTTGACATAATCTATCATGAAAAGATGCAATTTTGGGTTTGGATTGAGTCAAACTTCCCTATTTTTAACTAATAAATTTATAGAAATTTTAGATTTCATGGTGAGCATTTGGTATCATAAATAGTAATACTTCTGTATATATTTGGTCAAAAAGATTGAGACGAGATAGATTAACTTGATACTAGAAAGCTATAATTTGTATTGATTAAGGTTAGATGATATAGCATATACTAAACCATTGAAATTCTTTTTATTTTCAGCAAAAAGGAAATGCCACCCAAACTTACTGCTTATATATCTTGGAATTCAGCTCTAGCTCCTGCATTTGATTTAGGTGCCTACTGTAGCTTTATTTGTAGACTAGTACTACCACTCTCTACCAGATTATATTGACTAGCTAGTAGTAAGCAGCTAGGTATGTTATTGTGAATGAGTCAACTTTTTTGAGTCATCAGATGCATGCATGGGAGTTCCATCTCATAATTAGATGATCCCTGATTCTTTTCTCAGAAGAGTGGTAAAACAGACAAACTAATGGTGGCTCCTACAAATTAAAAGGGCTAAAAAGCTTCAAATTTAAGTCCCTCCTGCTCATCTGATATGGACAGTGCCCAGCTTTGCTAAAGCTACCTTTGCTAGCTAGCTAATCCTATATCATCATCTGAAGGAAGTTAAAGTCGATCGACCAAGTAAAGTGCGTACGTGTCAAAATTCTCATTTTCAGGGCACGCCTTTATTGCACGTGCCTGCCCATCTCGATCGATCCTAACTTCCTAAAGCTCGCTCATGCGCAGTGCTAGCTCACATGTACATACCCTACAATACAAAGTATATAGTAGTACATGAGACATCCATGAGAGACTACTCTTACAGTATGTACTTACACTGTGTTGTTGCTTGGAGTCGTCGTTCCCGTTGCCATGGCCCAAGTAAGGGAAGCTGAGAGCCTGCGCAGAGAATGAAGAAGACATCGATGATACGATGGAATGGAGGAACTAGGATGCATGTATAGACAACTGACAACTACCAGACCAGCATCAGAGAGCGAAGAACAGCTGAACTAGCTGAGAGAGCATGCAAACTACATAGTAGTGCCTGAATGACAGTTGACAGATGAAGACAGCACAACGATGCCCTACACTAGGACATGCAACTTGCTGCTAGCAGCCATGCATGCATGCACTTTAACGGCGTGCTCTTACACCCGGTCCCACACGTACGTCCTCTTTTTGTTTCACCTACTCACAACGGTCTCAACCATCACTGTGCACTTAGTATAATTACAGCCTTAACGGTTGCACTTTGTCTTGTTTTGAACAAATTAAAGCACATGCAGTTGGGGAGCGAACCCCTTCTGTATTTCTTAAAAAATTAAAAAAACTAGTGTGTAATTGCATGCATGAAAACATACTTAAGTTAGAACTGATCGATGATATTCTCTAAATTCTTGTTAAGTTTACCATAGCCTAGTTTAGTTAAATCACGAATGATTTGATTCGTTATCATGCATCTACCACTAGCTTGAAAATCGATGACCGCGGCAATAATTAATCTGAATGATATATGCATATATCTGGATACAGAAAGGAGGTCGAGATCGATGAAGAGAAATATAAATAGATTGGGTTAATGAAAAGGGTTGGAATTGGACCTCGATTTGGCTCAGGAGGAATCTGATATAGCCAATAGTCTCCTGTAGTACGGAGGCAGTGTCAGTCTGCAAAAACCAACATATATGTCAGTCAGGGACTTGATTTGTTTTCAGTGATCTCGTCACTCGAGCGAAAGAAACTGCAACTGAAAAGTCTCCTGAAAAGAAAACGAGGGAAAGGGGGCCGAGCTAGAGGGAGAAAGAGAAATGAATGAATGGCAGAATGCATGGGCAAATTAAAAGCACATTTGTGTATGCGTGCATGTATGACAGTAGTGACAATAGGATCATGCATGCATATATATATATAGTGTCGATCTGCTAGATCGAGAACATATACATGCACATGCAGTGCACATCGATCATCTAATATGACGAGGTAAATGACAGATCGAGCTCACGTTGCATGAACTTTTTTTTCTTATCAACATGTATAGTTAAGCAGAGCTGTGTGTATATGGTGTACCTTGCCAAACGGGGATACTATCTGGTGAAGTGCTGTGATTCTATCCCCAAGCCTCTCCTTTCTTACCTGATGAAACAAACAAGGGCTACTTCTCATTATTACTGCTAGTACATGTTGTGTGTATAACTGTGTATAGCTGAAAACACACAATGATATGGAAAATAATGGTATTGGTATAGTAAGTCAATATTAATTCGTATGTATATATATATAATATATACGGAATAGAATCTATTTTGAGCAGCACAATATCCAGCTGAAACTAGAGAAATGCTAAGCTCTTAAAGGAGCGCATGGCTATAATTTATGTCTCCAGTGGTGATCACTGAGAGAAGCCTCGATCAATAAGAACCGGGGTTTTCCAAGATTTTATGAACAAATGGGAGATGAAGAAACCTTTAGGGTAGACTGTGCTGAAGAAGAGTTCTGAACCCTAGCCTTCTTTGGAGCCGAACCACTTGCAGCGCTGTTACCCTGAAACAAAAAAAAAAGAGAGAGAGTGAGAAGATTAATTAAATGAAGAAGCCTGAAGTAATAACAATTAATCATGAAGTCTAATTCCCATCCATGGAACATTATGCAAAATTAATAACGTGAGCTATGCCGTATGACTTGAAAGTGGAACTTTATTATATTACACCGCTTTCGTGAGATCATGAAGCCAGCAACAACATAATGCAAGATCCAAAAATTATGAAAATTTTGGACCATGAGTTTCAGAAAGGAAGAACATGTATACACAAACCAGAGAGAATTTTTCTTGATCCGGCCGGTGCCGCCACGGTCTTGTTAACTTCTTATAGGGCTTTATTGCTCACCTCAGAAGAGTTATCGGAGTGATGATTCTTCAGCTCCGGTGCCGGCACAGTGGTGTTTGAGAAGTCCAACATGTTGCTGCCGAGGCTTGTGGTGATGCAGGACCTAGGAGAGGATGACGCCAAGAGCGTCTGGCTCACCTGATGAGACCTACCGTTGGTCCCCGATGTCTGGATCTCCTCACCACCATGTCCATGCCCATAGAAATTGTAAGCTGCAGGCATAGCAGTAGCAGGCCCCTTCTCTAATCCTTTTGACAGTAAAGCTGTGGCAGCGTTGTATCTTTCATGATCTCCGACTAATCCCCCTCTGTTTAATTAATTTTGTGGTTGCAGACATGTGAGTGACTAGTAACAAAAAAACTAGAGCAGAGTGAAGAAAAAATTGCATGAATTGCATAATTAGCAGTGATTTTATATATATAAAAAGAATTGCATGAATTCAAAGAGACTCCCATGCATATATACAGCATTCTACCATGACAGAACCAAAGAGATCGAACTGAGAGCTCGGTAGCTAGAGATAGATAGATAGAGAGGGGATGTAGTATTTACAGAAGCAGCTGTCTCCATGACTCCGGCATGCTGCTCTCCCGCCCATCATGCAGATCAGAAGTAGCAGAGCTGTTCAGGACCTCAGGAGGCAGAGGCAGAGGCAGGCCAGATGAGATTTGAAGAAGGTGCTGGGGGAGGAGCATGGAAGAAGGAGAAGATAAGGGGGGCATCTTGTTGGAGCCCTCTTCTTGATCCTCCTCCTCCTCCTTCTCGGCACAAGGCATCAAACTACTCATCATATTCTTGCTGTCTGTACCAGCACTACTCCACACCATCTGCTGCAGCAAAGAGCTCCTGAATTCTCCACCCATATCATGCTTGGCTTGAGAGCACATCACAATAGAAATACTACTCAGCTAGCTAGGATCCAGCAGTCACCATCTTTCAAATAAATTCCCTTACTTATTATGCAATATCATCTCATCAGGTCAGGTCAATCTTTAGGGCTATAGCTGCTGTCTGGCCGGTAGCTTTGCTTGCCACAATATTATAGCTTTCTCTTTCTAGAGATGGGGCCTCTAGAGGGAGAAAACAACAGCAAGGGAGAAGGAAAAGGGATAGGACCTGTTTGTAGAGGAATCTGAGCTTTTGTTTTGTTTTGTATTCCCTGGCCTGCAGGTTCCTTTCGCTTCACTCCTTTATTCATTTCTGAATGAGCTTTCCACCCCTTGCAGTTTTTCTCCATCTCTTTATTTTAATAGCTAGTAGTAGTACTGCATGGATGTTCCTTTTTTTTAGTCTTTGATTTTTCTCTCCTCGTCACACCCTACTTTTGCTTTATCAAATTATAAAGTGATGGCGGAAAGGCACGTTCTGTGACACATTTTGGGGCCAAAAGGAGTGGTTTGTGGAGAAGCTGGCATTTCTTAATTCGAGCTCTTATATGCTAGCTAACTTTCAGCTATAATAAGTTAACTACAGTTGATTACTACCAGAATACTGGCAGAGCAGCTTCAGCAATGCCCCTACTACACCCTCTACTCTAAATTTGGATAGTGGAGATTAAAAAAATAACTTCATTAAGTCTTCTATTACACCCCAGATTTGTTAACCTCCTATTTTTCTCCTTTCATCTCTTATTTCTGTTGGTCCTCTACTCCACTCTTCCTACTTCTTTTCCGTCTGTCTTCTCCACGCACTACTTCCTCCGGCCTACCCGATTCTTTGCCCGGCGCACTCTCCCCGACGGCGGCCCGCCAGCAGCTCTTACCAATGAAGACAACCTTAGCTTATTTCCAAATATATGCCTATCCATGTTCTTTAATTTAATTAGATTTATTACCCTTAGTGGACTTGGGTTTGTGCATGATGATGCTTGTTACATATATACATAACTTAATTACTTACTCCGTTTCGAAATGTATATTAATTTATCTAACTTTGGCTATGTTTATAGAATATTGCATCTACAATCCTAATATTTAAATTAGAGAAATATTTTCACTTAGGACAAATAAAGTCCAAATGTCCTACATTTTAGAACGGATGGTTGATTTGTTTTAAAAGTTAAAAGGTGGTTTGGATTTTTTTTTCTTTAAAAAAGTAACAAAATAGCTAGAACGGCCGGGCTGTTAATATATTTAAGTAACAAAAAAAGAAACAGTAATAATATATAATGTTGATTAAGTGCGGTTTGACTGATAGATATTCGTCACGATATATAGACTTAATTTGTTTTGTATATATGGTGTGTGTGTTATGTAGTAGAAGTTGGTTTGCTGAAGTGCGCAATGATTTTTACTTTCGTGTCAAGTCAGAATGAAGGCAATTGATGGATATATACTGGACAGATATATGCAATCGATGGATCGACGAGAGAGAAGAACACGTCTATAGATAGGATGGAACGAGATGCAATCAACCATGCATTTGGCGCCTCTTTATTGGGTGCAGTGGTGGATTGTACTTTAGGTGAAAGCCACTTTAGATATGGTCGAAAGCTGATTCATGGATTGATTTGCTCCCATCCTTGCTGTCCGACCGCTTTAATTGGATTTTTTTTATATCCATCACTTTATCCTGCTAGCTCGTATATTTTAAGACTCATTTTTATCAAATAAGTATTATTGGATTCATTAATCATTATGAAATGAGTCTTTATCATATATCTATTTAGGGTATAATAAATAAGTTATAATAATATTGATCTTATTATTTTTTATATATAAACTTGTTCAAACTTCAAAAAGATAGACTAATTAAGTAGACTGCTAACTAATCGAGATAGATTGCTAGCTGGGGCCCCATGCCCATAGTGCAAGTTAATCGAGCCCCGGTGGCCCTGCTCTAGCACCACACTAGTCAATCATGCACTCTCCAAACCCTAGCTAATATAGACTATATATCATGCATCGACGATCCATATACGACCACTGGCTGGCGTATAATAAATAAAAACAAAATGAATTGTTGCATGAAACAGATGGCGGATTGACTTGAAGTAGACGCTACATCTCCATCAATATAATCCATCCATCCTTGTATATGCTCTCGATCGATCGGTCAAAGCTGGAAAACTAAGCAAGCAAGCAAGCAATGCAATACACGTCTCGTCTCAGATTCTTCCTCCATCCTCGAACGATCTTCCAACCAACATATATTCTCTGGCCGTCCAGCTAGGCTTTGTGTGGCCCACATGTCTCAGTCTGGGATCGGATGATCTGTGGTGGTGGGTGTCTGGTTCATGGACAACCTAGGATAAAGATGATCTCCTCTTGTTAGATTATTAATGACACCATTTCTTTTTTTTTCTATTTGGTTTTAGAGATACCAGATGGTTAGATAAGCGTGGACCGATGGTAGTAGACCAAGGTTTTTTAACTTTTACTAGCAAATTTTTTCGTGCGTTGCAACGGGTATAAATAATACATCTCTTATACTTAAAATTACGTCGGTTTAGTAAAGTTTTATCTAAACTTGTCATCTCCGAGACCATTCCAATTTGCTTGCTATCAAATATAATACACTTTTGTCTTTTTGATCATTTTCTTTTTTTTGTTACCTCACTTATTATATTTTTTATCTCTCCACAACGTAATCTATCCGGGCAGCTTCTCTACCGGTTCCTCTATTACAAAAATCTTCATAGGACCGGGAGCCTTATCCACCACACGCACCTTCTCGCCGCAATAGCCAAGCGCCGCCACCGCACACTGCTTGCATCGCCTCAACCAATGAAACCAGCGATGGAGTCCCTCCGCGTGCCTCCATGGCCGCGCGTCTGGCTGCGGGAGGCAGCTGAGCGGGACTGGATGCGCGGATCAACTCGATCAACTCGGTGTTGGCCGTCCTATCCTCCGTGCCCACGCGTCCGGTTGCGGGAGGCTGCCGAGCAGAACTTGTCCGCGCGAATCAACTCGGTTCACCACCTCGCTCATGTAGCTGGGCCTGCGCCTTGTCGTCCACGCGCTGCAGCGCGCCACCGCTGAGCCGCTCCTCTATGTGCGCCTCTACTTCTAGGCAGCAGCGCGGTTCGGCCAGCACTTCCTGCAGGATTGGTCTATGCGGTCCGCGCTTGGTGACGCGTTGTGGCGGCACGGGCTCGTCTCGATTCAATTCGTTACGTCATGGCTTTGATTTGATGAGTGGTGGCGTCGATGCCTAGTTTTATAGTAGGGTTGGTATTAATATATGATTTAATTTAGATTTATGTTGGTCTGTTTTAGATTTTGTATCTGAAATCTGTGTCCTTTTAGATTTTAGATATGGAAATCAACACGGAGCATCTAGACATGAGGACGGAATTTATGTGAACCATGCCTATTTTCATGAACCTTGATATGTACGAAATCGAACTCCATATTTTTCTTTCCAACTCTCTCGTGGCCGAAGCAAATTTCTATTTGGTTACCGTGTAGCAGGCTTGTCCCTGACGTGAGTGATACGGACTCTTGCTTTCTCATGGCCACGGACACAGTTCTGTACGCTTGATAATCTAAGGAAAAAGATGTATTGGATCTGGATTTGGATTCGTACCTACATAGGTTACCTTAACAAGACGTACAGTACATATGTTATTATATATTTATGGAGTTTGTTAGAGAAGACAATAAAAAAGAATGGATGACAAAAAAAAAAGTGGTTGAAATTTTAGCTCTTTATTATTAGGTATAGATATAGCAAGTTAACCTATTTAGTTGCGGCCTCATGTAAAAGCTATATCAAAATATAGCGGGGGAGGCTGGAAGCTATTTCATTTAGCAGTTTTAGAACATGAAAATTGTCAAGCAGTTATGTAAAAAAAACTCAACCCTCGGGGGTAAGACAGTCCCGGACATTGCACTTAAGAAGAAAAAGACCTTCTCACGCAGGTTGAGAAAACCCCTAAACTCCCGCCCCACCCATACACAGCGGCACCACAGTCTCAAATTCGGCCCAAGGGGGCTCGAACCCTGGCCAGCAGGATGCAATGCGAACTGCCTGACCATCCGGTCTGGCGCTCGCTTGCGTCAACCAGTTATGTAAAACAACATGGAACTAAAATATTAAATCACGAACACAAATACTAAATATATGTTCACGGCTAAAGGGGATCATGCCTACATATCCATTAGTTCAATCACTCAATCAATTAACATATTCATGTCTATAATTAATGATCATGTTCATGAGCATTCATCAATAAACAACTCATGGCACCCAGAACGGTATAAGCTATTTACTAGCTCTAAGCTAACCTCTCCAATAATACTAACTTTTAGCATATTACTCATAACATGATAGTCGTCTCACACAACACTATATATTCTTGGAAAGTGTGTATGAGCCTAACTTTTAATTAAGATCTAGTTTTTATCTCTCTTTTCTATTATAAAATATAAAAAACTAAAAGCTAGCTTATGAGTCAGCAGTTGTGGCCAATTTTAGAGATTATGAGTCAGCCTGCTCACCTGGAATCTATGCATCCCCCCTCACCCCTCCCCACTCCACACCCAATAGATAGTATGGGTTGGGCTTTTTTTCTATTATGGGCCATGACTACTATCAATGCTTCTAGAAAAAAAAAAGAGATACATACAAGAAGGGGTGTTATTAGGCTTTGCATAGGATCTCTATGAGTTATTAGGCTTACTTTTAAGAGGTGTTTGGATCACAGAGCTAATGATTAGCCCATCTTGTGAAAATAGATTAAACGTTAGCTAATTATGAGCTAATAAGGGCTAATTGACTCTAACCATCAATTAGCTCTCATTAACTCTTATTAGCCTTAAATTAGCTCAAGTTTAGGGTTTCTAATTGGTATAAAAAAGATGTGCTAATTATTAGCTTTGGGATCAAACACCTCCTTAAACGGTCGGATCAACTATATCCAAATGGGTAAATCTAACCAATTTCCATTCTTATTTGTAGCAGATAATTTCTTTGTTGAGGATAGGGAAGGGGTAGTTTGAAGAGTTACCTAGGCCTTACCCAGTGGCCCAGAAAACCAGGAGCTTTACTTGGCTGGAAATCCTTATGTTTTTTTTCTAAAAAAAGAAAAAGCAGAAATAGCTTCCTATACTGCTACTACTTTTTTTTTTGGGGAACTTTGCGGAAGAAAACGAGTATGCTGGGCTTCGGCAGGGGAATATAGCCGACCGCGCCAAGAAGGGGAGCCGCGCTCCGCGGTGGGCCTCGTCTTGCTGTTGTTGCAGATCCTACTGCCCTTGGGCTCGTGACTGACGTGGTGGCCTTAGACGATGGAGGTGGAGATTCTTCTTCTTTTCTTCCTTCATATAGAGAGAGAGAGATGGAGGTGGAAATCCAACCTCCAGACACAAAGTTGTTGTTTTTTCATATAGTACATACGCAATCACTTATATCATGCGTGTTTTTGCTATGTTTGTAAATATACATTATTATATAGTAAAATCTATGTATCTCGAGATGCCATAATATATAACTTGCAATTTGAAATGAAGTAGTGTGTTAAGTTAGTGCAGTATATATGCTAGTGGCAAATGGATCCTGAACATGCCTCCTATATGAGGTACGCACTCTCTCTTCGAGCCGAGGCCTACTAAGAGACATTATTACGTACTGCATAGATGCAATATCTATCCTGTCTAAGTTGGAACCCACACCCACTCCACCACGCTCACATCTTCGTGTATGAAATGGAATTATGCATTATGCATGGATCCTCTTTGCACTTTCCTTGTTCCATTCCATCGGAGGTCTCTATAACTCTATTTTTTTTAGATAATAGATAAAACAATATCCGGCCTCTACATTCAAAGATGTACACAGTCAATTATTATAAAGTTTGTGTTAAAAAAGGAGAGAGTCATAGTCTTATAGATCGACCAGAGCGCTAGTTCAAACAATATAAATGTTTTCATCCTTTATTGGATATCTCTAGAGCAATTACTTCCAACTTATTGCTCATCGCTGAGAGAGCGTCCTTGGCTATCTCATCACGCTGCAACTGAGCCCACGAGTGTAACCATAATGCTCCTCTGAAAATTACCTGCATAAAAGAGTTATATTTCATTTGATTAAAAATAACAACATTGCGGCATCTTCAGATAGCCCAGCACATGGCAGCTACCCCCACCCAAATCAAATTTCTAATCCTTTTATTTTGATTAGTTAGTCAAATACCAAACATGTGGTTGATTGATCTAGGTGGGGTTAGCTTAATAGCAAAGAAAATAATCCTCCAAATCATTTTGGTAAGGGGGCAGTCTAGGAACAAATGTTGGATGTTTTCATTCCTATTACAGCAGATACATTTCTGACTCCCGTTCCAATTTTTCTTAGCAAGGTTGTCTTTAGTTAAGACGACAACCTTTTGTAAGAACCAAAGAAAGATTTTGATTTTTAGAGGAATTTTTATCTTTCAGATCATCCTATGACGAAAGGGTAGGCCTGTATCAACAAGATATTGATACATGGAACAGACAGAGAATAACCCAGATTTGGTTAAGGTTCATCTAAAATAATTTGTTCCTGCCACCAATTCAACATTGGAGATTCGTGCTACTAAGCTAAGTCATTCTAAAAGTTTATTATCCACCAGAGCCATTCTAAAAAGATATTTAGAGGGCTGGTAGTCATCACTTTTGACACCGTTGCATGGGGATCCCATACTATATTATATAGGGATGGATACTTAACTTTCAATGGCTTATCACCTACCCATACATCTTTCCAAAACCTAGTATTAGTTCCGTCCTTGATATCAAAGGAATCGTTAGTTAGTACCTCATCTTTGATTTGCATGAGGCCTCTCCAAAAATGAGAGTCATTGGGTTTGGCTGTCACTTGAGTAAGGCTTTTGGAGTTTAGGTATTTATTCCTTAGCATAGATTGTCACATGCCTTCTGTGTTTAATAGATTAACCAACCATTTGGCTAGAAGGCATTTATTTTGCAGATGCAAATTAAGGATACCTAGTCCTCCTTGGTCCTTAGGACGGCATATGATGTCCCATTTGGCAAGTCGGTATCTGTGTTTATCAGAGGAACCTTGCCAGAAGAACCTTGATCTATAATGATCCAGCTTTTTAAGTACTCTCTTGGGGATCTCAAAGAAGGACATCATAAATATGGGTAGGCTGCTTAAAACTGAGTTCAGCAGAACTAGTCTTCCCCCATAAGACAGGTATTTTGCTTTCCAGCAAGATAATTTCTGTTTGAAACGGTCTTCTATCTTGCTCCATTCAGAATTAAGGAGCTTTCTATGGTGCATAGGGATCCCTAGATATCTGAAGGGATATTCCCTTGCGTTACAACCAAAGAGGCTGGTGTAGAAATCTTCCATCTCTTTAGCTGCACCATAGCAGAAAACTTCGCTCTTGTGAAAGTTGATCTTCAATCCAGATAGCTGTTCAAAAGCGCAAAGCAACAGTTTCAAATTATGTGCTTTCTCTGGATCGTGATCAATGAAGATAATAGTTTCATCTGCATATTGCAGTATGGATAAACCATCATTTATAAGGTGGGGGCGACACCTCTTATTTGACCATCGGCTTTTGCTCTGTTAATAAAAAGAGCTAACATATCAGGAACGATGTTAAATAAGATGGGTGACATGGGTCTCCCTACCTGAGACCTCGTTTAGTTTGGAAGTAGGGTCCCACGTCATCATTGACTTTGATGCCCACGCTTTATCCGGTCACCATTGTTTCAACCCATCGGCACCATTTGGGGGAGAAACCTTTCATACGTAGCGTTTGTTATAGGAAAGACCACTTCACTTTATCATATGCCTTTTCAAAGTCGATTTTGAAAATGACACCATCCCTTTTTTTGGTGTGAAGTTCATGGATGGTCTCGTGTAAGATAACGACCCCTTCCATAATGTTACAGCCTGGCATAAAAGTCGTCTGTGTTGGTCTCACCACAGTTTTAGCTACCAAATTAAGCCTATTTGTGCCCACTTTAGTGAATATTTTGAAGCTCACATTAAGGCCACAAATCGTCCTATATTGCTGAATTTTAGTGGCATTATTCACCTTTGGGATTAAGGTAATAATACCAAAATTCAGGCTATAGAGGTCAAGAGCCTCTTTATGCAGTTCTTCAAATAAGGGTAGAAGATCACCCTTGATGACTTCCCAAAAGACCTGATAAAATTCTGCTGGAAAACCATTCGGGCCCGAAGCTTAATTATGCTCCATTTGGAAGACCGCTTCCCTCTCTTCTGATTCAGTGAACGGACTTATGAGGATATCATTTTCCTCCGGCGATACCTGTGGGATATCCAAGTTTTGGTCTTCCGTCAGGGAGATATCGAGATCTTCTGGTTGGCCAAATAGATCTTTATAATAAGTCGTGATATGACTTTTGAGGTTCTCATCACCTACCACAACACCTTGATCATTTTCAAGTTTATAGATATGTTGTTTGCGGTGTTTTCCATTGGCAACCAGATGAAAGAACCAGGTATTAGCATCCCCTTCCAATAAGGTCTTAACCTTGGCTCTCTCATACCACTTTAATTCCTCTTCTCTCAAGAGATTAACTAAACGTTCTTTGAGATAGTGTTTCAAAATAATCTCTTGATCCGACAAAGGAGTGGTTTCAGCTCTCCTATCAAGATCATCTAAGAGAGCTAGCAGAGTCTTTTTTCTTTTCGATATGACCCTGCAGTGTGTTTTGCCCAACCCCTTAGATATTGTCGGAGTCTGCGGATCTTAAACTGCCAACGTTCAAAGGGGGTGGATCCAGAGCATGGAGATTGCCAAATATTTGCAACCATATCATAGAATCCATCTCTAATCAACCATCCCCTCTCAAATTTGAAAGGATGGTTGGTTTGGTGGGTTGAAACACCTGTATTAAGCACTAGGGGAGTATGATCGAGATATTCCTATCCCTGGGTTGTACTGTTGCTAATGGGTACATGATTTCCCATTCAGTACTAACGAGAACTCTGTCTAACTTTTCAAAGGTGGGGTCATCACCTGGGTCCGCCCAAGTATATTAGCGGCCGACCATTGAAATCTCCTTGAGATCCAGAGATTCAATGACTACATTGAAAAGATTTGGCCATTTAGGATCGAAGTCTCCAAAGCTCTTATCTTCTGGGCTTCTCATTATGTTGAAATCTCCTCCTATGAAATATGGAAGAGTTTCTTTGGAACATGTATTGGCGAGTTCTACTAAGAAATCCTTCTTATTTTGGAGCTATGCTGGGCCATAGACCGTATATAGCACAAATTTGAAGTCATTTGATTTGACTATTAGGGTGAATTTTACATAGAAATCTCCCTCATCGATTGCTCCAATGTCAAAGACATTCAAGTCCACACCAAACAAGATACCCCCAGACCTGCCGTGGGGTGCCATGGCGTGCCATATAAAATCCTGTCCCCCACAAAGATTTTTGAGGACATGATCCGGAAATGAATCCCGTCCTGTTTCAGAGAGAGCAATAAAATTAATTTGCTCCTCCTTAACTAGTTCAGCCAAAAATTTGTGTTTAGCCAAGTCTCCCAGACCTCTGCTATTCCAGAAAACTCCCTTCATTTTAAAACAAGCTTAGAGGGAGTCTTTGGGTTATTTGGAAGATTGTCATTTAAAGATTTTTTTGGCATTATGATATTTTTTTTCCGTCGGAGTGGAGAGATCCTCGATTTGATCATTCTCCTCCTCCAGCAAATTCTCATTTAGATCTCCACAACCGTGGCTGAGAATTACATCAAGTTGATCATTCTGCTCATCCTCACTCTCTAGATTGGAGATTCTGGATTTAGCAAGACCTTTCTTTTTATTAGCACAAAGCACTAACCTTTCAAACTCACAATCCTGTCACCAACAAATCAGATCTAGCTCTCTCTGCATGCGTTTCATTTTCTTTTAATTTCTTCTCACCACCAACTGCTGCATTCGCTCGCCGTTGCTGCCGTGTTTGTTTCTGCTTGGCACACACATATGCATGAATTATTTATCAGTACAGTGAAAAGGATTACTGAGTCCTCAACATGCATGCTATCGCGGACCAAAAGTTCGGGATCTGTTCAACTGTTCTTCATCTCTCGCTGGCTAGTCCTTTGAGAGCCATGCTTGCTTTACTTTACCATACACTACCACACCCGTCATTTAAACTTGTGACAATCATTCACAGGCAGCCTACTGAGCATTGCTTGATGAAGCCATACACTTGATTTTCACTAGCCTGATTAAAAGGGGAATCATCTGCAGACAACTTAATGTGGCTCTACTGAAGCAGCATGATGCAGTGGGCGAAATGGTACTAGCTCATGTCTACTAGCTAACAAACAACGTGTAAAATGTGATAATCCTACTAACTCAGATTTGCAGCAAACATGCATGCGGTGATCTCCTGAATAAAATAAAAATCTTATTTTTGGTTCAGTGAATCTAGGTAGCTTGTTCTGTTCCATTATTGTATATATAGTAATAGTAGTGTTTACTAACACACAGTAATAAGCATCGATATATATTTAATTTTTGCAAGACACGTTCTTGTTCAGCTGTAGCTTCTGTCCGATAGATCCAGTATAGTAGTGCTAGAATATATATATATATATATATAATGGAAGATCCTAGCCTGCTGCTGTGCATTTCGCTTTTCAGTTGGGAGAGACTTGGGATTTGCTCATCAACCTGATGAAGACGACGTACTATATGTCCACCGACGTTTATTAGTCTGTGGAACTGACGGCCGGCCATTTGCTCTAGCTACATCCAGCGAATAGAAGTGTGCACACTGCGTGCTGTCCATTGCTAATGCTCGCGACCACATACTGATACTATACTCCAGCAGTTGAGAGACTGCAATTTGCTGCTAGCTCCTGAACATGCATAGTACTATGCATTCGCACTGAGCCAGGTGCCTCTCTGAAAACGACGTGCATATGCATGCGCACTGAACTGAACCTAAGGCTGGCTGGCTGGCTGGCTGGCCCAGATCGATCCCCTTGCTGGGTGTGTGTGGCGGGTCTCACTCAGGATGCATGTGTCTGTCCCCGATATATCGACAGCGACCTGCCGGATCGGAGCTCCCAATGGCGGGTCGACACACTGGAGGCGTCGCCGGCACCCAGCACATGCGTGTGGCTGTGCAGAGGATGCATGGACCGCCCGCCGGACGGATCGACGTGTGATGAGAAAGATCCATCGATCGATCGAGATGTATGCATGCCGTAGCCGTTGGCCGGCCGGCCATGATCGCGCGCGGACGTACTCGTACTGACGGCGAGTCTGAAATGAAATGAAATACATAAAGCCCGATCGAGCCCGATGATGATGATCTATCGACGCTGCTAGCTGCAACTTGTCGTACCCTCTCCGATCCAATCAATCAGAATCAGGTGCTCGATCAATCAATTGCAGATGTAGTAGTAGTGCGTGATAATCGATACGATTGGGATTATTGGAGGCCACCACCACTGCACAGGCTAGCACTATATATGCATATGCTTGTGGTCCGTCGTCGTCCGTCGGGGACCCGGCCGGCCGTTCTTCTTCTTTTTCGTGTTGGATGCAAGCATGGAGGTGCGGGGAGGACCGACGACCGATCGACCGAGAGCACGCACGCGCATGATCTGATTCGTTCTGAGATCGATCTGACGCCGCCCATGTCCGTTCATGACATGATACGCAACAGAGCAAGGCTCGTGACTCCCCGGCCCCTCGTTAACTGCTGCATGCGGCCACACTAGTGAAATCACTGTTAATATAATTAGGTGATGATGCTATAGCACGCTTGGATTTATCTTCGTTGTAAATTATAAATGGGTGTTTAGACATAGCACATGTCTAGAAAAGATAAAATGACTTGCAGTTTGAAATGAATGATGTATTAGCAAAGAGAATTGAAGGACATGATTAATTAGTTGCTTGCATTAGCCAGCTCAATCTGCATTAAGTCTTTATATAACACTACCTTACTGGTATAATGTTTGGTTGCCTATTTTTGGATTGTGTATAACAACTTCTAATCTTGTGGCAAGATTAAACTCTATTACCTCTATCTTCTTCTTCCCCCTCCCCTCGGACCTATACAGCTCCTCCTCTCAAGGCCAAATCAACTCAATCTTGGCTTGTCTTCTTCAATCCGCCTTCAATCCCTCATACATTCCAATCCATCATGCTATACTTTCTGCCAATCCATCTAGTGAACAATGTTATGATTTTTCTCGGGTCCTCGATAATTTAATTCACATCAATCCACAACATATGGCCTTCCACATATCCTTTCTATTTAACCAATTTCCTTTTCAATTTGCGAAAGAACTCATTGCTACAATAGTTAACAATATTACGAGAAAGGGGAACTAGCCCGAGTAGCATCAAATGTGTTCCTTATAAGGGTGTGTTTAGTTAAGGGTCAGAACACGAACAAGGTAAGATACTCCACTTTGTCATAATGTGTGATTCATGGATAGGCAAGATAGAGCTACCCTCCTAGCCCATTCCTACAAAACTGAGGTGCCACACCATCCCTCTCAATTCTCAATGTTGTTCTTTATCAGTCTCCATGCCTTCTTCTTTCTCAATATGTTGATCCGGTTGCGCCCCGCACTAGCCCTTGTGCACGCCGTCGGTTCGTGTTGCATAAGCAAATTTTCAAAGGAAGTTGAATCCCTTTTAAAAAATTCTAATGCCCCATTCGAAAGAAGGCTTAGAAGTCTAGAACTTCTACAGTCTATTAGCAATAATGATTTCATTTCACAGTAGCCAAAAAATGGAGGGAAATGAACAAACAAATGGTAGATTGATTGATCATGCATTACTCTAAACTCTAAAGAGGTGTGTGAGAGTCACGGGGCAGGCTGAACCCATGCCCTGATGGCCTCCCTGCCTCAGTCATCGACGGCGCCAATCACCACCCACCTCCCTCTCTCTCTCACCTCTCATACCTACCATTGAAGAGCCTGAAGGATCTAGCACTGCTTGTGAGCCACCTAGGCCTCTGCGGGCAAGCCGATCCCGACCATGCATGATGCCGCCGCCGCAAGGCACTGCCGCCGTCATACCACCAGATCTGCGGCCCACCACGCTAGATCTGGGGCCTAGGTGACTTCGTGGCCCTCCCATCCCCTGCAGGCGTCGTTGACAGGCCTCGACAGCGCGACCACGCCACCAACACCCCTCTCTCCTTACACCTCCATGTCCACCTTCGTCCTTTTCTCCACCCCCACCCTCCTCGTGGAATCTGGTGTTCGGGCAACCTCGCAGACTCCATCTTCGTCCCCACCGACAAGCCCCCCCTAGATCCACAGCTGTGAGCGCCTCAGGGTTGTACGTGGGCACCAGGTCCAACGAGCATGTGTCGACCACAATGCCATCTTCGCAGTGGCCGTCAAGTCCATCTCGGAGCCCTCTGGAGTGCGTCTTGGCCCCGAGTCCTAGTGTGAGGACCACATTTGGATCCTCCTCTCCGCCGACATCGGGGCCTTCCACCAGCTCACCCTGACCAGCGGGGATGAAAGTTGTCGCCGCTACCTCCATCGGTTCCCAATGCTCGTGCTTAGGGTGCAGCTCTGGCTCTATCAGGGCACCGCCACCGAGCCCCTCCCCAGCTCGTACCTCCATTGTCCGGGCGTTGACCCTATCGATACCTTCCTCGTTTGTTTGGGCCTTGAGACGATGGGCGCTAGACCAATAGCAACTTAGAACTAAGGCCGATGTTCTCCCTCTCCCCCACGCCACTCTCTTCCAGCCTGAGAGAAATTCATCTCCAAGGCTCATCGTTGGGCAGATGATGACCTAGGAAACTCTGATGTGGAAGCGTCGCTGACCATCTACCCAAGCACCTACCTAAAAACGGTTCTTCGTGAGCCGCAAGTGGCAAGGACATCTTCGCTGCCTAACAGAGAACCAACTGCTTCATCATCGTTGTTGGCGCTTGCGGTCGTGTTGTAGAGCAAGTGTGTGTCGGCTGTCGATGCAAGCGCAACAACCATCGTCGACCACACACGCAACTTATTCATGGACTTCCCATCTATGGCAAGGAATAAGGTGCATCTAACATGAATAAGGTGCATCTACCATGATTGCGAGCGATCTGTATCGGCTCACTTGCGGCTCAGTTAGTGTTGTGGCACCCACCAACACATCTTCGCTCTATATTCTGACAGATGTCATGAGATCCTATGCAGGGGCCATCATGCGGCACTGGCACGACACGCCCCACCCACACTACTTTGGCAAACCGGCAGTCCCTTGCTAGCTATCCTACATAACTGCACAGGGAGTGCTTCAACTGTCTCTCCTCCGCACATAGGGTGGCAACCTACAAGCTGGCGCCATGCTGACTTCAATGCATGGTGTTCCAACACTTTGTGCGAGACTATAAGCGGCAGCGGTGGATGGTGCCTCCTTCTAGCTCCGGTATATCTGGTGCCACAAAAGGCCAGCCATGTCGACCTGAGCAGCAATGTACCTTGGGCACCCAGACGCCTACTCAACTCGCTACCTAGGGATGCATGACCCGTCGCGCACTCAGGGCGACACACCGAGCTCAGCTGCAACTGTGCCAGGTGTGGCTACGCATAACGGTGCTCGGTGTTGACATCAAAGATGACAAAGACATCGATGATGACTGAAGGGGGATGAAACCGTTGCGGCATTGAATCGAGGTCACTGACAATGCTACCCGTGATGGTCACTGCGGGCCAACCAACTAAAGGCGCCGAATTTGGGGGCATTCCGACCTCGACCCATGCTTTCCTCACCATGCCCGGACGCCACGCAAGCCACACGTGAAGTCTCGCAGGACCTATGTTGTAGGAGGTTACAGCCTCGATCGCAAACCACTAGTGTGCGCACCTGCGCCACTTTGACAATGGTCTCCTACCCCGCTCAACTGGCAACGAACTTGGTTCCACCGTCATTTGAGCACAATCAGTCTCAGGCCCCGCCACCACAAGCGGCGCTGATCACCGCCACAGAAGCTGACGCGCCTACATAGGACGAGGTGGGCGGTTCGCCTGGCTTCGGTAAGGTTGAGCTCACGACAGATGCAAACATATTCTGTATACCGCCTCGGGAGGACCACACGGTCGACATATGCGATAGCTCCGCCACGCGTGGCCTCAAGAGCTTCACCAGCCACGTGATGAAGAAGGTTGACTTCTCCATTTATTTGTGAGCCTCTCAAGCAGCCTCCACATGATGAAGAAGGTTGACTTCTCCATTTATTTGTGAGCCTCTCAAGCAGCCTCCTCCAAGATGGTGTTGCTGTAGCAGAGTAGGAAAATTGGCGACTCAGAGCCTCTCTCGAATATCTGCTTTCAAGCAAGGTGAGGTCGACGAATCAGACCCTCTCTCAAGTAGCTGGTTCCAAGTGAGGTGAGATGTTGATTATGCAGTACATCAATGGTTCATCAGCGCCATCTGCATCAAAGTTGAAGGACTTTGACAAGATCTTTAACGATAACTTGATTGTATGTAACGTCGAAGCATTGAACGCACTATTCCCGAACATTGAAAATGGCTAGTCTCGGCAGCCGCAATGGCGCAAGGCCACCTCTTGGTTGTTGTTTCAGTTTTAGTTGTTTTTTATTTATGTAATATCAAATTAGAGGTATTTCTGGCTATAGTTATTTTACATTTGGCGCTCGATAGAAACTGGTTTGTTCGGCTGATCATATTTGCGGTTGATGCTAGCTTTGGTTATTTTGTTATGCGTTAAAAATATTATATCATGATTATAAGCCGATCTAATAAGCCTCAAGAAAATAAAAATAGCTATTTATATATTTAAACTCTTTTAGTTAATACAATAGTAAGCACATTTTTTTTGTGTGTAATCGAGGAAAAAATGGCAGATTGATTGCAACAGCCAACAGCAACCGCAACAGCTACTGTGGTGGGGTTACTGTTTGTGTCAGTCTATAGCCTCTACTCGCTCCACTCTCCTCACAACAGCTCACCTCATCTCCCTCCTGCTCGAATCAAACCACCACCACCGCCTCCGCCTCCACCACCACCTTCTCCTCCTAGCTCCCCCGGTTCATGTCCTGCCCATGTCGCCGCCTCACGACCCTGTTGACTACATAGGCCTCGCGCCGACCGGCACTAGGCCCCACGACGACCTCAGGGGCACGGAGCTCCGCCTCGGCCTCCCGGGCTCCGAGTCGCCGGACCGCCGCCCCACCGCCGCCGCCACGCCCACGCTCGACCTGCTGCCGCCCAAAGGCGCCAAGCGCGTCTTCGCCCACGAGGCCCAGTCGCCGCTAGCCGCAGCCTCCGTGGACGGCAACCAGGCGGAGGCGGAGGCCCGCGGGGAGGGGGACAAGAAGGTCGCCGCGCCGCCGCAGCCGGCTGCCAAGTGGGTGCCTCATGTTGATTCTCTCTGGTTGTGGATGTCTCCTGGGATGTGGGATGCCCGATGCGTGGATGGGGGCAACGCATTTGGATTTGGGGGAGGTGGGAACGATTATTTTGTGCTTTAGCACACAAATTTGTCCAGATGCCGCCATAGGATGGGTTTAGTTTAGTTTAGCCTCAGGAAGGGCCAATTTTTTGTGTAATTTGTCGCATGTTGTTCCAATCTCTTGCAGTTAGTTTGTAAAATAACTTCTTTTTAATCTTTGTTGGATTAGAATTTTGTGCTCAAAGGCACATTTTAGCCTATAGCTTTGGTTTTAGAGCCTGCAACAGAAGTTTTTCTACCATCACGGACTTCTTATATTTGATTTCTCCGATGAGTACTTCCTTTTGCCTAAGATTAATTACCTTTACCTGTGCTTGAGTTTAACAAGTTTGAGTTGAAATCGTCAGAAACCATCCTTCCTCTCCGATTCAATTTTATTCTGCAAACTTTGTACCTTTTTCATCTTTCTTGGTTCATTTTGGTCTGAACATAGAGTTTAAAATTTAAATTCTTACGGCATTCACTGCTGGATCAAACTGCCTTGTGGCCTCCAGTTCTGTTTACATGCCGAATCACACATGTACGATTATGTGTTTCTTCAGGGCCCAGGTGGTGGGATGGCCACCAGTCCGCAGCTACCGCAAGAATACAATGGCAACCAGCCAGCTAAAGAGCAGCAAGGAGGAATCTGATGCCAAGCAGGGGCAGGGGTGTCTGTATGTCAAGGTCAGCATGGATGGTGCGCCTTATCTGAGGAAAGTCGACCTCAAGACTTACAAGAACTACAAGGACCTGTCTTTGGGGCTCGAGAAAATGTTTGTTGGCTTCAGCACCGGTAAGATTGATTGGGGGCACAGTACAAACTAACTATTTTTAGCTGCAACCAAATTCCACGTAGAGTAGAAGAAATGTGTATTTACACTTCCAAAGAAGTTTTCCCACTAAACTAAGAGTAGATAATTCTTGTTTGGAAACTTCCATCAAATACCAGGTTCATAATGGCAGCATGGAGGATTCTTTCAAGGCCTGTAAGTCTGTGTATTACAGATACAGTCTCACTTTGGGATTGTTCATTCGAAAATTTGACCTATTTTGAGCTTGTAGTACTTAGAATTCCAGATTACCATAGTACCTGGTATCCCATTTTTTTAGCGGTTATTCCTTTGACATGTGCAATTTTTTCTTCTATTATTCATCATCTTGTCGACATTTGATTGGCATTGTTCTTCTATTATTCAACGTTTCTTCTATTATTCATCATTCCATCAACATTTGACATGCAAATAAAAATGTTGTATAAGATCTATTGATTCATGTTTGGTATTCCTCTTTTCTAATGGCTTAAAAGGCAAGGATGGTGCATCTGAGAGCAGAAACGATGGAGAATTTGTGCTGACTTATGAAGATAAAGATGGAGACTGGATGTTGGTTGGTGATGTTCCATGGAAGTAAGTATACTGATCTGATCTCACTAGAATAACATTCACAAACAGAAAGTAAAATTCTAGGATAAGGCTTCTGGCTCTGAAGCAAACTTTTAAACATTTTTCAGGATCCACTTATATACTTACTTCTAGATAAAATGAGAGGTTATCCTAAAGATGTGATAAGATGATACCTTACGATTCTACTTGGTCATTATTTTAATCCAGTTATGACTGTTAAAAAGTGCACTCACTATCATGTGGCACAGCATGATAGTAGACCTTGTGTTTTGATACTGCTTAAAATTACCTGAAAACAATCTTCATGCAGCCATTATAATTGCTATAATTCCCTTCATGAGGAAAACATGAAAATTTCAATGAACCATCAATGATTTAGTGTCTTTTTTGTGCAATCACAGGATGTTCACTGATTCTTGCCGGAGACTGAGGATCATGAAAGGTTCAGATGCAATTGGACTTGGTATGTTGTTTATACTGCACATTGCCTACTTACCTAGTGGTGTAAAAGCATGATATCACATGTTAATCTAAATGCTCTTTTTCATAACCTCACTCCCACTATGTTATGATCTTTTTTTTTTCCATAACCTCACTTACTGCTCTCCCCCTTGTGCTGGCAGTTTTTAGATCAAATGTGTACCTTGTTTTAGTTTGAAAATCGATCTAAGTATTGCCACCTTCACATTTGAAGATTGCATATGTTCTCTTTTTTGCAGCTCCGAGGGCAGGGGAGAAGTCCAAGAACAAGAATTAAAGTGGTTTCTGCCTACAGTCAGGCATGTGAAAGATGAACTGACTGTGGGGCAGGTCTTGGAACCAAGAAGCCTAACATTTTAAAGAGGAGATCGACGGCCTATATCAGTGTCATCACTACTACATACTTTCCTGTTCCGCCAGTAAAACCTCGTGGCATTCTTGTATGTTAGGCCTGCGATATCTCCTATCCTAGAGACGTATGCTCTATTTATCACGTGTGCCATGCCTATGTATGTGTTGTTTGTTTTCTGTCCTTGTAAATGGGTTGGTTCGCAGTGCACTTCTGTGTTGAGTGAGCATGCCTACCTATTTTGCTAATGTTGTCCAGAACAGAACGGTTTATTCTGTCGTGGAAATGTCAATGGATGTTACTAATCTACCGTTTGTCTTATTTTGATGGGGAATTTCTGACACGTGATTTACAAATCAACTGTTGCTTTTATAATGCTACTATAAAAAGCCTACTCAACTGGAATAACTCTAGCACGCTTGTGGACTTCTGATCTCAAATCTAGGCGTTCCATGGTGAAATTATTATTATTCCTTTTGCTAGTTGTGGGCGCAGTGGTTACTCAGTGGAGGGATGCATGATGCATGTCTGCACCAATTTTCATAGTTGTTGAGAGTAGTGTGGTTCAAAAGGGTTCCTGAAGCATCATTCAGGAAGTGTGGAATACAATAGCTAGTAGGTGGTTAATGATGGCCTGTGATCCCTTAGAATCAGGCTTTTTTTGCAGTCAGCCCTATCTGCTTCCTTCCTTCCTATTCCTAGTCCTAGAAAGAAATGGTTGTCCACTTTGGTTTTAGCTTCCGTTGTGCTATACTTGGTGTGCTTGTGAATCTCGGAAGAATGAAGACAATTTTATTTTAAGATGATACTCACTCACTTTTCTAAATACAATAATTTTAATTTTACTATGCATAGTGTATATCTAAATGCATAACAAAAGTTATAAATCTAGAAAAGATAAATGTCTTGTAAATTAGAATTGGGGTACTGGAGTACCCTAGTTTAAATCATCCCAAGAGTAGAGGTGTCTTTTGTTGCTTTCACGACACCAACCATCATTTTGTCAGTTGGCCTTGTGCTCTTTTGTATCCTTCATTACGTGCAGCTTGCACAATCTGTTGCTTTTTTTAGCGCCGAATTTGTTCACTGAATGCGGAGGCAACTAGGGTTGTGCCGCCTAGTATCTGAATGACTGGTTCAGATTTCAAAAGGCATCGTAGCAAGAATTCGGCTGAAAGCTCTGGTGTAGCTCAATACATAATGTACAAGACAGGAAAGCTCCTGATGTAGCTTAGCTCAGTTCAGATATCATAACACATTACAAATCGCCGTTCACAACCAGGAAAGATTATGCCCACCTGGTTTAGCTTAGTTTCAGATATCAGACTGAAAGCAGTGCTTAGCACCTCACCCAAATGAAGTCAGCATCAGAAAGATCTATGCAAAGGACCTGTCTGTATCCCACCCATGAATCATAACCACACAGGGCCTTGGGAGGAAAGGAAACTCTAGTCTTTCCTCTAAGATGGCGGCAAGATGAGAACAAAAGACAGTTCGTTCAAGAAAGGGAAAGAAACACAAGACACACGAGGCAGGCATATATGGGTCATAATAATCAACTGCAAGTACAGCTCATAACAAGGTTCCCAATTTCTGAAGCACATAACACATTCCAGTCTTAACAAAGCACTCTATTCAGACCAATAAAACAAAATCTCAGATGAGTTCTTGGATACATAGTCCTTCCACCAAACTCCCTTCAATAGAAGAAACCCAGAACCTTGCCTCCAACATTCTTCCTACGGGCCTCCTCATGGTCCATAATGCCAGCAGAAGTCGTCAGCACGATGTAGCCAAACTAGACATCAGTAAAAAACAAAGCACAAAACAACTCAAATCAGTTCCTAAAGGAAAATAATGCTATCAGTATTGTACAGTCAATGCACTAGACTAACCTGACGAGATGGGAGCAGCCTTGCGGTCCATCCTTCGATCTCCTTTACGCCAACATCAAAGCGAGGGCTAATAACACCACATTTGTTTAGTCTTCCATTCAGTTCAACCACAATCTTCCCAGCACGGTGGTCATCCACGTATTCGAACTCACCAATGTAGCCTGCATAATATATAACACTAATGAGGGAAATCTCCTCAGAATGGAGCCATTGAAATGGGGCATAAGATTTGAGAACTAACCATGACGCTGCATGACCGTCAAGAACTTGATGATCACCTTGGATGACGGCCTGATCATGACCTGCCTTTTCCCCCTCTTCTCAGCATTGTACATGGACTTGAGCGCGTCGTTGAGCACACTGACCCTCACCATGCTGACCTTACCTGAAGAAAGAGATACAGTTGTAAGGGTCCCATGCCAGACAGAATAACAAATTATGTTAAAGGTTTGCTTGAAAAGAAATGCATTGCTGAAGGAGGTAAACAAGCTTAACCACATGATAAATACCATTGAATGTTGATACTCAGAAGAAAGATAACAAAATGGTATGTAGAAAGCCAGCCCAATATAAGACAATGTAAGATGTAACAATAATAACATGTTATCCATGATATCAGCTTCAGTGGTTGTAAACTAACTACTCATCACATGTGCATGATGAAGCTATACTTTATAAGCAACAGACCATCAAATTAACACTAGTAGTATCCCACAGCCTTCAACGTCTAGTTTGCAATTAACCTGCTTTAATCAACGAGAACTAGAATCATTGAACAATGCACCATCTAATTACCAGAACTCAACTGATATTATTCTAAGCAGTCTTGGATAGGTTTCAAGCTACCACTAAACCAACTACACAGCTGACCAGAAAGCACAGAATTGCTGCCAACTGGAGATCCACAAAGTGAGGGATCTCTCAGCACCAAACACCTGCAGACAGGGTTCCAAAAAGCGGGGCACTAAGCGCAAGCTTCAGCGCGCTGAAGCGCTAAGCGGACGGGTAGCGCTTCACTATGGGGTATGAGCGCTCCCAAAGCGGCGCGACGCGACCGCCTTGGTGGTGCAGCGTCTGCTGGTTCCCGCTCCCCGCCGGCCGCACGCGGCGCGCAGGGAAGCCACAGGGGCCGGGTGCCGTACACGGTCCAGCGGAGACAGGAGTGGAGAGGGAGATACGTACGCAGGGTCGCCGGCCGGTGTGCGGAGGACGGAGGCGAGGGCGGGAGGGGGAGCCGCTGGCAAAGCAGGAGCACCAGACGCGAGAGGAAGTGCGGCGGCGGGGAGGCAGAGTGGGAGACTAGGTTTTCTATATATATATATATATATAATATAAATGCGGTATTCTTATGTGGGCTTCGTTGGGCTGATGGGCCGAGGGAATGAATTCAGCCTGTGAGGAAAGTTGGGCGAAAGTTGGGTTTGGGCTAAATTAATGGTCTTTTAGATGGGCCACAAAATAAAAGCCTATACTATTATTTGCTTCTTTTCATTTTTGTTTCTTTTTCTTTTAACATCTTTTGATAAATCAATACATAATATGTATCATCTATGGGTCTGTTTGGGACTGCTCTGTAAACTCTATTGTGGAGCAGCTCCACAAAAAACTGGAGTTTATAGAGTACCTCTTTAGATGCTCTCACAACTCCATCTTTTTTTTCTAAAGCTGTGTGCATGGAGCTAAAACCGTTTGGCTAAAAAACGTGGAGCAAAGCTGAAAAACGTGGAGCGGAGCAGTCCCAAACAGGCCCTATATCTATATGTACACTAACATATTTATCTGAAATTTCGTGAAACACATCAACCTCAATTACTTTTTATTGATTCTCATATACTTAAAAAAGATTTATGATCTTAAACTTGGGGCTGCTATTGGGTTTCCTAGACTCCTCTTATGGTTTCGATAGAAATCCAACACATAGCTTCATAATTAGATGTTTAGGGCGAGAAGTAAGAATAGGGATGAAGAACATAAAATTTAGTTCTTCTCTACAAGATACAATCGCATGACGACCTCAAGTATAATATACCAACATGATTTGAGACAACATGTTTGAGACGCCTCATATGTTTTATTTTGATATTTCTATATATATACCCCCTCTATCTCTGAAAGAAACAATTTCTAAAATATGTGTCAGTCAAAATTTTTTTAACTTTAACTAAGTTTATAGAAAAATATAACATCTATGACTTAAAATGAGCACCGAGTGAAAATATGTTTTATAATAAATCTAGTGATACTAATTTGATATATAAATTTTAATATTTTTCTAAAAATTTGGTCGAAGTTAAATTTTTTTAACATAGAACAACTTCAGAAATCTATTCTTTAAAAGATAGAGAGAATATATTGTTTTTAATATATATTTAAATATATTATATTTAAGTACATAATAAAAGCTACAGAGTATATATATATATCTATCTATCTAAAAAAGCCAAACAACTTATATTTGAAATAATGTGTTTCTTTTCTTTTTGAGAGTGTTCAAGCAGAAAACTACTATGTGTATTCTATAGTTAATATAACGGTTACCTCTCCGCTGAACAGTACTAGTATTTTGGAGCAAAACAAAATTGTACTAGTAGTCGTATTGTGAGAACAAAAGATTTTTTTTTCAAAAGAACACTGGACAGAAAATCAGGGAATCCGGCCAGACGTTGCGATCTTTGAGTTGATCGATGATATTTTCGGGGCTAGTAGTTCTCAAATCCTGCTAGCTCGCACTGAACGTAGACGAATTCCGACAGGTCGGGTATTCGGTTGATCGATCTTCTCTCCAACACAACTGCTTTGTTTCAGAGTGGATGCGAGAGGGTGTTTGGATCTACTTACGAAACTAACAATTAACTACTGAAAAATAGCCGAATTTATGTTTAAATCATCGACTTAAATTACCTAATATCTTAGAGTGTGTTTGGGACTGCTTAAAATTGGAATCGAGATGAAAAGAATCGAAAATCCCATCCAAACGTCTTCGATTATTTTGGATTCTATAGGAATCGAGGAGGTGAAAACAATATAAATGAAGTAGCACTCGCGTTTTGCGGACCGCGAGCCAGGGAGCGCGTTTCCCCCGCCACGACCGATTTTCTGCTTGATGCCCCTCCTCCCCCTCGCGTCTTCGTTCCCGCACCCGGCCTTCGTCCAAGATCGCGCCACCCCCTCTCTCGGCGTGCCTCCAGAGCTCGACTCCGCCAGGCGCTCCCTTCCCTTTCTTCCGCTGCAGCACGGTCGGAGGCAAGCTTGACCCGCTCCTCCGCCGCCGCTTCTGCTGCCTTCTTTCTCCCCTTCCCCTCTCGCTCCCTCTGACCTGCCCGCTCCCGGAGGCGAGCTCAATCTGCTCCTCCTCCGCCACTCCCCCGAGCCTTCGTATAGGTAGCTTGCCGCTGCTCCCTCCCGCTCCCATCTTTCCCATTGTGGCCTCCCGCTCCCGTCCGACCCTGTCCCACCGGCCTTGTCCGACCCTTGCCCTCCAACTGTGATGGTCGGGTTAGTCAAGGCCTCAAGGGTACACATGTACTTTCTCTACCTTGATTTCTACATAATCGGAGTTGTCAAATATGTTTGATTTTTTTTATCGTGATTTTTTCGACCATGGTTTACCAGGAAATCTTGATTAGATTATAAGCGATTCTTACATAAGCCGTCCTAAACACGGCCTTAACTGTCACATGGAACCTACTATCTGGGTGGATCAAAATGGAACCTTGATTTTTCTTGCACAGTGCCACAGTGGTAGTATACGGCGACGGTTAACGTGTCTGCTGGTTGCGTGGTTACGGACCACAGAGATATCCGGATACGATCTCCTAGCGGCTCTAGAAAGATCATCAGTTCATAATCACATTCAAAAGGATAGTAGGAAACTTGTAGAAGCAACCAGCACACACTGTTTGAAATTAAGAAAAAAATAAAGGACCCTTCGCAAATCAGCTGAGACGATCTTCGCAAATCTCTTGTTCTCTAGCTAATCACGTCGTCATGGCGCAAAGAATAATCAACCCCAGACACACCGGCAAGTTGCACCAAGTGCATCGATTGGATTGGAGGAGTAAGTAATTAGACGCGTGAAATCCAACGCGTACAGTAGTTTAGTTTGAACTCCCGCCATTTGGGAGAGCTCAGCTCCCTGATTCTTCAATCCTGCTCCTCGATTCTCCGATGGAGTAATTCCTTTGGAATCATACGATGGAGCGGGGTGGAGAGCCGATGAGAATTGATTTTCTGCTGATCCCCATCAGAATTTAACAGGGAGCAGAGTAAAGCATGTTTTTTTAGCTCTCACCTTGTAGTATAAATGAAGAAATAATTCTCTGCTAATCTCCACCTGAATTAGTTGGTATTTTAGGCGCTGAAAACAAAATCCGTCACCCGTTTGTATGTTGGTATTAAGGCTCAAGATTTGGAATTGGTACTGATACCCCTTTAATTCCATTGTTTGGATGGCCTTGGCATTGGTAAGCGGAAACGGGCTCCAATACCATACGACATCTAGGCCGCCTGCTCAACCTCCCGCTCAATATCGAGGCCACCCCCCTCCGTATTATGTCGAATCGGTCGGTCCGCTTTCTTCCCCACGCGGCGCCTCCGTGAAAAAAGCCGACAGTCGCTCCGCTTTCTTCCCCGTGCGAGGTGACCCCGAGAGGACAGACGAGACGTGATCCTGGGACGGCGGCGGCGGCGCAAGTGCCCTCCCTCTCGCCCTGCTTTGGCTGAGGTTGAGATTCCCCATGGCCTCAACTCCGAGGTCCGCCCGCCATGGCCGGGATCGAGCTCCCCCATGGTGGTTGGCGAGCTTCCCCCGATGTGCTCGGGGTCGACCTCACCCAAGGCCACAACTACCGAGTTCCGCCCACCATGGCGGCGGTGGAGCCCTCCCCCTCCCCCGCGCCATTTGAGATCTACCTGCCATGGCCAGGGTCGACATCCCCTGACAGATAACGAGCTTCTCCCGCTAGTCGTCGATCTCCTCCGGGTTAAGCTCCACCCGCCATGGACACCGTTGTTCGAACAACAGCACGTGAGAGTGTTTCAATTCCATACGTTTGCATCCAAACATGAATTGGATTTGAGCTACTGAAGACTCCATAGTGATTTTGGTAATTGATGAAGCCTAAGTACTAACCTAGCTCTAAGTGTGTGAGTAGGTCTAGTACACTCATTGAAGATGATGACAAGTGATGGAGCAAGCAAAGGTGGTGGAAACCTAAAGCTCACACTTGGAGAAGAAGGCAAGTGGAATGACCCTAAGCTAAACAAGGCAAAGGTATATGTTAGGGATTTTTCTTATGGTGATCAAGACACCAAGTGGGTGTGATCACATTTAGGTTAGACAACCGTACTATTAAGAAGGCAAATACAAAAGTGATTGCGGTTTGTCGAGTGCCACTAGGTGTTATCTATATTGCATGTGCATCTAGGACCTAGTGATATACATCATGCTAAATGTCAAGTAAAACATGCCAAGAAGTGTTCACTAAAAAGGTATCTTAGTGCTTGGCAACTCTGAGCAAAGGTGGAAGAAGCAGAGACGCAGAGAGGGCGTCGGACGCTGAAGAAAAGGGCGTCGAACGCTGTCGGACGCAACGGACGATGGCGTCGGACGCTAGGACTGTGAGCTCCGAGCGTTCGTCGGCCACAGAGAAGCTCCAAAGAATTTCCAGAAGTGCGTCGAACGCTGAGGCGCAGCGTCCGTCGCAAAACGAGTGGAGCGTTCGTCGGGCTTCCAGAGAGCTCTGAAAGCGAGCAGTTTGAAGACAGGCGCCGGACGCTGGAGGACAGAGCGTCGGACGCTGGGGATGGAGCGTCCGTCAGCCGTGAAGCAGTTCATCGGCTAGTTCTGACAGAGCGTCGAACGCTGGCGACGGAGCGTCCGTCGGCCGTGAAGCAGCCCAACGACTAGTTTTGACAGTGTGTCGGACGCTAGTGACGGAGCGTCCGCCGCCCCCGTGTCAAGCGTCCGTCGCCAACTTAACAGGGTAACGGCTAGAAAACTTTGAGGGGGTCTATAAATATGTGTTGGCCGGCTTGGGGAGGCACTCTCTCGCACATTTGCACATTTTGAGACTCCTTTGAGCTGAGCAAACTCCCTCCCACTCATCTCCATGCTTGGTTAGTGAAATTTCCAAAAGAGATTGAGTGATCCAAGTGCATTTTGCATATAGCTTGCATCTAGTGGCACTTGGGAGGCGTTCTCGCTGCGGATTTCTTGTTGCTCTTGGTGATTGCCATCACCTAGACGGTTTGGAGCAGCGAAGGTAGATCGAGAAGCTTGGTGATTGTGCTTCGTCGACTACAAGTTGATTGTGAGGGGTTCTTGTGCCTTCCCCGCGGGAGATCGCAACGGTAGCTCTAGTGGATTACTCGTGTCTTTGAGTGCTCTCATCTTGTGTTGGTTGTGCGGCACCCGGTGACGGGTTTGGCGTGTGATGCCAATTAGCGCGTGAACCTCCAAGTGAGTAAGCCGACACAACGAGGACGTAGCTAGTTGGCAAACTAGTGAACCTCGGGTGAAAAATCAAGTGTCAATCTCATGCTCATCATCGTGATTGATTGGATTGATTGGAGAACGTTTGATTGGCTCATTACCTCAACACGGCGATACTATCACTCTCCCTATCTTTGCATTACCTTATTCATTCTTATCTTAGTGTATTAGGTTGTTCCTAGAGGGCTACTAGACTTGAGTAGGATTTGAGTGATCCTAGAGTTATATTAGGATAGAAATTGTGGTTAGAAGGCTTCGCATCCATTAGTTGGCTAGTGCAAGTTGAGCTTCGCCTTTTTGTAGTCTAACTTGTTGTTGAGTTTGTTTTAAGTTTTCAATTTAGGCTATTCACCCCCCCCCCCCTCTAGCCTTGGGATAGGACCTTTCAAGTGGTATCGAAGCTAGTACACCGTCAATTTGAGGCTTAACAACCTACGGTGTGATCATGGCTCAAATCAACAACATGAAGAAGCCACCCAAGTTCGATGGCACCAACTATGGCTATTGGAAAGTCAAGATGACTGCTCACATCAAGTCAATTAGTAGAAAGGTGTGGCTTGTGGTGGACAAGAAGTTTGAGGTTGAAAATGAGGAAGCTCCCACTCCGCAAGAAGAAGAAAAGTTGCAATACAATGATATTGCTCTAAGTGCTATTCATGAGGCACTTGTTGAAAAAGTGTTTGAGAAAATCAAGAATCTTGAGAGTGCTCATGAGGCTTGGAAGAAGCTAGAAGAATCATTTGAAGGCACCCAAGCCATCAAGAGTGCAAAGACATACATCCTCAAAGAAAAGTTTGCAAGTTTCAAGATAGAGGATGATGAGAATGTGCCGGAGATGTTCCATAGGCTACAAGTGCTAGTCAATGATCTCACGGCTCTTGGAGAGAAGGTTGAGGACAAGGACTTCTCTCACAAGTTCTTGAGAAGTCTCCCATCTTGGTTTGAGACCCTTGTGACCTTGATTGTGAGAGGTGGATTGGACACCGTAACTCCTAACCAAGTCTTGGGAGATGTGATGACACAAGATGCTTACCGGGACAACAAAGAAAAAGATGTCAAGAAAGAAGAAAAGAAAGATGAGAAGAAGAAGAAGAGCATAGCTTTCAAAGCTACTTCATCATACAAGAGCAAGGGCAAAGCCAAGGATAAAGAATCTAGTGAAGATGAAAGCTCAAGTGATAGTGAGATTGATGAAGAAGAAATGGCTCTCTTTGTGAGAAAGTTTGGAAGATTCATGAAGAAGAAGGGATATCATGCAAGAAGGAAGAGACCATCTTCCAAGAACTTTGATGAGCCTAGGAAGTGCTTCAAGTGTGGAAGCTTTGATCATCTCATTGCTCATTGCCCATACAATAGTGACAACGATGATGATGATCACAAGAAGAGAGACAAGAAAGAGAAGAAGCCCACCTTTGACAAGAAGAAGAAGAAGGGGTATTCTCACATTGTGACATGGGATAGTGATTCTTCTTGTGGTGAAGATGATGATCAAGAAAAGAAGACATCTACCAAGAAGAAGGCTTTTGCAAGCATTGCAATAAGGGACAAGATCTCTCTATTTGACACTTCATCATCATGCTTCATGGCTAAATCCACTAAGGTACTTTCTCATGATGAGAGTGAGAGTGAGAGCGATAGTGATAGTGAGGAGCCCTCAAAGGAGGAACTCATGGGCATGCTTGAACAAGCTAAAGAATACATAGATAAGAAGAGGAAGGAATGCAAGGAATTGCGCAAGACCAATGTGGCTCTTGAGCAAAACCTTGATGAGGTCGTAGCATCTCATGAGAGGCTAATGGAAGCCCATGAGGAGCTAGTGAAGTCTCACACTAAGCTTGAAAGAGCTCATTCCTCTCTCTTAGATCAAAGTAAGAAAGAGATTGTTCAAACATGTGACATGGGAGTTACGTGTGATATTCTTGATGAATCATCTTATGCTCCTATCATTGTTGCTCCCACTAACCCCTCTTGTAGCACTACCACTTCTACTTCATTTACTAGTGATGGTTCTACTTGTGATGCCTCACTAATGGTTGAAAATGAAACACTCAAGAAGGAGGTTACAAAGCTCAATTACTCCTTAGCTAAGGCGTATGGAGGTGAGGACCGCTTGCTTATGTGCTTGGGTAGCCAAAGAGCTTCTCTCTACAAAGAGGGATTGGGCTATACCCTCAAGAAAGGCAAAGCCGCTTTTGTTTCTCACAAAACTCGTTTTGTGAAGAACACCGGTAGCTATTGCAAGAGTCGCAAGCAAGTTGGTCACAATGAGCAAGTATGCAAGAACAAGAAGGCCAAGCAAGAAATATCCTCTATTAGAGTTGATTCATTATATGTTCTTTCCAAGGGTACTAATGGTGTTCATGCCAAGTTTGTTGGTGCACCATGGATGGCTTCCAAGAAGTCCATTTGGGTACCAAAATCCTTGGTAACTAACCTTGTAGGACCCAAGCAAGTTTGGGTACCTAAAAAGAATTGATCTCTCTTGTAGGTCAATTACAAAGCCGGAGGGAGGCATTGAGTGCTTGATAGTGGGTGCACTCAACACATGACCGGAGATGGAAGAATGTTCAACTCAATCAATCAATATAGTAACCATGGATTTGATAATATCACATTTGGTGATAATGGAAAAGGCAAGGTGAAAGGGCTTGGAAAGATTGCTATCTCAAATGATCTTAGCATTAGCAATGTGCTTCTAGTTGAAAGGCTTGAGTTCAACTTATTGTCGGTGGCTCAACTATGTGATCTCGGTTTCAAGTGCATATTTGGAGTGGAGGATGTGGAAATCATAAGTGTGGATGGCTCTAATATGATCTTCAAGGGTTTTCGGTATGAGAACCTATATCTTGTTAATTTCAATGCTAGTGAGACTCAACTCTCAACATGTCTCAACACCAAATCAAGCATGGGTTGGCTATGGCATAGAAGACTTGGACATGTTGGCATGAAGCAATTGAACAAGTTAGTCAAACATGATCTAGTGAGAGGCTTGAAGGATGTCTCATTTGAAAAGGACAAGCTATGTAGTGCATGTCAAGCCGGAAAGCAAGTTGGCAACACTCATCCAAAGAAGAGCATCATGAGTACAAGCAAAGCATTTGAGTTATTGCACATGGATCTCTTTGGGCCAACTACATATGTAAGCATTGGTGGAAACAAGTATGGTTTTGTGATAGTTGATGACTTCACAAGATACACATGGGTATTCTTCTTAAGTGACAAGAGTGACACATTTGATATCTTCAAGACATTTGTCAAGAGATGTCATAATGAGTTTGAAACAACTATCAAGAGAGTTAGAAGTGACAATGGGAGTGAGTTCAAGAACACAAGAATTGATGAACTTTGTGATGACTTTGGAATCAACTATCAATTCTCTCCAAAGTACACTCCACAATCAAATGGGATAGTTGAAAGAAAGAATAGAATCTTGATTGACATGGCAAGATCAATGTTGAGTGAATACAATGTGAGTCATTCTTTTTGGGCCGAAGCTATCAACACGGCTTGCTACTCTAGCAACCGTCTCTATTGTCATAGAATGCTTGAGAAGACTCCATATTAACTATTGAATGGAAGAAAGCCAAACATTGCTTACTTTAGAGTGTTTGGGTGCAAGTGCTATATCTTAAAGAAGGGAACAAGACTAAGCAAGTTTGAGAAGAAATGTGATGAGAGATTTCTACTTGGTTACTCTACATCAAGCAAGGCTTATAGAGTATGGAACTCATCTAGTGGAATTCTTGAGGAATTGCATGATGTGGAATTTGATGAAACACAAGGCTCTCAAGATGAGCAAGAAAACTTGGATGATGTGAGAGGTGACAAATTGGTCAATACAATGAAAGATATGGATATTGGTGACATTAGACCAAGACAAGTACAAGATGAAGATGAAGATCAAGTGACCATTCCCTTACAAGAAGAAGCAAGTGGCTCTCAAAATCAAGATCAAGCAAATGCTAGTGAAGCTCAAGTTCAAGATCAACAAGAGGCTAGTCCATCATCATCTCAATCAAATGCTCAAGATTCTCACATGCAAGTACTTCAACCTACCAATATTGTAAGAGATCATCCTCTAGATCAAGTTATTGGAGGCATTCAAAGTGGTGTTCAAATAAGATCAAGATTGGCTTCATTTTGTAAGCATTACTCTTTTGTCTCATCATTTGAGCCAACCAAGATTGATGAAGCTTTGAAGGATGTGGATTGGATGAATGCTATGCATGAAGAACTTAACAACTTCACAAGAAATCAAGTTTGGAAACTAGTGGATAGACCAAGAAATCACAATGTCATTGGAACCAAATGGGTATTCAAGAACAAGCAAGATCAAGATGGAATAGTGGTGAGAAACAAAGCAAGACTAGTTGCACAAGGGTACACTCAAGTTGAGGGTCTTGACTTTGGAGAAACATATGCTCCGGTGGCAAGAATAGAGGCAATAAGGATTCTATTAGCCTATGCTTGTGCACATAACATCAAGTTGTACCAAATGGATGTCAAAAGTGCATTCTTGAATGGGTACATCAATGAGGAAGTGTATGTTGAGCAACCACCCGGATTTGAAGATATAAAGAAGCCCAACCATGTATTCAAGCTCAAGAAAGCTCTTTATGGATTGAAGCAAGCACCTAGAGCATGGTATGAGAGGTTGAGAAGTTTTCTCCTCTCTAAGGGATTCAAGATTGGTTTGGTTGACACTACTCTATTCACTAAGAAGATTAGAAGTGACTTGTTTGTCTTGCAAATCTATGTGGATGACATTATCTTTGGGTCTACAAATCAAGATTTTTGTGAAGAGTTTGGTGCAATGATGGCAAATGAGTTTGAGATGTCCACGATTGGTGAACTTAGTTACTTTCTTGGACTCCAAATCAAGCAAATGAAGAATGGTACATTTGTGAGTCAAGGCAAGTACATCAAGGATATGATCAAGAAGTTTGGGTTAGAAGATGCTAAAGGCATTAGTACTCCCATGGGGACAAATGGACACTTGGATAGTGACACAAGTGGCATGATGGTTGAGCAAACGCTATATCGGTCAATGATTGGAAGTCTACTCTATGTAACCGTATCACGACCAGATGTCATGTTTAGTGTATGCATGTGTGCTAGATTTCAAACATCTCCTAGAGAGAGTCATTTGAAAGCCACAAAGAGGATATTGAGATATTTAAAGCATACACAAGAGGTTGGATTATGGTTTCCCAAGGGGTCAAGATTTGAATTGATTGGATATTCGGACTCCGATTATGCGGGATGCAAGGTTGATAGGAAGAGTACTAGTGGAACATGTCAACTTTTGGGAAGATCACTAGTCTCATGGTCATCCAAGAAGCAAAATAGTGTGGCACTCTCTACCGCCGAAGCCGAATACATTAGTGCGGGGAGTTGTTGTGCACAACTATTATGGATGAAGGCCACCTTGAATGATTATGGAATCAAATTCAAAAAGGTTCCCTTGCTATGTGACAATAAAAGTGCGGTGAAGCTTACAAGCAATCCCATCCAACACTCTAGAACAAAGCACATAGATGTGAGACACCATTTCATAAGAGATCATCAACAAAAGGGTGACATTTACATTGACAATGTGGGCACCGATGATCAATTAGCCGACATATTCACCAAGCCACTTGATGAGAAGAGGTTTTGCAAGTTGAGGAATGAGTTGAACATCTTGGATTTCTCCAACATGAGTTGATGCAACTCCACTTATGACATACCTCTACTCCAATATAGCAAGGTACAATTGTTTGACATATGCATTCATCCATTGCTAGACTTGTGTAGAACATATAGACATCACTCATTTAGGCTCATTCATGAAAAATAAAATGCCTTGTATGTGCATATGCTACCACTCTTGCTTCTTTGACTTGTTTGTCCAAGTGATATCATATGGCATGTTGATAAGCTTGCATCTTCACATGTTTAGTCTAGAACATTTGCTCTTGTATTCAACCAACATGGATAAGATAACCATTGTAAGATGTGTGAAAAAGTTTGTCCATGGTTTAAACCGTGTTAAATATATAGGACAAGTGATCTAGGATGAACAAAAATTGGTTAATTGATTTTGGTAATTGATGAAGCCTAAGTACTAACCTAGCTCTAAGTGTGTGAGTAGGTCTAGTACACTCATTGAAGATGATGACAAGTGATGGAGCAAGCAAAGGTGGTGGAAACCTAAAGCTCACACTTGGAGAAGAAGGCAAGTGGAATGACCCTAAGCTAAACAAGGCAAAGGTATATGTTAGGGATTTTTCTTATGATGATCAAGACACCAAGTGGGTGTGATCACATTTAGGTTAGACAACCGTACTATTAAGAAGGGAAATGCAAAAGTGATTGCAGTTTGTCGAGTGCCACTAGGTGTTATCTATATTGCATGTGCATCTAGGACCTAGTGATATACACCATGCTAAATGTCAAGTAAAACATGCCAAGAAGTGTTCACTAAAAAGGTATCTTAGTGCTTGGCAACTCTGAGCAAAGGTGGAAGAAGCAGAGACGCAGAGAGGGCGTAGGACGCTGAAGAAAAGGGCGTCGAACGATGTCGGACGCAACAGACGATGGCGTCGGACGCTAGGACTGTGAGCTCCGAGCGTCCGTCGGCCACAGAGAAGCTCCAAAGAATTTCCAGAAGTGCGTCGAACGCTGAGGCGCAGCGTCCGTCGCAAAACGAGTGGAGCGTTCGTCGGGCTTCCAGAGAGCTCTGAAAGCGAGCAGTTTGAAGACAGGCGCCGGACGCTGGAGGACAGAGCGTCGGACGCTGGGGATGGAGCATCCGTCAGCCGTGAAGCAGTTCATCGGCTAGTTCTGACAGAGCGTCGGACGCTGGCGACGGAGCGTCCGTCGGCCGTGAAGCAGCCCAACGACTAGTTTTGACAGTGCGTCGGACGCTAGTGACGGAGCGTCCGCCGCCCCCGTGTCGAGTGTCCGTCGCCAACTTAACAGGGTAACGGCTAGAAAACTTTAAGGGGGTCTATAAATATGTGTTGGCCGGCTTGGGGAGGCACTCTCTCGCACATTTGAACATTTTGAGACTCCTTTGAGCTGAGCAAACTCCCTCCCACTTATCTCCATGCTTGGTTAGTGAAATTTCCAAAAGAGATTGAGTGATCCAAGTGCATTTTGCATATAGCTTGCATCTAGTGGCACTTGGGAGGCGTTCTCGCTGCGGATTTCTTGTTGCTCTTGGTGATTGCCATCACCTAGACGGTTTGGAGCAGCGAAGGTAGATCAAGAAGCTTGGTGATTGTGCTTCGTCGACTGCAAGTTGATTGTGAAGGGTTCTTGTGCCTTCCCCGCGGGAGATCGCAAAGGTAACTCTAGTGGATTGCTCGTGTCTTTGAGTGCTCTCATCTTGTGTTGGTTGTGCGGCACCCGGTGATGGGTTTGGCGTGTGATGCCAATTAGCGTGTGAACCTCCAAGTGAGTAAGCCGACACAACGAGGACGTAGCTAGTTGGCAAACTAGTGAACCTCGGGTGAAAAATCAAGTGTCAATCTCTTGCTCATCATCGTGATTGATTGGATTGATTGGAGAACGTTTGATTGGCTCATTACCTCAACACGGCGATACTATCACTCTCCCTATCTTTGCATTACCTTATTCATTCTTATCTTAGTGTATTAGGTTGTGCCTAGAGGGCTACTAGACTTGAGTAGGATTTGAGTGATCCTAGAGTTATATTAGGATAGAAATTGTGGTTAGAAGGCTTCGCATCCATTAGTTGGCTAGTGCAAGTCGAGCTTCGCCTTTTTGTAGTCTAACTTGTTGTTGAGTTTGTTTTAAGTTTTCAATTTAGGCTATTCACCCCCCTCTAGCCTTGGGATAGGACCTTTCAGCTACTTGTTAGGATTCCCAAAGGCAATTCAATAGTCATCCAAACAATAACATTTGAATTGGGTTCATTTCAATACTATGGTTGATTTGGTATTGAACTCAATTCAATTCCAACCCTCTCAATATCTACATCCAAACGGACCCTGGCATGCACCGGCAACAGGTAGTTGCCTGGCGGCTTCTCCAATGGAAGAGGACTTGTTTGGTGGAGATTTCGGCTCTAGCACAGTGGAGCCATTTTTTAAAGGTTCATTAGTTTCTTGTATATTTTTTAGAATCTTTTATCTCCCCTGATGTAAGTCTTAAACTTTGTATTTGGGCCATGAGCCCTGCCACCCATGGTTTACACTGGCACATGTGGCCTTATTTAATATATAATAAGGTGAGGTTGCTTTAACCTCTCGTCTTTGACCTAATAAAAAAATTAAACTAAGTTTAACTCGGTTGGTTAGTTTTTTTTTGGTGAAACCTACGTATACTTATCTGCGCTAGCTTAAGCCCTTAATTTAGTATCGGGTACTCGTATTTTTGTACTTTTTGAGGTGTTCATAGGTGTAGATCGTATGTCTTTATAGGTGTGAGTGTCAGTAACCGTCTATTTTTTTTTTAAAAAAAAGAAACAAGTAATAGGAAGATACGCTAAACATGCCATAAGTACATAAAACATATTTTTTTGGGATAAGTCAAACCAATAGAATCCCCACACCGTGTGCATTGGTATCAGCTAATATAGCCATTAACGTATCTCCCACAGTTAGGGATACAGTCACCACTAATTTATACTTGGATCATTGGTAGATCCATCCAAATCTTGCTAAAATAATGGCATACCACACATGAATTGGTAATGGTATAGGTCAATCCAAATCTTGCTAAAATAATGGCATACCACACATGAATTGGTAATGGTATAGGTCAATCCAAATCTTGCTAAAATGATGACATATCACACATGAATTGGTAATGGTGTATAGGTCAATCCAAATCTTGCTAAAATGATAGCATACACACACGAATTGGTAAGGAGGAGACCGTGCGAAATGAATCAAAATGTAACACGTACGTCACACAAGCTGGTCAATGGGTGTGCATGGCTTATTATTACAGGTTTACAGTTGCTCCCTTCATGTAAGCGTGGCACTTCTGCAAATGAGTGTTAAAACCATATATACATAGCTCATGCTCGACTCGTCCTAAGAGAAGCATGGTTTGATTGCAAAATTAATTCAATTCAATATCATCACTATTCACTCGTGGAGTTTTAAAGAAAAATTCCATAGACTAAAAGGCCAAGAAAAAAAAAAAGTCTTTTGACGCCTGATCGATAATCAGAAACAAAAAGGAAAAAGGTTTTTTTTAATAAAAACGACTAAAAGGCCAAGAAAAAATAAAAAGTCTTTTGACGCCCGATCGATAATCAGAAACAAAAAGGAAAAAGTTTTTTTTTAATAAAAAGCGTGGTCGGCAGGATTCGAACCTGCGCGGGCAAAGCCCACATGATTTCTAGTCATGCCCGATAACCACTCCGGCACGACCACTATTTGTTGATTATACTTTTGTAATTTTGATCCTAAAACTCCATCTAACCTTAAGCCTTTGATTAAACACACCCGCCAAATCAGTTCATAGTTGGTAAAAAAAAGATGTCGTCGACACGCGCAGACGCAATGGAATTGGCAGTAACACGTCGAGCACCACACATGACACATCCACGTCAGCGTTGAGTTAGCATATGTTGTCACATTAGCATATGCATGGACCGATCGAAACTGGCCTGTTTGGAAATGTGGTGAAGACCAAGACAAGTTTAATGAGTAGAGTCACTCAAAAATCGAAAAATATATATAAGAGTTTAGGACCTAGACGATATCGCCTCCTCCCAAGTTTAGAGGTTAGAGGCAGGCATAATTTACTCGTAATAATTTATTATATAGAGATATATCCTGGGGCGGGCCGGGATCTTGATAGGATCGATGGCTCCTCCTGTTTGATTTTGTTTACGTCAAGTCGACGACGAGCTTGATAATAATATAATAGTGATGGATGGATGCGTGATGGGGATCGGATGGATGCGTGATGGGGATCGGATGGAGGGATCCATCGCTGATGAGCTGAGCTCGGCTGGCGGTACCAACAGGCGGGCGTGTGCAAATTGCGAGGCGCGCGCGCGACATGGTCATGCGTGTGTGGCTTTGTTTACGACACGCGGGCTGCGCGTGGTCCTCCCACTTGCTTGGTACGTGGCCCGCCACCGTACGGTCACTGACACGCGGGCTCGTACGTCCAGTCAGACTCGATCGATCCCGCCCGCTAGCTATCTAGCTAATCTCTCTCACACACATGCACCAGCTAGCTAATGACGATTAGTTATGATTTTTTTTTTGTTGTTGTTGTTAATACGTACTACTGAAGAAAGGACATGATGGATCACGTACAGCACAGCAAGATGCTAGAAGTCAGTGGCTCCGGCCACTTGCGATGGATGGATCATCGATCGGATCCTTCTCGGAAGTCGATCGGAGGTGAGTGAGGTCGGAGTGGTGGCTTGGGCTTGCATGCAGGTGCATAGAAAATCGGGAGGCAGATCGTCCTCAAATCTTTCTTCGGATTCGAGTGGATCCCAATCCCATACCACGTACACGACAGTCCCCCCCCACAGCTAGCTTAGCTCCCTCCTCATATTTTAATCAGTTTGGTTTGATTTGTTTCGTTTTGTTTAAGAACCATGCGATGCGAGATGCGTCGCTCTAGCTAACTAGCTATAAAACCACCCCGCCGGTCGCTGTCTCGCTTCCAGTTCCGGCCGGCCAGATCATCGCAATCGCCCGCCCACGCGCGCAACAGCTGGACAGAGAGTTATTTGCATGGGCAGCAGCAGCAGCTTCGACGACTATTCGCCAGCAGCAGCAGCAGCCTCGAGGGAGATGTGCATGGACATCGGCGGCGGCCGGGGGAGGCGCGGCGGCGGCGGCAAGACCACCACCACCAAGCAGCAGAAGCAGCCGCAGCGCGGCCTGGGTGTCGCGCAGCTCGAGAAGATCCGCCTCCACAACCAGATGCTGGCCGCCTACCGCTCCGCCGCCGCCCAGCAGCTGCATCACCAGCACGGCGACGCCGCCGCCGCCAGCACGACGCCGCTGGCTCCAGCCGCCGCCGTCACTCCCGGCGGCGGTGGCGGCTCCTCGTTCCACCACCCGTACCAAGATCACCACCTCACGGTACGTTCCGATCATCATCATCCTTTCTAACTGCGCATGTCTGCTGCCAGTGGAAGTGGAACGCATTGCTTGCTTTCTTTCGTTTTTCACGGCCGGCGTCGATTCGATCGATCGTCTGATCAGATGTTCTCCATCCCATCTTGATCCTTTTCTTCAGAACCGCTGCTTCGAGGAGACGACGGAGCACCACCGGCAGCAGGGCGTCGTGCAGCACTACTACGACGGCCTCCTCCTGCCGTACAACAGCAGGAGTACTGCGACGAGCCCCCCGCCGCAGGCGCCGACGCCGTCGCTGTACGCGCACAACGTCAGGGACTCGTCGGGACACAGGCTGGGGCACCCGCCGCCGTCGCCGTCGCAGCAGCAGCAACACTACTGGATGACGATGACGATGAGCAGCAGCAGGAGCGACGAGGCCAGCGCCGAGGAGCTCGACTTGGAGCTCAGGTTGTAGCTAGTTGTAGCAGCACACCTGCCTGCCTCTGCCAGCGTGCAGGCTGCAGCGAAGCGACTTTTTTATGTTCTTTTTTCTGAATTGGGTAATCGGGTTATTATGTGATGTGATCGCCTCAGGATGATCAATTGGATCCATCGCATGGCCGAAGAAGAAGCGCCATATATATATCCCATTCGATCCATCCCATGCATCAGCGCCTGCACCTCCATAGATAGTACAGTACAAATTCTGAGGAGAAAAAAAAGCCGCGAAATGAAGGATCCATAGGAGGTTATATCAGGCTCTTAGATTAAAGGCGCGCGCCTCTCCATTCCAAGTTAATTTTGAGAATCAATGCATAACACACACCATATTAAGGCACATTGAATTTCCTATGGTCACTGACCCTCCATAACAATGCATGCATCAAATCATTACCTGGTGTATAAAACTCATTCGCCTTCCTCCCAAATCTAATTTGCCAAACTCCTCCCCCTCCCCTCGGTGCCTCCCTCACAAAGGTGCGTTCATCATTCTCCCCCAACTTCTACCATGGTAATATCGCTGGCACTCTCCCTCCTAGTTACTACCACAACACCCCTCCTTTATCTCTTGGTCCTAGTCTTCTACCATTACGATGTCGCCTCCCATCCACAACTCTAGAGTATGGATCTCCATCTCCTCAAAGTCACTGTTATTTTAAGGGTTCTAGGTGGGAGAGAATCCCCCACCTGAATTTCATTCATGTTGTCTCTTAGACAACCATGATCCTTACAAATAAGGATGAGTTTATTTTAAGGAATCATTCGGTCATTGTTACACCTCCTGTCATCTCTCTCAGTCACCGCTCCCTACCATCTTCCCATTCATCATCGAATGGAGCTTCTTGATCAACAACTCCCCATCCAGCGGTCCCCTTCCTATTCTTCTAGTATATTGGTGTTCCCTAATGCATGGGCTGGTGTTGACGATAGAACCTTGGCCTCAGACTCTCAGGGGTCAGGGGTCGCATTTAGTGCAACACAAGCATTGCTACACCCACAAAGAACCATGCTCAGTGGTGTTGCCAATAGGGCAACACTAGGCATGTTATCTCCCAGACTTCTACATCGCCCACATACAGTTCACAGGGAAGGCAATCACAACGAAATTCGAGCAAATGAGTAGTTGGACGGGTGTCAAGCAAGGTCGTAGCGCCCGTATAGGAGGAGACATCTTCTTCTGACGACCCTGTCCAGGAGTAGAAGATTCAAACATACACCATTGTTTGTGAGTAGGGGGTGTAGGAGGGCTTACTTTCTCATCAATAGTTGTTGTGACCGGATTTAGCAAACTTATAGGTGGGTCCACCTATATAAAGGATTCATATTTAATTTTTAGTATGAGGAAAAAGTGAGTCCACTCTCTGGCTCCACAACAATGGCATATACATGTAGTGCTAGAATATAGAATATTGTTGTGTTTTTCTATTTAGCACACAATCTTTTTTTTTCTAATTGAGCGCTAGATAGTAGTTAAACATCCATACGATAACCAATTAAATCAAACAACCAAGAGATAAAGAGTCTGTTCGCTTAACTTATCTGCCCAACTTATTAGTCATAACACATTATTTTTCTCTCAGAACAAAATAGACAAAAAATAACATAAGTTAACTTATCAGCCACATAATCCATTAGTAGAACATGCTCAAAAACACCAGTATTTTTGCCTATATATTCCATACCATACAATAGAGACGATTATGGTATGGATAATAGGGAGAGCTAGTCCATTCATACAAGATAAACAGAAGTGATGTGCGGTTGGAGATTATGATCTATGTATACTAATATTGACACGGTGGAAAGTAGTATTATATTAAAAACGGGAAAAAGAAAATCGTAAGCCATCCTGTAACAATAGTGGAGTACTCCCTTCGTTACAAAATACGAGTAAAAGTCATTTTCATTTTATGAGAAATCAATTATTTTTAACCTTAACTAATTATATATAAATTTTTTAATATTTATAATATATAGTTTGTATCATATCGTTTAATATATTTTTATAATGAACTTATTTAAATATATAAATGTTATTTTCATAAATAAATTTAGTTCAAACAAATATGTCAACGTCATAGGTGGGTGCGCACGTGGACACAGCAGGACGCGACGAGCAGGTGTCGACGAGACGAATCCTCCTCTTCACCGTCTAGGATCGTCGGGCGGGCCACAGCCCACACACAAGGAATTTGGGTGGGTCCCGCTCGAAGTGAAGTCCTCCTCCAGAGGGGCACACTGGGAGGGGACTCGAACTGGACGCAACTCCCAACTCCAGTCCCACCCGACCCGGAGCCAAGTCATCTGATCCGACCGACCCGCTTCCGCGGCTGGTGCCACCAGAATTGAACGACCCAACCCACCCGTGGCCGCGCACCAGCGACGTCGGCGCTAAGCAATCCGAGACGCCGGCACCCACCCACGGAGACGGAGGCCGGGGAAGGGGAAGGGGAAGGCCGAAGGCTTCCTCTTCTAATACCCGCCTCCACGAGAGTCGTCGGGACTCGGGAGGGAGGTCCGCCGCGGTGCGGGGGACGCAGACACAGCCACGGGCACGCGGCGGCGCGGCGCATGGACCGCATCGTCGGCGGCAAGTTCAAGCTCGGCCGGAAGATCGGCTGCGGCTCCTTCGGCGAGATCTACCTCGGTGAGCGGGCCGATTCCGCTCTTCCCCGATCCCCTGCCTGTTGCCTCCTCCCTTCCGCGCGTTGGGTTGCTGCTCTGGTTATATATATAGGAGTTATCTGTTATTATTACTGTGGCTGACCCGCCGCCGCTCTTGTCTCTCACTGTTTCAGCCACACACGTGGACACATACGAGACCGTCGCCGTGAAGATCGTGAGTGCCTTTGATTCCTCTCGCCTCCTCTTCCTCCAGTCCTCTATCCTCTTCTTTTGCAGTGCTTATGTGGTGTTGGTTTACTCAGCGGCCGGAGATAGCGTTGCGTTGGTCGGGTCTGGTGAACTCCGTTGGTATGGATTGACAGGGTTCCTGCGTTCAATTGTGCCATCATCTAATTAGTTGTCTTCATCAACCGATGGTCATTTTTATTTTTTTATAAGGAAAAAAAAAGAAAGAAAGAATGGAAGCTATGATTTATTTTCAAATGCTTAGCTCGCTTTGTGGTTTTGTTTAGTTATATGTGGTCATGATATTGGCCTAGTTTTTCAACGTTGGCCATGATTACGCTTTCCCTAGGCTATTTGTAGAGCCTCCTTGCAAATGCTGCTATGATTACAACAGCAGAGGTCAGACCCACCAGTTGCCACTTGCGCGTTAAGTTAAATCTCTGCTGCTGGCTACCTTTTTTTATATATAAAAGAAAGTGTTATATCCTCTTTCGTGGTAGCTCATATACTAATTTATAATTGTACGCACCAGCTACCAGATGAACTAACCTTGGCAACCTCTCTGACAGGAGAGCAGCAAGACGAAGCATCCCCAATTGTTCTACGAGGCGAAGATCTACAACACCCTCCAAGGAGGAAGTAAGCACTGCCAGCTGTTTACCTTGATGTAAATATAAGATATAGCGAGCTTACGGGGCAAAGGTTTTGGGTGTCCAGGTGGCATTGCCAACGTTAAGTGGTGTGGTGTGGACGGGGAAGAGAATGTTCTCGTCATCGACTTGCTGGGGCCGAGTTTGGAGGACCTGTTTTGTTATTGCGGCAGGAAATTCACGCTGAAGACTGTCCTGATGTTGGCTGAGCAGATGGTAACTACAAACTAGGCTCTGTCTTTTTATTTCCTTGTGGCATGCTGGCATCTCGTGCATGATATGCAAATCCTGATTTTAGCAATGTTTTGAAATCTGCTTAATTCAATAATGAGTACTTTGTTTGTGCAATAGTTTTAAACAATATGTTGACAGACTTTCAAACCTTCTTGCTTCTGTCTCAACAAATGTTGCTTATTAACATTTGTTCACTAGTGCCACAAATCACATCTCTGTATTGGTGTGATACTTTGTTCGTGCAGTAGTTTTCAATTATGCCAAGACAGACTTCAAGACCTTGATTCCGTCCCAGTTTTTATTATTTATATCACTCACTTGTTTGGTTGTTCCACATATTACATCTCTTTATTTACTAGAGCTTCATTTGGATAAACATTTGTGGCAGATTACAAGAATAGAGTTTATGCATTCCAAAGGGTACTTACACAGAGACATCAAACCTGACAACTTTCTGATGGGTCTTGGTCGGAAAGCAAATCAGGTACTGGGGGTGTGATGGCATTCAAGTTCCTTATTACTTTATTAGGATGTCAATGTACTGAACTGGGTGCCAACAATTTCTCGTGATTATCAGGTTTATGTAATTGATTTTGGTCTTGCAAAAAGATACCGTGATTCAACTACAAATCGCCATATTCCTTACAGGTACAATTATATTTATGGGATATATTCTTTGTAGGCTGCGTTGGTTTTCTTTTGTAGAAATGCGAAATTTCAAATTACATTTAATCTATTTTCCATACAATAGTTTGGGCATTTAGCTAATCTTTTACATATGTCATCTTCGCTTACGCAACTGCTTTTTCTGTAGAGACAATAAGAGCTTGACTGGTACAGCGCGCTATGCAAGTTGCAACACCCACCTTGGAATTGGCAAGTTATAACCTTCTGGAGACTGTGAATTCACCATCTTAATTTGATATTTAATCATTGTTATTGGATTTTATTGGCAGAACAAAGCCGCAGGGATGATTTGGTATCTCTAGGCTATGTGCTTTTGTATTTTTTCCGAGGAAGGTAAGCTTATCTTTTATGCTGTGTGGTACCACATATAGCAAATGATACTGTTTTTGAGGAGTGTTAGACAGCGTGGTGTGATATCTGAAAAATACTGCTGTGTATTACCATGAGCCTGTTTTGACAACTAGCAATTTTGGCAACCTATAATTCCATTGGATATCACTTCCAATAAAAGTAGGTACTAGCAAGTACCATTAACAACTACTCTGTACGTTCCAAATTATAAGTAGGCATAGCGCATATCAAGATGCATAGCAAACTAGGCACCTAGAAAAGCCAAAACGACTTACAATTTGGAACAGAGGGATTTTTTAAGAAGGGTTATCATACTAGCAGTTAATAACTATAAGTACTGGAGGCACAGCTTCCTCTTTTTAATTTGAACGGAACTGTCATGCAGGGGTGGACGTGGACCCACGTGGTATGCCATGGCATACCTTGTGGGGCAGCCCAACATTCATTTGCCACTCACTAATTATGTTTTATAATAATTATTTTGTTGCAATGGACAACAAAACTACAAAGAGTTTGTAGTCTGGTGGTATTCATTTTCAGTCTTAACCTACAAGTTGCTGGTTCGATTCTTGCCCTTGAGCTGATTTTTTGTTTTTTCCCATTTTTTTTATCCCCTGAACTAGAATTCCTATTTTTTATCCCCTAAACTAGGAGCGTTTCTTACCATGAGCTACAGTTTATTTTTCCTACCTTTTTATCCCATACAAATTAACTAATGGTACTTGCACTTTACTCCCTCCGTCTTAAATAAAGTAGAATACAAGGCGGGACTGTTTTTTCCCTGCAGTCTTGGAATACAGCGCGCCGTGTCCTCTCGTTTATGCGCTTCTAGGCTCCCAGGCGCATATAACCCGTCCATTACTCTCTCACACAACATTTAGTGTTTTTCTCCATCAGCATGTTTGGGTGCATGGTGGCAGTTAATTTCTCATATGAAAGGAAGGACTGGGGCAGTTTCTGCATACACACATGGAGGCATGCGGTAAATTAGACTAGTTCATATAGATGGGCGATGCGTGCTAATATGGATTAAGTATTTTTCTTTTAAAACATTGGATCATGCTTTGGTCACTAAGCTAAATCAGGTATGTAACATCGTAAACAGAATCATTTACAGCGTGTTTGGATTGACGAACATATGGATCCAAAATCATCCGAACCTAGATTATCTGCTTGGTTTGCAGTACGGGTTGAACCGATCTGTTACCAACCTATCCTCCGTAGTCTTCCTGCTATCGTAGTTTTGACAGACGGGCCGATTCCTCAAAAAATCGTTAGACGACGCGGCTCCAACCCATGACAGATGAACTGTTTCTCGATGCAGTGGTGCCGCAATCCAAACAAACTGTTAGTGACAAATTGCTCTATTGTCACGCCATATTCGTTATAAAAGATCATGCATGTTGTAATATATGTAGTCACACGTATATTTTGAGCTATTAGAATGATGGTTGACCTTGACATTTTGTATTATAATATGCAAGTATGCAGATTAATTATTGAATTTATGATTTATTATATTGTTTAGTGCTTATATATACATAATTTAATTTTGGAGCAAATTTTATGATTATTTACTAAATATATTTTACTAAATTACATGTAATTGTTTTTTGTGTGGCATACCCTTCAACAAAATCCTAAGTCTGCTACTGTGGCATGAGCTCTGCTTTTTAGTTAAGTTAGAAAAGAGTTGACCCAGTTTATTTCTGGAAAACCGGGCCCGGAAACCTTTGAGGCGCAACTTCTAAGAACTACCCTTAAATATGAGAGTAAAAGGCTCTAATCTCAACTGCCGGATCGTATTTGATTGCAAAATGTATGCACAATGTTCTTCTCAAGTTCTACTGCCAATATTGCCAAACTGTTGACCTGTTACACTCCTGTGAGCAACAGAGCTCTTTGTCCACCTCGTTTTATGTTAGGTCCAAACTCCAAAATCAGCGCTTTCATACTTTTTAAGTCTCAACATCTTTGATACCATTTCATGATAAGTTCCTAACTCTAACCATTCTGTTATATATTGCTGTGTGAAGCCTCCCTTGGCAGGGACTAAAAGCTGCAACAAAGGCACAGAAATATGACAAGATATGTGAGAAAAAGCTAGCAACTCCTATCGAGGTTATCTCATAAACATATTATAGACTATAAAATCTCTTCTTTCTTCCTGGTATGTGTGTTTTTGTCTGTGTTTATTACTGATTCAGAGAACTTATGGTCAGATCTTATGCAAATCCTGTCCGGTCGTGTTTTCATCTTACTTCCATTACTGCCTTTCATTGGCATTTGATCAGCGACCTGACTATGCATTTGTAAAGCGACTTTTCCATGAATTGTTTACCAGCCAAGGTATTATAAGTAATACTATGCATGGTGTTTCTATGTTTTTTTTCTTCTATTGTTCTAATACCAACATCTTTGTCATTTTTCAACAGGCTATGAGTTTGATTATGTCTTCGACTGGACAGTTTTGAAATACAGACAAGGCCAAAAACAAAAGGTATGCTTGGGTTCGTTCTGTGTGTTTTTGTCCTTTGTGGTGGTGGAGCTGATGGTATGTATTGATTACACCTCTATACGGTTGCAACTTTGGGCATGTGATTGTGCTGAGGGACGGAGCCCAGTGGAGGCGAAACTGGGCTCCGGCCCCCCCCCCCTTCCTCCGTGGTGTTTCACTGAGATCAGCTATTGTTTACGTGTGTTGGTTGTTTCTGTCTAAGTTTCAAAGAAGATAAATAGGCGTTGGAGTGATAAGGTTTAGTGGATTTTGCTTGGGTGGCCTAAATAAAAGGAAAATGCAGCCCAACAGCATTCGCAAGGCCCATAGTAACTGAAAATGGCCCCCCCTTATTTTACAGTCACCCTCCGCCGCTGGGTTCTAGAATTACTTCATATGGTTGGCCATGCTAGTTTTTAATAACTTCTGAAATTGGAGGCATTCTGCAAAATCCTGAAAAAATACCTGAACCATCTTTGAAATAATTACTTAATCCAGTTATCTCTTTTAGGAAGCATTCCAGAGAACCTTTGGCAGCTCATAACAGTTATTAATTTGGACGATGGTTCAACTTTGATGGCTACATAACAAATTCTCTTCTACATGCAGAGTCCTGGGGCACCTATTACTCGACCAATTCAAGCACATGTACAGAAACAAACAGGTAATATAGCCTATGCACCTTTTGATACTAAACTACATATGAGTAGATGTGGTTGATAATAAGTGAGATAAACAAACTATCTTATACAGAATTATCTGCATTTTATTTATTGTTTCGGTATTCCATAGGACTGAAAATTGATGGATGAGATGAACCAAGGTTTGTTGTTTTGTTAGTGTTTGGGTTGGTCATGTTATGTACTGCTACTGTACCACATGTGACTGAGAGATGATTGAAGAGATCAACCAAATTTCCACGTTTGTTTACTGTTTCTTTCTGTTATAGGATTCAGACTTTTGGCTGATTATATTAGATTAGATGAACTAGTATGTTCCCTTTTTAACTCTTGTTATTTTATTTATTTTGACAGTGTGTTATAGGATTGGTAGATGATTGATTGGATAGACTATATGTCTTGATAGAACTCTATAGTAATTTCGTTAATTTTTCCGTTGCAGTGTAGATTGAGCTTATTAGCTGATATATAGTTGGACGAGAGGTACAGGACATATATACCTTCTGTTTCTAATGCAGAAAAAAACATGTCATGGTTTCATCCACCAACTATAGTATGCCATTTTTCTTAAGCATTGGAATCCAACTTTTACTTTTATTTACTCTTATTAAATCTGGTTTTAGTGCATTAGATCAAATAATTATGAATTGTCCTTCATGTTTGCTAAAGTTGGTTGGTGCATGATATGTATGTGTGGCCTTATGGTCTACAGGTGTAAATGGTGTTTTTCATCATAATGAAGCCCAGGAGCTTATAGAGACAAGTCATCCAGCAGGGCAAGCCGCACAGTCGCAATGGAAACAGGCGACCAACAATGATCGGAATCCCAACGTGCGGCATACCATGAACCTTGTAAGTTCTACAGATCAGTGTAGAATGTTGAATATTCTTCTTGGGACCAATAACATCAAATCGTCAATTGTATTTACTTTCTCAAGGCCCAGCTGTTGTGCGGTATCCTTTTGGTTTGCTATTAACTAGTATTGGATAGGAACAAAGAGTTTGAAGTTGATCGATTGTCTTCTCCTTTGTGCTTAAAAAAAAAGATTGTCTTCTCTTATTGGACTTTCCTGTTTAGGTTTTGTGCTGAGTTAGCAGCCCGAGAGCGCAAATTTAGGTTCTGGTATCCCCTGCATTAGTGCCATTAAAATATATACAAAAATAACAGAGCTTTATGATAACCGAGTTTGAGGAGCCATCCTTGAAAACTGATGTTTCATGCTAATGATGGTTCCCTCCTGTTATTTTTGTTCCTTGAGCAGTCATATGATATCTAATATGAGGTTCACTGTTTCAGACAAAAGACATGGCTGCTGGAAAAGCGCAACTGACAACATCTGTGGCTCTTCCTAGTTCCCAATGGAAAAAATATAGCGATTCAAAACCTAAAGGACAATTTGATGCCGTTCACCACAATCAGGGTATTGTAAACATAACTAGCTCATCTAACAGCTGGCTTCCTACATTCCAGCACAATGCCCCAGCAAAGTGACAGGTAAATCTGTAAGATTAATCTGATGATAGTATTTATCTCCTGTTCTTATTTCCAGCATCCTTAATGAATTCATGTTCCTATAGATCATATATGGTGGAGCAAAGAGGAAATGCTTTGGGAGTTAGTGGAGGCCCTTGTTCCTTTGAGTTGGTTCAGAGTCAAGCCTTGCTCAGTCTGTAGACTTGATGTCTCATGTATGTTAGTGAGGTGGCTCCTTAAGCACTGATGCATTTGATGATGTTCTTATCTGCTAATATGGAAGGTTTGCTAGCTGTTGTGATGACTGATGAATGCTTGGGCCGTTCATTGGAGTGCTGCTTAAACACTTCTTTGTTGTAGTTCTGGATGCCTTGTAAATTGCTTAGATGTTAATATATGTATGGTTTGAGCATATTGCAAATAACGATGATTCAAACTTTGCATTTTCTGCTGTCAATTTAATACACATGGTGCAATATAATTATTTATTGAGGTTTTGTCCTCTAAAATGTTTTAGCATTAGGTACTGCAGATGCTCAGCTGAACAGAGGCAGAGTATGCCATTGTTAAGTTGAATTTGTCTACATGGGGACTTCTGTATCGTATTAAGCAGGTAATGCACAATTGGTGGAACGAATTTTACTCTACAAATGAAGTGCTGTGTTGGCTATAGATGTCTTTAATATTTTTTTCACAGAGTGATGGTTGCAACTCCCAGAAATCAGCTGGATATCTTCTGATGAAGTGCTGTGTCGGAATCGTTCTAGTAGCCCGAAAAGGAAAAAGGTATCGAGGGAAGTGTAGTAAGTGAAGTTAGTCTTTTGTCAGTCTTGCTCTGGGAATGTATGTTTCTGACACTACCTTCTGGTGACGGCTTTAGAAAAGGTTAAGTTTTGTTTGAGTGTGTAGTTTGATGGAGTATATTTTTATCAGAAACAATCAGTTATTTTTAGTTTGTGGATGATAGGGACTTCCAGTTTGTTTGTAATTTTTTTGGGCTTAAACGTGTCTTGTAGTACATGAACTAAAATGCTGTGTACATTCAGCAGACTGTGGCTAAATACTGCTATAATCATAACAAGATCTTTTTACCATTCTTTCTGCCATGTTGCTTGTCTTTTATAATTTCAGAGCTTTGGTGACCCTCTCCTATTCTCTGAGTCACGGTCCAACTATTCTACATTTGCGCCAGTTTGCTTGCAGAAACTTGACTGCTGATAGTGCTTGCTAAAAAAAAAAAATCTTGGCTGCTGATAGATGATGAATTTTTGGGTGCCCTTGGTTTCCATTTCATCATTGCGCTGACCAAGTACAGCCATGGGAGTTGTTATGAAGTCACTAAACTGGTTGTGTATGTTGGCTGTGGATCTTGATCCCAAAGTTGAAAATGAATTCTTGCATTGTAAGTAATTTTTTTCATATATAAATTGATCATGGGACTGGTATATCAGTGTACTTTGTGCATTTGAACAGATGCTGTATTCATGAATGTTAAGTTGTGGGTTGCTTATTTATGTAATAGCCTAACAGGGTTCAGTTGTATGTGCAGTCTTCCTCAGTTCCTCCGTTTGCACGCTGCCTGATTGGTTCATTTGCTGACATGTTGCTGTCTCAAAGGAGAAGATGCACGACAGGGGACAGAGGCAGAGAAGCTGGTGCCTGGTGGTGATTTTCAGACGACAAGTCAGTGAATTTTTCATGTAAATTAAGATGCAACCTCGTGGAAAGCTGGGAGATTCCACTAGGTATGTAATCTTCCAAAATGTCAAATTCTACGCCTAGCTATAGATAAGGACAAGTGTTACTCCACAAATCCATTGCTGCCCAAGTGTCTATGCAATGCAAGGTTAATCTGAATTTTGCAAGGAGCACTGTGTAATGATGTCCACTCACTTTTTACTGTTGTGTATCGTTCTCATATGCTTCTCTTGCATCTTACAATAAGTTGCATCAGTGTAGGCATGTCATTTCCTGGACTAAAAATTGCAGCTTTGGTTCTTTTTGCTTTTCTGTGCTAATCATGGATGTAGTCTGCTTGAGACGTCGGTAATGCTCATTTGGTTGGCCATCGGGAGTTGGTGCTCCCCAAATTTAGGGTCTTGTCGAGCGAATGAACAGGAACAGCTGCTTCCACTACCGAGAAAGGGTCTTATCGCAGTGTAGCAAAGCAGCACCTTTTACCTTTCCCTTGCACGAACGGCGATGATGAGACACTGATAAGTACTGTAGTCCGTATTCTTTTGACATGCAGGAGGGCGAAGAGGATGGAAAGCAGAAAAACAAAGCTTGTCAAATGAAGGCTGCCCCAAAATTTTTGACTAGGAAACTATTTTTCGCCTTATGCCACTTGTTCTTGATGTCAGAAAGCACTAAGGACAAGCTCGATATCATGATATTGGTCTCATGATATTGGTCGCTAAGAAGTACAGGAAAGAGGGGGAGCTAAAGATGAAATCAAAGATAAATAAATCTTGTATAGCATGCTATATGGGGTCATCAGCAAACGTAAAATACCAAAGGTTGCGTTTCCAAATGAAACAATGACGGAAAAAAAACACTAAACAACACATCGCTTCTTGGAGTATTGCTAGGATTCATCTTGCACAGATTTTATCAGTTTCATACAAGGATTGATCCTCAGATTCAGATACGTGTCTGAAATGAACACATGGTGGGCGATTGTAACAAAGAACTTGATGGGTTCGCTTCACGCGAGGAGCTAACAGCAAAAGATTCTTGACACGAGCTGCGGGAAACACGGATTGGAGGACGCATCATTCTCTCCATTCTCCTACATGAGAATTAAAGGAAGCATTGTTTTTGTTTTCCAAAAAAAAAAAGAAGGAATTAAACGGAGCCCTGCCTGAATCATCATTCTCTTTCCGTAAGCACCCAATCATATGGGCCATTAAAGTAGGACAAAGGAGAGATAAGCTCAGCCAGGATATTCCATGAAAAACGCAAAAGAAAGCACCTGTAATCATCAGCTTCATCACTCATCAGGCTGATAATGCTAATGCTATTTGCAGGGCATATTCCCTTCCCATGTTGGTTTCCCGTGATTCAATTTGCTCACCAGGTGCCGGAGGTGCCAAACACTTATCTCTAAAAAACCACTTGTCTTGTCTCTCACAAGTTCTAGTCTTCTAGATACCATAGGCAGTACTGCACTTGATGTCTCGATACCCTTTATTTGTTGCTGACCAATGATTCAGATCACGCGCACGTAACCACATTATCCCCCCTAATTACATTACATAATAGATACGTCGTAGATATATAGTACTATCACCATACAATTACCTCGCATCTAATGATCACGCGCGCTCTGCCTAAAAAAGATCCAAGTCCCAGGAATCTATTTCTCCCTTCCTCTGCTCTGTTCCTCATCTATAGAATGATGCACATGGTTTCAGTGACTTTGTTCGGTCCTTTTTTTTGTCTTTTGATTTTGAACATTGGGTTCAGTCCTTCAGATGCCAACGCTGCCTTCAGAATCAAAAAAGGGTTTAGTACTCCTCTGAGAGTCAGATATGCTTCATCTCTGGCAGAATATAATCATATATAGCTACTAGTTACTGCCTGCCTTGCTAGAAAAGATTAAATCTGCAATGTAATTGTGAAACAAGTTCGATCAGTTCCCTGATCAAAGGCACGCACGCACTAAACTGCCTGGGCTCCTCCATGGTAGAACAAAAGGATGCTGTTGGCCACTTCGCCGCCTCACCCTAACTTTGAAAAGCGAATTTCGACCTCTTTTCATGGGATGGGAGGCCTTGGGAATGAAATGAAAGGAATTCCGTTTGATTAGACTTGTGTGGAGCAAATGGACCAATATTTTTGTTTCTTGACGCATGATTTGGACGTGCGATGCAGATAAATACTAGGGCATTAGCTGCAGAAAGCCAGGATGCAACTGTCGAGGAACAGTGTAGAAATTAGCGCGCACTTGCTACACTCATGATGCCATGATCCCTGAACATAATAAGTACTAGCAACACTGCCTTGTGCCCTACCTTTGTCTCTTCCATATATAGGACAAACCTAGAAGTTGCAACTTCAATTCATAGTATAGCAGAAGCTGTGTGCTTGTGCTGAGCTGCCGCCGCTGCTGCTGCTGCTTTCGTTCTGACACAAGTGGAGATCATATATGATTATGATGTGAGTTGATGACACTGAGCCCCATCCTAGCAACAAACAGATATCTCAGATTGTCAGCCCTACAGGATCCTCTTTCTGACAGCCTTCTAACCGTGCGTACGTGTCACTAACCTTCCTCTGTAATTGCATGCTTATTATACACCAGCACATCCTTCTTGCTTATTACTAGTTTGTTCTGAAAGCTATAACAATCAGGCTGAAGCTGAACAAACAAGCATTCTCAGGCAATGAAAGCTAGTATAATCTTGTTACTAATCATAATCATTAACATTGGCATTCTTCTGCTTCTATGTTTGTTTTCTTGAGTGACTGCTTACTTGGTTGGTTCATGCATGGTTGTACAAAAAGAAGAAGAAGCAAATTTCAGTTCTTTATTAAACCAGCAAGGAATTCAGCACCAACCAACCATGGATTCTTGATTCTATTGTCAGGTAGGCAATGGAGCAATGCTACGAGCAGAGTGATGGGCAGCTCCCGAGGCTGGAGGGCATCGAGGAAGAAGGCGGCCCAGCCGAGAAGTGGGCTCCGACGACGGTCCGGCAGCCGGAGACGCCGACGGAGACGATGGAGTTCCTAGCAAGGTCGTGGAGCCTCTCGGCAGCAGAGATCTCCAAGGCCCTCAGGGTCCTCAGCTGCGGCAAGGCCGCCTCCGATTCTCCCACGGCGGAGCAGAGGCCAGCGCCACCGCCACCACCACCAACTGGCAGTGATCACCACCAGCACCAGCACCAGTATCAGAGGGCAGACACGGCGGCAATGGCGGCGGCAGGTGGTGAGGCCCAGGCCGGGGGAGGGACGACGACGAGCCCGCCCATCTCTCCCAGGGCGGACGTGAAGCTGCTCCGGGCGGCGGCGGCGGGGAGAGGGAAGACGGTGGGCGCATGGATCAAGGAGCAGAGGGAGAAGAAGCGCGCCGAGGCTCGGTCCCGCAACGCGCAGGCGTACGCGGCCACGTCCGTTGCGGGCGTCGCGGCGGCTGTCGCGGCGCTGGTGGCCGGCGCGGTGTTCTCCTCGGAGCAGCGGCCGCCGGCCAATAAGGGCAGCAGCGGAAGCGGCAAGACCGCGGCGGCCGTGGCGTCGGCGGCGGCGCTGGTGGCGTCGCACTGCGTGGAGATGGCGCAGGCGATCGGCGCCAGCCACGACCAGATCCTCGGCGCCATCCACTCGGCCGTGAACGCGCAGACCAGCGGCGACGTCATGGCGCTCACCGCCGGCGCGGCCACGGGTACGGACACGGACGCAGACCAGGCGGCGAGCATTGGAATGGAATGGAATTTGACGTGGCGGCCATGGATGGTGATGGTCTCTTTGGTTGCATGCATGCAGCTCTGCGCGGCGCCGCGATGCTGAGGGCGAGGCTCCAAAAGGAGATCCAGGCGACGGCGTTGCCGGGTGACGGCAGCAGGGAGCCGGAGAAGGATATCTCGCCGCTGGTGTTCGTGTCCCGGGGCGGCGAGCTTCTGAAACGCACCAGGCAGGGTGATCTCCACTGGAAGCTCGTCTCCGTGTACATAAACTCCAGCTTCCAGGTGGTTCTCAAGATGCAGAGCGCGCATATGGCCGGCACATTCATCAAAACCAAAAAGTGTAAGATCGATCATCCCCTTCAATCAAAGGTTTGTTTTTGTTTTTTTTTTTGAGAAAAGGTTTCCCCCGCTTTATTAACAATAAAGCGATACAAAACATTCCAGGCGTTTAAGCAGTTTAACAATCTGCGAGCAAGCAAAAAAACTGAAACACACCCTTCAGTTAACTGACAGACTCTAGATTTTCATCACCCAGACCATTAAACTGAATCACACTTGTAGAGTCCACCACTGAAGGCTGGGAAACCCAGGCTGCCGATCCTGATTGATCCTGCAGCCGCCACGCAATTCTCGGAGGTTGGAAGGCCATCTCCTCCAGGCTCTGAATCACCTCTTCCACTCTTCTTCCAAGCTCTTGGCTGTACATTGGCAACCACCTCTTCAAGGTCTTTGCAGTCCACATCAGCAACTCTTTTTCTCCTGTCCATAAAGCACCCTGGAAGCACATCTTATTACGAAATTTCCAAATACACCAAAGTAACGCAGAGCTAGCAATGTTATGAACAATAAATCTCTTATTTGCAATCCAGCGAGAGGCAATGGATTCAAAGTTCCAATCACCATTCAACTTAAGAATGTCCCCAAGCCTTTCCCAACATCTTCTAGCCACACAGCAGTTAAAGAATAAGTGCAGAACTGACTCTAATTCACAGCAAAACAAACAGCTCATATTCTCAACTTCTCTTCTTTTCAGCAAATTATCTCTGGTGAGGATTTTATTATTAGCTAGCAGCCAAAGGAAAATTTGCACCCTAGGGGGTATTTTAAGTTTCCAAACTGTATGAATGTAGACCGGGGTAAGACCCCTATGATTAATCACACCATACAAAGACTGTACTGAATATTTTCCGTTAGAACTAAAGCTCCAAATGATTTGGTCATCTTCTAAATTCAGATGGCAGTTTTTCCATAATGCTAAGCAGTTCATACCACTTATTCATTAAGTCCTCAGAAAAGTGTCTTCTAAATGAGAGCATAAGCACCTCACCATCCCAAACTTGGTGAATAGTTTTACCTTGTTGATTATTTAACACATATAACGGCCAGAATTGAATGGCCAAACTGGAATTACCAAACCAGTGATCCTCCCAAAACCTGATTTTCCTACCATTACCTACTTTCCACATAATACCCATCTGGGCTGCCTGTAAAGCCCAGATCACTCCTTTCCAGAAAGGAGAAGTCTCAATGTCTCTAGAACATAACACATTTGGATGGTTATTCCTATACTTGTAGTCAACAATTTGTCTCCAAATGGAGCTGGAATTGAGTTTATATCTAAAGATCCACGAACTTAGTAATGCCATATTCAGATTTCTCAGATCTGGGATTCCAAACCCCCTAGTTCTTTCTTCTGGGCAATCAATTGCCAATGTGCTAGATGGTATCTATAATGGTCTCCATTATTATTCCAAAAAAAGTGAGCCATTTGAGAGTTAATCATCTCTATAGCCCATTTAGGGAACTTAATAATGGATAACAGATAAATTGGAACGCTAGCAAGGCAGGCTTTTAAAAGAGTTAAGCGTCCTGCATAGGACAGCAATCTACCCCTCCAACCAGCAATCCTTTTGCTAATTTTATCAATGATAGGTTGTAAGTCCTCTCTCCTAAGCCGAGTAAAATGTAAAGGTACACCAAGGTACTTAATAGGAAACTGACTCTTTTTACAGCAGAAGATCTCAGCAGTTTTTGTTTTTTTTTAATGTGATTACTACTCGATCGATCGTAAACATAGGTGATGATGCTAGATGGATTTGCATTTTTCACCAGGCGTGGTTCTTGACGTGTGCTCGGACATACCGGCCTGGGCAGGCAGGGAGGTGGAGGACGGAAGCGGAAGCAATGGCCATGGCAGCAGGAGCGGCAAGAGGGGCTACTTTGGGATGAGGACGGTGGAGAGGGTGATCGAGTTCGAGTGCAGGAACAGGCACGATCAGCACAAGTGGGTCAAGGGCGTCACGGAGATGCTGCTCCGCCGCGACAGCATCAGCAACAATGCCGCTTGCTTGTAATAATTCATAATTCAATAAATTAGTAAGAAATTTGCCGCGCTCGATCGATCGATCGGATGGACAGGACAGCGTTGGTTGTTGCGAGTTGTTAGTGACAAACATTTGTCTCTGCTTGTATATCTGGAACTTGAACTTGTTTATAGGCTGTCTAAAGTCGAAACCGAGTATTCTCAGGACTCCAGTTATCAGTTCATATATTAGGACGAAACGAAATGCAGAAATTTTACGGGAAACCGTACGGGAATTTCCGTTTCGCAAGAATCATTTAGTTTTCACAATTAAAAACTTTAATTTCGCACAAAAATCCTCCATTCCGAAGGTGACCTTAGTCTTGATAGCTATTATTAATAGCGATATGAATTGGAGGGCGTTTTGCATATATTTGATCCATCCAGAAGTTTAAAACGAGATCCTATTCTGGATTGCACGCTACAGCAAACATGCAAAAACCTTGGAGGTGGTTGTACTTTTCATGGTGATTGCCTCAATGAAAGGACCAAAGTTTTTAAACTGAAATCGTCTCATGCCTCAATGAGCAGCGTGGCGTCAAAGTTTTTAAAATGACAAGATAGTGGAATGTCTTCGACGTCAACGACAGGAGCTTGCCAATCGGAGTGCATCAAGGTGGACGAAGAACGTTGAATTAAAATACAAATCCCACCCATCATATCTCTATTTCATAACGAAGAAAACACACACACGTCAGATTTTTGGCTGATCGTGCACCTCTTTAAACTCAATTTTGCAAAAACACACACACACACACACACACACACACACACACACACACGGTTTCAGATTTCAGATTTTTTTTTTGTTAGAATGCAGATTTCAGTTACAACTGTTGGAAAAGAAACATCTTCTTAAAAGAAAACGCATTAAACCATCAAGCATAACCAAAAAAAAAAAACAGCCACGGTCGCTACTGAGACTGAGAGTAGCAGCCTGCGGGCTCGAGGTCGCCGTTAGCAGTTAACCAAGCTGATCCCCTCGCCGCCGCGCCCGAACCAGCCGCGTGTCCGCCGGGCCGTACCGAGCTCGCCAAAATCTTTCCAGGGTTCGAGGCCGCCCGCCCATGTTCTCCTGCAGGTCTGTCCTCGCAAGGTGCGTCCCCCCATTCCCCCTCCCTTCCTACCCGGCGGGCATCCTCGTACTAACGAATCCTCTCATCGTCCAAAGGCTTAAATTACCTCCGGTTAGGATCTCATCAGTTTAATCTTCCTTTTCCTTGTTTGTTTCCGTTATTAGGGCTAGTCGGCTCACTCGGCCTGCGATTCCATGCGCCGCCGGTTCGCCAATTCGTTACCTCCACCAGGTTAATATTGCTTTCCTCCGAATTTCTTTTCTTTATAATACGCTCACGATTCGCCATGTTATTTTTTTTTTGTACCGGATTTGTACTAGACACTCTTTAATTCGGAGCGATCTGTTAGTAACTCTGAGCAGACAGTGATGATTTCAATCGAATGAAAGCTATAGGAAATAGGAATCGTGGTGACAAAGACGGGTTTTTTTAAAAGAAATTTCACAATTCACGATCACTGTTGTCAGAATGACCCTGGATTTGTTCGGAATATCAGTTTAAGTATCAGAATTAGGAGTTCTTACTTAACCTTGCAGACCGCTTTGCAGTGAGCTTCACCGTCTCACCTTTTCGCCATGTTATGCTTCAGAGTTCAGTCACACAGTGTGATGTCTCTCTAAATTAGTGCATTGGTCACTGTAGGGATCAGTTAGTCAAAATAAGTTGGCGTCATTTGTGATGGACGGGGCACAAAGACCAAGCAATGTGGCAAAGCACAATAAAAGAAAGTCTCCTGTGCAGAGATGGAGGCCGGTTTCAACAGAAGCAGTTCCCCAGAAAGGTTTGTACGTGTGCCCTGTTCGCATCCTTCATTCTCGTTGCACCTTGACGCAATATCATCGTTACTCACAATCACAATGCATTCAAGTATTCAACTTTCCTTGGAACAGAATTCCCTAACATAACATATTTCAAGTCGGAATTCTGATCTTTCGCCTATATGCTATGGAGATACTTACCCTTTTCCAACACGCTTGTTTCAACATCTATATGAAGTGTTAAATTGTTCCTTTACAGCCCCCTTCCTTCTCTTTCTTTTGTTCCTTATAGCGTGTGTGGCGCTCTACTGCCATTTCTGAACTTTCTGATAATGACACACAATGCAGATGACATCACAGAGACATCAAATTCTGGAAGCAAGAAAATCATAGAGGATTGCATAGCTTCTAGTGAGAATTTGGCATCAGATGTAACAACCAATGTGGCTGTTAAAGTTACCACCAACTATGCTTCGTCATCAAAAAATAACTTAAGTTTTGAATACAGTTCAACTAAAGTAGTTATAGAAGACAATGTGGAGGTATCCGGCTTCGATAAGGATCTACCTGGGTCCAATGTCTCCGGGACGTATTCCTCCTCTATTGAGGTATACCATTCACATGCGTCTAAGTAATCTTTTTTTTTTTTGCAATAACAACTTTTTAGTTGTTTCTCTACCCACTTAAAATGTGAGTGATCTTTACATTTACAGTGTTTGAAAATTGTTAATAGATTCTGTCGTTCTGTTTCAGGTAGATGCTCCTCTAATACGCTTTGTGAAAGGAAAAGGGTAGTGATCTCTTGATATGTTTCACATGTGTACCAATCTTTGTTGGGGATAACAGTTGGACTGTATCTCTGATCATAGTTTGCATTCCTTGGAATGTAGTGGGTCTATGCAGAAGCAAATTGAAGAGGATACTGGAGTTAAAATTACCTTCCCATCAATAAGAGAGGGGACTTCTGTTGGTATAGATACACTCATGCTTCTTCTCGAAATCATGCTTGATGTGATAAGCTTCAAGTTAGTTTAAGAGCTAACACTGTAATATTTTTTCAGTCCTTGAAGGTAAAAGTGCTGAAAGTATTAGAAAAGCATCACAGATGATTGCAGATGTTCTTGAAGAGGTAGGTATCCAATATATTTCTCCAATAGATGATCGACATGTTAAGACTGTTTACTGCATCATTCTACATTTTAATTTACCATCGTTATGATGATGTGGAAAATTAGTAATTTCCTATGTTTGTTTTTACATACAGATTTCATGAGATCAACAACTCTTCTTATTTATACCATCCATCATTAAATATACAAGTTTAATGCTAATCTACCTCTATAGCATATCAAAAACTACATGAGAGATCAACATAGCTCCCAACATGTGCTGCACAATTGTTAGTGCTAATTATCAAATGCATCAAATAAAGTGAATACTGCTGCCTACTGTGCACTAGCTGTTACTCCCTCTGTCTAAAAGAGGATGCGATTCTAGGCATGAATCTGGACAAGGATATGTCCAGACTCATGCCTAGAATTACATTCTTTTTGGGACAGAGGGAGTATTTATAATAGTTTCATGCTCATTTATATGCACAGGTTTGTCAAACGATACTTCTCTTGGAGGTGTTTGAATTCTTTGTTGCCATTCTGCAGCTCAAAAACATTTATTCACTGCAGATCACCGCTGCTTGTTTTCTCATTTTCCCAGTTTTGTTATTCACTGGATCATAATAGTTAGTCTGTCCTTACCCTGTTTTTCAGGCTGTTCAAAGTCGACAGCTCGACTACTCTCATTTCATATCACTTCCATTGGCTCTCCACCCAGATCTTGTCGACAAACTGAACCACTTCCAGAGTTCGATCCTTGGGGAAGAAGACAGTGACAAAGATGAGAACGGAAGTGAAGGTTCTATTGATGAAATGGATGATGACTGCAAGCAAGCGGATGGCTCAAGTGTTTCCATCAAGCTGCAAGTTCAAGAAGAGTCTGCTGAGGCAAAAATGGGTAGCAAAGGCTCCCAATCAGGTTTGAAAGCTTTGCTAGTTTGTTTTAAGTGTCTTGCATTCCTTGCTCGAGTTATTCGTAGAGTTAATACCACCAATTTGCTTATGGAACTTTGGTGCAGTTATATAAAATTCCTTGTCTCTAAGACTCTACCCTAAAAAGAACATGTTTGAAAGTTGAAACTTGTTCTATAGCTTAGTTGGAATGTCCAGAGAAACTGCAAAGCACCATCTCAAACAAAATCTCTAGAAAGTTTTCCTTGTGATTTGGATTTGAAATGTCACTAGTGTTGTTCTATGAATTTCCAGATTAAAATGTCTTGTTCCCTTCAGGCTTCGAGTTCTTATTGTGTCACCTGTAGGTTTTGGCATTGACAAATCAATATTTATCAAACCCAAAACATTTCACCTGACGGTTGTTATGTTGAAGTTGTGGAACAAGGATCGTATAGCTAAGGCCTCAGATGTGCTCCAGGTATTGTGATGATTCACTGTACTAACTACTAAGGAATGTATAGCCAATGTAACAGTAAGGAAGGAACTTAATGCACTGCTTCTTGGATGCAGTTAGTATCTACCCATGTAAATGAAGCTTTGGAAAATCGACCTATCTCCATACAGCTTAGAGGTCTGGTGAGTTTCCTTTGGATCTGAAAATATGTCTTTCTTGAGTATCAGGGTTATCAGTACTGAGAGCTTATTTATTGACGAGTAATTGGAACAAAAACATTGGGTTGAGAAACAGAACCAAAAAACAGCATATTCATTTCTGGACAATTTTCGACAGTCCACAGTATTCTCTTTTGGTTTCCGGAAGGGGAATCTGATGTCTAAGAAATACTATATTTTCCTGTAATTTAAAAATACTTTTATTGGTTTAAACACATCTTTTGTGACCCTTCAAGTTTCAATGAAATTCAGACATGCATGAAAGGGTCTCCAGCTAAGGCTCAGGTGGTATATGCTCCAGTGCTGGAAGTTGGTGACGAAGGGCGCCTAGCACGTGCTTGCAGTATCCTTTTGAACTTTGATGAAGTGATATTTGTTAAATAGCGTGCCCTACTTATTATTCATGCTCTGGATTTTTTTTCTAGGAAGTGATCTGTGTATTTATTTGTACAGTACATGTCGCTATCACTATTGGTTTATTGGTGCGATAACATCTTATGCATATGTTTCACTTGACCTACTTGCACTTTATCAGAAGTTATAACTGACGCCTTTGCCAAGTCAGGCCTAGTTTTTCAAAGGGATATGAGGGAACTGAAGGTGTGTAATTACTAATTAAATGGCTAAATACCTTTATTTTGTTAAATGGTTAAATACCTTCATTTTGTCCTTTAGCCTTCTCATTTCTGGTGGTAGCATATATAACTTCTTTTCCCCTAAGAGATTGTCAGTTATAAAATATTCAGGGCAGTAACATTGCCTGTCAAAACACACTGCAATTTCAATGTGCCTCTATTTACATAACAAACTCATAGTTAAATTGAATAGAACTTTTTTTTTGGTAGTGCTGTAATTGTGTTGCCCTTTTGCCACTGCAGTTGCACGCAACCATAATGAACGTGCGGCACAGGAAGAGGTGCAAGCTACAACCCTTTTCTGCAACATTTTGGGGGCTTTGGTGATGCTGTATTGTTCGCTTATATTGTGTCTGCCTTCTTGTTATTACAGTAGAAATAAACGAAACGCGTGGAAGGATTCGTTTGACGCCCGGGATATATTCAGGAAATTTGGGAAAGAGGAGTGGGGTGAATATCCCATTCATGAGGTCCACCTTTCTCAGAGGTTCAAGTTTGACAAAAGTGGATACTACTATTGCTGCTCGTCGATCCCCTTGCCCGCAGAGATGCACACGGAGTGAGGTGGCTTGTAGCTGTGATCATGTTTTAGGGCTGTTGCATAACAAAAAAATGAAATAAAATACTGCAGTTCAGGAGGTGTTTAGCTTTGTTATTAGCGGTATGCCCTTAGGGCAGGTGTATCAATTGTTTTGAACCACTGATGGCCCTATTGTTTTGAATCACCGATGGGCAAGTGTATCTACTTCTTTGAGTCACCGATTTGAGCCATGTGTTGTCGTTGGATGGTGTTGTATGATATGAGCAATGCCAATGGTAGTGGGCTCCCTGTAGTTGGTGTTGAACTGTTGTTGACATTGTTTTTCATATGGCCCATTCCATGTGCTGTCGTCAGTCAACTCACAGGCAGGATCTATCTCAGCTGCTGGCCTGAGCTCCTCTTATATATCGGGACATCTCGTGCTTTGCACTTTTTATCATGTCTCCCAATTTGTCTCCTTGGCTCTTCTACCTTGGAAGAATAATATACATATTTCCACGAGGGGTTTCATTCATCTGTTGGTTTATTCAAAAAAAAAAAAACATATGTTGAGTGGAAGTGTGCATCACATGACTCTTAGACCTTCCTATCCTATATTCCTAGTCTGTGATTGCTCTGCTTTGGTGGTGAGTGGTGACAGCGATAGAGGAGGAAACCACTGGCCTACCAGAGGTACTTCTTGGAGTTGTAGACCTGCTTTTTGCATCAATGATTTTGATGATTTCAGTCAGTTCCTACTCTCTGTTTCTCTGTGTGTCTTGCACAATGGGTGGCTGGCGAGGTCAACTAAAGCGTGCGCGATAGAAAGAAATAAAAGCAGCTTGAAATTCTGAGTCCAGATGCTAAGGACAAGCAGGTGGTGATCCTTTTCTGTCAGGTGTCATGGCTGCAGTATATATCTCAAAGTGGAAGTGGATTCCAGAATCCAGATGTATGTATCATACTTGTGCTGACGTTGTTACTTACTCCTTTTACTCGTTAGCCAATATAACTATCCAGATTTGTTGTGGACGCCGACGGTAACAACAATAACAACACGGAGACTGGAGTGGACCTTGTAGTGTCATGGCTGCAGCTGCAGCGGCTATATCATGAGCCTGGACCTGGTAGTGGCATCGGTTCTTCCTAAACTGTCTATCTACTGCAGCATGGAGATGTTTTTCTCTCTACTCACAAAATAATAAACTAAGACCTCGAAGAAGCCACATTTGCCAACTCGATACTTTGGCTCCCTATGATGACCCATGTATAGAATAATATGCATATTCTCTCCCCGTCTAGATCGATCGTTTTAGTTTTTTAAAGTATATGCCCAACGGTAACAAACAAATATACCTTTAGCATGACTCCTTCACACAAAATCGCGTTGGTGTGTGCTGCCCCCGCCCTGCTCCGAGTCTGTTCCGACGTCACGGCGTCTCGACGAATTTGGCATCTGCCTAGCCGAAGCACAGCACACTGAGCATATCGCTTGCGGTCGTGGCGTGGTCGGTGAGCAGGCGACGGCGAGCGGACGGCCGCATCCGCAACGTCAACGCACCTCAGCGACCTCGCTTCGATCCCGGCATCCACGACGTCGAAGCGGCATACAGGGCGATGAGACGGAACAAGACAGAGTGAGCGAGCGGGCGGCGAGGACGCGTGGGCGCATCTGCGACGTCGACGCACCTCGGCGACCTCTCTTCCATCCCGGCGTCCGCGTTGGCGATGTCCAGTGGTTGCGGCGGCGGGCGGCGGTGCTGTACTTTTTTTTCTTTTTAATGGGAGAGCATCCACGCGTGGCAAAGGGCCTAGCAGGCCAGTCGACGTCCATACTCGGTGATAAAAAATATAGAAACTCTTCATTGTCTTTTATATGGATACGATATAAGATTATGGTAGTTATTACTCAGGACTTGAAATATATATTTGAGTTATACATAATCCAATACGTTTTGCAATCATACTCTATATCACGCTAGACAAGAGCGATTCCAACTCATATGATCATGTGTTATATATATAAGTTGGGAAGGGAGAAACTCTCCATTATCCGGTAGTTAGAGAGGGAGACAGATTAAAAAAGAATGTTTGACAAAAAAAATAGGCTGAAATTTTGCCTCTTTATATATATATATATATATATATATATATATATATATATATACTAGCAAAAGTGTTCATGCGTTGCAACGGATGATTAAATAAATATTATTCATTTGTACTTTGTTCAACTCACTGATTCTACGTCGGACACGGAAGCCCGCCGTTCAATTTGTTTCCGTCTCAACTATTGCTCGTTCGATTTTGAGTCAACGACCACTACAATTTCTTTTTCGTCTCAGCCACCGCTTGAGAGGCCTCACGTCTCACGTTCAAGTTTTTTCGTGTGTTTTTTTTCCCTTAGAGACATTTTCGCAAATGATTTTTTTCCAAATCCGATGCTTCATCTTTGGTTGTTCATTTAAATCATGTGTTGTGGATTAGTACCGACAACACATGATTGCTTAATTTCTATTCTTATTACCCTATTTCAATTTCGATTAGAATTTCTTTTTATTGCTTAATTTCTATTCTATTATCTTACTTCTATTTAGATTAGACTTCCTTTTCATGTTTACTTGGAAGTCTTACATGTTTATATAGGATTTAGAGCTCTATTTAGATTACAGTTGCAACTCCTAACTAAACTCTGTTTCGTGCTAGATACAAGATCTATTATAACTCGTATATGAGAACGTGTTATATATATAAGTCCAGACGAAAAAAAAACTCTTCATTACTGAATAGTTAGAGAGAGACGGACCTAAAAAGAATGAATGGACGAAAAAAAAGAGACTGAAATTTTGCCTCTTTATTATTAGGTATAGATTATATATATATATATATATATATATATATATATATATATATATATATATATAGAGAGAGAGAGAGAGAGAGAGATATTTAGCATTGCAGAGTAACTTCCGTTTTTTTCATAAACATATATAAACACGGTTTATGAGTCCAAACACGATCAAATACGTTTTGGAGTCGGACTATATTTATATCGTGTTAATTAAGGAATAGGTTATATATATAAGTCTGTATGGAATCCGGTAGTTAGAGGAAGACGAATTAAAGAATGGATAGACAAAAAAAAGAGGCTAAAATTTTACCTCTTTATTATTAGGTAATATATATATAATATATATATATATATATATATTGATTATATTCCAAACACAAACAGTCTGCATGCCGCGCTTTACAATTATACTAGGCTGCTACGGCGCTTGCGGATGCATCATCTCCAATGTCTCCATCTCCCCACCTATATATGAGCGTCGTCAGCACTCACTCACTCAGTCACCAAGATCCAACATCCAACAAACTTGCTCCATCTCAGCTCTTTCCCATCCATCCGGATCCCGCGCGCCATGGCAAAGTTCGCTCTTGGGCACCACCGCGAGGCCTCCGACGCCGGCTGCATCCGCGCTGTCCTCGCCGAGCTCATCCTCACCTTCCTCTTCGTCTTCGCCGGTGTCGGCTCAGCCATGGCAACAGGTACGAGGCATATGCATATGCCTAATCATGAATCATGAATCGATCCCTCTCTCTAGTCTAGGAAGAGATCGCCGCGACCATCCATGAATGTATGCAGGGAAGCTGGCCGGAGGCGGCGGGGACACGGTGGTGGGGCTAACAGCGGTGGCGCTAGCGCACACGCTGGTGGTAGCCGTGATGGTATCCGCGGGGCTGCACGTCTCCGGCGGCCACATAAACCCAGCCGTGACGCTAGGCCTAGCCGCGACGGGCCGCATCACACTGTTCCGCTCCGCGCTCTACGTGGCCTCCCAACTACTCGGCTCCACGCTCGCCTGCCTCCTCCTCGCTTTCCTCACCGCCGGTGACGCGCCCATCCCTGTGCACGCACTGGGCGCCGGCGTCGGCGCGCTCCGGGGCGTGATCATGGAGGCCGTGCTCACCTTCTCGCTGCTCTTCGCCGTCTACGGCACCGTCGTCGACCCGCGCCGCGCCGTCGGAGGCATGGGCCCGCTTCTGGTCGGGCTGGTCGTCGGCGCCAACGTGCTCGCCGGTGGGCCGTACTCTGGCGCGTCCATGAACCCTGCGCGCTCCTTCGGCCCCGCGCTCGTGGCTGGGGTGTGGGATGATCACTGGGTCTACTGGGTTGGGCCTCTTGTTGGTGGGCTGATTGCTGGGCTCGTCTATGATGGTCTCTTCATGGCCCAGGGCGGCGCGCACGAGCCGCTTCCCAGGGATGACACCGACTTCTAAGTCAGGTGGTTCCTTCGTCCTTCCCAATATACTGTATTGGGCCTCCCCTGAATAAGTTGAATTGAAAACCCATGCATGTAATGGGCCTTTAATGTTTATTTAGGTTTCTTTGTTTTTTATTAATGTTTAGGTTTCGGTTCAATGGAATGGAGTGGAAGCAGCAGTATTATCAGTATATATTAATATCAAATAATAAAGCACATGTCGGAGTATCAATCATCTATCGCTAAAACCATGCGTGGCCAGTAGTGGTGTTGACGCGGACTGCTGCTGCGACTCTGCATGCATGCAGGTACTTGTTGCTATGACTGCTCGAGGTGCAGGACACATCACCTCACACCTTGGATGTCTCTCTCTCACAATAAAATAGTTAGAAACAACACCAGTTGACTCATCAGTCATAGAAATGACCGAGCGAACAGGACTTTATCGTGCCACCGTTCGTCGTCAGGCTTATACTGTCCGATTACAACTTTACAAGTCCTCGAACACCTCCGCTTAACTCAGTCGAACGTCGTCTTGGTTTGGTTAACTCCTTTATGTACTATAATTGCTTGTTAATATTCTAAGTGTAAGTCATCACGATTAATCTTCAGACCATTTTGTTCTCTGCCAAATGTCCGTCCTTTGCCACTTTGAGTCAATCGACACAGCATGTCTCTACTTATCTTTTCTATGTCCTTCGATTGTCTCTGTGCTGCACATCAACACACCAACACAGCCACTCACACAATAATTAGTCTCCAAAACACGACCAAAGTCAATCATCTTTAACAACCACACATTACAAACTCCACATAAAAGGGCACGTATCAACTTTGTTCACAGATGTGGGTAAAACAAACTGAATAGGAGACGAATCGTGTGAAGAATTCGGCCCAGAATAAAGAATCCGATGACCAAAGCACAAGAAAGAAAGCCCAGCTCTCGGCCCCCCAAATCCCCCAACCGGCCTGTGTGCCCGGTGCTGTGCGTCCCTCTGCTCTTGGAAAGTGTTTGCGCTGCCTCGCTGCTCCTGAACCCAAAGCGGCGGCGGACGGCGTTCCGCGGCCGACGAGGTGCCAGGTGTGGCACGTGCGGCGAGCGAGGAGGCTCAGCTGCGGTTGCCCGCCGGGGCGGCGTGTGGGCGGCGTCAAGGACAGTATTGTAGTATTTATACTTTTTTATTTTTTTGATTGAAAGAACAGGAGGGGCAGAGGATTTGAAGTCTGCTCTTTTGAATATATATAGAACTAGTTTCAACAAAATCCATGCTATGTTTGCACTACATATGGAGCACAAATTTGCATTAGTCTGTCTGTACTTGTTGTAAAAATACCAAACTGAGAGCAAATTTTACCATTGCTTGCCGAATTAATTAGAGACTACATTGTGGCTCCTCTCCCCTGCCGGCCTCGTGGAAATTTTGTTGTAGAGGTTGAGAAACTCCCCCTGTGTAATGGAACGAAGGATGTATGTATGTTTGTAATGTCGAATTGCTTTGTACTATGAGGGTGATTGTTGTTGCCACACCTAGGTTAAACTTACTCTGTAGTCTGTACTATGCTCTGAATGTGCCACCACATTGCCAACTAGGGCAAATATTGCGTGCCTAGTATATATCGGTACTACATAATGGCAATGCAATTTTTCATTCTGTGTGTGTTCATTTTTGGTTAGGTTTATCATCATCATCATCATCATTCAGTTGTGTGTGTTCATTTTGGTTAGGTTTGGAGAGTTTTTGAAAATATATTTCTAAATCTCTAAACTTGCTAAAGTGGTGCACCGTAGGCCTATTTTTTGACCATGCCAACCACTAAGGTGCATGAATTAAAGTGGCACCGTACCCTTTAACATGTTCAGGAGCGATCATGTACTTAACTCTATAAAGAAAAAGTTTTTCTTTTGACAGCAAACAAATTAAACGGCCATATTGCTGTCATTTTAACCCATGCGCGTACGGACTTTAGCACCAACTAAAGCAAACGACTCATCAGCTGACAATTATAATAAGATAATTATAAACCCATATTTCTTTGTCGTGTGTATGTTGATACATATTTTTAGACAATAAAGCAACCGATCAAGACAAATAAGAGCATCTACGATACAGAGTACTTATCCTCCATGGCTCTATATATCTCCGGCCTAAAGTCTATATAGGAGAAGATCGAGGAGAACTTTCCCCCCTATATCCACTTTAAAATTTATCATTTAAAACTTGTAGGTATTGAGGATATGATGTTGGAGCATTCTTTTTAATTGCTTATCGATAGGGAATGCGTCCGTCTGTTGACCTATATATATAAGCACTTGAGCAGCATATATATTGCAAAAATAAAAACTGGCCGGTCAACTTGCTGGGGATATTGTCGGGTACAAAGGTAAGGGATACCCTAACCTGCGATAAACTAATGCTTAAAATAGCAACCATTTTTTAGGCAGAATCCGATCAGCCGCCCAATCAGTGGGAGAAGGCCCATCAAACGAAAGCTTACCTCACCAACAACAGTGACCAGTCGTGGGCCGGCCCATTACTGGAAAAACAGTAGGCAGAACACCCCTCCGCGTCGACCTTAGCAGACGGACAGGGGTCGAACGAACGACCCCACCGCCTCGCCTTAACCCCCCGAATGACGGAAGAGGGGTCGATCGAATCCCCCTCGACCTCAACCCCTCGACCCCGATTGACGGACAGGGGTCGAACGAACAACCCCTCCGCCTTGACCCCTCGAATGACGGACAGGGGATCGAACGAACGACCCGCGAGCAGGAGGCTCGATCAGCTCATCTACTCCCAGTATGGGGTAGAGAGAATCCAATGCGCCTACCTGCTCCCGCCTAACGCCATGGGTGTCCACTACCACGGTCAAATCCATCAGTTCGCTGCCCATGCACCGACTCTCCGTTGATCGTACAACCACTGTGGCCACGCCTCAAGTACGAAGGTCAAAGGCACCCCCTCGAGTCTTAAATGGGACAAGCCCTCGACCGTGTTTCCAGGATGAGTCAGGGTCCCACATGCCTCGATACTCCTCGAACCGGGGGCTCGACCCCCGTCTCCAACCACTACGGTATGGGGTCCGTCCGCTTCGTCCCGCTTCAACTGTGGAGCTTGTACCCATCTATAGGAGACCAACTGTACTGCGCCATGATGTTCGGCAACGTCCAAACTGCTATCACCATGCCCTGAACACCAGAAGGACGGGAAGGCCACCCCGCTACAGCGATCGACGTCCCACCGCAAGCATGGCGCCGTGGACACCTCTCCCATGCCTCTACAGTCTAGGATCTCTGTACTCTCAGGCCTCCCCTTGATCTATAAAAGGGGACGCTGGGATAGAAGAAAAGGCATGCGCATTCGTATCGGCTCATGCATTCGGACATCAAAGATCTCTCAACGAGCCGAGACATCAGCTCTAACCCGCATACACTAAGAGTCAAGTCGCACACACCACACTCGATTGCTTGATCAACATCTTAAGCAATCCACCAGCTCACCTAGGATAGCCTTGCTAGTCCTAGGCTTCAGCTCACTCTGAGCACCCCCGTGTAAACCTGCTTGTACCCCCCTGTACGAGCACTTCGGTGCAAGATAATACAATCCATCCTCCCACGCTGGACGTAGGGTCTTCTTTGCCTGAACCAGGATAAATCTTGTGTTCTTCTTGCATCATATCTGGGAGAGGGAGCACACAATATACAAATTTACTAGTTGGTGGTCTTGACCCCCTGGGTCATAACACCGACAGATATATACAAATTAAATTAAGTTTGGTGTCTCTTGTATTCTATCTCTTATCATGGAAATTTATTAATTAATCTTTGCCTGCCGTCCACTATTAACCCCGCCCATGTCTACAAAAGACACTAACTATTTGACTCTATGATATATATGATACAAGGAAATTATTAAAGGTTATCAAGACTCTATAGTATATGCATTTATATTTGATTTTCCATGCTATATATATGTCATGCACAAGGAATGGTTCCTTCCGGACGTGCTCAAATCCTGGCTCGACAACACATGACAAGGTAATCATATGCTCCTTGTCAACTTAGTTTTATACAATGTAGTTTTACAGATAACTATTTTATATAATGTTGTTTTATTATTGTAGATATTATTTCTACTGGCCGGCTGAGTACCATATATATTGGAGATTATGGCGACATCCGATGGAATTTTATATATTGAACAAGTACTTGTTTTCCTTATTGTATGTTGTCTTATGTTTACTACTATTGCTTCTTTTCAGAGAATTATTTTTTTTCAGATTAGACGTTCTAGAAAAAATACTATAAAATATTATATTGATTTGTATTACTTTTGTACTAATTATTGCTTCTAGATTGTTGACTATGAAAAAATAAAGTTAAGTGCCCTTGTCGTGCATTATTCGACATACATTTCACTTAAACTTTTTATTTAGGCCTTTCTCTCACATACAAACATAATTACATGATGCAGTCTAGAGACCAGACTTATAAAAGAAGGGAAAATAAAATTTTATTCTATGGATCGACACACATATATATGTTGACATTTTCAGATCGAGAGAGTGACGGTAGGCGGCAGATAAGATTATATGTACTGTTTATTATGTTCGTTTGCGTCGTCGTTGGCAACGTGTTAACGACTAACGTTGTTACATACTCTCGAGTAGCTTTAATAATTTCTTGTTATACTGCCCTAAGAAAAATTCTTGTTATACTATGGATGAGTTAGCTAGCTAGTAAGAGCATGCATGCAAATATGAACAAGCACTGAACACTGTTGATAGTAGCGGATCGGAGGCCAACATGCATGGCGTGACCCCCAAAATGCAAAAAGTGCATGTTCTTTTTCCTGTTTCTGTATAATATGATGAAATTCAACTCAACTAAAGGTGAACATGCATGCATATAGATACATACATACATACGGATCTCGGTTGGCTGTGTGGGTCGGTTCCGAGATGCAAGCAAAGCAATGTGTGATATGTATATGTCAAAGGATGCTTAGTCTGATTGCCTAAGTCACTCGAGCGATATTCCATAGGTCCTGAGTTCGATTTCTCGTAGGAGCGAATTTTAGACTGTTTACGTTGCGTTTTCAGTGGTAGGCGATATGGGAGCGAATTTCAAAAACAGCTGATCGATGGTAAAGATAATGCGCGGGGGCATGCATGTGTGCTTGCACACTACTTACTTAGTAATTTGCAAAAAAGAAAAGAAAAAAAAGTAGGTAGCGTGTTACTGTTGCGGCACATGTTTCTGGCTGGCGCCGTGCGTTACGTACGTGCACAAACTTCCTCTCATATATGTAGCAGCGAATTAAGCGAACATCCCGTACGTACGTGCGGCGCCTTGCATTGTATTATTTGCTTTTGCTTGCCAACAATTAATATATAGGGATGTAATCAACAAACAGGCTTTATATAGAGAGTATATTCAGATACATAATAAATTATTCTATAGTCATCGACAAGTATATCTATATCTATACCTAATAATAAAGAGATAAAAATTTCAGTCATTTTTTTGGTCCATCTATTTTTTTTAATCCGTCTCTTCATCTAACTACCAGACGATATATAACGCGTACTCATATAAGTTTGAATAGATATTCTCTAACGTGATGTAGAGTTCGATTCCAAAACCTATTAAGTTGTGTATGTGATCCGGACTCGAAAACAACCGACTTTCCATATGAGTCCTATTTCAACATGGCTCGATATATTATATTTTTCCTAGGAAAAACAAACAATATTACATATTCACATATAGAGAAAAAAATAGTAATAATTAGCAATGGACTCCTTGACGGAATTTTCTGGTTTGTAGGGCAATGATATATATTATAGAGAAAATAAAATACAAATAAAAAATAAATAGCAATAGACTCCATCACGGACTACTCTGATTCGAGACTCTGAAAAAATCATGTATAAAAAAGGGAAAATATGAATAAATATGCAACAACTACTCATATCCATGTTTTTTTTTCTTTTGTTGCAACGCACGAACACATTTACTAGTATATAATAAATGTTATTGTACATCTTTATAATAATTATATTATACCAAGCTGTGTTAAATTAAAAAAATCAGTACAATTTAGTAATTGTGTTTAATATTTTCTAGTCAGTTTTAGCTAAAGCACTAGCCTATTATAGCAAGAAGCAGTACGTACGCACGGCTCGATGCTTTTTTGACTTGTTGCATTCTGATGACACTGTGATATGATGAGATATATAATCTGCTAGTGCTAGCTAAGCTAGCTCTCTGATATATCCATGTCTCTCCTGTGCTTTATTTTGACAATAGATGCTGCTTGCCTTGCCTATATATAACGCAAGCAAGCTAGTAGCTTTGCCTTATGCTTTCTAACCCGCACGCACATCCAGACACGAGATCGAGATGGGGAAGCTGACGCTGGGGCGCCGCGCCGAGGCGTCGGAGCCGGACTTCTTCAGGGGTGTCCTCGGCGAGCTCGTCCTCACCTTCCTCTTCGTCTTCATCGGCGTCGGAGCCGCCATGACCGCCGACGGTATGTGCATGCAGCTACCATCGCACGCAAATATATAACGGACAATTGTGAATAGAACAAAGATGCATGGCGGCCAACCGATCGGCGTGGTTCCTCTTTTTTCTTTTTCCTTTTTCTTTTTTTCCGAACGGCGTGATTTCTTTGCTAGCTTGTCCGTTTGTAATTCAACTATTTACAGTCTGTTTAATTAATTATTTAGAGTAGTAATTTTTTAGAAAAAATAGGAGGGGCAGGCCCCTACTGAAATATATTAAAAAAACTTAGGGGACAACTAAAAAAAGAGAATTGAGCTCAAAAAGAGGCTCAAGAAACAAAAAAAAACAAAGAACATGAACCAAGCTAAAGAGTTTAGACTAGATTGTTTAACCATAATTCAATTGAGGGAAGTATTTTTTTCTTGGCGCCCAAAAGGAGAACCGCGAACTCTTCTTTGAACTCTTTCTTGGAGATTTGCACTGAAGCAGGTTGGATTTGATTGAAGATCAGTGTATTTTCTACATTTTCAAATTGTCCAACATATAATTGTTATGATTTCAGTAAAAAAAAAGGCACTTGTAGCTCGCCCTGCTTGTGGATCGAGCTAAAATGGGTTAAACAATTTGGGTTGTGCATGAATTAGCTTTAGGCTGGGGATAATAGGTTTCACATGTGTTGTGGGCTGGTTACTATTTTTCACTTTCCAAATATATTTGCAATCCACGGGTCCTAATGGGTTCTGGTGAATGGTTTCCACGGGTGGCAAGGCGGGCGTCCATGGTCCACTCCACTCCTTGCCTGCTTACTGCACGCAGCACTTCTCTGTTCCTCAATCCTGCTCTAATTTATGTGCGCAGGTAACAAATGCCAACAAACCGTGGGTTTGGAAATTAATATCTGGATTGGATCCATGGGTTGCCAAATGGATTGAGTTGGTTTGATTAAAAAGGAGATAGGAGAAGTTCGGTTTCCGCACTGTTTGGACTGGTTTAATTTGGTTTATCAAAGTTGGCCGGGACCACTTGGATTGGTGTGGGTATAGATTGGATTGCCACCCACTTGCAGGGCGACTTGTAGCTGACTTCTAAATCCATCTAAGTTCTATAAGAAATTCAAGTGCTAACTTGTCTGAATTTGTAGCCATACCCCAAGCAGCTAGCCAACCCAACCCAACCCGACTCGCTAAAAAAATCCAACCCATTTGGGGCATGATTTTCAAAATTCCAAATAACGTGGACGAAGGGGGGGGGGGGGTTCCTGCAGCCGTGTTCGTTCATTAGTTGCAATTAATGGTCCAAACTCGACCCATGCATGTGATACACTTGACAGGAGGGGCGTCGACGAAAGGTAGTGACCTGACGGCGGTGGCACTGGGGCAAGCGCTAGTGGTATGTGTGATCGCAACAGCGGGGTTCCACATCTCAGGCGGCCACGTGAACCCAGCCGTGACGCTATCCCTCGCAATCGGCGGCCACATCACGCTGTTCCGTTCCACCCTCTACATCGCGGCCCAGATGTTGGGCTCCACATCGGCGTGCCTCCTACTCCGGTGGCTGACCGGCGGGTCGGTGGCGACGCCGGTGCACGCGCTGGCGTCGGGCGTGGGCCCGCTGCAGGGCGTGGTGGCGGAGGCCGTCTTCACCTTCAGCCTGCTCTTCGTCATCTACGCCACCATCCTGGACCCGCACCCGCGGAGGCTGCTTCCCGGCGCTGGACCGCTGCTCACTGGACTTCTAGTCGGGGCTAACTCCGTCGCTGGCGCTGTCCTGTCTGGCGCCTCCATGAACCCGGCTAGGTCCTTTGGCCCCGCTGTTGCTATGGGCGTCTGGACCCACCACTGGGTGTACTGGGTTGGCCCGCTCGTCGGAGGACCCCTCGCTGTGCTCGGATACGAGTGCTGCTTCATGACGCCCGCCGCTCGCACGCACGAACGCCTGCTGCCCCAGGACGACGACGACCACCCATGATCGATCTACATGCTGTCTCCGTCGACCGGTTCTGTCTTTTGTGTGCAGTGTGCATGCGTGGTATGGTATATATACAGTACAGTGTACGTATGTGAGCTTGTGTTTCCTCTTTGACTTTTTGTCACGCATGTTTTGTTTTGTAATGTTTGAGAAGGCCTTCTTCTCTTGAAGAAAACTGCAAAATTTCGTCCGCCTCCTCGCCTCTCGCGACCGTCCGCGGTTTTTCTCCCTCATCTGCGACACGGTTTCCATCTTCCTCCGCGCCGGTGGGGTGTCGCCTCCAAAAAAAAAAAAAAAAAAAAGCCGGCCCTCCTCTTTGGCCGTTGGAGTTCTCCTCCACAACAAGTGAAGCAAGAGGAGGCAGGCATGCATGCATCATCATTGCATTTGGTCCTTGTGGCGCATCGAATCGAATTCAATTAGTAGTAGAATCAGTAGTGGCAGCGGCTATCGGCGGCCGACGAGGCGGTTGAGCCAGGCGTTGCAGAGCTGGAGCTCGACGGGGTCGCCGAAGCACTGCATCCGCGCGAGGCAGAAGTGCGTGCAGAACCCGGCCGACGAGCGGACGCGGCAGGTGTCGAGCACGTAGCAGCACGCGCACTCCATGCCGCGCGTGCGTCTGCACCACCAGCCCCCACACCTGCCGGCGGAGGAGGCGCCGCCGTCCGCGGCCACCTGCTCGACCAGGATGGTCCCGTCCGGACTCCGCTGCCCGACAGGACCCCACCAGCGCTGCACGTCCAGCCAGCTCTCCGGCGCCGTGGGCTCCGGCCGCACCGTCAGGCGCTCGCCCTCGCCGTCGTCGCTGCTGAACAGGTGCACGAAGACCCACGCGGGCGCGGGAGGGAGCAGGCGGAAAAAAGAATTCGGCGATACGCAGTGAAGATCGAGTGCCGAGCCCACGGGCGATGTTTACCAAGTTGCTAAATATACCACGTCGATTTAAGGGGTTGTTGGAGAGGTGTTTTCGTGTGGAATTGAAATCTACTTTACTATTTGGCTTGGAATTTGACATTCCACCACTTTCCAAAGTTCACATTTAAGCCTATCTCCAATTCATAGGGTGAGAGATGGAAATTGATTCTATAGATCACCATTTCATATTTCTATTTACAACTTATAATATATTATTCAAACTCCCTCTCCTACGATAGAAATACAACAGATAAGTATGTCTCTCATATAGTGAACAATAATATGCAATTATAATCCATATACAATCATATTAGCTTAATTAATATGTCTCTAAATTATGATTGTTAAAATGAATTTAAAACGGGGCCTTAGTGATAAGTTAAATTTCAACCAAACGAATAATCTACATATGCACTGCATCCTGCTTCTGCTGCTGCTGCATGTGTTCCTGTCCTAGAATATAATATTAATGATGAGCTAGGTACGAGTATACTATATAGTAATTATAAACAGAGAAGTAAACCTGAGACCTGACTAATACAGTATATTGCCGCGCGCACATTACATTGTCGATGCATTGATCAAGCAGCCCGTGCATGCAATTGCTGAATTCCTGATATGATGGATCGTAGTAGTGCCTGCCTGCAGACTGAACGAAGAGACAGACACACCGCCGGCAAACAACAAGGCGATCGAGGCGGATCCGATCTAATCCACCGGCCGGCGGAAATCTCTCTCGCACCCTAGTTTTCTGCAAATCGATCTCTCTCGCCGGCATTCAAGTTTGGCAGACGATTCTCCGTCCGGTCCTAATTACTAACATGCATGGGATTCAGTAGTGCAGTAGTCACAGCTAGCACCTGCATCCTGCTGTGTCTTTGTGTTTTGTCTTCAGATCGATCCGAGATGCATGCTGAACTCACTGATGCGTACTATACCAATTATATTGTTGGCCACTCTCGATCGATCGATCTGCTCATCGATGCATCTGTACCCTCAAGATTGCGTCGTCGCCGGCCCTGCTGCGCGCCACAATTAGCTAGCATCAGCGACGGATCGGCCCGATCCAGCTCGAAGAAATTAAAATAGCTAGCTAGAGAGTACACGTGACGTGTGCGCCACAATTGGTAACCTCTGCTTGAACTTGATCTATCGGTCATTATTTGGGTGAAAAAAGAATTTGTTAACGCCGAAAATAATCTCTCTCTCACACACACACCAAAGTGCAAGAACGCGTGGATCGAAGAGCGCGACGTACTGTGGATGGAGCACGCCACGGCAACACGTACACACGGCCGCCGGCGACTGTACGTGCCGGCGGCGAGATAACGCCGGTCGCGCGCAACATATACTATATATGGCCAATGATTATCTATCAATACACAAGTGGCAATTATCCCAATGTATCATAGACAGCTGCTAAATTCTGAATGGAGAAAAGTTAAAGAAAGATTTCAATAAAAACTTTCTTACCGGAAAGCAAAATATCTGTCCTATGGGGGAAAACTTATCCTGCTTAATTCTGTCTTAAGCAGCCTACGCATGTTCATGATGTCATTCTTTGAGATTCCCAAGGGGGTCTCAAAGAATCTTGATCAGTTCAGGTCAAGGTTCTTCTGACAAGGGTCATCTGATAAACATAAGTATAGACTTGACCGTTGGAACATCTTGTGTCGTCCTAAGGAACCAGGGGGTCTTGGTATTCTTGACTTAGAGTTACAAAACAAATGCCTACTAGTCAAATGATTGGTTAATTTACTCAACACAGATGGCTTATGGCAGTCGTTGTTAAGAAATAAGTACCTGAGATCCAAATCACTTTCTCAAGTGACTGCCAAACCGTTTGACTCTCACTTTTGGAGAGGACTCATGCATATTAAAGATGAGGTAATGGCTAATGGTTCCTTCCAGATCAAAGATGGAAACAATACGAGGTTCTGGGATGATACATGGGTAGGACATAAGCCTCTAAAAGTTTTATATCCTGCTTTGTACGATATAGTGCGTGATCCCCAAGCTACTGTGTCCAAAGTAATGGCTACAAGCACCATTAACATCTCTTTTAGTAGGGCTTTGGTAGATAATAAACTTATAGATAGGCTTAATCTAGTAGCAAGGATATCAAATGTCGAATTTGTGGAAGGCTCGGATAACTTTAAATGAAATTTAACCAAATCCGGGTTATTTTCTGTTCGCTCAATGTATCTTCACTCCATTGATACACAACCACCCTTTCGTCACAAAAAGATTTGGAAGATTAAAATTCCTCTAAAAATCAAGATCTTTCTCTGGTTCCTACAAAGAGGGGTCACGTTAACAAAAGACAACCTCGTTAGGAAAACCTGAAAAGGGAGCCAGAAGTGTATCTACTGCAATAAGAATGAGACCATTCAACACTTATTCCTTGATTGCCCATGTGCAAAATTGATGTGGAGCATTATCTTCTTTGCTACTAGTTTGGACCAACCAAGATCTATAGGACATATGTTTGGTACCTGACTTTCGAATCAACATAAGATGGTCAAAAGTTTGATCTGGGTTGGGGTGGCTTCCTTATGTTGGGCAATCTGGCGTTGCCGGAATGATGTTATTTTTAACAAAATGAAAACTAACTCTATCATGCAGGTTATTTTCAGGGGAACATATTGGTTACGCTGCTGGGCCCAGCTGCAGCGTGAAGAACAAGCCAAGGACACCCTCACTTTGATGAGCAAGAAATTAGAGACGATTGTTTTAGAGATTTCAAACAGAGGTTGGAAGCAGTCTGTTACAGGGTCCTAGTCTAAATTATAGATGTTGGTTTTTCTCTCGTTCTGCCCTAAACTTGTGTAATAATTGGTTGTGTGTATCCATTGGATGTAGAGGCCGGATATGGACGTATCCTTTATCTAAAAAAACACAAGTGGCAATTATTAATTGATTGATTGATTAGTTGAAACGACGACGGCAGGTCGGTCCTAGCTAATTAACAGCCGCGTTGTTCATCCTACCTGAACCTCTGAAAAAAAAAATCTGATAATTCTCCTAGCTAGCTAGCTTACACCTGGATCTCGATCTGTCACACGTACTACTCAGCATCCATGCAGTCGTAGTACTTGTTCTTCGTCTTCACCCTGTTACTGTTCTTCGCCTTCGACGATTCTCTCCGCGTGCGCGCCAACCACAGTAGCACAACAGTGCGGTTGCATCCATCCATGTCGTCTCTGTCTGCTTGCAACCATATTAGAGTTCAGAGATGATAGATGCAGGTCGTCATCACTGCTTGCCTTGGCTGGTCGACCAAGAAAATTGCAATGGCAACTGTGATGTCGATCGATCATATATCACCCACGGCTTGTGTGCCGCCGCTTCTCCACCCACACCGGCGACAGCACCGGCGTGGGCCCCACGAACTCGGCCGGATCCTCCTCGGTGGTGTCCTCCGCCACGTCGTCCCTCGCCCTCGCCCTCGCCACGGGAGCATGGCCATGCGCATGCGCATCGCCGCCGCCGTCGGCCTGCTTATTCCCTCCTGGTCCTGCCATTAACATCTCCGCCGCCGCCGCCGCCGCCTGGGCCGGGTCGTCGTCCTCGTCTAGCTCCTCGTCGTCGTCCTCATCCTCCTCCTCCTCTTCCTCCTTCCCCACCACTCGTATCCTCCACACCTTGACGCTCTTGTCCAACCCGGCGCTATACACCACCATGCTACCCTCCACCTCCCCAGCCTCGCCGCCGCCGACAGCCAGGCACCGAACAGGTCCCCGGTGCCCCTCGATCACAGCCAGGCACGTGTGCGCCGCTCCACCACCGCCCTTGCTGACCCCCTCCCGTCTCCACACGCGCATCGTGGCGTCCTCCGACCCACTCACCACCACCCTTCCGCCGCACCCGGACGCGAGGCAGAACACCGCGAGGCGGTGACCCTTGAGGTAGCCCGCGTGCGCCGGCCGTCCCACCGTCGCCTCCTTCTCCCACACGTTCACGTACCCGTCCGACGACCCCGCGTACAGGAAGCACCGCCGGCCTGTTGCACCTCCGGCGTGGAGTGGGAGTGGCAGAGCGCCAGCGCGTTGACGGGGGACAGCTCGGCGCGGAGCACGATGATGAGCGCGTGCGCCGTGCCGCCGTACACGCGCCGCCACATCTTGACGGTCCCATCGGCGGACCCCGTGAACACGCACCCGTCCGCCTCGTTCACCACCAGCGTGTGCACGGGCCCGTCGTGCGCCACGAAGGAGTCGACGCAGGATCCATCGGAGAGCCGCCACGCCTTGACGGTCGCGTCGTGCGACGCCGTGTACAGCAGCCCCGCCACGGCGTGGAGCACGAGGCAGGACACCGTGTCCCTGTGCTGCTGCTGCTGCTGTCGGCGTTTACTGCTCGCGAACGGGTTGTGGACGAGGAGGCCGAGGCCGCCGAGAGACGACTTGGCGGGGAGCGTCGCGGCTTTCTTGGCGCGGACGTGGTCGCACACGGCGGCGGCGCACACGGTCCAGACACGCACGTGGTGGTCGCGCGCGTGGGACGTCACCAGCGTTCCCCCGCACGCCGCGAGCGCGGGGACGCGGCCCCGCCCGACGTCGAGGTAGCCGCGGTTGAAGCAGCCCGGCGCCGCCCACGCACGGACGCGGCCGCTGTCTGATGCCGTGAATAGCACACCACGCGCCACCGCTAGCGCGTGCACGTCGCCTTCGAGACGGTGTAGCGCCGCTAGGCAGTGGTAGATGGCGGCGGGCGACGGAGGGAACCGGAGCCGCCCGTGCAGCGGTGACTGCACCCACGGAGAGCAGCTGCCAGCGGCGTGCATGGGCGGAAGCGGCGCCTGATGATCCACCCCGAGCCCGTGCCCGGGCATCGCTGACGACATGCTCAGGCGCGCGGGCTCTGCCGCCACTGCCTCCCGTGCCGGTGACCTCCCGCCCCCGCCGGCGCCGGCGCGCGCGTAGTACTGGTGGACGGGCGTGTGCGCGCCCGGCCGCAACGACTTGCGGTCCTCCTCGAAGAAACTGAAGCTCTTGCGCCGCCCGAAATCCATGGCGGTTGGCGATTGGCGGGCCAGGCGAGCAGATCGAGCAACGCAAGGCAGAAGCTACCTACCACTAGCACTACCACCCCGGCTGGCGCCGTCGATCGGCCTTGGTCGTCCTGGCGCGCGGCTATGACTTGGAGCGACGACGAATTGAATTGAAGGAAGAAGACAGCCTAGCATCGTCGTCGCAAGTCAGCAGACGTATAAATGGACATGCATATAGATGCGGGGTCGGGCGACGGAGGAGCTGATCGACATCGACATCGACGGGATGTGATCGAGCGGTACGTACCCTGCACGGCGGGGGCGCCATAAACGACTACTCGAGGTCGGGGGGCCCGCCCTGCGCGCCGGAGCTCAGTTAATGGCGCTCCGTCGTCCTACGATTCGATCCAATGCCATTGCCATGTACGTGGACCGTAGAAAGATATGGTGGGAGGTGGATGGATCGGCAGCAGGGCCCATGGCCCAGATTACGTGCACGTGATCACCATGCATGGACCGAGAGGACAGAGATCGAGGCCGGAGCTGCAGACGAGGAGGATCGCTCGGATCTCTCCATCGACGACGGCAAGATTTGATCTCAGCTCGTACGCGTGTACGAGAGCAATGAGCTGTGCACTGCATGCGAGTCTCTGTACGTACTACACCATCATCTGCTCAGCTCTCTACACAGTAGTAGCTGCTGCTAGCTAGCTCTCGCACTGCACGTACGGTTGCCGCCATTGAAGTGAAGGCCACGAACGAATTGAAGCTAGATGCTGGAGTACGTACTGCGTGCATGCAGTGTGCTGCCGTATGGATGGTGGATGGAGCTGGACCCTGCTGCTGCATTTGCATATATATGATCGATATGCAGCTGGAATGGATGCATGGACGACTGACTGACTCACCTACTCCTCGTGCTCCGCTAGCATCACATCACACCACATCAATCTACACCGACGCCATGCGAGCATCCAACTTAACCTCATGCGTATTTGACAGAATTTACTAGCATTATTGTTCATCATCGGCCTGTACATGTACGTTACGTGCGTTCATATTTACTAGCTTTAATTTCTTGCATGCACATACTTACTACAACAATGCGATGTAAAAACTGTTCTTTTGTACCTAATTCGATCATGCATGATATGATGCATGCCCGTTTTAATTTCCTTTCAAGAGACAATGATCGAGAAATAAAACAGAAGAGTATTATTATTAGGAGATGAGCCAACCGTTTGTTTATACTCTCTCTGTCTACAAAAGCATGTAATGATGTAACTATGAGCTACGTGCCATAAAAAATAGTTTATGTTTGACTAGATTTGTAGCGAATAGTATTTATATTTATGCTTGAAATCAATTTATTATTATAAAAATACTTTTCATACTTAATGTAATATAATATTTATTTGATATCATAAATATTGATATCATAACTTCCTTCAATATACCTTCAGAGGAGAGCGATACAGGCTCTATATGACTCGGCTCAGAGAGATATTTCACCTCACTCAGACAGCTGGAGAGCTTGACCTTCACTATGACTGCTACAGAGGAGCCTCTGTGCCTCGCCGAGCTCAAGGTGGCCGTACGTTGACAGTTCAGGAGGTTGCTCCTCTCTTCAAGCCACCGTTTTCAGAGGGTTCACGTCATACCCGGGCAGAGCTCCGTCCTACCGTTCATCGTTTGAACGAGGTACTTCGGCGTACCTTGCTGCCTCGCACCGGTTACAAGGAAGGATTGACCAACATGCAGCAGCTACTTCTTCAGGCCCTCGTCTCTCAGACACCGTTCGACATAGCCGACTTCCTTGTGTCAGAGATTGAGGATGTGATCACGATGGTATGAGGGCACGACGTCAGTTTCCATATGCTCACTGGATTTCTTCTATCATAGCTATTGAGCTTGAGGGAGCTAACCCCGGACTCCGTGCCCTGCTGGATCAGTCACCGACTTCCTTCCCAGCCTACAGGGTTCTTGATTTTTTTGACAGCCGGTTCGGGAACCGGGTGCTTCGTCTTGTCAGGGAGAGGACTGCTCCAGCCGACAGAGATGATGTTGCTATTCAGGATGAGGCGATCCGAGGTGTTGAGCAGCAGGAGCTTCATGGCTTGGATACTGGAGCTGATGTGACTCCTGAGGATACTTCTTCCGACAGCTCAGATGTCGACTTCCAGCCAGTTCCTCCTATGCCCCCACGGGCTCACGACACTGAGGTTGGCGGCTCTGGCTCCGCTACAGAGACTATGATGCTGAAGATACTTGATCGTCTCAATGAGCAGCAGGGCTTCTTAGTCATTGCAGTTACTCAGGTCCAGCAGAGACAGGATGAGATGCAAAGGCAGTCTGAGGAGCGTCATTTTGAGATGCAGCGATAGATGCTTGCCATGCAGTTGGAGTCACAGCGCTGTTGACACAAAAAGCGTCAGATCTGTGAACACCTCGGGCTATTACCCAAAGCTCGATGTCGAGGGCGTGCCAGTCGATTTGACCAATCAATCGACAAGGATGATAACTATGACAAACTGAACGAGACGACAGCGATGCGCCCGGACGTTAAGGCTCAGATTGATCACGGGTAACTAGAGCAGAGCTAGACGAGGCAAACAGCGATGCGCCCGGATTGCCAAAGCCTAGAGGTACTCCCACGCGGAACTAACAAGGATTTTGACGGAGATCAAGGTGATGCAGCCCGTCGAAAGCTTGAAGAACTCGTTGATAACTATAACTAATGCATAAAAGGGTAAATTGCGGTAAAAGTAGGATAAAAAGTAGAATTGGTTTGTTTTTGATTGGATTGATTTTTTATTCCATAGCCCTCGGGCTCATATTTATACTCCCGCACAGAGAGTTGTACAAAGACACGACACATATCTTTCCTAAAAACAAACTCCTACTTTAAAGGAAACTGACTCGCGCAGGAGACGGATAACAATATTTATTCCCTAAACAAGCACACCTATTTTAAAGAAAAATAAACGACCCATGCAAGAATCGGAGTCAAATTACTATAATAATACTGGTATAAAACACCAGTTTCCTTATACTCCTTCTCGATGGAAACTTCCAATCGGCAGATCCCTGCAATTTCCTCCTCTGGCCACCTGTAGTCCTCGGCTACCACCAAGTGCTAAATCACGCCCATCGGAATCGGCAATACTTTCCCGATCGGCAATCGGCAATATCTCCTCGTCGGTAACCAGCAATAAACCCTTATCGGCAATCGGCAACTATCCTCCCTCGGCAATCGGCAACGAGTCCTTATCGGCAATCGGCAAGGCCCCTTCATCGGCAATCAATAATAGCAGCTCATCGGTAATAACTCTTCATCGGCCATCGGCAATGGCTCTTCATCAGCTTCAGCAAGACCACCAATTAACCTTCGTCGGTAAAGATCATCAGCTTCCATCGGCAACACACTTGGTCTTCCCTCAGCACTTCGGCAACATCTTCCAATGCCGATGGAGAACGGCCATTGACCAGTCAAGCCTCAGTCCATTTGACACGTGTCGAAAAACGGTGTCAACACATGCCCCCCAGTTTCGGAACGTATAATTTTACGTGTCGAAATTCTCTCCACTGTAGCCGTTGTTGTAGCCGTTACCCCCGAGATAAGCGTACGGTTTCCTTGATCCTCGCATGTGGAACTGCAATTTAATAATAAAACCCCTCGATTGTAGCACAAACAGTTGCAGACCACCTTGATTACTGCGTGTATCTACCGCGGGCGCCTCCACATTCCTGCACGGTGTGAAACAGAATCCCAAAATACCCCTGAACAGGCTTATAAAAGTTACTGGGGCCCATACCGTCCTTTCTACCCGAACCCGTTTTACTTTCACCTTTCTGCCTTCGTCTTCAACCTCCGGCTGCTCTGAAGAACACAGGCTCGACTGTTCGAGCAACAATACTCCTTCGCAATCCAAGGACGAACTAAGCATCTCTCCCGACTCCGATGGCGATCCAGGTCGACATCCCAAAGGTAAGACTTATCCTTTTCCCATCCAGTCCCCTGCCAATTTTCGCATGAATCTGGATCTGTCTCTGCTCCTTTCTGACTACCCTTCGTTTCTCCTTCGAACCCTAGGAACTGTACAACAAGGTAGTGATTCCACTCGCTGATTCCACTTTTAGTTGTTTAGGCCCCATGGGCAATCCGGATCCCAGTTACATAATCAATGCAGAAACCAACCGGATCCCATTTAGATCTGAATGTTTTGGTTTAGGATTGTGGAAAGATACATTCCGATCATGGCCCAAGCCCACCAAAGGGTGGAAGAACTGGTACCTCAGAGTCACCAGCGCGCAGCAAGTTTACTGGCAAGAGCGTAGTTTGGACCAATGTATCAGGCTCTCCATTGCCGACATGGAAAAGAACGAGAACATGTTAATAGCCGCCTCCTACTTCTGGTCAGACACCCTGAACGCGTTCTTATTCCGACATGGACCGGCCACCCCCACTCTTGCCGATGTCCACATGCTGACCGGCCTAGACATCTCCTCTGCCGACACCTTCACCTTATTCAATAGGAAAGCTGAGCACAGAGTAAATACTCGGAACATCGGCGGTTGGACGGGCTACATTCAGGAATACCAGAAAACGGGATCGGTAAACCAGAGAGAGCATGCCACCTTCCTGAACATGTGGCTAGACAAGTTCATCTTCTGCGGCAGGGCAGTTGGACCCACTACCATGTACCTCCCAGCAGCTGAGCTGCTTGCCGATGGGACAAGGCTTCCCTTGGGCAGATACCTTCTAGGATCGGTATATCGTCTCCTCCATCAAGTATCCCAGAAGTTACTGCTAGGTGAACACATCGGTAATCTTGGAGGCCCCTGGTGGTTCATCAACATGTGGCTGAACGCATATATGCAGAAAGTGCTTCAACTTGACTTGTTTGCCCAACGCTTCCCGAGAGACATACCAGAAGACCACCAGTGTGGGGAGGATGAATCGGCAACTCGCCCTCCACTCAACTTCGGAGAGGCTACTATTGTGCTGCCAGGGACCGATGCCGATGCGGAGCAATTCGGTCTCTTCTTTCAGAAGTTTTATAATGGAATTCCTGCCACAGAACGGCTCTGGTGGCCATATGTCGATGTAGATAACCAGTTCCCATTGCTATTTAATCTTACCGATGGGAATATACCTGAAAACCAGATAATGATGAAGGCCAGCATCACTCCTCGAGCTATCCTAGTGAACATATTTGGATCGGGAAAGAAACACCCTCCATCATTTGAGTTTTATTACCCATTGGTAGCGGCAAGACAACTGACGTTCGGCCAACTGCCGATCAAGCTTTGTTACTCCAAGGTAGTGCAACCCAGGCAGACATTCTCCAGCGCTCTGGACTGGAACAAGGTTGTCAACCTCCCTGCTAATGCCGATATATCAGATCTTGACCTGTCCTCCTGGTCACCAACCTCCTTTATCACAAACGAGTACAAGTCCTGGTGGCAAGAATGGAGGTGTCAACTGTTCGCCAAATCGTCGCACTACTATCGACACATGATCGATGCCGATCACATCATCCCTGACGACGCAGTAAGTCCTTATTCCGATGCATTCCTTACTTTTATCTTCACCATCGGTATTTTAACCTTCTTGTATTTGACAGGTTGATGACCCGATTCCTCCGATGAGCAAGAGCGGCAAGCCCTTCAAGCTTCGAATAATGAGTCCCGTATCACTCATCGGCCATAAGGCTCCTTCGTTAGCTGCCTTCGTCCCACGACAGGTACCCACACCGACACCTGCAAAAGCCAAGGCTACATCGGCCGCTGCTGCTGCTGCCCTGACGCGGGTGTTTGCAGTAAACTCATCTTCACTCATACCGATTATATACTGTTTAATCGGCAACATTTACTTTGTATAATTGGCATTGAATATTTTTAGGCTATGAGGTCATCGGCAACTGCTCCAAGCAAACAAGCACCTCAAAGTTTGGCTGCCGATGCCCCCCAATCCTCATCTAAACGGGCTGGATCTCCTGTTGCTGCGCCAAGGAAGAAGAGACGCTTGAGGCTGGCTAGCCCATCTTCGTCATCGGCACGAGTTGAACCACCAACTGTCGGTATGTCATCGGCAGGAACTCCAACGGCTCCTATCCCAGATCAGCCGATGGACGACGTCGTCGGTCAGGAGACAGCTCCATCTGCTGCAAAGGCGGAGGCGGTATCGGCATCGGCACCGTCAGTCGAAGCTCTCAACGAAGAAACACCCTTAATGGCAGCATCAACATTGGCACCATCAGCCATAATCCCCGACGAAGAAACACCTATCACGGCGACGGCGGCGGCATCGGCATCGGCGACATCAGCCAATATCCCTGATGAGGCGACTGCACCCACGGCAGCAGCTGAAGCAACATCAGCATCGGTGCCGTCAATCGAAGTTGCTGATGAGACAGCTCCGCCCGTCGTAGCGGCAAAGTTAACATCGGCATCGGTACCATCCGAAGATCCCGATGAAAGAGCGGCATCACCGCCACAACCAAGTATTATGCCAGAAGCAACGCCAGCGACAACACTACCATCACCAATAGCGTCGACTGCTCCTCTGGCAGAAGCTCATTCATCGGCAACCGCTGCCGATGCCCAAGACGAGGCTGAGCCATCTAGAATGCCAAGTCCTGGGCAAGAAATCCGCTTCAAGATTGTAAGTTAATCACCTGAAAGCTCATAGTATAATCTTAGAATCGACATATTTTAACTTCTCTATCTCCAGGCTCAGGATTCCCCGGACAATCTTTTCTCCTTCAGCCTCAACCCGCGGGACGAAGATAGACGACAAGACCCCCTCCAAGCAGACAGCTTATTCTCCTTTTCGGTCGACATACCCGATGACGAGGAGGAAGAGAGCTCTGTCCCAGCTCTGTCGGCAGAGATCAAGACCAAACTTGAGGCACTGCTTTCCTTGCTGCTACAAGACACATCCCAGCTTATTCAAGACTCATCGGCAGCAAGGACCGCTTTCAAAGACATCCAAAGTCATCTCCTGTCGACGCAGCAGAAGTCCTTCTCTAGGCAGCCTCTATCGACATCAAACAGACCCAGTACCAGAGGCTCGCCCGTCGTATCGCCGATAGGGCCGCTCCAGCCAAGAGCGAAGAAGAGAAACTCAAATATAAACACATTGCCGATGAGAAGCATAAAGACATCGGTCAAGCAAAAGTTTCTATCGGCAACCTTGATCAAGAAATTTCCCGACTGTCGACAAAGAAGGAGGAACTACTGGCTGAGCTACAGAGGGTTGAGGGGGATTTGACTGCAGCCAACCAGCAGAAAACTCAGCTGTCCGACTCCATCAAGGTTCTGCAGCAAGAAAGGGACCAGAACGCATGAGAGGCCATACTATGGAAGAAGAAGATCAAGCCGGTCGAGGGTTCTGCCGATGCCGACGCCAAGGAGATGGACGACATAGAGCAAATCCGCCTGCGTGCGATATCAGTTATCCACTCCCTGCTGTAATGTCTGTTGTATCGGCAAAATTGTAACCTGATACTTGATTTTAACTTGTAATATAATGCTAGTTTGTTTTTACCGATGTTTTATATTTTCCCTTTCCTTGGCACCCAAACGAGCACGTCATGTGTCAACTTCTTCGAGAGTTTCTGTATGCTTTGCTGGAGGCAGACTGTCTTACCCGATAGAAACTTGATTAGGAAAACGCTCCAGGCCTAGAATTCAATCCTGATCGGTAAAATCAATCTCCACGCTAGAGTGCCATCGGCAAATTTGTTCACCCGGTCATCGGCAATCATCACCGATACCATAATTCATCAAATCGGCTAAAATCCGGAGTAATCCCAACTTTTAATAGACCCTGATACTTAGCCTGATTGCAACAATAATCGGTAACGAAGCTCCATGCTCCCATCGGGTCAGAATTAGAACAATGCCGATAGACCCACCAAAGAGCACGAGAAGTAATCTCCCAGAATGCGTGCACCGCACACTTAGTCATCACCAGCACAGCAGAATCATTCTTACAACCATCTTCTGGCAGTTGACGAACCTATCGGCAGTACAGCGTCCCATACACAAACCATCGGTAGGTGTCTCCAAGTATAATAATCGAAATCGCCAATTCGTCGATTGCAGCCCCCAAGCCCGCAAGTCCAAGATTGACTTTGATTAGACCATCGGCACAATATTGCTGTTTGCCGATGGATCTCCATCCTTGCGTTTTGGCCTCCACTGCTTCTCCCTTGAGAGCTCTGCATCACCGTACAAGTCATTGCGGCGTTGGCGTTGAATTGTTCTTTTCTGGGTTTTTGTTAAACCCTTAGGGCACCACTGAGAGAGTTTGGTTTTCTAGACAGGCTGGTGCTGCCTTTCATTACTTACATCGGCATCTCTTCCGATGTTTGAATTTCTGGAGAGCACTTCTTCATCGGGTGTTTTTGTTTTGATCTGCTCCTTGTTCTCCCCTTGATCAACCTGCCTGCCAAGCCTGCTATGGGCATCAAGCTTGCCCCCCAGTCGATTACGTACCGATCTCCTCTCTCTGAGCGGCTCGGCGCGCCTAGATGCCCGATCATTCAAACAAGACTTCCCTGACTGATCGGCAGCGTGATACCTGTTGCATTCAGGACAGTCATCGGCAGTGGGTAGCTTAATGCCCTCTTCCCAACAGTAAATGAAGAAGGGACACCTCCAATGATTTTTTCGACGAAGCCACTCCCGACGTTCTTTCTCTTTCTGCCGATACCGTTCATCTCGTGATCGCCGATAATCCCGCCTTGGTAGCTTGTGTGTGATTACTATGCCAGGAGCCCTTCTGACACGAACACCTTTATCGGCAATTCTCTTGCCTTTCCTGTCATCGGCAAACTTTCCGATGTCTCGCTCGGCCAGCTGATGATCAGGATCCACCGATGCACTCTTTCTAGCAGTGTCCGATGCCAGCACCTTAGTTTTTTCACCGGCTTCCACCATATTATTTGGAAACGGGCACTGATCAATTTCCATCGGTTCTTGGACTTTAGGACTTTCAAATTGGATCCGTCCAGAGTTAATTTCTGACTGCAGCTGCTGCCTGAACACTTTGCAGTCGTCGGTACTGTGAGAAGTGGTATTGTGCCACTTGTAGTACCTGGTACCATTGAGCTCCTTGGCCGATGGAATTACCTGATTAGGGGCTAGCTCAATTCGCCCTTCCTGAAGCAATAAGTCAAATATCCCATCGGCCTTCGTGACATCGAAGGTGAACTTTCCAGCCCTGTTCTGGCTGAGCGCACGTGGCATCGGCTCCCCATCGTTTACCCATTCAACAGTACCGACGTCCATCTCGTCAAATGGTTCAACATTCTGATCGGCGTTCGTGATATCAAAAGTGAATGTTTCCAACTCAGCAATGTCGAGGTCTGGCTCTTCGTCCAGCTCTGAATGTTCTACCTTGGTCGAAAACACCTTTGTATCTTGCCGACACGCAGATTCATTCTCTGGTGGGATAGATGGACGGGCTCCTTCATGTTTCCGTGGTGAGCAAGTCGGAGCAATTGACACATCAACAGCATCAAGCATCGGCTGCCTAACCGATGAGCAATCCTGGACGCCTACTGTCTGAGTAGTTTGGTGCATCTCTCCAGGTCTTTGCATTAAGCAGGCCGGAACGATCGGCTCATCGGCAGTACCAACCTGTTGAATACTGAGCATCGGTTGATTGACCGATGGGCCACTCTGGATGTCCATTAGTTGATGTACTTCATATCCCTGTGGCGAGCAAATCGGGGCAACCGATTTATCAGTAACGCCAATCTGCTGAGTGTTGTACATCGGCTGATTAACCGATGAGCAATTCTGGATGCCAGCCGGCTGAGTATGCTGAACTATCTCTTCAGATCCTATCATCGAAGCACTTGGGATGATTGGCGCATGCACAGCACTAGTCATAATAACACCGTGCATCGGCTGTGTTGCCGATGAGCAATTTTGCACCATCGCTAGCTTGTGTTGTGGCGTTATATCTATTGCATTCATCGGTTTCTTGTACCGATGTCCCATTGTATACCCTTCCCTGCGAGTACTGCGATGTAGTATTCATCGGCTGATATACCGATACTTCATTCTGAAGACTTGCCGGATGATACTGTAGAGTTCTTGCCACTTGGCGCCCAGGCTGTGCAACTTGTTGCTGGCTGATCCAACCGGCATGAGATGTCATCGGCATATGATTTCCCGATGGCTGACAACCATCTGACTCTTGCAACCCTTGTACCTTCAGATGGTAGCGCTGGTCTGCAAGTACCATAGGCTGAGCAACTATTGCCGATGCAGGCTGACCGATATTCGACACGCTTTGCGTCGGCCAAGAATCCACCATTGGTTGATCGCCAGCTAACATTTGCCGTCCCTGTACCCTCGAATGATCACCTTGACCTGCGGACACTACCACTTGAGCAGTTATCGCCGATGCAGATTGATTGGCAATCGGTACCCTGGTTGCATCGGCCAAGCAGCCCCCAGTGACTGATATCCAGCTGAGGCTTGCGACTCTTGTATCCCATGATGATAGTTTTGATTTGTAACCACCATGGGTTGAGCGGCTACGGCCGATGCAGGCTGACTGACGCTTGACATAGTTTGTCGCATCGGCCAAGAATTTGCCGACACAGGCTGGTTGACTGTTGGCGCGCCTTGTTGCGTCGGCCAAGCATTCAACAATAACTGATAATCGGTGGGTGCTTGTTCTTGTCGTACCTTTGGATGATTGCTTGGACTTACAAGTACTACAACTTGAGCGGCGGTTGCCAATACAGGTTGATTGACAATCAGCGTACCTTGTCGCATCGGCCAGGAAGTCGCTGACAACTGATAGCCAGCCGAAGCTTGTCCTTGCGGCGCCGGATAATTCATTGCCACCATGGGTCGCCTTGCAGCAACTGGGCTTTGTTGCGTCGGCAAGTGACTTACCGAGGGCTGGGCGCACGGTACTCTGGGTATTGCCGTATGTAGATTCCCTGTCGGCAACTGCACCGTTGGAGGAGACGTAGTATACTGCATCACTGGAACCATCGGCTGTACGGATGTTGCCGATGCCACAGGAACCTCCCCTCCTGCATGGTTAACTCGGACCAATCTAGAATCAGCAGACAGACTTGGAGACATACCGTACCCCCAGCAGTTAGCAGAAGTTGGCTGACTCTGGATTACAGGTCCAGATATAGTTGAAGCCACCAGATTTGCGTTCATCTGAGTAATGCTTGTTGGGCTCAATCTTGGTGGTGCGACCTCATCGGCAGATCGGCTCGTAACTGGTGTAGACACCTTTGGAACCGCCGATGGAGCCGCAACAGATGCCGATCCGAGTTGACGACGCTCTGGACCAACATAATATGGTGCCTGTCCCTTGAAGGTTTGCTTGACGGCATTGCATACAGCATCGGACAGCACACTGGATTGGCTAATGAATGCATTATTGAATGCAGAATTAACCATCTCTTGTATTTTACCAGGATCGGCGTTGAAAGTGGTCTGCCGCGGCGACGACGGATCTTGCTTCTGTATTGCCTCGCCGATCCCGTTTAGGCTGAAGGATCTAAGATACGAGCGCTTGTATTCCTCCATTGCCTGCTCCAGAGCCTGTTTCTGATGACCTGTCAGATCTGCCGTGGAGACTTCAATGACACTCCTGGGATTAGTCATGATAAATATATTTATATAATCGGGTCCCACCGAGCGTGCCAAAAGAGGTGTTGACACAAAAAGTGTCAGATCTGTGAACACCTTGGGCTATTACCCAAAGCTCTATGTCGAGGGCGTGCTAGTCGATTTGACCAATCAATCGACAAGGATGATAACTATGACAAACTGAACGAGACGACAGCGATGCGCCCGGACGTCAAGGCTCAGATTGATCACGGGTAACTAGAGCAGAGCTAGACGAGGCAAACAACGATGCGCCCGGATTACCAAAGCCTAGAGGTACTCCCACGCGGAACTAACAAGGATTTTGACGGAGATCCAGATGATGAGCTCGTCACAACCATCTCAGTCAGTTGGGCAGCTAGCAGGACCACAACACTCAGTTGGCCCTTCAGTGGCCCCTTCGAGTTCCGTCGGACAGACTGTCACTCCCACCCCAGCCGTACAGTCTAGTGGACTTCAGGATGCCGGATTGACCACCCCGTTCCAGTCCCCAGCGACTCAGGTCACACAGTGGTTGGACACCTTCGACCCGACTCAGCAGTTCACCCCTCTTACTACCGGTTTTATGCCGCTCTCTGTTACAATGGGTGCTACTGCCAGAGATCTCTCCGCGTCGTTCAACGACATTACAGGGCAGTCGTCCCCCACTGGTCAGCAGATAGCAGCAGAGGTTGAGGCAGAAATGGTTGCACCGACAGCTGATCAGCACCGCTCTTCAGTCGCTTCCTCAGAGGCTACACACGACAGTCGGGCTCCAACTGTATCCACTCCACCCACAACTGCAGTTGCTACCGATGCCACTGTGGTTACTACGACTCCAGTACAGCCTCCGCAGTCTTCGGTCCTTCAGACTCAAGTCGAGTCCGTGCATGAGGCACAACCAGATACCGCAGCTCCTGAGGCTCCAGCAACGACACTGGCACCGGATTCTGCTCCTACTCCTACCCCAGCTACTGCTCTAGAGTCCTCGACGGCAGAGATAGCAGGCTTGTCAGCTTCTGACCCCCAGACCGCTTCAGTTCCAGCGTCAGACACTCAGGGGGAGGACTCAAATGATGAGACCTACTTGGCCGCGTTCAGGGTGCTCGACCGCTCCACGACTGCTTCCACTCCGCCTCCAGACGCTTAGTTTTGGTGCTTCGACGCCAAAGGGGGAGAGGGAGAGTCGAGTAGATGGGCTAGCTTCAGGGGGAGCTAGTAGGATTCGTTCTTTTGATGTGTATTAACTCTATCGCATCTTGCATCACGTTTACCGTCCTTATGCATTGTATAATATGTGTGATGTTTGAGGCTTGATGGTTGTGTGACATGTGTGGACCTTTACCTATATATTTCATGTTACTTGGTTATGCTATATTGCTTCCGCGCTAATCTCTAATCTTTTGGCTATAGCATATCCGTTATGAAATCAAGTACTATGCTCAATTCATATCTAGTGTGCTTGTCATAGCTTGAATGGTTAGGCATGTTTTTGTCTTTCTCATCACTAACCCATGCCTATCTCATGTCAAGTCATGTTTTCTCTTATCAAAATTCACTCATTATTCTCTACTCGAGCCTGTATTGTCGTCAATCACCTAAAAGGGGGAGATTGAAGAATCATGGACCCTTGTGTTTAGGCGATTAACGACAATGCTAGGTCACTATGACTAACGTGTGTTTTGTAGAGGCAAAGTCATTTGTGTTAGGTCATTAGTGATACAATTTGAATGGGCTTAATGGATATTCATGCCCCAAGATGGAAATCATTTCGGTTGCAAAGGATGATGATACAAGTTGAAGACTAGGCTAGTTCTTAGTGTCATAAGGTTGAGAAGTGCACTAAGTAGAGCTAGGGTTTTGTTTTTCCTTTGACCGTACTATAAAGGGGGGGGGGCATGAGATTAGTAGCTTGACCTAGGAGAGTTTAGGAGAGTGGGTATATGCACACTTGTCACAACTAGTCCTAGAGACCTTGCTTTCAGCCCTTGGTTAACCCTAGAAATGGTAGGAGCAAAATCCCTTGAAAGATCTCAGCGAAAACAATTGAAATTTTGGGGAGAAAGAGGCTCCGGACCAGTCTGCCAAATAGGCGTCGGACCAAGGAGAGTGGTCCGACGATCCCTGACTTAGGTAAAAGTCCAGCTCGAGAAGCTCCGGACCACCTGTCTGGAGAAGCGTCGGACCATAGGAGAGTGGTCCGATGGCTTGTGTCAGAGAGAGAGAGCCTGAAAGAAGGCTCCGGACTAGTCCGACGGTGAGTCCGACGGCTAGTCCGACGCTTCAAGACAGGAGGTTGTTTTCATACAGTAAGCTCCCTGGCTCTGGACCAGAGCGTCGGACCAGGGCTCCGGACCAAGGAGAGTGGTCCGGTGGTTCGAAGAAGAGAAAATGTTTTCACTCAGTGAGCACCCTAGCTCCGGACCAGTGCGTCGGACCAAGCAGAGTAGTCCGATGGTGCCTGAGTTAGAATTCAGAGTGAGTTCCGGACCAGTATGCTTGGTCCGGTGGTGTGAGCTCCGGACTAGTCCGGTGGCTTCGCAGAGAAAAGAAAAAGCAAAAAACGGCTAGTTTTGGAGGTGAGGACTATTTATAGTTGTCCCCTTCGTCCTTAGGAGCTCTCTTGGCCATTATTTCAGTTGGTGACACCTTGAGAGAACCTTTGGAGAGTCAAGTGCCTAGTGAGGGAGAGATTAGAGAGAGTTCATCTTGTTCTTCCCTCCTAGAGTGATTAGGAGTGACTTGTGTGCATCCATTTACCTTCCTAGCCTTGAGTTGGTCAAGTGAAGGTCTTGTGCTTGTTACTCTTGGTGTTCGACAACACCTAGACGGTTTGGTGGTGTTCGGAGGAAGTGATCGCCGGAAGATTGTTGGCGGCTCTTCTCCAAGCTTCTGTGATCGGTTGTGGGCGATTCACCGAGCCGGAGTGGCGAAGAATCAGCCCGTAGAGAGCACTCTACCCTTGCGCGGGTAGAGGGGGAGCGATACCTTGCGAGGTGCTCCAACGAGGACTAGGGGGGTGTGTCGACACCTCGATACCTCGGGAAAACATTGCTGCGTCACTAAGAATCTCTTTTCCCTAGCTCTTTATATTTCCACATTACATTCCGTCTTGTTCTTACCTTACCTACTAGAATTGCTTAGGTTGTTTTTAAATTTCATGAACTGCTACCGCTTTCTAGCTAGGACACACGGACGGTAGGCACTAGGGGGTGATTGACATTTGATAGGTTTTCATATTTACTTTAGAAATTTAAAACAAGCCCAATTCACTCCTCTCTTGGGCATCTTGATCCTTTCACTAGGGTTTTCATGAGATGGGTTACCACTCCTGAGTTTTAATCTAGAGTTTTAATCTAGATGTGTACAAGGACCATATTTTTGAAGATAGGTCTCTTAATTAAGGGATGGTCTTTGTAAACCATTTTTACATGAGTTTTGGCAATATGACCTCAATATAGCAATTTATAGAGATGATAGTTGTAAGGAACTGTCTTTAAAAATAAAACTCCATGTATCTTTAATTATTTTTTTTAGTATTGATCATGGGATCCACGTACATGACCGTATGGTTTTAGCAATCGATATTTCGCCACCTCATATAAGTGGACCTCTAAGGGATAAAATCATAATTTCCTGATGTCAAGATGATTGATGTTGATGATATAGTCCACCACTCTAGTACAGTTGTATGGTGGTCTTCTCCGTACAGATATGCATATGGCCCATATACATGGGATTACGGGCCGGAGTATCAAATACATTGCCACCATCTAGGACATAGTACGTACAAGTAGATGGACCGTTTGTCTCTATTTTATTTATAATATATACTCCCAACGGTCCATCTGGACATATAGATGCATAAAAAGGTATTGTATCTATATGTACTCCCAACGGGGTATCAGATACAGTACCTTTTTATAATATATACATAAAAAAATACTGTATCTATATGTATATATATATAGAGAGAGAGTACGTGGCCCAGATGCATCTAGCAATTATGTAATGCAAGTACTTGCCATGGTTGATACACGTACACATGTGACACTCCCTGATGCGGCTGTCGCTGCAACGAATTCATTTTGGCCCTGTATAAAATCACTACCACTGTTCAACATTTATGAACCACATATGATACGATCTAAAAAAGACAAAATGTTTATAGTTTAGGATAGAGGGTTTATATTAGTGCACATTGACCGACCGTATTGCAATATTCCCTCTATACCTGTAAAGCAAGTCGTTTAAGACAATGATATAATCTCAACTACTTATCTTTTTTTTTAAAAAATTATTGAAATATATTATATGTTATTTTTATGAAAGCATTTTCAAGACAAATGAATTGATATGGTTTTCGTATTTCCAAACTTAACAACTTAAAAATTATTTATGATTTAGGCTCTGTTCGTTTGAATTGATCCCAACTTTCTTCAGCTTGCTCACAAAATACTATTCAATCAGTCAGAATCAATCGACTTTTTTACCAGCGGAACAAAGCCTTATATTCTTTCTGTTTGACTTGAACTTTGTTATAAATGACTTGTTATTTTACAGGTACAAAGGAAGTATATAATGCATTGCGCATTGATTTAATTCGGTGACGTATTCGTACGTCCTTCAAGCTTGACATTTCCACGTGAAAAATAAATTTGTTCAACTTGCTCAAGCAATTTTATAACGCAAAGAACGGGCCGGAAGCACGCAGCGCCGATTTTTCACTCCTATCCAGGCGCAATTTAATATCTCTTCTGCGCTAATTAAGTGAGTGCATTGCATGTCAGCAGTGGTAGTAGTACAATCAGGACCATCCTATATATATTTTCGGAAAAAAAAGAAAAAGGGCCAGCCTATATATCTATACTATATGCTACTCCGGACCATGCATAAGAGCATTATTGGAAATAAATTGAAGGGTCATAACATCACCCTCTCCACGGCACTAGATGCACGGGTTCTATTTGATATGGCTCCAACTTTGATTTTAGTAGTAGCTTATGTCTTGTGCGAAGAGGTTTTACAAACATTTTATAAAAAAAACTCACTTTATTAGGAGGAGGTATCTTTTACGGAATAAAATAGGTGTGCTGGAGCTGTTTTTGAGTTAGGAGCCCGAGCTGTAAAAATGTGCTCCGACTCCTTCGAAGAAACACTTAAGCAGGATTACCGCCAATAGGCATTTACTAACTTTAAAATAGCTTCTCTAATAATATCATTATCTTTTACTACAGAGTTTATAATATGAATAGTCTCAATAATAAGCTCACATGATCTTGAAATATGTATATAAGATTAACTTTTAATTAAGAATGATATTTTCTCACTGAGAAGCTATTAGTAATTATTAAAGATGCCATATGAGGTGATGAGAAACAACTATTGCTATTGTGTCATCTTCGTTCTAATGGAGCTTTGTAGCATTGTCAAAAAAAATGGAGCTTATAAGAGGTAAAAGAAATTACAAGGGAGAAAGGAAAAGGAAAAGAAAAAGAAAAAGAAAAACCACCCGTGTTCCTTACCCGGTCCGGCCGGTTGGTGGCGCGGTGGCCTCTCGCGGCCCCCAAAACCCCCGCCCGCCGCCGCCGAAATAAAACCGGCACACCTCTGTAGCACGCGCGAGCCATGCCGCAGGTGGCCGCGCCTCTCCGCCGCCTCCTCCCCCTCTCCCAAACCCTAGCGGCCCCCGCGCCTCTCCTCCACCTCTCGCGTCGCCTCCTCTCCACCTGCCCCGCCTCATTCGGCCGCGCCGCCAGCCTCCGCGCCCTCGCCTACCGCGGCCGCCGCCACCCCGAACCTCGCCGCGGGAGCAGCACGCTCGGGAAGCCGCCCGCCAAGGAGGAGATGGACAAGGAGGTGGCGTTCAATAGGAAGCGGGCCGAGGGGAACGACGGCGGGAAGCGCGGGAGCATGGAGCTCAAGACCCGCAGGCTCAACCCCGTCAACACCACCTGCTACGTGCAGGTGAGGGCTTCACTGACTCGTGATTTCCCCCAGCTGTCTCTGTGGATTCATTCTGCTTACTTGGCGCCATTTTACCTCAATCGGTTGCTTCAAATTATAGTATACTAGTTTGGGGTTTATTTATTTGATTGATGAGCAGAGATTAGACCAGACCATTCGTTCAATTATAAATACAGTGGACTAGTAGTTCCAGAGGTCACATTTGCGTTTGTTAGCTTAACATTTTTAGGCATGAGCCAAGATTCAATCCCAAACTTATGGCATTGGAGGCGTAGATGTATCATATAAAGAATCCAAACCATAAGCCTTTTATTATTTAATATCTTTTTCAAACAGCTATCATCATTTAAATTATAATATGTTGAACGGCGCAGATTTCACGAAATGAAGATACATGATCAATGCACGTCACTAATTACCATAGAATTCCAGCAAGTTCTCTGATATTATTGTATCATTTGTAAATCATGCATTCAATAATCCCAGCTGCTGGTTGTGGCCTTATGTAGTTGTCCCATTGGTAAATCATCACGTAGGTTGCACCAAGCAATTAGTGCGGGGCAATTTTTTCCCTTGAACTAGTTCATGAGAATTGGAACTGTTGTTGTTTTGGTTTTCATTTAGTCTCACACCCCTTTGTTCTTGCTGTGCAGATACTTGGTACAGGAATGGACACACAGGACACTTCACCTTCTATTTTACTCTTCTTTGACAAACTAAGGTTTATTTTTAATGCGGGCGAGGTATGTTCTGCTGTGATATGGTTCCTGTATATTTTTTTTTTCTGAATAAGCTGATTATTCATAATTGGCTCTTGCCTAAAAAATGGCAAATAGTTGTAGTTTGCTGAAAAGAGAATTTTATTTCTTTCTCTTTTGTAAGGCTTTGCAGAAAGGACTATGGTCTTATGCTGAGCTGCAGCGAATATAAGATTCAACTTAAAGATCTGGAGAAAGTTCATTTTGCTTTTGCCATTTTGTGCTGATTGAACTCAAATCTTTGCCATCTGACAGGGTCTTCAACGTTTCTGTACTGAACACAAGATAAAACTATCAAAGGTATGTTATTCGAACCCCCTCCACCATGGACAATACACTCACATTCATTGTCCTGTTTTTGAATTTCTTACATCCTAGTCTTATATTATGTAAAAAAGCTAAATTGCTTACAAAACAATCCCTCGTTTCCCAGATTGACCATATCTTTTTGACTCGCGTGTGCTCAGAAACTGCAGGGGGCCTTCCAGGTATTGCTTCTAAAACCTTCTTTTTTACCATCTACCACAATTAGTTTGCTTTGCTTGATGTAATGATATTACACCATCATGACATAGCCTTTTGTATTATGGTATATTGTAGGCCTGGTGCTAACTCTAGCAGGAATAGGAGATGAGGGCATGTCGGTGAGTTCACATGGTTTCTTTTTCTGTGTTTTTGCTGTCAACAGATGCATTCATGCATCCAGTATTATAAGTGTTTCAACCAACTAACTGTGGTCTTCTTCCTGCTACTGGAAAACAGGTGAACATATGGGGACCTTCTGATCTTGACTTTTTAGCTGGGGCCATGAGATCTTTTATCCCAAATAGAGCAATGCTTCACACACATAGCTTTGGTGCTGATCGAAATGCATCTTCACCACAATCTAAAGACTCTGTTATTATTCTTGATGATGAAGTAGTTCGGATATCTGCAATGTTTGTCAAACCAAGGTACCATAATGGAACTGGTAGTTCAAATGGTAGTGACATGAAGCCTGGCGATACTGCTATAGTATATGCCTGCAAATTGCCAGAAATTAAGGGAAAGTTCGACCCATCTAAGGCTGCTGCCCTTGGCCTTAGGCCTGGGCCCAAGTGCCGTGAACTTCAACTTGGGAATTCTGTGCAGTCTGACCAATTTGATAAAATGGTTAGTCATGAATAAAGCTATATTTGTTTTGTATGTTATCTTTTTGTAGTACCGTCTGTTTTGAATGAGGCTTTTGCCATCTAGGAGACCAATGCTGCCATTTATTGACCTAATGTTGTTGGATTTTTGGAGTCTGTTTAGCTTAATATTGCATTGGGATGACATTGCATTAGATATTTCCTCTTTCCTAACTACACTATGGAAACATATGCTAAGTTGTCTTTGGACTTGTTAATTTTACATGGCTTTTTTAACAGACTAAGGCTTATCAGAAATTTTATTAGTAGTGCCACTTTTGAGAACCCGCTACTTTATGATTATTTAAATGCTAGATAGAATGTAAGTTTTTAGTATAAGTTTGATGTTTGAACAACAATTGCATGCACCATTTATCTAGCTTGAGTTTCTTTTTTAAAGCTCCTTATGTTTTGTCAATTAATGTATAGGTTCATCCAAGTGACGTTCTTGGTCCATCAATTCCTGGACCAAGTGTTCTTCTGGTGGATTGCCCCACACAGTATCATATGCCAGAACTTTTTTCACTGCAACCCCTTAGCTGCTTTTATGAAGATTCTACAGAGCAAAGTGACAAGAAAGTAAATTGCATAATCCACTTAGGCCCATCGTCTGTGACTAGATCTGTTGACTATCAGAACTGGATGAAAAAATTTGGTGCAATACAACATATCATGGCAGGACATGAAATGTACGATTCAATTCCATTTTCCTTTTTTTTTCTAGATGAAGTCCATTTTGTATAAATCCAAAGTTAACTGACTGACACTGCATGCAAATCCAAAGTTAACTAATAAGGTGAAATGACTATGTTCAGATATGTTAGTGACTGCTGCTTCTCAGGGTTTAGTTTTCCATAATGATATGGAAAAAATACTATTTGCTCCACTGCTTAAGTTGTATTTTCAGCTTGTGCCACTGCTTTTTGGCTGATTGGCCTTATGCCTTTTTTCGATTTCTTTATGCCCACAGTAAAAACATGGAGATTCCTATCTTGAAAGGTAGTGCAAGGATATCATCACGCCTCAATTTTGTATGCCCTCAGCTCTTCCCATCCTCTGGGTTTTGGTCTGTACAACCTCCAAATGATGTCATGGAGAATGATAAGGTAGGTTCCAGTAGCCTATATAATACCTTGAAGGCTGAATTACTTCTGTTTATAAAATATTTTCGTTTTCCTTTCAGAGTGCTTCATTGGAAGCCTGTGGAAGTGTGTCTGCGCAAAACCTACTAAAGGTAATTGTGTTCTTTCATCCTTTCTGTATCACACCTGTTATGTGATCATAAATTTATTAATTTGGCGCTCTGATTGTGCTTTGATGTCATTTTTTTATTGAAATCTTGTTATTCAGCAAACCATTAAGACTGGGAAGATAGAATGCATAGGTCCAATTGGGACTTCAAAATTGTTTGGATCTTTCATCATCATTGCTAGCATGTATTTGTGGACAATCTTTTATATAAAGTTGCATGTTCTTTATCAAAGAAGTAGCTGAGACCTTTTGTTTTCTTATTTTTGTTTTTGCACTAAGTAAATTTCAAAGTCAGTCAATTTGCAGCATGTAATGTCTTTTACATTATAATAATGTAATAACATACAAGTAGGGTTGTAGGGGAAGACTCTTTTTTCAGAGAGGAATGTAAAAAGAAACTCAGGAGGGAATAAATATGGGTGCGTCGTTTAACTTAATTTGGTTAAGTGCAATATAGGACTGAATATTGCTATCCTTTTTCTTCAGTTTCATCTGCGTCCGTATGCTCTACTGGGTTTGGATAGAGCTTCTATTCCAAACTTGTTCACCTACAAGGATATTGTACAAGAGCTTGTATCTGAGATCCCAGAGATTAGAGAAGTTCCTGAACAGGTTCGCAAATTCTGGCAAAATAATGTGAATGATAAAAATACACTACCACAAACTGGCGATAGTATGGTTGAAGAACCATGGATCAATCAAACATCAGATAATCTAGATGATGGCACTCCTTTTCAAGGAATTGTCTGGAGAAAGCACCCAAGGGACAATCAGGAGACCCCTTGTTGTGTGGAGGATGCAACAAGGGAAGATATGGAGATCACATTTTTGGGTACAGGTTCATCTCAGCCTTCAAAATACCGGAACGTAAGTTCGATATATGTTAACTTGTTTGCACGAGGAGGTATACTTCTGGACTGCGGTGAAGGAACTTTAGGACAACTGAAAAGGAGGTTAGTTCTGCAGATCTAATAATGCATAAACCTGTATATTAATTACATTCATGAAAGTATACTGTCTTTTGTAATAGATTTGGTGTAAACGGTGCCGATGAAGCTGTTAAAGGTTTGAGGTGTATTTGGATTTCTCATATTCATGCTGATCACCACACAGGGTTGGCTAGAATTCTTGCTCTAAGGTCTAAATTGTTAAAGGGGATGCCTCATAAACCCTTGCTTGTGATTGGACCAAGACCACTTGAGAGATTCCTAAATGCATATTCAACACTTGAAGATCTTGACATGCAGTTCCTAGACTGCAGGCATACTTTGAAGTCTAGTGTTGAAGCCTTTCTCAGTGAAAATGATACTGAATCAACCATACCTCAACTGGAGACCACCATGTTTGCCCCTGGAAGTAGAATGGAGAACTACAATAGGAAGCCTTCAAGTCCAAGGGATACCACAACTCTTGCTGATTTCAAAGAAGTTCTACAGGAATCAGGTTTAGAGATTCTGTATAGTGTCCCTGTACTACACTGTCCACAGGCATTTGGAGTTGTTTTGAGGGCCATGGAGAAAGTGAACGGCTCTGGAAAGGTAATTCCAGGCTGGAAGGTTGTATATTCTGGTGACACGCGACCCTGTCCAGCTCTTATAGATGCATCCAGAGATGCCACAGTGCTAATACATGAGGTAAGTTGAAGAATTTGTAGTTTTGTCCTTGAGATATCCATATCCTATTTCTTGCTGCTTGAGATATCCATATCATATTTCTTGCTGATATAAGTGGCATCATTGTTATGTCAGCTTCAAATGGCAGGTTGCTTGCAAAAGCTTCAATATATATGATAATAGTTGTCCACACTGCTGTATGTGTTTCATGCCCTGACTAATCCTGGACCACAAGCACCATTGTACACAAATAATTACTCTTGCAGATACCATATATCATATTGTTAGACGCACAATATGCTAATGATAAATGTGTATTAGAATATATATGCTCTTAGCTGTCTTTGTAATACGCTATTTTCGTCAGGCAACCTTCGAGGACAGTTTGAAGGACGAAGCGATAGCGAGGAACCATAGTACAACCAAGGAGGCCATAGAAGTAGGTACATCGGCTGGAGCATACCGGATAATTCTGACCCATTTCAGCCAGCGATACCCAAAAATCCCAGTTATCGACGAGGTTGACATGGAGAAGACCTGCATCGCCTTTGACCTGATGAGTGTAAACCTTGCGGATCTGCCAGTTGTGCCCAAGGTTCTACCACACCTGAAGCTCCTGTTCAAGGACGAGCTGGTAGTTGATGAGGCCGATGAGATCCAGGAGGCTGCTGTGTACTGACATAGATAAAATGATGTACATTAATTTTGATCGCCTTGTAGCTTAGCGAAATTATTTTTGACCTGAAGCTCCAATCTAATTTAAGGCCGCACAGCCATGTGAGGGAATAAACTAGAGCAACAGCATGGCTGCATCTGCATGGGTCAAAGTGTTTCGGGAGGAGCTGCTTGGCCATCCGGTTCAAGATAGAGTAGGGCTGTATCGTATCTGTCTTTTTATGGGTGCGCCGATTGGTTTTGTTGGGTGAGTTGTGTGATAACAAAGATAATAAAACCTGTGCCTATTTGTAATTTTTTTTTGCGACCTATTTGTAATTCTTTTGACTGAGGGGAAGTTTTTTGTTTGTTGTTTTGTTCCTGGACACGGTGGTAGGTTTTGTTTTACAGGGTCATGGTAGCTAGTTCGTAACGCATGCAACACGCACACGTTACGTTTACCTTTTTTTTTTCTTTCTCTTTTATAACAACGTTACGTTTACCTGTGTACTCGGAAGATTTGTGATACGCTTGGTTAGGAAAGCTATGCGGGTCAGGTCAGGAGTAGGGTCCGCTCTTTCCAACTTTTTGCACACAGAAGCCTCAAATCTCAGCTGAAGTCAGCGGAGATTCAGCACAAATTCATCCGGTTCATAAGGATTTCATCTCAGGGTACAAACAAATGCAAATCCTATGGTAGCCTGGCAAATTGGCAGCTACTACTCCGTACATGACAACGGGGTGCAAATTGCAAAATTGGGTTCTGAAGAAAGCGAAACGGTTGTTGGTTGCACAGCAGGCACAAGCACAAGAGTGGCAAAGGGGGGCTGGTAGACCCGCGCGCCATCCTCTAGAACCTTCCACGGTCCACCTCCTCCCTGCCTAGGCTGCCACCGTCCCTCTCCCTCCGGCGACACGGCACGGCACGTGCCGCTCACCCCCAACCCTCCCTCCCTCCCTCCACGCCTCTCCTCGTCGACGAGCAGGCAGACCCGGTCCACGCCTCCCACCCCTTGCCCCTCCCAGATCCCGCCTTCCGCCGATCCGGCCGCGACCGTGGTGGGTTCTTCGGTTTCCCACCGATCGGGGCAGGGCAGCAGCCATGGATCAGAGTCGGCGGGCGGTGGAGTCGTACTGGCGCTCCCGGATGGTGGATGGCGTCACGGCGGACGACGACAAGGTCGCGCCCGTCTACAAGCTCGAGGAGATCTGCGAGCTCCTGCGCGCCTCCGACGCCAGCATCGTCAAGGAGGTCGCCGAATTCGTCCTCAAGCGGCTCGACAACAAGAGCCCCCTCGTCAAGCAGAAGGTGGGTGCCCCTTCCCCTGCCTCTGCGCCACCCGGGATCGGATTCGCCTGCCTGGGTTCCCTTCCCTTGTTGAGGGATATGCTGCTTGTGGGGCAGATCGTCCGACTGTTATTCCTTGCATCACCGGCTGTCCGGCGGCAGCCCGTGTCGCGCTGCTCCCCGTAATCTGATCTGACCAAGTAGTAGTGACTTGAAAGGGAGAGGTGCTTGGGTTGTTTCACGTGGGATGATGCATAGGCCGATGTATAGAACAAGTGAAATCTTCGATTCTGCAGTCAAACAGGGGGGTAGGTGGGTGGGTGGATTTTAGCAAACGTGACTGTTGCCATCAAAGCAAAACTAGTGCCTCCTTTAGCATGCTCCATGGCTCTATGTACCTGAGTTTGTTTCATGTTGAGAATTTGACTCGTGGAGATTAGGTGATTTGAGTTTGACATTATAATTTGCCATCACTGCTGCTGGTTATCAGAAATATAATTAGATTCTGGTGATGCTGTGCTTGAATCTGAATTGTCTTCTCTATGTCCTTGATAAATGTGATAAGTTTTCCCGGATACAGAACATGACCTCTCTAGTGTGATCCAAATTACTCTCAAGGTCATAATAGAGTTTCAGTTTTTGTATCCACTGCATGTACCATGCTAACTTAATCGCATAAATCTGTATAATCATACAAATTTTAGAACCAGCACTGCCCAATTCTTTCTTTCTGTCATTATATGGTTGTTGCTGTCTATGGGAGTGCATATGCTTGCAATGGGAATTGCACTTGCATTATTTTTCATCTTGTTTTTCATGTACATTTTCTGTTCAATATTTTTTTTAGACATGTAGTCTTCAAGCTCAATGGTATTATGGTATATGACTCTGTCTATATTTGCTCTCCAGGCTTTACGGTTGATCAAATATGCAGTTGGAAAATCTGGTACTGATTTCAAGAGGGAGATGCAAAGGCACTCAGCGGCTATGCGCCAACTAGTTCATTACAAAGGCCACCCTGACCCCTTAAGAGGGGACTCCCTTAATAAGGCTGTTCGCGAAACTGCAAATGAGGCTATAGCTGCAATTTTCTCTACAGAGGACCCTAAACCTGCTGTCGCAACCGAAAGTCTTGGCAAGCGCATACAGGGCTTTGGAAATACTAATTACGAGCCATCTAGAGATGACAAGAAGTCTTTCCTTAGTGAAATTAGCGACGTAGTGGGTATTGGAAGTGCATCCATCAAGCAGGGTTTGAGCAACTTTGCTGCAGCGCATGCAATGATGACAAACGACAACGGTAGCACATACAAGAGCCCTAATCTCCGTAGATCTTTGACCACAGAATCTGAAAGATATGGTCGGTATGATCCAAGTGAGATTCAAAGTGAGAGCCGTGCCTCATCTGGTGCTTCAAAGAATGCGGCCTCTGGTTCTTGGGGTCCAACTTCCAATTCTGTACCAACTGATGATACTAGCTCAAGTCAACCAGGGATTAAGACTCGTGAAGAAAGACTTCTGGAGACAATAGTTACTGCAAGTGGTGTGCGATTGCAACCAACACGAGATGCTTTGCAAATTTTTTTAACAGAAGCTTCCAAGTTGGATGCAGTTGCCTTGAGCCGTGCACTTGAGAACAAACTGCATTCTCCATTATGGCAGGTGAGTTTATGTGGCTCACTCATTTTTGTTTAGTTTCACCCCTTATGATCCTTATGGACAATTAGTCAGTTAACATATAGTATGTCGCCATGTCATGGTACCTAACTCTCCTGAAAGCGGTTGTAAATAAATTTATCTTGTGCTGTTGCTTGAAGTTTTACATGTATGCACCTGTGAATTTCGATTAAATGCTACTGTGGGAATTCTCGGAATTGCAATAAGCTATTCAGAAGTTTATAATCACATTTTAAGATATTGCAATATCAAAGGGAAAACATTAGATAGAAGAGAAATATGCATCATGCAGATCTTCACTCTAGACAGATGGAATAGATCACTATGACTGTTGTTGATGTTATGCTATGCTTTTGTATTATGCTATTAATGGTTTGATAGAGTTCATGGAGAAACAGCATTGTCAACTCAATGCTCAGCTTTCAATGTAGTTGCCACAGTCTATAACTGAACAGATGTACAAAATGTGTTGGTGCTTGACTTATTTACATGAAAACAAGGAATACTCTGCAAGCATGACTACTGTTGCATTTCAGTTCATGAATAACATTACAGGCTGGCAGATTAATCATGATATTACATTATTCATATTAGGCAGCCAGCAGAAATCATTGAATTTGTAAGTGTATTGTCTGGTTTGTTTGCCTTTCAGCTGGTATTTGTGAGTGGGCTTAGTTGTCCTTGACACGTAGTTCACTTCGTTTCAATATTTTTCACAACATAATTGTTTCACAACTTTTACTTGATTGGTTCATAGGTATTCATGCTTGTTTGTTTTTTTGGTTAACCAAAGCATTTCCAGTCAATCCTTTTCAATTCTTCATTTGTATTAGTATTCATTGTATTTGTGTACTTTCCAGGTTCGCATGAAGGCTATTTGTGTGTTGGAAGCCATTGTAAGGAAACAGGATACTGATCCTTATTCTATCATTGCTTCATATTTCATTGAGAACACAGCTTCTGTTGTTAAATGCTCTGAGCTGCCACAGGTTTCTCTCAGAGAGAAGGCTTCAAAGGTGAGTCTGCTTGGAAACTGGACTTCTGTTATGTGGAATACTTCTGGATGCTACTTGTCCATCATCAAAGAAAAAATAAAATAACTTACCTTCTGTTTCCTTGAAACTACAGTTGAGCTCATAGTTTATATTTATATTTTTATTTAATTTTTTTATATTATTTATATTTAAACACTATTTATTTGTGAAAATTTGTTTCTATTGTCAATCATTGGCATGTAATAAGATATGTGTTACTTTTCTTAGGTCTTGAATATGCTGATTGGGGAACAGCCTACTGAAACCACAGCAACAAAAGCTGCAATGCCCACACCTGTTCAGATGCCTGATTTGATTGATACAGGTGATCAAGATGATCTAGCAACAAGTTCTGGACAGGAAAGCAATGAACATAATACTGGGAACAGTGCATATGTTTCTTCAGTTGATGATTTACTTGGTGGTGAACCTATTGCTGATACAAGTGTTACTGCTGATAGTAATGGAAGCGACCCATTTGCAGATGTATCATTCCATGAGGCAGAGACTAAGGAGACTAATGATCTGTTCTCAGGGCTAACAGTAGAAGAGAAATCATCAGCTAGTTTTTCATCAAACAAAAATGAATTACCAGATATCTTTGGCAGTGCCCCTGATTCTTTCATCCAAGGTAGTGTTACTGACCAAGGAACTGTCAATGATTTGATGGCTGGTTTGAACCTTAATGGAACAGGCCAGGCTCAGTCTGCAGTTAAAGCAGAGTCCAATAGCAACTTCAGTGGTTCACAGTTCTTTGATACAAACAATGAGACCAGCCATGTGGCAAGTGCTGCAGCATTGAATGACATTCTTGGACAAAACTCATTTTACCAACAGCAGCAGACTCCCTTGCAGTACGGCTTCCCTCAACATATGATGCTCAATCAATCATTTCCTGGGCAACAATTAAATTATGGTGCCATGGGTATTCTTCTTGCTCAGCAGCAGCAGTTAATGCAAAATTTTGGAAATTTCAATGCTGGACTTGGGAATTCTTCTTTCAATTCGATGAACAGTGGAAATGCATCTGGATTCCAGATATTTTCAATTCAAGTAATCAACCTCAAAATCATGTTGCAGTGATGAGCAGTTCGAAGAAAGATGACACTAAAGCTTTTGATTTTGTTTCGGTAGTATTTCTATCTGGTAATTAGTTTCATGTCCTGCATTTATTTACAACTAGAAATAAATTTTGGATATCATATTCTAACGTGTTGATGCATATAGTATCTAATTAAGAATTCAATGATTTGTAAGCTAGTAATAGGTTTATATAAATTGGGTGCTCAAGGTACTTTGAAACAGTAGGCTTTGAATGATGTATTTCTCATTGAAATTAACGTTCACAAGTCTAGGCTTTTGAAAGTAGATGTCATGGCTGTGTGAAGAGGGAGAGAGAGAGAGAGAGTAGAGAGATGAGAGAGAGGAGGAGGGAGGGAGGGAGGGAGGAGGTGTCTGGAAAATGTGCCTGGGTTGGTTACATGATTTCTGTAGTTATGAAATGTGGGTAATGATTGATTCCACTAAAGTGAGGCACCTATCCAATTCCAAACCACTATCTTGTGCGGAACATCCAGTCCAGTCCATTGCCAGTCAATCGAATCCAGTCCAATGATCCAATAGTTCCTGTGAGTGGCTGAGCGTTAGATAATCTGCCATGAGGGAAACTGACACATCAGAACTGCGGATGCTGAATAATCGTCCTTGTGGCAACATGACACTGCAAGGACTACGACATAGAGTTGTATAGCTCACTAGCTAGTTATTTTGTATGCTAGACAAATCTGAAAGCACAAACCTTAATTAGCAGGGTCCATACACATCACAATACTAATGTCTGAGAATACCTTCTTGTTTTCTCACTGAATACACTACTGTCTTCTGCTCACCCACACTAGACAGCATTCAAATATAAAATAAAACTCTCCCAAGTTCCAAGCAGGTAGCATGTTGATCTGACAAAAGTACACAACATAAACCTACAACCAAAACTTCCTAGCTAGGCATTAAGCTTAAAGATTATACAAATAACAAGATGAAGAAAAGCTGCTGCATCATTTCCAGATTTCGAGTTGGTATCAGGACAAAGCTAATATAAGTCATGAATTGATTGCAAATGATTGTATCGTAAAAAGATCATACGGAAAAGAATGCGTTATACTATCAGAGTGAAGTTGCAAAGTATATAAAACTTGTATGTTTGCCCTGTTACTTCAGTTTTCACTCCTAAGTCCTGTTTTTTGGCTCACTCATCCAGTTTATTTATACGTCTGTTCATGTGCAATCTAGCACATATACTTTGAAGGAAGAATCTTTTTGTGTTAAAAAGCCTTTGACTACATAATATCACAAAATATTTCCGGAGAATATTCATATAACTAGAGGAGAGAGACCAATGTATAGTTCTGATGCTACCAAGACTCCAAGAGAAGGCTCAAAAAATTGTAATGCTTTGTGTAGTATATGAGAAATGACAACAATGCAGTTCCACATTTATATAGTACTGCTTACAAAATATGATTTAGCCTTCAGGAGATATGATAAGACTGGTCTGAATTCCCTATTCTAGCTTGTTTACAAAATATTGTTCTTAATAAATACGAACTAGCAAAAGTTGGCAGTCCAACAACATCAGTATATCTACATGCAGGATCTCTCATCCCTAGACAAGAAGTTTGATATCTTGAATCAATCCTCAAACAGGGCACTAAAAAACACATGCTTTGTTGATACTGTAAGCCATCAGGCATACATTTGCATACAACCAATGGATTTCTGTGAATCCTTGCTTCCCTGGCAGTCAATAAAACTCTGTTCGTAACTTACATGTGGGGGGTAGAGACGTAGAGTAACCAAATTCACACAAATCAGGCAACCCTAGTACTCGGAGTTGCTAGTAATAATCTGCACATGCTGGTTATTAAGGAATCACAGACCTAGTACTGAGTTGGTAGTAATAATCTTTACATGTTCAATGGTAAGGTTGGTTGCTCGTAAAACTGTTACAATTCTTGTTCATTGCTTGCAGCAGTCTTTGCTGTATTTCATTTTATTCTGCAAATAGGTCAAATCTTATTATGAAACTAGTCTTGTCTATATTGTTAAATCCGCATGACTAACGATGGAAATCCACAACTATTTTTCCTAAAATCTTGGCTTTGCCTTTTCTCCAGGATCACCTTGCAGCAGCTCGTGGTTCAAGAAAGTGAGCCAGAAAGCAATTAGCATGTCCAGATGCTGGCAAGAGCTCAAGTGCTTGATGGACACAAAAGCTGGGAATCGAAAAGCTGCATCTCGTCACAGCCTTGCAGATTGGCTGCATGATTCACACGGCTGGTTTGGCATGGGATCGGTGCATGTTTGAACTTTGAACAGATGAGAAGGGTTGTTCCGTACGGCTGGAAGACGAGATATTATGTGTACTCCACTATGTATTTAGACTAGACAAAGACTGTTTTTTACTCTGAAAAATAAATTGCATCTTCCGACTTTCTTTGTATTCTGCTTTTTTTCTCTCTCCTCTTTTTTTCTTTTTTTTTTCTGTTTCTGAGACACAGTATAGGCGCTTGTTACCTGCTGGCTTTATGTTTCTTTTCTGTACAAGTACATGGGGGATGTTTTTTTTTTGGTGGCAATTGTAAAGCTTTGAAACATGAATAAGAGGGTGCAATATGATATGAGCTGCTTGCAATGCTGCCTCGTGATATCGCTCGTGTATGTATGTTTACTCCCATTCCTCCTGGTTGCTTCGCCCGTGTAGACTATTTTCTTTGGCCTTGTGTCTCAGTCACAGGTATTCTAGTTGTGGAAAGCTAGTTGCTTTGGTCTACTGATTGCCTTGAAAAGGGGATTCTTCATCATTCTTTGTTCTTTTTTTTTACTTCTTTTCTTAATAAAAATGATGCGCAACTCTCTAGCGCGTTTGAGAAAAAAATTTAAATTAGAAAAAAAAATTGGTTTAGGGAACACTTTCCATAGACCAGATTGTCTTGCAAATAAATACTGACAAGTGGGCCCTGTCGACCAGCCGCCCCAACGACGCTTTGTTTTCCCTGACGACATCCAGCCGCTCATCTACTGCTAAATCCTTAACACTCCTAATCTAACAACTTTTTCTATCAACCAAATCAAAAAAAGAAAAACTAACAACGCCGAATCCGACCCGCATCGCAGCCACTGACAAGTGGGCTCGGCGGGGGATCCCGTCTCCTAGGCCCACACGTCAACGGGTGCGGGGCGCTCTCACTGGTGACTGGCCGGCGTGGCGGGTAGGGACTTTAGGCACGAGCTGAGCCTGAATAAATCGTCACCGAATCCGCCGCGCAAGACTTCTTCTCTTCCGATCGATCGATCGAACGCCGACCCCGAGCAAGGCGATCGCAAGGCGGCTCACCTTCAGCGCCGCCCGCCGCCCGCCGACATGGACACCGAGTACGTAGACCACCTCGCCGGTCGCCGCCGCGATCCGATGACGCGTCTCTCTTTCGCACGCGGGGGTTTTCTTTCCCCCTCTTGTCGATTTTTTTTTGTCTTCGCTTGAGGATGATGATCGCCTCGGGCTGCCGGCTCCTGCAGGTACCGCGCCTTGCAGCAGGAGAGCTCCTCGTCGTGGCGCACGGCGGACGCGTCGTCGTGGGGAGCCGCGCAGCAGCAGAAGCGCCAGCGATGCCAGGTCACCCCCGCTCGTTTCGCTTTCCGTTCCCCAGTTGCCCTCCCTTCCGGAGCTGGTTGATTCGTCGCCTTCCTCGAGAATCCTCGCGGGTTTCCGCCCTCGGTCGGGTTCGCGTCTCGTTTAGGGTTGATTACCGCCGGGATTGGGGTTTTTCGGTGGGTACTAGGGTTTGGGATTTCGACGCGGCAATTCAGGTGGCGAGGTGTTCCCTGGGGATTCAATTGGGGGCGTGTTGGTGCAGTATGTGGCCTTTCTTGGGTTGATTGATGCAATGCTGGTCATAAATTGGGTTGATTTTGTTTGTTTAGTTAATCTAGCATATCGGTGATTTTGTACCTGAACGTTGTGTCAGGAGATGACTTTGCTGCGATTTTTTATTTCATCCTGCAAAGGATTTAAGTTCCAGTGCGATAATCATTGCAGCAGTTGTTTTGGCCTTTATGATAAAGATAAAGATGCATTTGTGCATTTGTCCTATTCAGATTTTTATATTACTTATAGACAGTCGATTCACACTGATTAATTAAATATAGGTTTCTGGATCGCGGAACAGAAGGGCCTTACCAGTCCTTTTCGTGCTTTGCTCGGTATGATCACTGACTAGACTAATGTTTTACAGGGTTCTTCAAGCGATCAAGTTGGTTCCAGCTCAAGTGGTTCTCTGAAAATATCAGAACCAGAACCACAACAAATCCAAGAAGAAGAAGAGGAAGAAGATTACTACATGGAGGGTGATTGTGATGATGATGACGACGATGGCTATGACGAAGATGATTATGACTTTGATGAAGCTGACTTTAACCAGCACCTTGCTGATAAATTTGATGATTTGGATCTTCCTCCAGGCGTGGAGGCCACTGTACCGTGGTTGCAGAAAATTGTGCCCAAGGAAGAAGCCAAGGAGCCACCTAAATCAAATACTGCAGATGTGAATGCAAATAAATATACGCAGTTCAAGCAGTTTGGCACTGTTCAGAATTTCTCTGACCATCACTATGCTAAGAATAAACATGAGGTGAGATGCTCAACCAGTATGTGCTCTTGTTTTCTGCTTTGCTTGGATGCTTACCTATTCTTTCATGTATATATTGTTTCAGCCAACAAGAGCCTGGTCAAAGAGAGTTCAACATGACTGGAAACTTTTGGAGAAGGATCTACCAGGTCAGCTATAAGCGAAGTAATCTTAGTTTTTGTTCCTTGGCATTGTAACATTATATGCCCTTTTAAGTTGGACCAACAAACATAGCGGGCAAAATTAACATTGAAAATGGTGTGGTCCCACCTATAGCCGATCAGCCGGTGTCCACCCTTGCTTCCTAAGACCAGGCTACCTTTCAAGTTATAAAAAATTCAATTAGCTGAAAGAAGTGATAAGTTTGATATAGTAATGTTGTTTAGGTAACTATATCTATCTGTAAGGGCCTATATCTATCCTCATGTATCATTGCGTCCCATACTCTTTTTGTTAAGCACTTAAACTTGAGTGTAATAAACTCATTTCATTTTGTGGTTTCCTAATCTTTGAAGGTCTTACCCTTTTTTTGTATATGATCTGTGTAGAAATTTAATATCATTGCCATGATTTTTTCACAGTTCGTGAAAGAGTTGAACTAGCTATAATCCTTTGTGAAGTGCTGGACTAGCTATTACTTATCGATCGTACATTGTTTCAATGTATTTTTCATATATTATAGAGGTATACTGCCTCCATCCCAAAATATCTGTCTTTCTCACTTCCCGAGAAAAAACTTAGATTAATTTTATATAAAAAATTATTAATAGTTATGATACATAATTGATATCATTAGATAGATCTTTTGATCTAGTTTTTTAATAAATTTATTTCGAGACACAAATGTTGCACGTATTTTATATAAATCTAGTCAAAGTTGTGGCACGGAAACCCAAAACAACAGTTAATTTGGGACGGAGGGAGTAAATTCTAATGGTTTTCTTCTGTGCAGCATATATATATGTCCGGGTTGCTGAAGATAGAATGGATCTTCTTAGGGCTGCGATTATTGGGCCCAAGGGAACACCCTACCATGATGGGCTTTTCTTCTTTGATGTTCACATTCCCCCTGCTTATCCTTCTGGCCCTCCGGTATATATACCAAAAGCTTTGGCATGTTATACTATTCTTTTTTATTATCTGTTACCATTTTTGCATTCTCTTGAAATTTTTATCTCTGATGGGGGTTACAGGCGGTACATTACCACTCTGGAGGACTTCGGATTAATCCAAACTTGTATGAGGGTGGAAAAGTGTGTCTTAGCCTGTTGGGTACCTGGAGTGGTAGAGGTTGTGAGAAGTGGAATCCAGCTCAATCAACAATGCTGCAAGTTCTTGTATCCATTCAAGCTCTCATTTTGAATGAGAAGCCATATTTTAACGAGCCAGGATATGAGTCCTCTGCCAACACTCCGCAAGGAGAGCGGTTGTCTTTGGACTATAATGACAAGACCTTTCTGTACTCATGCAGGACTATGTTATACTCACTTCGGAGGCCTCCAGAGGTAATTTGTTTCTGAATTACTAGTCCAGCAAAGTACAATTGAATTCCGTGGGACTTCTGCTGCCTTGTATTGTAGCCGAACTGATACACCCTTTGTCTTGTGTTGTCCTCACAGCACTTTGCAGACCTTGTTGCTGGCCACTTTCGTGTGCATGGGCACACTATTCTCGCAGCATGCAAGCACTACATGGCGGGTAATGATATTGGCTCAGTAGTGCCAGAGGAGGAGGAAGAAGAGTTAGAATACAAAAGCGGTGATGCGGGAGCATCCAGCAGTAGCAGCAGTGCACCAAAGCCAAAGCCAAAGCCAAAGGCAGCATTGGCCAAGGCAATCCCTCAGAATAACCGCAACTCAAACACATTTAATCCGGGCTTGAAGGTGCTGTATGAAGATCTTCTGATGGAATTCAATGTGAAGGGTGCGGACACGAGGAAGTTCATTGTTGAGAAGTTAAAGAAGAACCAACCTGCAGCCACCTGAGAAGCATGGCAGGCTGCTGCAGGTAGAGGTAGCAGTAGCAGTAATAGTTCCTAAGGTAGAGACGATAGAGATGAGTCTCTGGAAGTAAGAAGTAAGCAATAGAAACATGGAAATGGCATAAGCTGCAGGAAAGCTTTTGTAAATACCTCTTCTCGGTGATAAATATTAGTGACCTGGAACTTGCTTGCTCACATGAAGTAGAGTATGATTTAGGGGTGTAATTGGAGTGGAGTGCTGAGAGGTTCTCTCACAGCACAGACACCATATTTCTTCAATCTAAATCTAATGATCGGTTTATTTTGGACCTCATAAGTTAAACATATATATAAATATATATAATATGACAGGTATATCTTAAGGTGATTGTTCCAGTATGTGTGCTTGGCCGAACATTAATAAAGAGGTCATCTAGCATCAGGTACCATGGATTTGTAGGTCCATTCTGAGGGCTCCTCTCCACTGTAGCATGCAGCCACAGTGCTGAATGGCATGCCTGCAAACTCGATGGAGAATGAAGCCGTGAAATGTCTGTGACAGGCTGCTAACGGCTGCCCTGTCGCTGCACGCAAAGCAGCGCCTGCGAGGCAGAAGCTCCTCTTTTGAAGTGCTAGTTCCACAAAAGCTAGAAACAAAACGGGATCGAGATAGTCGAGACCTGCAGATGAAAGAATTTTATGGGTTGGGCTTAATAAGAAGAAAATAAATAAATTCTACAACCTTTGTGGGCCTAAAATTTATCGCAGGCATGTTGTGGGTTTAGGCTAAACAAAAAAAACCTACAAACTTTAATACCTTTTATTAATTTAAAATCTTTTATTTAATAATAACAGGCTCGCCGTTTATGTTGAAAATAACAATACACATTTCAAAGTTAGTTTAGAAAGAATTTGACAGATTACAAGATGGGATATTTGGCACGAAAAATTATAGAATTATCGTCGTGGCAAAGGAAGAATGTATTAGGGTCTGTTTGGTTCACCAAAATTTACCATGTCAAAGATTTGGCAAGCCAAATTCCAGTAAAAGAATTTTGCCAAGCCAAATGTGAGAGGTTGGCAAGTTTTGGTAGCAAACCAAAAAAAAGTCAAAACCGTATAGCTGGCCAAATCTTTGATTTGCTATTCACCTATTTTTGAAGCCCGTAGTAAATATGCAGCTCATGATGCAAATGGAGAAGGTTTTAGAACTGATATTTTTTGGAACTAGATTAGGGTGATGAACCTTTTGTAGTACAAATATAGATATTTTCTTAGAACAGTGTGGAATGTGCATGCCTTTGCTTGCTAGGATGGTACGAAGAGTGTGTGTGTGTGGTACGGTACCAAATAAACAAGCGTGAGACCGAGGCAGTACCATGCTACTATATGCCTAGCTAGGATGGTTTGCATCTAGGCTTTGAATTGGTACCGTGTTGTTGCTTGAAATTGCTTTGATGTCTTGGAGATCCGCCTCGCTCTTCCCTAGATTGGTGTTATGAAGCATTTGCTCATTGTGTAGCCTCATGTCTCCCCGAAAACTCCTTTGATTGCTCTATTGAACCAAACGCTGTTGGGTGGTTGTTTTTTGTTGCAAGTGAATGCAACGAAAAGACTTCGAAATAAGAAAAATGAAATAATGATATTTCGTGCTCATTTCTTAATATTTGCTTAGTTAGTTATTCCCATCATCCGGTGACGACGACAGGATGATCCCAATCTCCTTTTTCTTTTTTGGTATGTCTCAGTCTCAGCGGTAAGAAGAGAATACATAATCGACGAGTCGTTTATCAAAAAGTGGACGAGCTGAGCTATCGATCCTATGCCCTTTGGTCTTGCCAACAGAATAACATCACTTGATTTCCATCTATCGGTTCCGTTATACACATTTTTTTATGTGCACATAATGGCCAATTTTAATCTACTAACATTAGCATGATCTGCATGACCAGTGCATATCTACTAACACTAGCAGGAGTGCTTTGAGGAAACCCACCAGCTCGTCCATGTCCATATGATCCTTGGCGGTGGCATCCTCTAGTACGACGTTATCAGGCAGCAGAAGTAGCGGCGGCAGCGACAACATGGAGTGACGATGACAGTTAACGACTATGCTTTGGAACTTGCGCTGGTGAGGTGGGCCGATCGACAGGTCATCCATGAAGTTCTCGCTTTTGGTACTGCCGACGATGAACTCATGAGCTGGGCATCATGACGTAGCTTTTGACGGTGTCGGCATCGCTCCAGCAAGCAGGACGCACGAAGCCTCGGAGGAGAAGCTCACAGAAGCAACGCTCGCCTGCTTCTTCTAGAGTTGTCCTCCCTCCTCCTCCGGGCTGTTGTTTGGATACGAGCCCTTCGACGACCCATCACCGGACCATGCTTGTCCTGACTGATGTCCTTCTCGTCGAGGAACGCCGTTAGGTATTGGGTGGACATCAGGCTGTAGCAGAAGACCAACACTTGGTCCTGGCCTCTTTTGCTGCTACTCCAGGTGCCTCCACTCCCTCCTTGAGCTTCCGTAGCTCTGCATTGGTCGGTAAGGTTAGACATACAGAGCACAAAGGAACATCTTCTTGGTGCATGTGAATGCCTCTGCTTAGCTGAAGATGCACCACCACGGCCGCCGCGATGGTCCTCCGGGGAGAGCATTTCTTGAGAACATCATGTATCGTGGCAGCTTTAGATGGTACCAGGATAGCAGGAAGCTAGACAATAATGCCACCGTCGCCCAGCCCTAGTCCAGAGCAGCCGACGATAGGACGACGAGAGTAGCAGCCGATGGAAGCAGGCCGCCCGTCATTCGTTGGAGGAGTGAACCCTGCTGCGGGGCGGCGGGGACCCTCGCCGTCGGCTTCCCCTCTTTTTCCAACTAGCGTACAAAGGCCTCCCTCTCTCCTCGTCCTCCTCCTATCCGTCGGCGTCGCTCCAACGAGCAGGACGAATGAAGCCTCAGAGGAGAAGCTCACGGAAGCAGCACTCACCCGCTTCTTCTGGTGTGGACCTCCCTCCTCCTCCTCCGGGTTTGAGATGCTTGCCCACGAGCCCTTCGGCGACCCATCGCCTCACCATGCTTGTCCTGCTAATCTCCTTCTCGTCGAGGAACGGCGTTAGGTACTACAGGAAGCTCTTCTGCTGGGTGGACATCAGATTGTAGCAGAAGACCATCACTTGGTTCCTTACCTCTTTTGCTGCTACTCCAGGTGCCTCCACTCCCTCCTTCAGCTTCTTCAGCTCTTGGTTTGTCGGGTAAGGGTAGACATACAGAGCACAAAGGAACATATTCTTGGTGCATCTGAATGCCTCTGCTTCATCAGCTTCTGCTTCAACTGTACCACCGGCACTGCCGCCTCCACGATGGTCCTCCGGCGGAGGCGAGCATTTCTTGAGAATACCACGTATCATGGCAGCTTCAGATGGTACTAGGAGAGCAGGAAGCTGGCCAATAATGCCACCGCTATTGCCGCCCAGCAGCCCTAGTACCCAGAGCAGCTGAGTTGACGGTGAGAGCAACAACCGATGGAAGCAGGATGCCCATTATCCATCGGAGGAGTGAACCCTGCTGCGGGGCGGCGGGGCCCTCGCCGTATGCTTCCCCTCCTCTTCCAGCGCGCGTACAAAGGCCTCCCTCCTCTTCCGGGCCTGGCGGCTTGTTGTCCACCCTCTTGAGGTCGCGGCCGCCGAGGACGCTGACGTCGTAGCGCTGCCGCCTCTCGCCGACGTCGTGCACGCGGGCCTTGAGCTCGACGATCTGCCTGCGGAGCTGGAAGTAGGCCCCGTGGTGGAGGAAGAGGCGAGCCATGGTTTAGTGATGTGCGTATTCTATGACCTTTTTTTCAGATTTTTAATGTCCTATAAATATATTAACAAATTAACTATGGTTAACTTTGTCTATTTATGAAGAGGAGCAAAATGATTATTTTAGTGTAAAACAACATTTTTACTATATAGTTCTCACAATTACTCATGGTTGGATAATCTATTAAATGCTGGTTAAGTGTGGAATATATAGTTCTCACCATGTAGAGCATAGAAGATTTTATAGTATAGTTTTTAGGCACTTATATGATTTTATATCTATTTTGTAACGATTTGAACCGGAACATAGTGTTCATTTGGTCAATTACATGAAACCGCAGTGTCTTATAACAAATATTGGAGGTGGATGTGTGTACCAGTTAATTTTCTCCTTTTATGATGTCCTAGGACTAATTCTCTCTTATTAATAATGAGAGGACCACCTGTGGGCTATGGCACCTCCAAGCAGACTCAATGCAAAGTGCTGCAGACCACCTGATGTTGGTATTTCAGGATCGAGGAGTCAATAGCCAAATGCTGTGATGTTCGTATTATGTAGAACAAGATTATATATATAGGCCCGCCCATATACATTATTGCACACAGCGTAAATAAAGGAACATGCATTGCATGCGTTTTATTACATTACATACCAGGCCAACACACACATGTACACATGCATGATATATACTGATGAAGGAATGATAGATATATACACAATATATACAAGTCACACATATGCATATATCACACATGCATGGGTCGGTAATAATTAAGCTAGGCTTAATGCACCGCTGGTCGGTGGTTAGTTGATAAGACCAGCCGGAAGTGACAAGGTAGTATCAGCGTGAGTGTCATTTGTGTCAGCGTGAGTGTCAGTTGTTGGGATTTCAAGTTGAGTGATTAACTGTCCATCAGATGATGATATGCACCGAATGCGGTAGCAAATTGGATTTGCTGCTGAAGTGGCTGCTGCTTGCTGCTGCTGCTGCTGCTTGGTCCACTCCGAGAGTTTGACTAGGTTGAAGGTGGCCCTTAGCTCAATCTCCTTTAGGCTGCAAAGGTAGTTGATTCCGACGAGGAGGTACATCTGTGCTATCTTGCTGCCTCCGTCGATGGTCCAGGCGATCTTCTCCAGCTTAGGAGCCACATCTTTGTCGAAGAAGGCGACTCGGGTGACGGAGTCTCCTTCCACAACGAGGAACTTGAGAGCTTGGAACTTCACGTCCTTGAAGCAGAGAGCTTGCTCGGTGAACGCCTTGTGACCGAGCTTGAGGCAGCGCAGGCTCTGGATAGCGGCGAGCCTCCTCAGAGCATCTCCTCCGTCCATCTCAGTGTCGCGTAGAGTGACGTTGGCTAGCTTCGGGGCCCTTCCGATCCATGAAGGCAGGCTCATCTTTCCCTTGATGTCTAGGTTCTCAAGGGCCAAACTGGAGGCGACATCATACATGGAGGAAATGTCGAGAATGCCGGTGCCGCCGCCTTGCTCGGTGGTAGTGGTGGTGGTGGTGGTGGTGGTGTAGGGGATGGCGACGGCGATGGCGACCCAAACTGACAAGGAGCGTAGGGATCCAGCCAACATGTACAATGCTCGACCTAGAAGTGCGACAGTAGTAGTGTTGGCATGGACGACCACGCCGAGCTTCCGCAGCTGGCGTAGCTTGGCAACCCCTTGCAGCTCTGCACCGTCCATGGAAACCTGGACGCGGGATAGTGTCTCCATGTTCCTCATCGAACCAATGCTGTCAGGCATGTGCACGGTGACGAGCGATGACGCCTTCTCGACCGCCGTCGTCGTCTTGATGGAGCGGCCGGCGAGCAGGTGCTTGAGTTTTTGCAGGTTGATCTTCTTGGTGTCGCGAGGTGGTATGTCTGTTCCCCGGATTGTCCAGGGTCTCCAGCAGCTTGAGCTTGTTGATATGCTTGGCGTGCAGTCTGGAGACATCCGTGTTGCGAAGGCTGAGATACTTGAGGCAATCCACCTCGGCAAAGCTCTTGAGGTGGCGACTCTTGAGGCCCCTGCAGCCTCCCAGGTCCAGCACGTTCAGCCGATATAGCTCAGGGAGTCCACTGATGAAATCCACCAGCGCATGCATGGGATCCTTATTGGCGTCGTCGGTGGCATCCTCCGACGACGTACGATGGACGTCGAGTAGCCATGTGCAGCAGCAGCAGCGGAGGTTGCAGCGACGAACCGGCATCGGTGGCGGCGGGGGTGGCAGCAGACGTTGAACTATGCTTCGGATCTTGAGTTGGCGATCGAGGTGGGCCGGCAGCTCAGCGATGAAGTTCTCGCTCTTGGTGATGCCGACGATGAAATCACGGGCTGGGGTATCCATGACACAGCTCTTCACCGTGCCGGCATCACTCCGGCGAGCAGCACGAACGAAGCCTCGGAGGAGAAGCTCACGGAAGCAGCGCTCGCCTGCTTCTTCTGGAGTGCTGGTGCTGCTCCCTCCTCCGGGAAGCTGTTTGCCAACGAGCCCTTCAGCGACCCATCGCCGGACCATGCTTGTCCTGCTGATCTCCTTCTCGTCGCGGAACGCGGTGACATACTGCAGGCAGCTCTTCTGCTGGGTGGACAGCAGGCTGTAGCAGAAGACCATCACTTTGTTCCTGGCCTCTTTTGCTGCTACTCCAGGTGCCTCCACTCCCTCCTTGAGCTTCTTCAGCTCTGCAATCGTCGGGTAAGGGTAGACATAGAGAGCACAAAGGAACATCTTCCTGGTGCACGCTGCTTCATCAGGATCAACATCAGCTTTAGCTTTATTAGCTTCAAGTACTGCATCACCAGCAGCAGCACCCGGAATCGGATGATGATGCGGAGGATAGCATTTGTTGAGAATAGCACGCGTGATCGTGCCAGCATCTTCAGATGGTACTACAGCAGGAAACTGGCCAACAACAACAAGAGCCTCGTCAGGCAGCAGCAGATCATGAAGCGGTTCGGGGTCCCTGCTGGAGCGAAACCACGCAGGGGTGCCGACGACGTCTTTCTCCAGCGTGTGCACAAAAGCCTCCCTCTTCTCCTCCTCTTGGTCAGGCAGCTTGTTGTGCTGCACCATCTTGATGAGATCACGGCCAGTCGGGACGTTGACGTCGTAGCGCTGCCGCCTCTCGCCGACGTCGCGCACGCGGACCTTGAGCTCGGCCAACTGTTTGCCGAGCTTGTGGAGCTTCCAATATGCCCTGGGGTGCGCGAGGACGAAGGAAAGGGTGCTGATGCATCCGCCCCCGACGTCGCCGAAGGAAGTCACGACGCGCACGTAGCGGTCGACGCAGTCCTCCGCGACGTAGGAGACCTCGCGCACCTGCTTCATCCAGGCGCGGACCATGTCGTCGTGCTCGCTGCTCTCCATCTTGTTCAGGTGCAGCAGGAAGCCGTTCATGCTGTCCATCTCGTCCTTGATGAACTTCATGTTGCTGTGGACGCCGCCGATGAGTCGCGCCTCGTCCTGGATCGCCGTCGTCAGCGCACCCAGCAGCGTGTCAATGACGCTTTGGGTCAGGGCCGCCATTGTTAATATATATACTGTATTATATTATCGATCTGTCGCCTGTCGGCCGCACTGATCTGCTCTATCTCTCCAATTTTCTTCCGGGCCGATCGATGTCTATCGATCGCCAAATAATGGTGGGTGCAGTGCGTGGATGGAAGAAAGATGGAATGGAAACCTTGTCTGAGATGCATGTTATTGCTGCGCGGGATTTGTTATATATATATATACACCAATGAAATGAGAATCTAAATGCAAGTCGAGGTTGTGCATACGCATCCCAAATCCAAATCCCAACAAGGAAGGAAAACCTAGCGGGAGGACAAAGAGTCGAATGCATGCTTTCTTTTCTTCATCTGGCAAGGAAGAATTCTTGAACAGCGCATTGAATCTTTTGGTCCTATTCTTTTGGGCTTTGGCAACGCACGGACAGCGAACTGAATCTGTGCTTGCCTTCTTTGTTTTATTTTGCTAGCTCGTCATCTTCTGCTTCCTTTCACCTTGATGCTTCTAGTTCCAGCTCGTCCTTTCAGCTCATGTCTATGTCCTTGTACTGCTTTACATTTAATAATAATGTTGTGGCCATGATTCCAATTAGAATTTGGTGTACTGGTTGCTAACCTTTGCTTTTAACTGATGAATTATGGAGCCTGATTGTGGAAGTTAAGCTAGTTACTAGCATAAATTACATGGTTAAGAGAACAAAAGTGCGCATATAATGTAATTCGCCAATTTTGAAGAGAAAAAAAAAATCACCACATCCTTCTTATCTATTTCGTTCTATCCACCATCCACATCCAGATTTCTTAACTTCTCCTACTGAAGTGCACTTGTCCTAGTGTTTTAACATTCAATATTTAGTATAAAAATTTCATCCTATTGAGTATTCTCATGTGTTATGATTAGTGACAGTACTACTTAAATACTAGGAGAATTCCACTATTTTGGTAGTTAACCAAAAAAAAACGACCACTATTTTCTCATGTGCTATGAATCTTTTGGTTAACCTATCCTGTTCTTTTGGTTCACGCTAGGTGTCTAGGTTCCTAGCTGAGCAAGCAATATAATGGCTGAGAATGGGAAACGAGTGTATAAGCGCGGGAAACGTGTACATACTTCAGTTGTGATCCTATCTTCATCTTTCTAAGAGCCTTGCAGGTCTTGTGGATACAGGTCAGTACCATAAATGATGACAGTATCAATAGACCAAAGATTAACGCTGGGGTTGACATGCACACCTTCTGTAAATTAACACAGATTAGGAGACCATATACATACCCATTTACCGTATATAGTAATTTGGTACTATTATTAATTAGAAAAATGACTTGATGCATAGTCATCACCTAATGGCAAAGGGTATAACGGCGGCCGATCAGCATATGATTTCTTTTTCAAAGAAATATATAGATTCGAGTTTAGAGCTTGTTTGGATCAGATTATTTCCATAGGAATCTCAGATGAGGAATCAAATTGCTTCATTTTGATGATATCATGCACCATTTAGAACGGAGAAAAGCAGCCAGGTGTTCCGGAGAAAAAAGGAATCGCTTGTTTCACAAAACATGTGATTTCAGTCATAATTTTTTAACTAGTAATCCTCTAACTGTCTTGCAGCCCATGGAACGGAAAATCTCACCTGCTTCACAGAACATGGAATTTCAGTCATACAGTACTTTTTTTTTCACTAGTAATCCTCTTGCAGTCCATGGAATAGAAAATCTCACCGGACAAGAACCTATATGGCGTGGAGATTTCAGTCACCTTAGATTCTAGGAGGCGTGGAAGTAAGAGCGTCTCCAAGAGTTTTTTTTCTTAAAAAAAACACTTCCAATCTTGATTTTTTAGCAACATTAAATAGAAAAAATGATCTCAATTCTCTTTCTCAATTTATGCAAAATTGCCTTCTATCTGGGTGTGTGGGACTCTTCACTTCACATTTTTTTAGCTCTCCTCCATGCTTTTAGCTAAACAGGTCTAGCTCCACACTAATCTCCTCCAGGAAAAGATATCGTGAGAGCGCCTCAAAGGATGCTCTACAAACTATATGTTTTTGTAAATCTGCTTCATAATATAGTTTATGGAGCAGAGTTTATGAAGTACTCTTAACGCTGTCAACCGGTGCCAAATCTTTGGCAACCAAAACCTGGGTAGGAGTATGAACAACTGCCGCATAACTAAAATTACATGATAACAAATCTTTCAATTCCCAAATGAGCCCGCTAGCTGAACTCATCATTTTCATGAGAGTTTGCCGCCTGAGAACTACCATAGTAGCATCAGTTTCCACGATGACCCATTGCACACCCAGCTCTGCAGCTCTTTGCACACCCAGCTATATATTATCTCAGCATGGAAAGGCTGTAGCACTTTCTTCAGAAAACCGAATCCAGAGCTGATCACGTACACCACCACCACATCATCACGCATGACAAAGCCCAGCCGCTCTTTGGGTGATCTTGACTGAATGCTTTATCACAATTAAGTTTCAAGAGACTTTTCCATGTATGCCATTATAAAAGATTGTAATTTCCTACAAGTCATTGAAAAATTAAAATTGTCACATGTGCCACTGTCCAGAATTTATTTGCCCTCCAAGCCATTCCGTCCATTTTAGGTGGAAACGGTGGGTAACAGAGGTGAAAAAAAAGATAGTGTTGCCCTTAGGCTAGAAAGGTTGTGTGTTGATGTTTGTCCTTTCCTTCTATGCCACTGATTGCCTAGGCATTTGGCGCCAAGTTACGTAGTGTTGGCGTCAAATTGGTCGTCGTTGGCGCCAAAGCCACCCGTGACTGGTGGCTATATATTGACCCTCGCTCCCTCAGCCCTCCCTCATCACTCATTTCACTCTCCTTCCTTCAACCAACTCATTTCTCTCCCCTTAAACCTCAGAGTTGCAATGCCTTAAGCTTCAAGCAACTATAGGGGGTGGTAAGGAGAGTCTTTTGCCCCAACTGTGGTGTGCTAGCCAATCGCTTCACATCGATGACCAAAGGCAACTACCGACGTGTCTTCCACAAGTGCCTATTTTTTTGCAGTTTGTGTTGCTTCTTTGGTCCTTTTTATTTAAATATTGATTTTAGGTTGGTTATTTTTTGTTTCATAATCGGGTGATATTTTGGTTCTAGGTTGGAGGTTGCCAGTACTACTAGTGGGAGGATGAAATGGGTGAAAGCGGTGTGTAGACACTGCCTATGTCACCAGTTCCTCTTCAGGCAATGCCATCACCTGCAACTCCTCTTCAGGCAGTGCCAGCACCTACAGCTACCCCTACTGCAACTCCTTTGACTGCTTATCCTATAGCTAGACCAGTGCAAGGCAATAGAGTAGTGGAAGATGGGGTTATCCAACAGTTAAGGTTGATTGAGAAGCTGGTCTTTGTATGCATTTTCCTTGCTTTGTATGCTATCTTCAAGAAGTAGGATTATGCAGAAACTATTTTCCTTGAATTTTCCATGTACTCTTGCACTTGTTGATGCCCCAAGTGTCAGCCACCACCCTCCAGTCCCTTAGTCCAAGCCTCACAACCGCCCTTCACTGCTCCCGATCCATTGGCATGGTCTGTCTCTACTTGACCTTTACCTCGCCATTGACTACCGGCTCCGAGCTCAACACCTGCGCAACACAAGCCAAGAGACATCCCAAACTCTGCTTTCGCAGAAGGTTAGATAGGCACGCTCAACCTAAAATGGCTTCATGTTGGCAATTCACTCATCACAAAACTAAACATCATGGGCACTTATCAACCATGTGTTTGCAATCTCCCCTTTGATGAGTGCATTATCAACACAGGAGCATTTCAGCTTGAGCCAATGAAAGAAAAACTCTCCAAATGACCAAAAGCTAACAAAGCCGAAACGAGGTCAATTGAGAAGAGCAAAACTTCCAAAACATGGTCCCCAAAGACATGGGCAACGACTCGATGCAACCAAGTAAAACATAGTTAGCCCTCAAGACGAAGGAGAAAGGGCTCAACACCACTAGCAAAACTCAAAAGCTCAACACATCTAACAAAACTTCCCCTGGACAGATGTAGTCGCTTAAATGTGTGCAGGTTTATGTCATGATACCAATACCAATCTTTCACCCATACACCATCTTGACATGATTTCTCCCCTTAGATGGATAAAAGGAAGAAATGCGGAAAATTCTCCCTGTGTTGACACATGCACTAAATCAAGATTGTTCGCCGACTACAAATGCCATGAATGCAAATGAACGCAGAAGCTTCATAAACAAAGCAAGCAAAATTAAAGAATGCTCTAAGTGGTGTGGTCCTGTGATTTGAGCATGAAACATACATATGCTTAGCAAAGGCTCAATTTGATTAAATGACCAACGCATGAAGCTAGAGCTAGATAGGAGCAAGTGTGAGCAATTAATAGAATTCAACACTAAATTAGCATCTAGCAGGGTATAAATATAAGATCAACCTAGAGTTGTCCATTGTATGCAAGATGAACTATCCCTAGCGAAGATCAATCATCATGCCATAGAACCTATAACTTGTGCTTCCAATTAATTTATCAGAGTATGTAACTTAACACAAGATTGTAGGAAAACATGTGATTGCGAGAGGTTGTAAGCACCACCATGCCACTTATCAATCAGGCGAAGCCTATGTCAAAAGACAATCAAAAGCTTAAAATCTTGGTTTTGTTCATACACTACACTGCTCAAGTTCTAATCAAAGTGCAATGAATAGTAGTCTCGATACAGTGAAACCATCCAACATATCTAGGCATGAAACCATCCAAAGAGTCATCTAGGCTCATCCAAGAGCCCACTAAACATATTTGGTGGCGAAAGGAGCCAGCTAGGGTGATCCTACTAGGCATGGCGGTTCATGTCGCCTTTGTAATGGCGGTTTTCGACGGTTTTGTCTAGATTCAACGTATCTAGGTGGTGGTTTTAGGTTGACTTGGTGTTTTCCATGTGGGGATAAGCATATTCCATGGGATCATCCTTGCCCCTACTCTACCTTGGCCTATAAAAGGAGGCATCCTCCTCCTTTATTGAACAACACCTCAAGGCAGAAGAGCTACACCACAAGAGCACGAGTGGAAGAAGTAGTTAGAACCTGCTGCCATGATTTTATATGAAAAAAGAAAAAAGAAAAAAAAATGAAGAAAAGAAGAAATGGTGATATCAGTGGCTTGATTTTCAAGCCACAAATTCTTAATATTCACAGCAAGCCAGGAATAGTAAATATAGAATGTATATTATCTTCGCATAAGAAGACACGTATTCGAGTGTATAGACATGATGTTTTAAAGACTTGACTTAGCACTTAAATGTTTCGTTTGTAACTCATAAGAATTGCTTTATTTGTAACTCCTAAGAATTCATGAATGAGTTAAGTGTAAATGATGATGGAATACCAAAAGGATGTAGACATCATTTTTAACTTTCTCTTCAAGTTTGTACATTGCAGTTGATAGTGATTTAACATCAGATAGGTCTTGCAAACATAATAAGAATTATTAATCTCACCTTCCCAACTAATGTGCATAAACCGGAGTCCATATATCTTTCACATTCTTCATGAATTCAGTCATCCCGGAAGATGGGTCATCTAAAGTTGCAATTGACTGTGTCTGTTCTGTGATCTAACTTTGTTAATGTAGCGGACCTGCAGACGATAACCAAAGAAAATCTGAAACAACACAGTAAAAGGTATGACTTCTACAATTGCAGGTGTCAACTCTACACCTTCAGGTCTAGTGGATTCAAATCGAAGGTCATCACACAACAATATAGCTGCCTCCCCAAACACAACACAGGAAAACCAAATCAACATAGATATGATGACCACTGAAAAGGAAGTGTCAGGCTAAACGCAACAGCATTCAGGCGCACAGGTATAATAACCACGTGTCAGCGCAAATTTCATACATCATCCTAGGAACGCAAGGAACTACTACCACACCAGAGAACCAGACGTGCAGATGTAGGAACCCCTCAGAGGACAGTTATCTGGTCCACTTCCCAGTTCTACTGCAAGGCATTAGATGCTACACTGACGCAACAACATCTCCTAACCTCCCTCTAGGTTAATCCAGTGCAAACAATCTACATCAAGGCAATGATGACGCGAACTACATCAGTGCTTATGGCTGAGGCTACGATAATGGCTCTTGCCACAATTGTCACTGATAATCAGTTGTTGGTGCACTTCCTAAATAGCTTCGATCAAGCAAACCCACTGGAGTGGAGAATCAAACACTTCACCCAGACTTTCACAAACTTAATAGGTCAAAGAGATGCAAGAATTCTCAGGATTCAAAGATCACACAATCAGGCGGCTGATGTCTTAGCTAGGCAACCTCAAACCACCCGGTCTCTTGCGCTTCCACGCTCCTCGATGCCGCCGCCATCTCCCCGGACCCTCCCATGCCCTTCCCTAACTCCTCGACCACGCCCTGATGCCCAAACCCTAGAACTCCTCGGCCCCGCAAACGTGTACCTGAAACTAATCGTGACGCTGCGTCCACGAAGAACGGGTTCCCCACCGCCGCACGAGCGATCAGGTGCCGCGATGTCGCAGTCGCCGCCATTTTTTTTTATTCGAGACCCTAGGTTAGGCTAAGGTACAGGAGAGATGGAAAGAGTTATATCTTTTCTCGGCCAAAGAGCATGGCCACACGTCAACAACTTTTCTCGACCATCTGATCGAGCGCGTGGATGGCTAGGGTGGTGCGAGCCTAACTTATTTTGCAAAAAAACCCTTAAACTTCTGTAGAATCAACTGACATTCCGATCTTCTCTCTCAGCTTAGTTTTTAATAAAAAAACCCTCAAACTTTACACAATTAACCCGCAATCTAGCCCTTTTATGGGCTAGCCTGCCTCACGCTCCCTATGCCTTAGTGGGCTGAATTTGGCCCAACACTGTTTTTCCTTATCTATTAACTTTCTTTTCATGAATAAACATAATAAAACATGTTTTAGTAGAATATTTTTATTGTACATTTTTTCCTATGATTTTTAGCAGTAAATATGAAAATCAAATAAAAAAATTAAAATCGAGTTGTTCAAAACTTCTCATGTCATGTATATGTACTGCCAAATTTCATAATTCAAGGTTGCATTCTAGTAAAATGGAAAAGTCTACTTACCCACTGAAAGGTCCTATGCGATGGCTAGAGCGGGGGGGGGGGGGGGGGGGGTGAATATCCTAATTTAAATTTATACAAATAAACCTCAATGTTAGATCACTCAATCTCTTTTGGAAATTCACTAACCAAGCATGGAGATGAGTGGGAGGGAGTTTGCTCAGCTCAAAGGAGTCTTAAGATGTTCAAATGTGCGAGAGAGACCCCAAAGCCGGCCAACACATATTTATACTCCTCCCTCAAAGCCACTAGCCGTTGGGCTGATAAGTTGGCGACGGACGCTCTTCAAAGGGGCGACGGACGCTCCGTCACTAGCGTCCGACGCCTGACCCTTCAGCGTCCGGCGCCTTCCCTGTGAGTTGCTCGTTTGCAGGGCTCTCTGGAAGCCCGACGGACGCACCAAAGTAGAATCTCCAGCGTCCGTCGCGATCGTTCATCGCGTGAGCAGAGAAGAACCCGAGAGCTCCAGTTTCCGTCGGACGCGTCTGTCGCCTGACCGACAGACGCTCCTCAGCGTCCGACGCTCAGAGCAGAGAGGACCAGAGAGCTCCATCTTCCGACGAACGCGTCTGTCGCCTCATCAACAGACGCTCCGTGGCGTTCGACGCCAAGTCTGCACTGATCCGTAGTTAGGGTTTGCCCGTCGGACGCTCCGTCGCGTTTTTGGCCAGCGTCCGACGCCCTACTCTTGTCCAAATTCATTTCTTCTTTTTCCACCTTTGCTCCATTGTGCCAAGCACTAAGTATCCACTTTAGTGAGCAGGTCTTGACATGTTTCACTTGTCAAATAGCATGGTGTAAGTCACTAGGTCCTAAATGCATATGCAATATAGATAACACCTAGTGGCACTTGACAAACCGCACTCACTTTTGTATTTCCCCTCTTAATAGTACGGTTGTCTAATCCTAAATGTGATCCACACCCACTTGGTGTCTTGACCACCAAAAGAAAAGCCCTAGCATATACCTTTGCCTTGAATTGCTTAGGGTCTTTTCACTTTCCTTCTTCTCCAAGTGTGAGCCTTTGATTAGCTTTCTCCTTAGCCTCCTCCTTGCTCCATCACTTGTCATCTTCACTTCACCTAGGTGTACTAAACCTACTCACACTTAGAGCTAGGTTAGTACTTTAGGTTTCATTAATTATCCAAAACACTAGAGATCTCTCACCCACCCCCCTAAAGCGAACCAGGATTTCAAAACTTGAAATACTAACTCTCTTGCCCCTCTGTGATAGTCCCATGATACCTCAGCTATCACGGGCATCCACTTTTCAACTGATTACAAAGTTATACAACAACAGAGTACAAAAAAATAGGATAAAACTAGCCTATTACAAGCCCTCTGGGCCAAAGGTCAAACAAAACACCGAGGCTCTAATCACGGCAGCAAAGCTTGGCGAAACTCCAATCCACGGGCATCCTTGAGAGTAGATCGCAAACCAACTACTAATCTCAACATCACTGCAAGTCAAGAAATCTGCACACCGCCAGATGTGTGCAGGCCGTGGTCAGCACCGATGAGCTTTAGTGGAAAAGTAGAAAATAAAGGGATCTGGCGATCCTAAAAGTTTGGTTGTGGTTTGCATCCTAGCGCATGCAGAATAGCATTAATAAGTATAAATAATATATCTTCTCAAAAACCTAACCCACATTCTCAGTCTCACCACTCATCATCACATCTCACCACTCATCATCCCTCATACCATCCTCAAACTCTCAGTCTAGGCGATGAGGCGGCCTCCGCACGCCCCTCATCTCAACGGCCTCCAGCCGGACCTATCTTCGGGGGAGAAAAGCAGCATAAGAGAAGACTAGTAGGATGAAACAGTCCACAGGAATGATCATGACCGAAATCGCAGCTATACGTATAGATTTAACTCTACAGAGTGTGTACATCTGTACCCAACAGGATCACCATCATCGACCGTGGCCGCAGTCTAGGCAAACACCGCTCAAGAACTAGCACATTCCTCACCAGACTGCCCCCAAGTGGAGTAGCATACGGCATGACGCATACGCTTGGGATCGTGATTAGGGTAGCCGGAATGACCATCAGCATCCTTCTCACTGTGCTCCTAGGGCATCACCCCGTGCACCTCTGCTCCCACAGAACTGGCTTAGTCCGCACTAACCCAACAGAACGGGCCCCACCTCATACAGGGCCTGTGGCATGCACGTTTGACAAAGTCCCATGTTCCAGGCATCAACCCACAAACGGTTCCTAAGTGGCCAGAGCAAGCACCTTCCACCAATATCACGTGGCCTACCTCTCACGGGTATCCACCACCACAACACCTGTCACATATCCACATATCCATCATATCCACGAGAACCAAAACCGGGGCACTCCATGCACCCAGTGCACCCCTCTAGCACAAATCCTCTCACTCCGGCCGATATCTCCAAAGAAACAGGTCAAGGCAAGGAATATCTCCAGAACTCCTCAATCACCACCACCCACTCGGGATTCAACGCTCCCGTCGCGCTAACATACCATCCATCTCACGGGAAAGCCTCGCGGCAACCCAAATCCACCAACCACATCACCATCCAACCATCACACATCACATAACAAGGCATATATGAAATTATGATGGAAGTAAATGCAAGCAAGCAGGTAGGCAATTTGTAAGTGCGAGCGTGAAGCTGGGTAATAGGGTAAAGAGGTTTCAATCAAGGCAATCAAGGCTCAGGCAGTAGCATGCATCACATATACTAGCAAATGAATAAAGATAAAGCGCTAGCCATCTACTTTGCAATGTCTAATAGGATTCTCTAAATAAAGTGCTGCCATGACACTTGCGATGTCGAGGAAGTAGTGGTACGTGTCTCCTAAAGTCGAGGTCGTCCACCATCAAAGCCCATCTCCTTCGGACTCAGCGTCGAATCCATACGAGCTCGAATTGTCGCTACGCGAGAAAAAAATGCCGAGAACGGCCACCAATAAGAAGCAATAAAACCGCGATAAAAACCTAACTCAACTATACTCAACACTGCACTAGGAGGTAGAGAAAGACTTTAGGAAAATTATGAAACTGATTTCATAATTTTTGGAGCTAGGGTAAATATTTTATGAATTTATGGAGGTGGCTAGATTCTCTGAAAAAAAAAAGAAAAAGAAAACGGACAAGGATTGAGCAGGCTTGCTCGCGCTGGGCTCATTAGAGCTGCTGCCGGTCCAGATGACGACTTGGAGCTGATCCACGATGGCAAGCAAAAAGGAAAGGCTTATGCTGGCTTGATTTTGGCTGGGCCATGGGCACCCCGATGGGCTCACTCCATGGCGACCTGGTCAGGTTCGGCCTCTGGGCTCCTCGCTCCAATCAGCGAGATGGGACGAGGGATGGGGCAGAGCGCACTGCAGGAGCTCGACGAGCAGGTGCAAGCGCTGATGCTGTGTCCGTGCGTGCAGCGTGCGAGAGCTCCACGGGCGGGTGCGCGTGGCCGCAGAATAGGCAGGGTTCAGGGCTCGTGAGGGAAACGACCTGAAAGACTCCACCTTGATGTTCCAGGGCTGGCTGGAGACGCAGCCATGGCGGCCTAGAGGCCAAGTCACGGTGGCCCCAAGTGGAAGGCAGGGCTGTGACTTCCGTGCGCGTGGCCGCGAGCGCCAGCAGGCTGCCGCGGTGCGATGGCAAGGCAGAGGCCAGCTCGCCACCATGCTGTGCGTGTACAGACGCCATGTGGCTGCTTGTCCGGGCGGGCTGTGGTGAGTGCGACGCGAACTCGACCAAGAACGGTCGCGTTCCCGGGCCTTCGTCGGCGCGCCGTAGCGACGGGGCGGCCAGACTCGGTGTTTGCGCCGGAACTGCGACAGCAGAGCGGCTCGGTGGTGGCGGGCTCCACGGTGACGTCGGGGTGCTGCTGCTGCACCGCGGCGATGCCGTGGTCTGGGCGTCGTGGTGGCCTCAAGGTACCTCGGCCATGGCGTTCCTGGACAGAGGAAGAAGACGAGGGGTGGAGGAGCCTTGTGGCGGCGGCGGCAGGAGGGAGATGGCGAGGAGCGTCGAGAGCTCGGCCTTTATAGCCAAAAGCTAGGGCGCCAGAACCCCTGGGCGTCCGTGCCCGTGGATACGATGGCCGCCGCGACGTGGCGAGCATCCGACGCGGGGGCTCGGGAAACTTCGCGAAGGCACCAGCGGGAGTGGGCCGTGCGGTCAAGGGCGCTCGCCCGCGATTCGCGGCGCGAGGTTCGGCTTGGCAGGGCCGTGCTCTTGTCAGCCTGGGTGACAAGGCCGGACGGAAAAGGAAGAGCAGAGCGAGCTGGGGACGGACGGAAGAGGAGGATGTTGCTGTTGGAAAAGGGACGGGGCTGGGCGACGGAGGGACGATGTCCGTGGCTGACGGCTGGGCCTGGTTAGCAGCGGCGTCTAACGGCGTAGCAAGGGCATCCGAGGGAGCGGCGGCGGGCGTTTTCTGCCGCGCGTGCAGCGCACGCGAGAGGCGGAGGATGAGTCCGGCTGGGCCTTGGCTGCATTGCAGATTGGCTTGGGCCAAGGAACGGTGGCGATTGCGTTGCGATAGCCTGTAGGCTTTAGTCTGTGCCGTGGATGAGTGCCTGTCTAAATACGTGACTCACGTACAAAGGAATGGGATACAGAAGCATGCAGCAGCTAAGTACATGGTTCACGTACTAAACAAACGGCACAGAAGCTCACGGCTGCGCAGCTTGCTAGCTTGTCCAGGTTTGGTCTGCTGGTTCAAGTCTCCAGGTGCGGATACGAGCAGGTGCAGCCCAAGGTAAAGCTACAGGAGCATGCAGCGGCTAAACACATGGTTCCCGTATTAAGCAAACGGGCACAAGAGCATGCAAGAATGATTGGTCAAGAGTGCTGCCGCATCACGTGCATGCACAAACGATTGGTAGATGAATATTGGAAAGGAGAGGGTAGCTGACTAGAAGATTAAGAAGGGGTTTTCAATATTTAGCTCAAGGGATTTAGAAGGACAAGCTACCTCCAAGCACAACAAGACTCAAATCATACATGCATCTGTGCTACATGTCGTGCACAATTATTTATGAACTTAATTTGAAGGAGATGCGGGAGAATTAGATTTTAGGTTTTAGTAACTATAAATCGTGGGTACGTGTTGCATGTTGAATTCGACCAAGGTTTTTTTTTTTTTGGAAAAACATTTTATTTGAAAACATCTCTTGTCACGTCGGTGATCAGTCTTCATGACAAACGATTTGTTGTAAAAAGTTTTGAAGTTCTTAATTTTGAATTTGGGGCAGAAAGAGAAAACATTTGACTTACATTTGACCTAACTTTTACATGCAACACACATTGCAACGGAAATTTTTGAAAGTCGTGATTTTTGCATTACACAGAATTACAGGATGTTACACCCCCTCCCCCCACCAACTACAAAACCGGGTATTGTACCTTCTAAAATTTCACAAACCAGGCAACGAACCCCCTAGGGAGATTTGAGAGGATGAATTCGCTGACGTAGCGTTCAGCGTGTGAGCGGTATTACACGCTGGCGAAGGGGATGATGTCCATAGCCACTAACGGGTGGGCCCCACCTGCCAGGACCCTGTGAAATACTCCGTCCCTCCATTGTTTATCTCCCTCTCCGTCTCTCCGCTTGCGGCTCTTTGTCTCCAAGTGCGTGTTGTCATCTCATTGCCCGATTTTCTAGCCATGATGAGTTCGTGGATGTTTAGCGTGGGTTTGGGGGAATTGGGGTTTTGTGGGTAAAATGTTCGAAGCCATTGTATGGTGTAGTTTGTCTACAAAATGTTTGGTGTAGTGGCATTAGAGTTGATTTCGTGAAGAATGAAGGCAATAGGCAAGTACTGTAGTGAAGAATGAAGGCAGTTGGCGGGCAAGTACTTATTTAGAGATATAAATGTTTTACATATTTTCCATAAATTTAATCAAAGTTGATAAATTTTGACCGGTATGATTCTTATAATATCCTTTATTATGGGACGGATGAAATAAGTCCGATTTATAAAACATGACGGTGTTATTCGCATGAAGCGTCAAAAAAAATATACACATACACATGCATGAATCTTTTGGATATTTAAAATGTGAGAATATATCGGTCGATCCTCCACCCATACCATCTACAGCGTAACTTCAGAAATGTACATCACAGATTGCAACAGCAGAATCAAACAAGAACGGAATAAACTCATCTTTCTAGTACGTACTGTATTATGTAGTACTCACTCATCCGAGAGAGAGAATCATGCAACTGACCCACAGTGAGCTATATGAGTTAACCATCTATCATCTACTCCAGTTATTATGACTAAAGCTTCACAACACCCTCTGAAGATGCCGCCCGTCGCCATCACAAGAAACAAGAAACCACCATCGCTGTTGATTACCTAGTTACAAGTTAAACATACAGATGATTACCTAAATGACAGTAACATAAAACATCACCATACAGATGATTACCTAGTTACAAGTTCACCATGTAAAGTTGAAATTAACTAAGAAAGCAAGCTGCTAGTAGCCACTAGGATATGCTCATTTAAGACTTCACGTCAGACAGTAATTAAATGACAGTGATTACTTAGTTACAAGTTTAGAATGTAGACTTGAAAGTAACTAAGAACGCTGCTAGTAGGATATGCGAAGTCTTCACATCAGACAGTGATCAAAGCAGCATCATAGTGCATTCAACAATCCTTAGTTGATCCTCCCTGAAAGGAATTGTCATTAAATCAATACCTTAAAAGGAAAGAGGAAGGAGATGGGGAAATTAGACAAACCCCTCCAGCGAAAATGTAAGGTCACCTTGTTGCAGCCTATAATTTAACACACAGGAAATTCTATAACCCAGAACCAGTAGCTGGCCTGGTCTAGTCGAGCAAATGTTTTCACTGATCTTTTAAAACGAAGCCACACAATTAAGTTTCATATACATCATAGAACAGACATTTTCCCAAAAAAATGATAAATTACGCTACCTTTCTAGTTAACAATAATTTAACATACTAACATTGTTAGACCCCCTAGTTCAACCAGTGCTGTTTTGATTGCTGGTCTGGACCTTTGTAGTATATTCTTAACTATTCAAAAATAGGTTGTGTTACTTGACAAATGTAAGACCACAAGGGGTAAGACAAAATGGAAGCAGCTAGAACCAAAGAAAGGGAAAAATCACTACCACAGTACAGCGCTGCGAAAATGTTGACATGCCTGTGACAATAGATTGTGTTACTACAACAATTTCAAGTACCTTCTAATGATTTGATTTGCCTTTTCAAATTGGAGAGTTTCTCAGCTGTGTTCTTCTGATTCTCTTCCGCGGTGCATACATCATGATAAATGTTGTTCGCTGACGAAATTGCCATAAGAGTCCCAACAATAGGAACGACAAGCACCCATTTAATTTTGTTGTAAAAGCTGCTTCGTACCTCCAACTCCAAAATTCTATGTTTTAGCTGCTTCAGGCTCCTCGAATCAACGAGACCCTGTGGACGCAGATAATATATTTAGCAGCTACCAGATGACAGGTGTGTAAGCATGCATCATATGAAGCATTTTACCACAACTGCAACAAAACATTAACATTTACTTTTGCCTCAACTCATTAGATAAGAAAATCAACAAGAAGTCAAAATCAATATTGGCCTGAATAACCTAGCTTTGCACAGGTGAAAACAACCATATGTATACGCGAGTAAAACATAGTTTGTGCAAAAATAAGTATCATAGCATGAGTTAGCAAAGCAACACACAGTTATAGACTACAAAAACTCCAAAAAAACATGTACATGCTTTATTGACATCAATTTGCACAAGACCTTCTGGGCCTTTATTACCTCTGAAGCAGCTGCCATTGTTTTTCCAATGGAAGCAGCTGCAGTTGTCTTTCCAACAGCAAACTATGGACAGAATATTTGTAAGGGGTCAAAAAAAAAAGTGAAGAGAGTAGAACGTGAAGAAAACCTACATCTTTATTCAAAGAAGAGGAAGAGCAGACAGGCCTCTGCTGTAGGCAGAGATAAGTCTGCTGAACGAGCCCGACAACCATGCGAATCTGTGGAGAACCATGTTAACCCTAATGAGCTCGACAAATGGATTATTTAATGTATCATATTGTGAGATACATTAGTTCTGATCCTCTTAGAATCTGTGCCCAAACCAGGAGTGTTGATCAAATGGCTCTCCTATTTGTTTAAAACACTTCTATGAATGTCCTGTGGATGCATGCCAGCATAGGATAATTGTGATTTGAAGTTGTGAAATCTACAAATCTACCAGTGATCAATGGAAGGGCTCTCCGCATGTTGGTGATGAAGAAATACTATTTAATTCTTTATTACTTTATTACAATTTGCAAACAGACCCTAAAATAAAATAGATAACGTGTATTTATCAAGAATCCTTTTGTAGATTTCTGGTCATGATTGACATAATGATTTGTACCCATACCCCTCCAGATAAACTATGTACTGAATTAGTTCTGGCATCTCAATAGTCTCTACGGTTCAAATGTGTCTACTGTTTGAGCCTGCCACTCGGTTCCAGTCACTGCAGCACCCGCACTTCTATGACGATCAGCATGGTCTCTTCGAATCCCGCCTGTCCGTGCGCACACTAGCCAGGTGAGACGTCGTTGTGAGTCGTGAGTTCATTTGGATGAATTACATGATTGCTCCTTATTACATATCATATGTATCTCTTTGAATTTCTAGAGTGTGCACATGATTGTAAACTTAAATGCAATACTTGGCGTGATTTGGCTATATCTGCCAAAATCCAGTAGAATTAAGGTATCTGTCAATTTTGAACCACAGATGGTTGCATATGATAGCTTAGAGGGGAGGGGGAAGCTTATATAGTACTGGATGGGAGTGTTTGCTGAAATCCCCCTTAATTTTGCATTACAAAGGATTAGACAAGTGGACATCAACAAAGACTTATGCAGGGGAAATTCAATTTCTACAAGCAGGAGCAATTCCATATTCCTATTTCTTCCAGCCTTCTAGATGTCCTCTCCTATGCTGAAGATAACAACAATAGGTACATATTAAGGAAACCAGTCCATGATATTATTTCTTGTTGGACTGCATGTTTTTTTTATTGACATGAACAACATTAGAGTTTACAAGGGAGTCAAGTGCAATATTATGTTTGTCTATCTGCATATGTATGACCAGTGCTCGCAGTATTCTTCAACGACAAATCATTGTAGAAGAAAGATAAAATTTGTGTTTCTATCAAAGCATTGTAGTATCTTTTGGATCTTGCTGCAAATCATGAATCTAAATTCAGAGATGCCACCATTGTTGGCCCATGAACAGTAGTCATGTGGAGGGAGATAGGCAGGTTAAGAGTGCAGGTTCTTGAGTTCTAAGCAATGGGGTTCAAAGTTTAAGAGTTCGAACCAATGTGCAAGTTCAGGCTTCAAAATTTCGGGTAGAATGCACTGATTCAAATATTTGAGAAAAAACTATGCAGTCAACCATGTTGGTGCTCGGAGCCTATATCTCATGGGCCGAACGGGAGAAATCATGAAACTGAAAAATATTTGGATTTGCAATCTGATATTTCAGAAATTTGGTGAAGTATATGAGAGAATGGACAGTATGCTGGGAGATAACAGATGTCATGAACAATGAAGATTATCCTCACAAGGAAGATTTTCCTAAGGTTAATGAGATAATTATTAACCGGTGGAGCAAAATGAACATCCCACTACATTGCCTGGCTTTTGCACTATGTCCAAAGTTTTATGATACTGACTATTTGAAAACACCTGCTCCTGGAGGCATTCCCAGAAAAGCTCCAAATCAAGACAAGGAGGTTATGAGAGGGGTGGTAGAAGCTTTTCGTAAAATAGCAGATGGTGATGCTGAACGAAAGATATTGCAAGAAGAATTTACTGCATTTCACATGAAGAAAGGAATGTATGCATTACCAGCTGTTCAGACTGATGCAACCACAATGTCACCCATTGATTGGTGGACTAACTATGGCTCAGAGACTCCAAATTTAGCAGAAGTTGCTTTCAAGGTTCTATCTCAGCCAATCAGTAGCTCCTCGGCTGAAAGAAGTTGGAGTACATATTCATATGTATGGAATGTGAAGAGAAATAGGCTAAATTCAAAAACTGCAGATAAATTGGTTTATGTCCCACTCCAACATTCGTCTTCAGTCCAGGTTTTCAGAGAGCTACAAAGCAGGCCCTAACAGCAAATGGGACGCAGATCCAGATGATGCCTCCTTGGAGGAATCGAGATTGAAGCTCGTGCAATTGCACTGGAAGGATTTGGAGAACGATGGGCTCATCATCGAAGAATGCCAAAAACAAGAATAATTGATCGGTATGGTACTGTCCTATAATTAAAATTTTGAACTTCATAGGCTATAGTCTGCTTTCACACAAAAACTGTACTGAATCGATGACTACTGTTTGCAGGAGTGTGGAACAGTTGGAGTGGAGTAGTGGATGCACGGGGAGAATGAGGAGCATGGCTGCCAGCTGCCGTCGATCGTCAGTCGTCTTTCTTTCATTTAACAAAAAAAGTTAGTGTTGAGAGTGTGAGATGGAGTCAGAGAGTCAGTCATAAACTATTTGCAGATTTCTCATTTTGCTTTTTTGAATTGGAGCATGTAATAATGTGTGATTTTAATTACGTACTTCACTTCAATTTGCATTGGGCATGTTTGCTGGTAATTTAGTCATTCCATAAGTCATATACGCATGAATATATGCGTCAAGCTTGCTTATCAATGTATATATATTGTATCATGGGTTATTGACCCAGGACCTTTTGGTTCACGACCCTCGCCTCTAGGCTTCGAACCAGGGTTACCGACCTAAAATTTTTGGTTCGCGACCCTCGACTTAAGACTTCGTGCGGGGGACACGACCGACAACTCCATACCAATGTTTTTAAGGCGTCGCTTAAACGCCAAGGCGTTCTTGGCTGGACGTTCTAGCGGACGACTCGCCTTAGACCATGGCGTCCGGAAATCGTCGCTGTGGCGTCTGAGTCGTCCCAGACCGAGCAAGGCGGGCGCCATATGGAGATGCGCTGTTCACGGCGGCGGGAAAACGCGGGAGAAAGGATGGGCAAAAGAGCAGGCGCGCGCAGAGATAGAGAGAGCGCGGGAGAAATCAGAGAGCGGATAGAGGAGCGCTCGCGGGGAAGGATCTACCTGCTCGCCCGCGCCGCCGGCAGAAGCTACGGCCGCCGAGGCTCCGCCTCTGCCTCCCCACTTCCCCATCCGCGCGAGCAGCTGCCGGTGAGCAGCTGTTTCCCCGCCGCCTCCTCCCCTCCCCTCTTCCCCATCCACGCACCGAGCAACCACCGGCGGACTGCTTGTTTCCCCGCCGCCTCCTCTGGTACTCCTTCGAGCAGAACACGAGCTCTGCTATTGCTAATGCTTCCTCTCACAGAATGGGTAATTTGCGTACCTGACCGTGGGTCCAGCGAGTCGCCCACGCATTCCCGCGCCCCGCCGCCGCCGCCAAGCGCCGCGATGCCGCAGCCGCCACCATTTTTTTTTTTACGAGAGAGGGAGAGAGGGAGAGAGTTATAGGTTGGATGACAGTGTCGGGCCGCAATCTAGCCCTGGCCGGCCAGCCTCCCGCTCCCTGTGCCTTAGTGGGCTGAATTCGGCCTGACACTGTTTTTCTTTATCTATTAATGTTTCTTTTTATGAATAAATTTGTTGAACTTTAAAATTGCATAGTAAATCACCAAAAATCATAAAATATAAATTAATTTTTTTACGAATCCTCATAAAAATATCTATACAATGAATCCATAATAAAACATGTTTTAGTAGAACATTTTTATTGTAGATTTTTAACAGTAAATATGAAAATTAAATAAAAATAAAAAAAATAAAAAAATCGAGTTGTTCAGAACTTCTCATGTCATGTATATGTACTGCCAAATTTCATAATTCAAGGTTGCATTCTAGTAAAATGGAAAAGTCTACTTAACAACCCCCCCTAACTATTGGACTATGTTCAACCTTGACACCCCCCCCCCCCAACTACAAAACCGGGTGGTGTACCCTCTAAAATTTCACAAACCAGACGACGAACCCCTAGGGAGGTTTGGGAGGGTGGATTCGCTAAAGTGGCGTTCAGCGCGTGAGCGGTATTACAGCCGGCGAAGGGGATGACGTCCATAGCCACTAACGGGTGGGGCCCACCTGTTAGGACACCCCCGTGAAATACTTTGTCCTCCCTTGTTTCTCTCCCCTCTTCGTCTCTCTGCTCGTGGCTTTTTGTCTCCAGGTGCGTGTTGTCATCTCGATGATGAGTTCATGGGTTTGGGGGTATTGGGGTTTTGTGGGTAAAATGTTCGAAGCCATTGTATGGTGTAGTTTGTCCGCAAAATGTTTGTAGTGGCATTAGAGTTGATTTCGTGAAGAATGAAGGCAGCAGGCAAGTACTTTCGTGAAGAGTGAAAAATGAAGGCAGTAGGAAGTAGGGAAATACTTATTTACAGAGATAAACGTTTTATGTATTTTTTTATAAATTTAATCAAAGTTGATAAATTTTGACCATTATGATTCTTATAATGTCCTTCCTTTATTATGGCACGGAGGAACTAAGTCAGATTTATAAAACATGGCGGTGTTATTCGCATGAAGCGTCTGCAGTGAAATGAAAAACAAAATACCCATGCACATGCATGAATCTTTTGTGGATATTTAAAATGTGAGAATATATCGGTCGATCCTCCAAAAAAAAAAATCGACTTCGTTGTAGCCTGGTAGGAGCCAACGTCGTACAAAACTTTGTACACGCCGTGACTCTGGTGGGGCGGTCCCATTCCCATAGGTTGAAGGCTTTCTGAAGGCGATGAAATGCTCCTTGTACACGTCGTACAAAACTGTGTACATGCCCTGTACCTGGATGGTTAATCTATCATTGCCTTGGACTACTAAAATTGTGGGACAATAACCTCTGCTACTTTGTCTAAGGCCGCGTTTAGATTCTGAAAAGAGGTGAAAAGTTTTTAGCAAAAAAATTTACACCTAAAATGCAAAACGTAAAAAGTTTTTGCATCTCTGTCTAGATACAGTGAGATATTTTGTAAAATATAAATGTGGGGGAAAGAGAGGTCTGACACGCGCAACGATGCAAAATATTTTGGTTTTTGGTGTGTTGGGTGTCAAATGCAAAATATTTTAGAAGGCTCCTTTTTGTAAAATTTGGTACCCCTGTTTAGTTCCATTTTATAAAAAAGTAGCCCAAAACATAAAAAGATTTTGCAAAATAGAAGAACTAAACAGGGCCTAATAAGATATATCTCTCCCTCATGCTCCAATAAATTGGAGGGTGGAAAGGGCCTCTAGCACTATTTATCGATTTGACATTTTTTATTTTTTATTTTTTTATTTGTTTTTATTTTTTATTTTTTATTTTTTTTATTTTTGGCAGTGTTCTTTTTATTTTTATTTTTTATTTTTTTTTAGTTTTCTCTCATGCTCCAATAAATTGGAGGCTGGAGAGGGCCTCTGGCACTATTCATCAATTTGACATTTTATATTTTTATTTGTTTTTATTTTTTATTTTTTGACACTGATTGATTTGATATTTTTATTTTAAATTTTTTTAAAAAAATAGTTTTTTATTACAATTTTGAAATTTCATATTTATTTTTTTAAAATTTTCTTTTATTTTTAGTTTCGAAGTAAGCGATAAAGAGCATGTAGTATTTTTATTTTTAATCTTTTGTTTTATACATGTACGATCCTACGCATCGGAGTACATGCAGTGTGGCATCGGAGTACATGCAATGTGGTAATCATTTATCAATTATATCAATAAAAAATATGTAGTCTTTCTATTAGGACAGCTTTATATTAAACAGTTAGAGACATTTTTTTTATCTTTCTAAGTTCCTACTTCCAAAAAACTTTTATTATTTTTTAGTTACAAATTTATTTAAGCTTTTTTATTCTCTTCTTTTTCTCATTTATTTTTTAATCTTTTGTTTTATAAAAGCAGCGATCACACGCCGTAAAGTGTGTGTAGTATGGTGATTCATATCAATCATAACAATAAAGAGTTTGTAATATTTCTACCAGGCCCGTGCATCTTTATATTGGGTTGTTATTAGACCATAACAATAATTTTGAGTACTTATCCATGTTATTGTACATATATTGGTTCAGTATATAAAAAAAAACTAACTCGCTTTACCGCTTGCAACAAATATATGCTTAGCAAAAATCGACGCAGCGGAGCGCGCCTATCTATGCTATTGCTTATTATTTACGACCGGTTCCAACGGTTATTACGCTCACCTACATACAAAACCTTATCGCAAACGATTTTTAGACGAACCGATAGTAGAAATGCTGTTACAAGATGTTTTTTGTAGTGAGAGACTGTCTATTTGATCTTTAAACGACTAATCCACTAATCCATCCTCTTTGCACCCGGCCCTAGCTATATATCTAATCGTACTCTACGTTCTAATGGGATTGCGCGTGTGCCTGCTAGTAGCCCAACCACGTTCACCTATGAAACAAACACCGTTTTATTTAAGTCCGATTTATAAAACATGATGGTGTTTTTTTTTTCATTATACGCATGAAGCGTCCGCAGTGAAACGAAAAAAATGTGCACATGCCACATATACATGCATGAATCTTGTGGATATTAAAATGTGAGAATATATCGGTCGATCCTCCGCACACACACACACCATCTATTCGGATGTGGTGCAGCATAGCCTAGCTTCAGAAATGGACATCTATCATAGAGATTGCAACAGCAGAATCAAACAAGAACGGAATAAACTCCTCTTTCTATGTAACAACTACAGCTGTTACAAGACTGAAGACAGAGTAGTATCGTATTACACGCACCTGTTAGCGTTGTTTACTTTTGTGTATGACTCATGGGCCCAAGGCCATGTTCCCGTTCCGGCACATAAGTGTCTTTAAGCGAACCGAGGATGGCTTATCGAACAAGTAAGAAATAGAACTCGGCCAAGGCAGAGGGGCTTACCTTGTCGGCGCCTTCGTCCGAGATCCACCTAGCCTCTCACATCTCCGGCGATCGCCGGCGGCCACGGGTCGTTACAGTGGTATCAAAGTCATCTATCCTCGGCCTCACCTTCTAGTCCACATATACGTAGCGGATTTGATCCGATTTGCTGCACTCGACGCGTAGCTCGGCGCTATTTCGAGTCCGTCAGATCTCGTGCGCGACGACCCCCTGACGGCGTACGGCGGTTCTCCCGGGCGCGCCCCTTCAATCCCGTGTCGGCGACGTCTCCGCGCCTTCACCACATCGGGGTTCGGCATCGACGATCGACTCCACGGCGGAATCATTCTGTGAGCCTCAGTTCCGTGCTCACACCCTCTCTCCTTTGCTCGCATCGATTCGGGCCCAGGGTTGTTGTGCGATTGTTGCGACGTAAAATTCCGTAAGCCTTGTTTCGATTGTTGAGCGGTGGCGTTGGCGGGAAGCTGTCCTTCGATTCAGGTTGCGGAGCTTGTCTTCGTGTAAAATCCCGAGATCGAGCCTCAGCTTCAGGCGGCGGTGACAAGAGAACACACAGTAGGGGAGGTGTAGTGCTGAACCTGTTGTTCTCTTTGGGGAAGATTTCTTCAATTTTATTCTCGCTCGGACAGTACGGCGCCCACGCGAGCACCCGCGGTTCCCAAACCTTCGGCCCAAACCAATATCCTGCTGAGTGAGATGGAAGCACGAGCTACTTCGGACGAGCAACACTGGGCTGGGATGGTCGATAATTTCAACTTGATGTTGCAACGTATGAATAATTTGAGGAAGATCCAACAAGAGGTGAAGCAACAGGTGGTGGACACTACTGCCAAGGTGGATCAGTGTATTGCTGATCAACGGACCATTGCCAAGCAAGTCTTAGCCAATGGTGACGCAGTTGCTCGTATTACCAGGCGTCAGATGGAGTTGGATAAACAGTCAGTTGTGGTGGAGTCTGATTACTCTGATGAGGACTCAATGGAGGGCGAGTTTGAGAACATCTTTGCTGGGAAGAGCACTAAACAGAACAAGCCACACCGTAAGTCCGACAAGCCTCAACATCAACACACTAGCGGCAATTTACCTCATCATACCCTGCCCAAGCTATTGTTTCCCACTTTTGATGGAAAGCAACCCAAGATATGGTTGGCCAATTGTAAGCAATATTTCAACATCTACAACATTCCAAAGGAGGTGAAAGTGGAAGCCGCTACGATGCATTTGCGGGAAAACGCTGCTAAGTGGTGGCAAACATATCAAATTTCTCATCCCAACGTGTCCTGGCCCCAGTTGCCTACTGATATCCACGAGCAATTTGGCAGCGATGACGACATGACAGCTCTGAATGATTTGTTGGACCTGAAACAATCTGCCACTGTGGAAGAATACACTACCCAATTTCAATCTCTTCAATATGATGTGCAAATGAATGATGGAAGCTATGGTGCCAAATTCTTTGCTAATCAGTATGTCAGAGGGTTGAAAGAGGAGATACGAACAATAGTGGAACCCCAGGTCCCAACCACAGTGGAAAGGGCATTTGTCATTGCTAAGATTCAGCAGAAAGTGTTGGACAGAGCCAAATTTAAGTACCCTCGCAATCAGCCAATGGCTAAACCCAATCAGATCACCAAATGGGACCCTAAAGCCCCAAATACAGCCAGTACTTTGTGGCGAGATCGCCAACTCCGAGATTATAGAAGAGCTAATGGATTGTGCTATACGTGTGGGGCGAAGTTTGAACCTGGCCACAATGATGTGTGCCCAAAAAGGGTGAAACCACAACTCAATGCTCTAGCAGTGAATGACTTGGACAGAGAACTGAAAGATGATGTCCTCAACCAGATAGCTATTGAAGATGAGTTACAGGAACAATTCTGTCAGATGTCTCTCAATGTTGTCTCTAGCTCTGACCACACTGATTGTTTGAAACTCAAAGCTAAAGTTCAGGACAAGATCATGTTGATCCTGGTAGACAGTGGCAGCAGTCACAATTTCATTAGTCAAAGTTTTGTGGACGTGGCAGGGCTATCTACTGTCCCTATATCCAACAAACAAGTGCAGTTGGCTAATGGCAAGAATCTCAGCACTACTGCTATGCTTCCTGACTTCAAATGGTATTGTCAAGGGCACACTCTCACTGCTACTATGCTAGTTTTTGACATGCAACCTTATGATGCTATTTTGGGAGTGGATTGGTTGAAACAGCACACCCCAACAACATTTGATTGGGACTCCAGAGCACTGTCTTTTCAAGTAAAGGGTACAACTGTCAAGCTCAAAGCATTACAACCTGCTCCTGACTCAGTTCAGTCTATTTCAGCCACCAAGATCAATCATGCAGTGAAAGGCAATGATATTTGGGCGTGTGTCATGCTCCATTTTGTTTCCCCTCCCATTTCACAGGAGTCCTAGCACAGTACCCAAGTTCCACCTGAGATCACTGAGATTCAGGAAACCTATTGTGATGTGTTCACTGACCCCAAACAGCTTCCACCACCTCGCAGCTATGACCATGCTATTCCTTTATTTCCAGGATCGGTGCCCATGAATTGCCGACCTTATCACTATTCTCCCCAACATAAGAGTGAAATAGAGAAACAAGTGCAAGAGTTGTTACAGGCTGGGCTCATCGTTCACAGCCACAACCCTTTTGCTTCTCCGGTGTTACTGGTGAAGAAGAAAGATGGGTCTTGGCAGTTTTGTGTGGATTACCGACGACTCAACTCCATGACCATCAAAAATCGATTTCCCATGCCTATCATTGAAGAAATCTTGGAGGAACTGCATGGAGCCAAACTGTTCTCCAAGTTGGACATGCGGTCTGGGTATCATCATATTAGGATGTTACCTGAGGATGAAATGAAAATTGCCTTCAAAACACACCATGGACACTACCAATTCAAGGTTATGTCTTTTGGCCTTACAAATGCTCCTGCTACTTTTCAATGTGTGATGAACCAGCTGCTTCATCCTTTTCTTAGGTAGTTTGTGCTAGTCTTTTTGGATGACATCCTTATATATAGCAACAGTCTAGAGAAAGAAAGAAACCCTTGTCCATCTATGAGAAAGAGTTTTTAGCTCTGATTATGGCTGTGGAAAAATGGAGAGCATATTTGCAACGGCAAGAGTTCACTATTGTCACTGGCCATAAGTCCTTGGCCTACTTGAATGAGCAAACTTTACACTCAGATCTTCAACGTAAGGCCATGACTAGGTTAATGGGTCTTCAGTTCAAAATTGTGTACATGCAAGGTAAACACAATTTGGCTGTCGATGCTCTATCTCGCGTTGGCCATCTTATGGCTGTGCAAGCTGTATCTACTGTCCAACCTGCTTGGGTCACTGAAGTCCTCAATTCTTATGCTACTGATCAACATGCTCAACACCTGTTATCCAAGTTAGCCCTGTCCAGTCCCGATGCACTGGGATACTCCCTCACCAAAGGATTGATTTATTTCAAGGGTAATATCTTGATTGGTGACAACTTTGCCTTATAGACTAAACTCATCGCAGCATTTCATGCTAGCCCCCTGGGATGACATTCTGGCATCATCAACACCTACTACAAGTTAAAAAAGCATTTCTCTTGGAAGGGAATGAAACAGGATGTTGAAAGTTTCATAAAGCAATGTGAGATCTGTCAACAAGCTAAGCATTCTCTACATCCACCTTTTGGTCTGATCCAGCCATTACCTATTCCTCAAGGGGTATGGAGAGATGTGTCCATGGATTTTGTAGAAGGCCTACCTAAATCAGAGGGATATACTGTCATACTAGTGGTGGTGGATAGACTCACCAAGTACAGTCACTTTCTTGCTCTCAGACACCCTTATACGGCTGCTAAAATAGCAAAGCTATTCATGGACGAGATTGTCAGGTTGCATGGCCTCCCTCATTCTTTGGTGTCTGATCGAGATCCCATATTTATCAGCCAATTCTGGAAAGAGTTGTTCCAAGTCTACAGAGTGGATTTGCATCTTACAACAGCCTATCATCCACAAAGTGATGGACAAACAGAGAGGGTGAATCAGTGTCTAGAAATGTTTCTCAGATGTTTGGTTCAGGATGCTCCTCACACTTGGAAATCTTGGCTCGCTATTGCTGAATTGTGGTATAACACTAACTATCACTCTTCACTGGGGTGCTCTCCTTTCGAGGCTCTCTATGGATATGCTCCTAACATAGGTGCAGTACCACATATAGCTGATCAGACCCTCTCCTCAGTCCAGGAACTCGCTACTCATCGTTCTGCCCATCTACAATCATTGAAGCAACACTTGATTACAGCTCAAAACCGTATGAAGCTTCAAGCAGATAAGAAGCGCACTGATCATTCATTCCAAGAGGGGGATTAGGTGCTTCTCAAACTTCAACCCTATACACAGTCGTCGGTTGCTAACCGACCCTACCCCAAGTTGGCCTACAAGTACTTCGGCCTGTACACAGTGTTATCCAGAGTGGGAACAATAGCTTATCGTCTCCAGTTACCCTCAGAGGCGAAGATTCATGATGTCTTTCACATTTCACAGCTGAAGCCGTTCACATCTAACTATACTCTAGTGTTTGCTTCTCTGCCTACTACCACTGACCTGGATGCAGGATCCGCCGTCCCAGAGTAGATCATAGATCGCCGACTGGGGAAGAAGGGTAATCGGGCTATCGCTCAGGTGAAGGTGTCGTGGACGGGCCTCCCTCTTCATGTGGCCACGTGGGAAGACTACAATGTCCTGAAGACAATATTTCCGCAAGCACCCGCTTGGGGACAAGCGACTTCTTCAACAGGGGGAGATGTAACAACTACAACTGTTACAAGACTGAAGACAGAGTAGTATCGTATTACACGCACCTGTTAGCGTTGTTTACTTTTGTGTATGACTCGTGGGCCCAAGGCCATGTTCCCGTTCCGGCACATAAGTGTCTATAAGCGAACCGAGGACGGCTTATCGAACAAGTAAGAAATAGAACTCGGCCAAGGCAGAGGGGCTTACCTCGTCGGCGCCTTCGTCCGAGATCCACCTAGCCTCTCACGTCTCCGGCGATCGCCGGCGGCCACGGGTCATTACATTCTAGGGGTACGTGTTATATAGTACTTTACTACTCACCCATCCGAGAGAGAATCATGCATGTGACTAACCCAATGAACTACGTACGTATATGATCGAGTTAACCGTCTATCATCTACTTCCAGTACGTTATATGAGTAAACCTGCATGATCAAAGCTTGACAAAACCCTCCGAAGATGCAGCTGCCATCAATCAACAAAGAAAGAAGACGACGAAACCACCATCGCGTCGCCTGCCCACAGCTAGGAGCATTTGATGATCGATAGGATACGCCATTGCAGGCACGCAGCAAGTGATGCGATGATCATCACCACTTGGTCACAGTTCATTCTTGATTCTTCTTGTCTCCAGTCACCAGTCACCACTTCCTCCTGCCTCGTACTTGCACTGCAACTCCGATCCACCTGCTTTCAGGCTCCGGCGGCAATCAGCAACAGGCCGTCGGCCGCGTCGCGCTCCTGGCTGCACCAGCCGTAGCCCTGCCCGCGCCCGCCGCTGTCGTTCTCGCTCCCCGCCTCACTCGGACCGCGACGACGGTGATGCAGCAGCAGCAGCGCGACGCCGAGCCCGCCCTCGCCGTGCATGTCGAGTCGCGCCTGCCATGACGGCGGGCGGAAGGCGCGCAGCTCCACGGCGTCGCCGGCGCGCGCGCCGTGGCGCGACACGAAGAGCGACCACTGCCCCGCGAGGCGGTACGTGCGGGCCCTGGGGTCGCGCCGCAGCGACATGCGGTACGCGCGGCCGAGGCGGTCGAGCGCCGGCACGCGCAGCCCGGCGCCCAGCACCAGGCCCCGCTCCGCCGCCGTCAGCATGCGCGGCAGCGGCGACGGCGCCACCAGGCGGTCCGGGAGCACGAGGCGCGCCTTGTCTCGGCTGCGGTCCGACGCGGTCAGCTGCTTGGTGAGCACCACCGTCGGGCGCGAGTGCGGAGGCGGAGAAGCTCCGCGCGCAGCCCGTCCTCCTCCTCCTCCGACACGTCCCGACGCTCGCGCCCCGATCCCGTCCCACCACTGGGCAAGGGCGGCTCCGACTCCGACGCGCCGAGAAGAAACCCTCCCCCTCCTCCTCCGTGGCTGTTGCGGTATGAGTGGTTGGCCATCTCCTGGATCGCCGCGGCCGCCGCGTACGGGTGGTACCGCACGACCCTCTTCTTCGGCGGGAGGAGCTCCGGCGGGACGCCGGCGAGGTCGTCCACCACGTCGCCCTCGCCGCGGGTCACGATCGCCGGAACCCCGCGCCTGGGCGCTAGGTGCTCGACGAATTACGCCCCTTTCGCCGCCCGGGTACCTCCTGGGGCGAGGAACGCGCGCGCTGGCTCCGCAGGGGCCGGGGCTCCGGCGAACGGAGGCGTGGCGCCGCGGCGGGAAGGCATCCGGAGGCTGCATGGAGGCGGCAATGGCGGGGGAAAGGAGGGGAAGGGTGGAGGTGAGAAGCCGGGAGGGAACGGCGGCGGGGGAGGGAGAGGGAAGTGCGGTGGCCGGCGCGGCGGCGGCGGCGGCAGTGGCGGTGGCGGGGGAAGAGGTGGGGTTTTGCGTGGCGGCGAAGTTGGTGGGGGAACAGCCACAGGGCAGAGCATGGGAGATTCCAGAGCTCCCATTGGTCGCCCACTCGCTCTCGCGACTCGCCTCTGCCTTCACTTTCTCTCTCTTCATTCACTTCCACGAGCCCTGCCATTAAACTTTCACAAATTCAAAAAAAAAAACAGTAGTATGGCTGTATTCAATTTTTTTTACTCTCTTGTTGTTGTTGGTTCATTTCTCGAGTAACAAACCGCTAATGAAAAAATCCCATTTCTCTGCTAATAAAAAAAATTCAAATACGTGATAATAATACTAATTCGTTAGCAGGCAGCTGTTTTTACTCGGAAAGATATTCTTTAAGCATTCTTCCCATCCACCAAAGTAGCTTCAAAACCCAGAGTTTACTGCTTACGCATCGAACAGTATTGCAACAATATAGACGGCCAAACAATTTACTACTATATGCTCTTACCAGTACATGTTAGACAACAATCCATGTTTTGGTTTCCAACAGGTGAAAGATTCACCTGCTTTCTGATCGATGCTTTGTACTTGCTCACCAGCCTACTCGATTGAAGCAGTTTTACATCAGCCCAACGAATACATTGGGGGTTGCAAGATACAACGACGATGACCAAAAGCCTATGTTATCCGTATGACCATATGCTCAAGGCAGCATGCATGGTTAAACCCGAGTCGATAGTCAATAACGCCTCCAGAACCTCAACCTAACATCATGACAAAGCAGTGGCGCTTTCAGAGAGCTCGAGAAAACCCGGGGGCGACATTGGCGGCATTGCTTCTTCATGGGCGTCAACCATTTCCAGGATCTTTCTTACAGTTGCCTGCAACTTGTCGTGGCCACCTTCGAGTCTGGACTGGCCAGATGTTCCGTTTAGTTGGATGGCCTCCTTGTTTCCGAGACCCATGTTTGATGACTTCGTTTTCGACTGTGCTTTCGCTGATGTTACTGCATTGGTAAAGACACCGGATTCCTTGAGGCCGCGGATGATAGCCTGCAACGATTGGGCATAGAATGTAGCAGCAATAAGACACAACTTCCGCGAGCTCAAAGCCTACAAGATTGAGATCAGGACTAACCATGGGCGCATATATACGTGCTAAGACACCCTTCCTCAAAAGTTTCAAATTGGTGTCTTTATCGGTCCAAACAACATGTTCCCGGTACCTGAACAAACATAGTCAGACCAATGTGATCTCTTAATTCAGGCAGGGTAGGGAGGAATGGTTGCTGATTGGTACACAGAGGGCTAAGGCCTAAAAGTGTTACCAGTTCCTCATCTCCTCCTCAGTTGCTGTAGATGCAATTATAAAGGCCTGCCAGGACAAAGTACAAGGGAGGATTCATTAGCACTCCCAAGTTAGTTATCCAATTAGCTATCTATGCATAACGATACCTAATAAGAGAGTTTCCCCCTTTTTTTGGCAAATGTATAGCCAAGAACTTTGGAATAATGACCAAACTGGTCCTTCAGCTAAATAATTTGGTAAAACTACAGTAAGAAAGGGGGCATTCAAAAGACAGTTATATGGTTCTCTGGCATTCAAAAGACAGCTAAATACATTGTACAATGGAGAATGGACCATGGGAAACATTTCTGTGATTAGCATAAGGCACACGAACAGGGTACAATATTGTGTAAATTGAAATTGTTTCCACCACCCCCATATCTGATTCAGACATAACTACATCCAGTCATCCACTTTAATAAGTTAAATAAAGATACTACATGCATATTGTGTAAAGTGAAATTGCTTCCACCTACGACAGTTTCCACAAGCATTTCCATAGTATAATAAATCATCTAGCCATTCCCCCCCCCCCCCCCTCCTCTCTCTCTCTCTCTCTCTCTAATTGTTTATATCATAACACTTAAATGAAATAAATGTACCATTTCAAGTTTTCAACGTTTGAGCCAGGAAACAGTTATGATGTTGACAAGGTGGCATGTACCCATAGGACAACAATGGATGTCATGCAGATACAGCAAAGGGAAGAAAAGATAGCTCACCAAACGGTCAAATTCCAAGATAAAACATCGCTTCACATCTTCTTTAGTTGGCTTGCAACCACACCTATCCCTCCTTGAGGTGAGGTCTGAGAACTTTGTGTAGGTGTAATGCAGAATAGCAGCCTCGTCCAATTTGATTTCACTACACAAAAAGAAATATATGACTAAAGCATCGAGTAGAAACAGACTGTAATTTGTTGACTGACCATTTGTTTTAGCAAAAAAACTACGCATATTAAGATATCTTACTTTGGGGATTTCATGTAGTTATGCCATCTATGAGCACCATTCGGACGCAAATGCTCCTGAACCCTTGCAGCCGATTTCCCATTACCATAAGTAAGGAAGTAGTTTGGATTACCACGTGTTGCTTCTTTGTATAGGCCAAAGTATGTATCCTTTGGAAGATGATCATAATTTTTCTTAAACATGGAAACCTGCAGGCACAAAAAAAAATCATAAAGGATGCAAGCTATCAAACACAGCCAATGGTAATCAGACCAGTCCTATTATTTCCTGCAATGTATTAATCGGTAGTTCTATGCAGTGTTTGCTAAACTATAGTTTTTTCAAGAAAGTGAGCCGATATCCGGCTGTACAGGTGGCACTTTGTTTCTCAAGTGAGCCAGTCAATCATCAATAGGATACAGAGCCAATTTTTTCCTTCCTTTTGCATACATGTTAGAGACAACAGTAGCTTCTATACCTCAGTAAAAGGATCCTTGATGTCGTCACGCTCAATGCTGCTCTCCTGGAAAAGAAGAAATATATACAATAATCAGATGTGAAGCATGTTACCACATTCAACAAACATGTTACTTTTGTGACTCACTGACTCACATAATTGGGGAAGATAACCATGTCAACATTATCAGGAACATCTAAAAGCAATCGCCTCAGGGAGTACTCTCGGGCACCAGCTGGGTGAATCAACTCATCAGTATCAAGGTGAATAATCCAATCCATTCCAGCATCCTGTGACAATAAAAAGGGGACATTCACATCAATCTCACAACTAAATACAAGGCCTTTTCAAAATATAAACGACAGCTAATAAAATGACACCCCACTAGTCCTGTATATCTTTTGCTATAAATGATGTAAAATCATGTCACTTGACATTGGTACGGCATGGGAACATTGCAGAGAAGTGCAATGATAGAACATCTTGAATTTTTTGTTAGTAGTGGTATCACCTAGGATAGAGGTCTATATTTCTACTTTTTTTTAACTCAGGATCAACCCTGCTTACACAGAAAGCAAGTAAAAGTTCTTACAGGTCTATAACTCTATATTTACATCTCCTTAAATTTCTGCAAATTTTCCATATGCTTTTACATCATTTACTACTCAGTACTCATCCTAAAATCTGTGTCAAGGAAGAGAGAAAAGGATGTGGTGCAGGAAAAAGTTGAGGAACTTTATGGAACTGACATTATTTGCATTATAGCCTTCACTCTCATTAATATAAACTGTATGGCTACACTGCTACAAACAATCAATAACCCAACATGTTGAATTACACTGTTGATCTCATATACGATATTTGTGCTGCAGAGCTCAAAATAGGACTGCCAGATAATTATAGTAATTCCCAATAGTCAGGAAAAGAGTGGCTGAAAATTAGATAATACAAAGACTGCTGGTATCTGTGAATATAGAGTTATAGACTTGGACAACAATTACAACACTCTGTAGGAAAGGAATATGAAAGTCAAGATTTCTGTTTAAAAAAATGCTAGAAACAGATTGTAAGGAACAGTGCATACCTTTGCCATAATAATAGCCATTTCCATGTTTAGTGATTGCTTGACAAATAGTTCGTAATTACATGGTTTGTAAAAGAAACTTCCTAGCCAAGTCTCGTTCCAAATGCGGCTGAAATCATAAAAATGGTCGCAACAGAAGCTTTAGACAATGAAATAACCAACACAATACTTCAGAAATACATAAGTCAGGAAAACGGAGATACAGGATCCAATCAGCAGCACTGCATAATCAATATTCAGAATTGTTCAATGGCAGTGTTGCAATGAAAGCAAGTAATTTGTCATCTATCTTGTTACCTCTACAGCTCTACCATTTGTTTGAAGCAAGTACTATCATAATTTAATATTTATCAACACATTTCAGTTATATAGCTTATTAAAATCAGAATTATCAAAACTCACATTCCAAATAAATATATCTTTACTTGGAACAGGTATTTTAAGGTTGAGAAGATTCTCATTGAACTGTTCCGTACATTGACATACCTTTTGTCCTGTTTCTCTTTCAATTCTTTAGTTCTGTAAATAATTTTGACACCCTAAAGCAGGTACACAGAAAGCCAGTGCTTAGATAAAGAAAAGAAATCATAAACACATGAATGGGATATGAAATGACTTATTTACCCGAATAGATTCAAGAACAGAGGTGACAGCTGGCTTTGCAGCCTCTCCTTCAACAAAGAGAAAGAAATGTGAAACACCAATGACCTTGTGATAATACAACCATGGAAGAATCTGGTGTAGGCTAGCAGATGTGCTTCCCGTGATACAGATCTGCAGTCCAAGTTACAGAATTAGCTGAATACAAGTAGAGTTTTGGTAACATTTGACTCAAAAATCGGGATCATTTTAAGCCAATACAAATATTGTTGGGTCATGGCAAGAGTTCGCCGAGTGAGTCTCCTCTACTTGAACAAACATTTTAACAATGACAGGAACGTTGTATATCCTGGTTTTTTTCCAATTTGCTATCTTAATAACAGGGTAAACCAAAGACACTTGGATTCATCATCCAAGATGTTGCCTAAACTCTTGTGTATATGAATGTGGTGATCCAAGATCTACATATTGTGTAACCGTGATTCAAGGAATTTCTCCATATACTGCAACCATGGTTGTACATGCAAGGAAACTTTCACTTGTAAACCACGACCTGCATTGCCCAATATGCCAAGCATAGAGCAACTGCTAGTTACATTATGTTATTTTCATGGTCTTAGTAAAATGTAGTACTCCCTCCATCCCAAATTGTAAGTCATTCCAAGAATCTTGGAGAGTCAAAACATCTCAAGTTTGACCAAGAATTATAGAAAAAACTATAAAGATTTATAACATTAAATAGATATACTATGAAAATATAATTGATAACGAATCTAATGATACTTATTTGACATCATAAATATTATTATATTGTTATATAAGTTTGGTCAAACTTAAGAAAGTTTGACTCTCCAAGATTCCTTACAATTTGAGATGGAGGGAGTAGTATATAAGTGTATAATTGATGTGCAGTCCACGCAGGCCTGCACACCATGATAAAGAAAACAAGTAGTTGATCCTATTGCAAAGTCCTGCACCGGATCATACAACAGTATGCTACAGAGAAAAAAGTAACCACAGGAACAGTGTGATCGAGCTAAACAGGCGTTTGATGAAAATTAAGAATTCTCAGGGCATGGATCGCACAGCACGTTAGCTCACTAGGCAGGAGTAAGAGATACTCGGATCAAAGTGTCGGCAATAATTCAGCATCACTCGAAAAGCGGTCGAGAAATGGGATCTCGACGACGGGCAGATCAGATCGCGCTCGCGCTCACCTTGGGGGTTATAGAAGAATCGGAGTCGAAGCTCCACCCGCGGTAGAGCGAGATTCCGTTGGAGGACGCGGCGCTCCGGCCGAGGATCTCGGCGCAGTCGGCTCCCGGGGAGGACGAGGAGGAGGAGACGGCGAAGTAGGAGCCACCTCCCCCTTGGGAGGAAGAGGAGGAGGAGGATCCAAGCGGGCTGTTCTCCATGCCCGGGAACCGCTGCGTGTCGGCGGGCCAGGCGGCGCCGGCCGGGTCCCGCATGCCGCCGCGCCACTGGAGCGCGAAGGCGAAGGCGGCGAGCGCGAGCGGCAGCAGCGTGAGGAGCAGCAGCATCCGCGTGGCGAAGGCCGCGGCCGCCGCGCCGCCCCCTCCTCCGGCGGTGGCGGCGGTGGAGGAGCCCCCGCGGTAGCCCGCCATGGTGATTGGGACGGAGGAGGCGATCGAGGTTCGGAGTCGTTGGCTGTACTGTACAGTGTACTCCCCTCCTGTCCTGTCCTGTCCAAGCACACTCGCGGAGAAGTCCATGTCGAGCGTTGGGGATGAAGAGGACGAGAAGGAGTGATGGGCCCGAGTGGGCCAAATACTATACGGGCTAGGCTGTTGAAGGACAAGGTGCTGGGCAGGCTGGGTGTATATCCGGGCCCTCTTTTGTATATGGGGGCGAGGATGTAGGCCCATCCGTCCAAAATTGTAACTCAGGGCTAGTGGCCAAGAGCCCAATGCCAGGAATTGAAGTTTGATGAAGCATGGGATAAGATTTATTTTTATTTTTATTTTTTATTTTTTGCTGTCAAAACATCAAGCATGTGACTCTTTGATTAAATAAACATATTATAATACGTATGTATTTATTACGTACAAAATAATACTAGTAGTAACAAATTTGATCGACCGAAAGCCTTGAAGATGGAGGAGATACCATGCTTGCCTTGCGAATCTCATCTCAACAGTCTGGACTGATTGCTCCGCTGGTACCTACCTCTACCTGTCATGCACATGTGTCTGAATCTTCATCTTGTCTGTTTGGTTGTTCCTGTTTAGTTTGGGCTTCTCCATTTCTTTCATTCTTAAAAAAAAAGGGATTTTTTTACGGTAACGAAACAAATTAAGAAGTTAGTTAGTACTTGCTTGCTAGCTTGCTTGCAAATCTGAAATCTCATCTCAACCGTTTGGACTGGTTGCTCCAACAGTACCTGTCATGCACATGGGCTGAATCTTCAATCCGTCTGTTTGGTTGTTCCTATTTAGGACATCTCCATTTATTCTTTTATTTACAACAAGGAAGTTACCTCTAGCTAGCTAGTACTTGCGTATACTTCTGGTGTGATGTGATGTGTACGCTGGAGCAGCCGATGGCACATACACATCAAGAATTGCTTCCTGCTGCTAGCTGCTTCGTTCCATTACAGTGTGCCAATTTCTTCAGCAGAAACTAGGTAGGTGTGTTGAACTGCTGATGATAAGTTCAGCTGTTCACCACCAAGAAAAAAACAAACGCTGCTGCTTGCTAACATACAGTAATGTCCTTTCGGACCTTTAATTTCCATGTCATAAAGAGGCATGAAAGAAACATCAACTGCCTGCTAAATTAATTACATAGTACTCCTTTGCATGCTGCGCAACAAAAGATAACACACTCTGCCTTTTTTTTCTCTTAGATTAGGAAGCATCCAGTTAAATATCACAAAGACGGAAACTTTCCCAATCATCAGAATTGAAGAACGGGCCGTGAAACAGCTTTGAGCCATAATTTTATCTCGAGATTCCTATAGGTACGGTCGGTTAGAGATGGAGACACGCGTCGCAAGAGGATGGAGCAGCTGCACACCACGTAGGCGCCAGAGGAAGAATCGCGAAGCAGTTGGAGCTGGTTTATTACTCGCCGCGTCGCAGCGTCTGTGAACATCAAGCGCGACACCGACAAACTCGTTTCTCATCCATGGACGACCAAATGCAGCGGCATGCCGACCACGGCCTCGGCAGGCCGGTCCAGACAAGAACCGGCAGCAGGAGCAGACTTCTTCGCTGACGAACCCGACGGCAGCGAGGCTCCTCCGCGAGGCCATCATCTCCCAGCCGGACGGCGAGAAAGAGAAACCGGTGGCGGCCGCAACGGGCTCCGCCTCGGACATCCTGGCCTTCGCACGCTCCGTCGACCGGGTGGACTCGCCTCTCGAGTAGCCCAGTAGCCCGCCCTTGAGTTCAGATCACTAGCTTTGTTTCTTTTTTTTTCTTCTTTCTTTTTCCTTATCCCCGGCCAACCTGTACTGTCACCGCAATAATAAAAAGGTCGACACTTTCCTCCCTATATATCTGGATGCTTCAATCTTCGTCAATTTGTTGGCCATTTCCGTTCACAGGGATTATTACCTTACCGGCTTGTCATTCATTTTCGCGAGCGATGCTTCTGTTGTTTAACAAAGAGAATTCAAGCAGCTGAATGTGACCAATTAATTCTGCTCCAATCTGGGCAAAAGATAATGGATCATCACGCACCGCTTCTTGCGTGTCCATCGGAACAAATCGCGCCGATCGATTTCATCAGTAATTCGTAATAAAGCTGCATGCATAATTATTTATTTGGAGTATGTCATACAAATGGTTTTAGCACGCGGAATTACTAAAATTACTCCACACCATACGCATACACACACAGGAGAGCGCATGACAACCAGGGCGCCGAGGAGCCTGCCAGAGCTCCGTCGCGTCAAAAAGCGTGCCGGCGACCGTTCAGGAGGCGACGGAGACGACGAGGCGGCGTGAGCAGAGGGAGCAGTAAAAGCGGCGTCGGATGCGGAAGCAGAGCGGGACGAAGCAGAGCCGCGGCGCGCTCTCCACGTCCGCCGCCACCACGCCGCCGCCGCAGTAGGGGCACCGCCCGGGCGCCTGGTACGTGCCAACCACGCGCTCCGGCTCGTCGCAGACCACCACCAGGCACATCTCTCGATCTCTGTCCTCCCACGACCTTCCTTCCTCCTCGATCGACCTCCTCCTTCTCAGCTTCAGTAACTTGGTGTGGATTGGGATGTGGGGTTTTGCTTCAGCGCGGTCGCTGTCGTAACGTAAGCTTTATAGGGGGGAAGCGGATTCTTTCACGGTGCGCACGCCGCCTGCTGTCACCCGTTCCGTTCCCGTAGATAGATGGATGGATCTAGGATTTTCTATAGGTTTGTGAAGCTAAAACTTTGAAAAAAATCTACTTAACCCCCTAAACTATCAGCTAGTGTTTAACTTACACCCTCAACTATAAAACCGTCTGTTTTACACCTTGAACTTTTCAAAACCGTTCAAATTACACCCTGTAGCGGTTTTGAACAGCGGTTTTGCTATAGTAATAGTGGTTTTGATTTTTTCTTTTTCTATTTATTTTGGTTGAATTTTTAAAAAATCATAAAATAGAAAATCTAATTTTATTGGACTCCACATGAGTAGATCTACACAATGAATATATAATATAGTATGCTTTAGTACAAATTTTTTCTGCGGCTTTAAATTAGTTAGAAAATCAAATTTTGTCTATAATTAGTTCGAATAATTCATAGCTATAGCTTCTATGGTCCCATTGTGGTGAAATTTTTATGATGGGGTTATTATTATATGCTTGAACTATAGTAAAAATTTCATACTCATTGGATCATATATAACTTAGTTATAGATTTATTTAGGTTTAGGTTTAGGTTTATGCTTGTTAAATATAAATAAATCTATAACTAAATTATACATGATCCAATCAGTATGAAATTTTTACTACAGTTCAGGCATAGAATAATTAGTCCACTATAAAAATTTAACCACAATTGGACCATAAAAGTTGTAGCTATAAATTATTCCAATTAATTACAGACAAAATTTGATTTTCTAACTAATTTAAAGCTGCAGAAAAAATTTGTACTAAAGCATACTATATTATATGTTCATTGTGTAGATCTAGTCATGTGGAGTCCAACAAAATTAGATTTTCTATTTTATGATTTTTCAAAGATTTAACCAAAATAAATAGAAAAAGAAAAAGTCAAAACCGCTGTTATTGTAGCAAAACCGCCGTCCAAAACCGCTTCAGTGTGTAATTTGAACGGTTTTGAAAAGTTCATAGTGTAAAACAGACGGTTTTAAAGTTGGGGTGTAGGTTAGACACTAGCTGATAGTTCAGGGGGTTAAGTAGACTTTTTCCCTAAAACTTTTATATACATATAATTTGATATAAAATTTATTTAGCAATTTGATAAATGACTATAAAAATTACACAACAATTTGGTATAAAAATATTAAATCTAATATTAAATACTCTTGTCATTCTAAATTATAAGGTCAATCTAGAACAAAAAAAAAGTACAAGTGAAATCGCAAAACAAAGAAATTGGATAACTTAAGAAATAATTGAAACAAAGGATTTGTTATATTCCAGGTTTTTCATGTGATGTATGTGAACCATCAGATCAATATCCAACGCTCAGAATCTATCCCAATTTTTTTTTTCTTCTGTAAGCTAGCAAACCTTACCGAGCTAGCTCGTGAATCAATCAGTTTTAAAAATAATACCTGGCCCGCCAACCGTAATGGGCGCATCATCAGTTACCCGCAAACTAAATTTGGTGTTCGTTTGGACCAGAATGGTATTATTGGCCGTAGCTATAAACGCACCTATAAGCTTACTCACAAAATAACAACTTTACCACTGCAGAAATAAACTTTGCCACAAATCAAAATAAACAAAGTATAATTTCTGTTCTACTTCTGCAAAAAAAAAAATGAACATGATCTTCAAAAACTGCAAAACAAGAATATGAAAATTGCACGTTGTTTTAAATAGTGCATGTTATTACTGCAATTATATTAACTATATATATGCATAAAAATACAGGTATATGTATATATTATATAGACTTATTTAAACTTGAAATTCTTGACTTTTCAATAATATTAGAATAACTTAATTTGCGTCGGAGGGAGTATTATTAGCTAGCTTTTCAGCACAAATCGATCAACTCAGCGCTATCGACAAGTAGAAATCATAAAAAAGGAGAAGATTCCGTCGTCCTGTCCTTTTCGAAAAACTAAGCTTTCGTTGTGAACCTGACCAATGCAATTCGTAGCTGGATGGAATCTGATTCCTGCTTCGCGCGCTCGTGCAATGGATCATCATATATGCATATTGGCGCCGTCGTCCGTGATGACGGGACGACCTACCCAGCAGATTCCCTGCTTACATACCGCGCGTGAAGAATCATCTCAGTATCTCACCATATGCACACACAGGATCTTTTAATTTGAATCTCATAAACTACTTGCCGTTTGTCAATTTATTGAGCACTAATTTTATGAAGTTGTTGTGAGCTATTTTTTTGTCAAACACATCTTTTCAACTGTTTTTCTTCTCCTCACAAAGATATGAAGTGAGATGAAGCTGAAAAAAGTAGCTTATCAACTCTCTCTTCCCTCTTCTCTCTCATATCTATGCATATAGTTGTTAGTGAAGCTGTTTTGCTAAATATTTTTTCTAAAATAACTCAGCTTCACTTAGAGAGTTGATCATCAAGTTATTTTCTATAAGAGCAGCTTCACTAGTGAAGCTGAGCTGTACTAAATATGTCCTAATTATTGTTGCCGTCTGTCTTTGGTAATTAAGTCTGTTTATCTGTGTGCTCACAGCAAACGAGCGCGCAGCTGCAACCACCGGTAGTAACTACTCTCTCCGTTTTAAAGATATTTTGATTTTTCTATATTCATAACTAGTTAGATAATATTATGTCTAAATAGTACATAATAATTATTACGGTATATTTTTATGACGGAGGATGTAGCGGCTAGCATGTGCACGGTGCTTATGTATGTATACATCGCATGCAGGCATATATATATAGACACATATATACAGATCGATACTAGCTATACTTTTGTATACGTACATGACATGATTTGTCGTATCTCCAAGTATATACGTGTACGTAACTATACGTATATTGATATATATACGTTGCAGCGACAGCTAGCCAAGAAAAGAAAGGAAACAGATCGAAACAAGTAGGTGAAGGAGGCGGTCTTCCAAATGGAGTATAATAAAGCTCCTTGATGGTTTTCCTACGGAATTCTATCAGGTTTTTTGGGATCATTAAGAATGATCTTTTGACTCTTTTTTCCGATTTGCATAGAGAGGCTCTGGATCTTTTCAGTCTGAATTTTGGGATTATTACTCTAATCCCTAAAATTCAAAATGCCAACAAAATTTAGTTTTATAGACCTATTTGTGTGCTTAATGTTAGCTTTAAAATATTCACAAAGGTCGGCACAAATAAACTGAATAAGGTTGCGAAAACGGTGGTCAGTCCTACGCAAACCGCTTTTATGTCGGGTAGGAATATCATGGAAGGAGTAGTGGTCCTACACGAAACTATCCATGAGCTACACACAAAGAAAAAAGATGGCGTCATTTTCAAAACTGACTTTGAAAAGACGTATGATAAGGTTAAATGGTCTTTCCTACAACAAACCTTGCGTATGAAAGGTTTTTTCCCCAAATGGTGTAGGTGGGTACAAGGTATGGTCTCGGGAGGAAGTGTAGGGATTAAAGTCAATGATGACGTAGGTCACTATTTCCAAACAAAGCGAGGGTTGAGACAGGGCGATCCTATGTCGCCAATTTTATTTAACATCGTCGATGATATGTTAGCTCTTCTTATCAATAGAGCAAAAGCCGATGGACAAATAAGAGGTATTATCCCGGACCTCATTGATGATGGTCTGTCTATTCTTCAGTACGCTGATGATACTATTATCTTTATCGATCACAACCCAGAGCAGACAAAGAATCTGAAGTTTTTGCTATGCGCTTTTGAGCAGTTATCTGGGTTTAAGATCAATTTCCACAAGAGTGGAATTTTTTATTATGGTGCAGCTAAAGAGATGGAATCCTATTATACTACTCTCTTTGGGTGTTGTGTAGAAGAGTATCCCTTCAGATATTTAGGGATCCTTATGCACCACAGGCAACTCCTCAATTCTGATTGGAGCAAGATCGAGGAGCGCTTTCAACAAAAACTTTCTTGTTGGAAAGCAAAATATTTGTCTTATGGCGGAAGACTAAGCCTGCTTAATTCTGTTCTAAGCAGCCTACCCATGTTCATGATGTCTTTCTTTGAGATTCCTAAAGGAGTACTCAAAAAACTTGACCAATTCAGGTCAAGGTTTTTCTAGCAGGATCCTCTGACAAACATAAATATAGACTTGTCAGATGGGACATCTTATGTCGTCCTAAAGAACAAGGGGGTCTAGACATCCTGGATTTACAATTACAGAATAAATGCCTCTTGGCCAAATGGATGGTTAATTTACTAAACTTAGATGGCATGTGGCAGTCAATGCTTAAGAATAAATACTTATGTTCAAAGACCCTTACCCAAGTGACAGCCAAACCTACTGACTCCCATTTTTTAAGGGGTCTCATGCGTATCAAAGATGAGGTTTTGGCTATAGGTTCTTTTGATATCAAAGATGGGACCAATATGAGGTTCTGGGATGACACCTGGGTAGGTGACAAGCCTCTAAAAGTTATGTATCCGTCCTTATATAATATAGTACGTGATCTATATGTGACTGTATCAAAAGTGATGGCCACCAGTCCTCTTAATGTCTCTTTTAGAAGAGCTCTGGTGGATAATAAACTCATAGCATGGCTTAATTTGGTAGCGAGACTCTCCAATGTTCAGTTGGGGAAGGTTCGGATTTCTTTAAATGGAGATTAACCAAATCTGGGTTATTTTCAGTACGTTCTATCTATCTCCATCTTATAGATACTCAACCACCTTTCCCCCACAGGAAGATCTGGAAGATAAAAGTTTCTTTAAAAATAAAAATCTTTCTAAACTGAACAGGGAGCCAACAATGTATCTGTTATAATAGGAATGAGACTATCCAACATCTATTTCTAGACCGTCCCTGTACTAAAATGATTTGGGTGATTATTTTTACGCTACTAATCTAACCCAACCGAGATCTATTAGACATATGTTTGCTAATTGGCTTATCTATCAGCCTAAACAAATCAAATATTTAATTTGGGTTGAGGTTGCTACCATATGTTGGGCTATCTGGCGTTGCCGGAATGATGTTATTTTTAATAAAATAAAAATTTACTCTATTTCGTAGGTTATTTTCAGAAGAGCGTATTGAATACGCTCCTGGGTCCGGCTGCAGCGTGACGAGCAAGCCAAGGACACCCTCGTGTGGATAAGCAAGAAGATAGAAGTGATTGCTTTGGAGATTTCAAATCGAGGGTGGAAGCATGTTTATCATTTGCTCTAGAGACATGTGTTTTATTTTCAAACTCAGGCTTGCTCTTTTTCTTGTGTGTGTCGAATGACTTTGTAATAATTGGTTGTGTACATCCCTGGATGTAGAGGTCGAATTTTTTATCCATTATCTTAAAAAAAAAGAGTAGGTGAAGAACATGTACACTACAGTACAATTCGTCGTCGCATCTCCAACTCCAAGTACGACATACGTGTACGTAACCATGCGCAGCAAATACGCTGCAGACGAAACGACGGGAAAAAAAAAAGAAACGTACATAATATGGAATTAATAACACGCGTCGTCACAAGAGACGCGATCGACGACGTTGATTGATACCATCTCCTGTCTGAATATATATATTTCTATCTATTATGATGGAGAGATCATCATCTGTCCTTGTTATACTTTCTTTTTTATATATATTCATATAATATGTGAAAAAAATATAAGTATATGTGTGTGTGGACTGTGGAGAGTCATGCGATGCATGACAAGGGGGAAGTTTGGTTTAGCTTTGAGTTGAGTTGAGAGGATTGTGATCACGTCGCTTTCCCTACCTGAGGGAGGAGGGCGCCACTACTGAATAGAATACTGATTGATGGATCTTGCCTGCCCACCACCCCGGCCTGCACGCGGCTGAGTGCTGACTGCGCCGTGTTGCATGCACATCCATAGGTTATATCACTCTGTAGCTATCCATCATCCATCCATCCATCCATCCATCCTTGCTTCCTTCCTTCCAAGTTAATCTCGTGCCAAGGTCGATTCTAATTTGTAGCTAATTTCTCGTGCTTATCCATCTTAATTACATCATGTCATCGACGGCGAAAAAGATGCATGTCAACATGTATGTGAAAAGAAGAGGTCATTATGTCAGAGCCGATATCCATCTTGATCTATATGTGTTGAAGTATGTAGAGTATTAGAAATAAAAAAATAGTTTTACTTTAACACACGTGCATTAAGCTAGATATGAGTAAACTGTACTAGGTGGCCATGTCCTACAACAAGAAATCTAAGCCTTTGGTCTCAAAACCGGTCGACACATTATATGATAACAAAACGTGCTTATTATTAGTTATTTCCTATATTTCTATAATTCTACTACCATGATTGAAAATAGCTTGTATACCGTCGTATGTTAGTACCACAACAAACAGGCTGTATCCAACTAATTAACCAAGCAAGCAAAAAATAAAATTATATACACGAGTTTGTCCATCCACCAACAAACATATTATATCAACAATATAAATAATTACACATTTTGTAATATAATCACCCCCAAATAAAAAACAAAGAAAACCCCACACTACAAATGTACACGCGGCGCAGCAAGGTCCATGAAAGAATAACAAATTGATGTCCATGCATGCATGCCAAATGTGTGTGTCTGATGACTGACTTAATCACATTTAAGTAACTCGATCTGCGCAGCTACGTGATTGACAATAGCACTGATCCAGTAACTTCATCTCACGGTAACTTAATTTAATTTACCAGCAGTCTCCATCAATAGGATCGGATTACTTCTCCTCAGTAGCAGCTGCTGCCGGTGCCGGTGGCGCTGCCTCCTCTGCAGCCGGCGGCTTCGCCGCCTCCTCCTCTTCCTTCTTCTCCTCTGCCACCGCCTCCGACGACGTCTCTGTCGGCGCCGGCGCCGCCTCCTCCGTCGCTGCAGCCGGCTCGGCCTCCTCCTTCTTCTCCTCCACAGCGACTTCCCGGGAGGTGGCCTCAGCCGCCGCCGGCTCCACCTTGGGCTCCTCGGGGATGAACGGCGCAACCTTGTCCAAGATGAAGGTGATCGCCGGGGACAGGGGCGAGGTGCCGGACTTGGCCACCGCCTCGCTCACCACCTTGGCTCCAGGGAAGTCTGCACATGCATATAGATAAATAAATCTGTTTATTTATTAAAAAAAACCAAGTTTTTATTTATTTATTTCCTACTGAATTCGAATTTCATTTTGGTTTTGTTGTTTTGTGTTGGGCTTCTCCCGGAAGAAACATGGTACAGCAGTTGAGAAGATTCAAGATTCCTGTGCAGTTTGATGATTGTGTGTATATACACAGGAAAACAAAGAAAAGGAGATAAAGTTCAGGCTGTCCAAAAAACACATAGCAAAGGGTACTCAAGAAACAAACCCCAAGAAAGCGACTGCTCCACAAGATTGCTAGAAGGAACTTAAAAAAGAAGGCGGTTGGTGGCGGTTCTAGTTCATAAACAACCAATCAGTATTCTGACAAATATATAATTACACCTAATTTTCACCAGGGTGAAAAAAAACTGCTTTCATGTTCTGATAGGATGAAGTGACACTGTTTTTTTTCTTTTAAGAAATAGAAAATTATGAATTTTAATGTTACTACTTATACTTACAAGGAGGCAAATATGGTCTTTTATGTGAACTTCAGTTTGAGGTGATGCAACTGAAATCCTAGAGTGGCAAATACTAGGAACCAAAGGAAACGTACTGTGGTAATTAACTTCAGTTACTGCCTTTTTTTTTCTCCTGAATGAAGTACTCCTATTATGCATGGGAAAAACTACAGAGACATGCAAGAAATTTCTGACGATTTCTTGCTTACCGATCTTAGCCAGCTCATCGAGGAACTTGGTAACTGCAGCCGAGTTCTTCTTGGTGATCTTGACAGGCTTCTTATCCTTGAACAGAGCCTAATTATTCAGCAATAGGTACAATCATCAGTATGTAGCAGCAGGGCCAGGCCATAATATAGTTGCTTAAGTCTAAAGCAACCCAATCAAATAAATAAATAAATAAATACTGAAAAAAAGGAACACTAGCTAGTTAATTAACAATAAATTACCTTAACCTCAGGAGGAGATGCTTCATAAGCCTCCACAACCTTGGGCTCCAGCTCTGTCTTCTTGTCCTCAATCTCCTTGCCAATCTCCTCCTGCAGATTGTTAACACAAATAAGAAAGGTTTGATTAACAAACATATATATATATATATATATATATAAGAAAAAAATACAAAGGAATGAAGTCAAGTGATTGACAGGCTTGTATCTATAGGTATATATCATCTGAACTAGCTAGCTCCTGCAGATAGCAGGCTATAGATACCTTGTTGAAGGACTTCAAGAAGCCTACAGCTGCAGCCTTCTTGCCATCCTTGTCAAAGATCTTGCTGAGGCCAGGCAGAACCTTGGTCTTCCACACACTGGTCATCTCTCTTAATTACTCTCTTCCTTGCTTGTTCAGAGTATATATCAACCTCTGCTCCGCATGCCCAATACAGAAGCAAAATAAAAGCATCAGAAATGTCCATGCATGCAAGAAGATGGTAAATAGAAAAAATCAGCAGATCATCGATCAGGGTGATGATTGATGAATGAACAAGCAAGAAATTAATCATCTCGAAGAAACCAAACCAAACAAAGGATGAACACATACATGCAGGAAGGAAGAAGAGATAGCAGGTGGCTGCTGCTGCTGCTGTTGCTGCGTGTGTTTGTGAGGTGTGATGTGGAGCTGTGATCACCAGGCAGCCTATGAATGAGCAGCAGTACAGAAGCCACGGTGCCACGAGAGTGATTATAATGAAAATGGGCTGGCAAGAAAGCCACCCTGGGGTAGCAGCGAAATGACGACGATGCCCTCACAGGTCACAGCAAGGTGGCCTGGCCCTGTGGATGAGCCAGGGGTACAACTGTCAAAAGGAAAGGAGGAAGGAAGATTATGGAAGGCATGTCACTAAGCCGGCAGCGAGAGCTGGGATGATGATGAGGACGCTGAAGACGAACCGGGGGGGTCGTGGCCAGAGAAGATGAGAGGAGCTAGAGGTGGCTTGCAATTGCAAGCTGCAAGCTGCAAGCTGGAGTAGGGACAGGGAAGTGGTAGTTAGCTAGGATCTTTTGTGTGCTCTCATCTTGTGGAAGCGTGGAGAGTGATGTCGAGAGAGACAGAGGCCACACGGATTCCCTCCACTGAAGATCAAGCAGGGCCAGATAATACTGCCGGCAGTTCTCGCGTATGGCCCACATCTTGCTCAGTGGGTCCTACCTTAGGGAAGTAGCGTGAGCTCCTCGAAGAAGCAAACTCCCCCGCCAATCACAGAAAAGTCGATTTTGATTTGATTCCACTACAAAGTTTATCTTATTACTACTTGCCAAGTCTGTTGAACTGTTCCAAAATAAATCAATTTGTAAAGTGCCTTTAAATAAAAATGATTATTTTTAATTAGAAGAGTATTTGTAGCATCAAATTAGTATTATTAGATTAGATTAGTTATGCAGTATGATTTTTTTATATAAATTCAAAATTTTGGTTAAACTCGAGATATTTTTTACTTAAGATTAATTCTAGGAGTCGATTTATTTTGCGATTGAGGGTATAGCTAATAGTTAGGTAGTTTGGATCCACCTACTAAGATGTTGCCACCTTTTTGCACATATTAGCAGCATAAAACCTGTTAATGAAGCTATTAGTTAGCAACTCTCTAGCTAATAGCTAGACAGCAGTCTATATATTAGAACATTTGTTTAGATCCACTAATATTGGTTTATAGCTGCTAAACATATATAATATCCAAACATACATGTAGTAGATTGAAAACCCAGCCACTATAATACTGTTTACATGGCCAGGGTTCAAATTAAATTAAAGTACACCAACTCAAACATAGCCAATTTGGAATCAAATTTTAGTGTAATGTAGTAGTTGTAGTACAAGGTGGTAGCCCTAGGTGTGCAAGGATGGGTGTGATCGACGACACGCTGGCATGAGGGGTACATGTACCGGCACTGACAGCGCTCTCCTTATCCAAGTGGCCATGTACGTACTACTGTATATGCGGGGTAGCACACTGCACTGCTCATCACCAGATCGATCGACAAAATAGAGAGGGGCCTGCCACGTCGTCGCGTGCTTCCGATCCATCGCCATGCCTGTCCAAATTTGGGGCAAAAAAACTAGTCACCTCAGTTTCTTTTTTCTTTCTTTTGTGACTAGCTAGACTCTTATGCTATATTAGGATTAGCAAGTACTCGGGACAAACTAAGCAGTTGCAACTTCTAGAGTTGTTCAAAATCAACTTCTATATATCCTAGCTAGTACTACTCATCACTTCCAAAATTAATCAACTTCTAGAGTAGTAGAGCTGTCTTAATCAAACAAATTTGATTATGACCGAATTTATATAAAAAAAACACACACACCAATATTCATGAGACCAAATTAGTCACTGTTATTAGATAGATCTCTTAATTTAGAGATTGTTTGGCATGACCCCTCATGACTAGGAGCTGATTTGGAGTATTATGACTCCTCCAAAACAACTCCAACTTTTCTGCTTTTTATTGAAAATGACTCCTCTAGAAAAACGTTTAAAATGGCTTCTCCGAAAGAGCCAGAGCCGAAGCCAGGAAGAAACACCACCAAACATGTCTTATTTCCATAATAAATTTATTTGGTGCTATAGATGTTGTTAATTTTCCTATAGAGTTGGTCAGAAATAATTATAGAAATTAATTTATTTTAGTAAAGGAGGAGGGATGCTAGTCTTCAATAGTCATCGGTTTTGTTTTCATTCGGTCTAAAATTTTAAAAGAGCTGTGACATCATAATTAAATGCAGATTATGTTTTTTTTTCGACGAAATGCAGGTTATGTATATGCTACGAAGTTGGTGCGCTGTCGAATGCTCGCACGATGCTCTCCGGCCAACCTGCGTAGTAGTATATCAGATGTACGTACCAACCATTCAGATACTTGTTTGTGTAGTAGTAGGAGTTTTCTTGTTTCTAGCTAATGAAATAAGTATATATATACACCTCATAGCACATAGTATATTCCATCCATCAAGGTAGGAAGACCAGCTAAGTTGCGTAGCTACTCTGCCTGCTTGTCTTGAATGACAAAAACTGTGGCCACTGGGCAATTCGCTGTCACCTATTTAATTGTATATATATTGCTTGTATGATGATGAGCCAAGTGTGTAGGGTATACGAAGGCCAGCTCAGCATATCACCTTGGCTTATTAGCGCTCTGATATATTATTTTTTCTGTCACAACAAAATAACATCAGTCGACTTATGAGCTACATGCATCATCAACTGAACAGGGCCATGAATCAACATGCATGCCAACAGCCTCTGAACCAAGTGTTTTTTCTTCAAGAAGGTACAACATGCATGAATACCCCTGAACCAACAAAGAAAAAGTATTCTGAGTCAGCAGCCAGCAGCATGTTATCCTTGAGTATTGGCACATAATCCATCTGACCATGATGCTGTGTGTTTCTAATTCCAGTGTGCAATTAGCTAGGTCATAAACAGCTAGCTTCTATCCCTGCAACTGCAAAGTAGACTAATCAGCCATTCAGCCGTACGTCCTCAGAATCAAATTTCCAAGTCAAGTTACTTGTTACGGATGGACACTCAACCGTGAGATAAGATTTTTTTTTTCTTTATACTTTTTCCTGGTTTAGGATAAACATCAAAACTTCATTCCATTGTTGGATGCAAATCAGTAGCCACCGTATGTATGTCTGAATTGTATTATTGGCACAATTTTCTAAGAAACTATGCATGCTTATGACTCATGAGAAGTAATTTTTCATGAACATTAATTCATCAGATCATTGTTCATTAACTATATATGCGCGCTTGTGATTTAGTTCTTCATAATGGGAGCTATTGTGTAATCATATCTCCACATTTTTTCACACATACTCAGATTCAGGCATACAATAATCTTATATTTGGACACTGATTACAGATCAAATCCAACATGTATAGGTGTAGAAGAATGTTTTCTCTAGCAAGACTGAGTTAGCTGTTCATTAAATATATATCTGAAGGTTGCAATATGTATACAGCTATACAAGTAATATTCCTCTAGCTGTTCGTTATATGCATTATTAGTAGCCATCAATGGTGATTGGACATCGATCATGCGTTCATAGCATATAGGGCATAATATAAATAATGGATTAAGCATCCATCAGAACCAAATCCTGTATGAATCATTGGGTGCTCATTGCTTACGAAGGCACGGTCAAGACTTGCAAATTCGATTGACTACAATACCTGTCGATCTGGAAGCTTCAGTCAGGACCAATTCGCTGTGCTGTAACACCAACTAGAAGATGCTACGATCTCTGTCGATGTATGTATGCTTATCACGCAGCTGGCATGCCACCATCTTTAATTAAATTAAATTAAATTAAATTAGTCGATATGCCGGTTCAAGTTAATTGCATCACAAGTAGTTATGCACGTCTAATATAATAAAAAAAATACAAACATGTAGTATGAAGCTAATTAAACATATATTGTGGCTCCAGCTGCATGAATTGCTTGACCTGGCAGAATGATGGAGTACTAATGAACTGAGAGGGACATGGCCCAAAATTTCCCCACTCCTTGGATTTGGAATGGATGTATATATATGCGTCCAGATACATTTGATTCGCCGTGTCGGGTCCTTTTGTTTGTGTTACGCATCTACCATTCCGTTCCGTCTAGTGTGTTTTTTGTTTCAGAGACCAACCACTCTTCTAAATCAGTTGTTTCAATGGTGTCTCCAAGCTCCTGCAATCTTGTCCATTTCTTCACCTCCAAAGAAACACGTAGGAGTATTATCTTAAGGCAAATTTGCCTAAGCAAATGGAAGATGCAGCTTCAACTCTGCGTCAGTGTGTAGAATTCTTCAAGGACATGCAAGGGACAAAGCAATGAATTATTCAGAATGAGCACTACTAAAATCTGGTGCTCTTGCTGTCCAGACTACAAGGGACAGAGCAATGAATCTGACGTACTAGGAGTATAGTACATCATCTAAACATGCTTGGTAGCCATGCTTCAAGTGACTGTGACTCCCAGTCAGTATTTATGGCATTACAAACGAGATGTTATGCTCTACTACACAACTCGGATTTACATGCGCCTGCAGACATTTGTCTAGACACGTGAATATTACAGCAAGAAGCAGGAGAAGAAAAAAACCACACCAATGCTCGAACAAGACCACAAACAGGGGTCATCAGCACGTCCAGCGACCAGCATCAACTAACCACCTGCACAGGTGTGCAGGTGCTACACTGGGCATTTGAGCCACATCAGGAAGAATACTTTTAAGAAACTGGAACTACTGCTGGGCCTTCTAGTCTAGCAGCATGTCGCATCCCTGAAGAATTCGGTGGGGATTTGTGGTGGGCACTGCTTCTTTGCAACAAATTTGTACTGAACAAGGAAAAGGAGAGGGAGGGTGACATTAGTACTAACATACCAGTGAGTCGTTAACTGAAGAAATTAGGGACCATGTCCGGTTACCTTATGTTGACTGTACTTTTCTCTGATTGCTGGGAGGTTGCTCCCTGGACCAACACTGAAAAGGCGGTGCAGTGCCTTTACGCAGTCGCTCAATTCCGACGGCTTGTACTGCGTGTAATGAGCAAGTGTGGAGTTCTGCTTCCAATTCACAGTAGGATGTGTAAGTTAGCCCCCAAGACATTCCATTAGGCAAATGCTATAAAGATATGTATGGAACAGCAACATGATTATGACACCTACCCAAGGATACTTTGTTGGCTGGAGTATAAATCTCGCCAAGAAAATGGCCGAAGCAGCTATTAGTGAGGGAGGGTAAGAGAGCAGACTGTACTCCAGCAGTGATAGCTCAGCGATGTAATTGGCGAGGAACTCGAGATGCAAAGCAGGATCCTGTACAAAGAGAAATTATCAGTTAATTCCTGTCATATATGTAACTTGAGGAATTCCTTCCAGTAACTAGAGCTGACTATGTGGCAGTACCTCATCACAAGCTTGTGCAGAACGAGCAAATCTCCTATTGTAATCCAAAAAACGAGCAAGTTAGATTAGTATAATCGTCATAAATTTTACTAAAATGAAATAGAACAGAAAAGTACCTCAAAAAACACTTTGCTGTAGGTGCTGTCATTTCAAACTTCAAGTAGTTCAGCACAGAAGCTTCCATTTCTAGAACCTTTAAACATACAAGTTATTTAGTTAGACTTATAGTAACAAACAAGAGACTATCGGATATGGTCTACTGTATTTTTTTCAAGACTGATCGGAAACAAACCTCATCTCTGAAGTATGTATTGTCTGTTATGTAGCAGAATTCTTCTACTTGGGGTGCACATATCTCCTCGTATTTTCTGATTTGTAGTTTCCAGCATGTCAAAATCAGTCTGCCAACAGCGTGATGATAACTGAAAGAAATTAATGGAATGAGAAACAGAATCTTACGCAGCTATAAGCATGCAAGCAATTCCAAGTAATTGCAGCCTTTGGCGGTTGATTTCGTTGCCAGAAAGATAACGGTCAATGTAGTTGACTGTCAGGTACAAAGTATCAGGAACAAGACGATATTCTTCAGCAACCTGCACGAGGGAAAAATATGAATACAACGGAAAGTCGACAAGATTATTCTTTAGACTTTTCATATGTTTAGCAGAAAAGGCTTACTTCCACGAGCCAGTCGATCAAAATTGCCCTCATGCTTGGGTTGACATCTTTTTGAATCGTTTCCATGAAATCAGTTGATGGTCTTTTCTTTGTCTGCCAGAAAGCAAAACACTATTAGTGACAATCAAGGAAGATGCAGAGTTTTCTAGGACACTTCAACATATGTACAGATCAAGTGCAGCCTAATTTTCCTCAGAAAAGAATTTGATCAAATCGAGCTTCATTAATGTACCAACAATGAAACTTCACATAAAAAAACAGAAAGTGTCCCCACACTGGTAAACTACGATTATAAAATGATCAAAGGCACTTAAAGTAAGTATACTACGGCCTAGCTTATTTAGTGCCATCAATGTTAGAGATTTTGCAGTCAACCCAAAATTCCTTATGTTCAGTGCTTGAGGGAAACCATTTTGGCACCAGGGTTCAGGAAAGAATGTGTCACCTCAGCTTCTCGCAGATGCATGTAGATGTCAGAAGCCAGAGTAGCACACAGCTGTGGATCCTCGAAATCGTTGTCAACATCACAGACGCGGTCAATTTCCATTGGAGCAGGGGCATTTTTCTTCCATTTATTTTCTGAAAAAGAAAGTAGGCCATACGCGACGAATCAACATTTTTTTTTGACAAAATACATTTAAAAATGGACATCTTAATATGACTCTCAGCAGACCTTCAGCATCTCTATCCTCTGATATATGCAGATGTTCATCTGCTCGCCGCTGCAACGAAGCTAGCATCGAGGAATCCCCATTGTCTATGTACTCAAAGTCCGGGCTTTTCATGGAATCGCAAGTGGACATCGTCTCATCAATAGAAACTGAATCTCCTGAACGTGCAGGAGACACGAAACTGCTGCAGGGTACCAAGGCAGGAGCACGGCTTGGCACATCGACGGTGGTGGGCACTTTAGGAGGAGGAACATTATGCTTCTGCCTTGTGCTGCTGTCAAGGCGTGGTGGAGCAGGCTTGATGGAAGCCGACTTCACAGCAGAACCCCGAAAGGAGCTCGCATTGCGAGCGTTTGCCAAAGATGGCTTCTTTAAGGGTGCAGCTGAGGTGACTGAATTCAATTTCTGCATGAGATTTGAACAAAAGGGACAAGTTATTTCAAACCTCCATTTGGTGGCTCCACTAATCAGGGACGAGTAATGTCATACGTATTGCCCAGAGAAGATTCCAAAGCAAACAAAGACAAAAGATTGCCTGCCACGTTCCAAAAACCGAGGGTCTTTCTTTTGTACGGAGGTCTGTTTTTTTTTACCATGATGAGCAGAATCCAAGATTTCAATTCAACCAACAAAAAGTACTACTATTGACAACCCCATGGGCCATGGGGTGTGTAGTAGTAGGCTTTAAAGCACCAAGAGGAAGAAACGTTTCATCAGGTTTGTTTTGTTTGTTTTTTTTTTCCAAAAAAAAAAGGTCCTGCTAAAGTTGTAAAGACTGATTATGAGTAACAAACGGTACGGCATCACAAAATCTGTACTAGGATTCAGGGAATGTGGAAGAGGTGGTGGTGTCGCTCCTAATATGAATCCAAAATACAGTCAGGACACGCAGCACGCCTCATCAGAGCATCAAAGAAAGAAAACAGTGTATCTAGAAGGGGATGCAATGAGCAGTGGCGACTGCCAAAAGAACCAAAAGATCCCCGGAACCTGCAGAGACCGGTTTGGAAATCCAATTCGCAGAAGGACAAACCGGAATGCCCTCGATCCATCTCTGAAGTTAGTCAACTCAAGAAGGACCAAAAAGAGGCAAGCAAGAAAGGCAAGCCACACGGATTCGAAACCATTTGATTTGGGAGGTGAAAACGAAGCATTGAAAAAACAGCCAGCCCAGGGCAAGAACACAACACCTGGGTCCGAGAAAATAAAGAGGCGCAATAATGGCTTCCGTTCCGCATGAAAAGAAAGGCACAACAAGCGATCCGTGACGGGCATGGAAAAGAAAGGCACAGCAAACGTACCGCGGCGGTGGACGGTGGCGCGACCTTCCCAACGGCGGAGGCCCTCCCCGGCGGAGCCGCGACGACGTTGGTGATGTTGCCGAGCGCGGCGCGCTTCTTGGCCTGCGCGGCGGCGGGGCCCGCCGCCTTGGCGTTCTCCGGCATTGCGGGGCGCTTGGCGGCCGCGGACGAGGAGGAGGAGGAGGCGTGGGTCGACATCGTCTCCTCCTGGCCGAACCTAGCTCTTGCCCCTAGCCCTCCGGCTGGAGAAAGCTGGGATGGACTGGGATATGGTCCGGGGCGTATGGGGTAACGGAGCGGAGGGCTTGGGTTCCGACTTCCGACCGACCGGAGGATCAGAGCAGAGCAGCAGTAGGAGAAGGGGGCTGGCGGAGGAGACGGATTTCTTAGGAAAAGACCCCTCAAGTTTCGAACGAATCGTTTACCGTTTGTGCTGTGCCGTTGGGAGAGGCCGTGGCAGTTTGATCCAAACCCTAGCATTCTTGGAGCGGTTGGTTGGTTGGTTGGTTTTGAAATTCAAACAACCCGCTGTCTTTACACTGTTGACGTCGGCACTTTCCGGTGCAGTTGCCCATCTTATATATTTTTTAATTTCATTTATTTTCACAGTCTTCGTCTATCTCAAAATAAATACTGTTTTTAGCTGGTTTTTCAAGCCAAACGAACCGGACAACTACGGCGTTTCATGAAAGTAAAATAGATACCGTCATCTCTACCGATCATGTAAATTAGCCGTATAGTTATCTTTTTTGTCTTGATATGAGACGATGTTAGATAAGGTAAATGCATTTGAGACTCTTTTTTTTTTTTATATATGTATATATATGACGTGTTCGATTGAAACAGTAGGCTAGAGAAATTATTCTAGTCTTAATAAGCTTCTAAAATAAAATAAAAATCAGAGGTCTAGCTAGAAAAGTTTTTCAAGTTTCGAACAATCCAACTAAACATGCTCCAACTCATCATAGTGTAATTCCTGGGAATAAAGAGCAACGGCTGCCTTGCTTGCTCGGCTCCATCCAACGCACAACGCACGCAGGCTCCCCGATCCGGATGGATTTGAAACGCTGCATATCTGAACGGGTTGTGCAGAGATACACTAGGTAGGTGGGCCCGAGCGCATGAACGACGCTCAGCTCATGCACTTCCACTTTGCGCTGTGGCAGGCTGGCTGGGTACGGTTTGGTTTGCTCGATCATGCACCCTGCGCTGCGCTTCGACACCGCGTCAGTATCTATCTGGCATTGCAGCTGTCTCTGCCGAGTCCGGTGCACTTGGTCATGCAAATTTCCATTTCTCACGTACCAAAATGCCATAGCTTTTTTTTTCTTATTCATACAAAACTGTGATCTATGACTTTATAGTTGACAAGTTATTATCTACTTTCATTAGAGAGACTCGAATATTCATTTTGGGTTTTTAGAATTTTGGAATTCGAGACTTTTGATTCCACCACCCCCAAAGGCCTAGCATGAAATTGTTTATAGGTTCAAATATTTGTTTTAAGTCATTAGGTTTTTTAAATTCAAAATTTTCCTATTGTTGCCCATGTTGTTCGGCCTCCAACTATTCACCTCCTGTCATAACTAGGCTCTATAGTCTTACTTTCACAGATCTATAGTAACATAAAAAGGAGTCCTTACTTTTTTAGTGTGTGTTTCTAGTATCACACTTAAAACACAACATGTCACACGTCATACCATACATAACCGTGGTTGATGAAAAGGCATGATGTCTCACATGCATGTTATTGCGGTTCTCCTTTAGCTACCTAACTAATGTAATCTTTGTTTAGTATAGCAGTAATATATTTTGTGATTTCTTTTAACATTGGGGCATCGTCAACCCTTCGATAAGAGCATGGCCACCATTGCTTTCTCTATTGATGTTTCCGCAAATTGATATAAAGTTAGTAAGATCAAGACATTCATGTTTCTAGATATGTGAACTGAGTGAGCCATTACAAAAGGATGGTTTGATGAGAAGGAATATCTTTAGCATATTATTTCGGTTTCTGCTCGACTTTCGTTTTTTTTTGCTAGCTAATTCCAGGTACACAAAAGATAGAAGTAACGTATTCTTGATTAATTTATACGCATTGGGACCCATAGAACCTCTACATAACAGGGGGCGGACGTTGCCCTCACAATCTCTCCTCTAGCTAATCATCTTTCTCGCAACCAATAAGCTTTGCATCCTTACTTTTACGAATCTAGCAATAGCAACATGGAGGGAGTCCTTGAGCGGTGGAAGATCTTAGTCGGTGGCCTCTCCGCCCTGCGAGGACGCACATCTAAAATGGCATCTTCGTGGCTCGACGGAACTACGGTATGTTCTAAGATTGAGAAGTTCGTTGCCAATTCCATCCATACAAAGTCGATAGAAATTTCCACGCAATATTTTGGTGTGCAAGGAAATGGTCTTGGAAATAGGAGTTGGAATAGAGATGCAGGCACGCTAGCAGGTCATGAACTCGTATATGTGCTTGATTTTGTGGAGTCCTGCAGGTTCTCCATAGCCAACCAGGCTTGAACAAACGGCAGGTCGGGCCAGGTTTGAATCGGGGTAAGAAAAATTGTCGGGAACCAAAATCTTTGGTCCAAACTTGACCCGGCGCACCGGTAGATCATGTTTGGTGGACTATTTCTCTATCTTTTCTTCTTCTTTTATCTATGGGTAGTGGATTGTTTCAGGTTAGGCCGGGTCATGGATCAAATCATCTCCGTTCGGCTGGTATAAAAACCGTTTGATTTCGGCTGATTGAAAAATGTTTTGTGAGAGAGAATAAGCTAAAAGCTAGAAATGCTTTAAGCGAAAAGAGCATGAACATGAACTTGATCCGGTGCATTGATGGGTTGGATCAGATTATTTTTTTATGGGTCGGGTCGGGTGGCCTCTATCCAGAACCACTGCTCTCTCGGTCCCGTTTTACTAGTACGGGAGTAGTTTTTTTTATGAGAAAAACTGGGGAGCAGCTGCTATGTTTGGGCGTTTGTTGTTGGGCCGGACGGACGAAATAGTATCTGTTTGTGTTGTGGTGGTGGCCCACAACCGCTGCCGGCCCCTGGCCCTGGGAAACGCCGTCGGCCGTCGTCCTCCTCGGCTCGGCTCCCCGGTCGCCGTCGGCACCAACGCCACCGCCACCGCACGCCCGAGCCCGACACCCCTCCCACTCCTTCCACCACCCTCCTCCTAAATTTAGCCATGCCCACCACCCCTCGTCCACTCGTCTGCTCCATTCCACGCTCCTCGCCCTCCCACTCGCGCACGGCCTCCCGCCGCCACCATGGCACCGTTCCCCGTCGATCCCATTCCCATGGGGCCGCGCCTTCTCCTTCTTCACCATCGAATTGTCTGCCCTCCCGCCGTTTGAAGCCCACGCCGCCTTTGGCACCCCCTCCTCGGTATTGCATCGCTTACTTAGGTAGGTTCGCCCCCTCTCTGTTGATCCTCATTCGACCAGATGATGTGCTAGTCTTTTTTTGTGCGAGAATGGGGAATAGATGGATTGGCTTCCATGTACTAGGGTAACATATGATGCTCGATTGTCCTTCTAGTTCGCTCAATCAATGCCTCTGTACCTGATGCAACATTTCCCCCCAGCGACCGTCCTACTTTGACCTTATTATTACTGCATTTTGGATAATACAGTACCAATTGAATGATTATTGTTACTGCATTTTGGATGATACAGTACCGATTGAATGATTCATCCATGTTGGGTTGCCAATGCCAAAATGTGGCTCAAAAACAACAAACATGGATCTATTTGACTTGCACAAAACAACCCATGCTGTTATGCTGCCACGACATGCATTATTCCTTCTACGATGACTCATCTCATTCATAGTGCACATATGTAATATGTTCCTGTCTGTCCTGATGTGCTCTTCACATCCTGAAATTTTTCAGATGCGCTCCAAGTCATCATACAACAAGCTGTCTGCTGCAAATGACAAGATGGATTCCGATGCCCTGGGCCATGGGAATGCTCAGTCGAATGGCGCCCTGGGGTGTAATCAGTCCGGCCTCTCAGGTGATCCGTCCACTGGCTCTGAACCAGCAGTGCACTCGCATGTCATCCCTTCTGATAAGAGATCGCGCCCCAACAAGTCTGATGATCCAGCCGACAAAGCGATCACGAGTCCGGTGACGGTATCTGGAACAGGCGCCATGCTGGCGGAAACAGCAGCCAGAGGTGACAAGACCGTTCCTCAGTGCACCTTTGACGCTTCTACTAGTAATGACAGCTTGGATAGCTCCGGTGCTGGTCATATCAAGCGGCATACTGGGAGCGATTGCAGGTGGGAGGCCATCCAGTTGGCCAGCGGAAAGGGCTCACCTCTCAGCCTAGTCCACTTTAGGATTCTGAAGCACCTTGGCTATGGAGACATTGGCAGTGTTTACCTCGTGGAGCTCAGGGGGACAGACGCCTTCTTTGCCATGAAGGTGATGGACAAGGAGGCGCTTATCAGTAGGAACAAGATGATCCGCGCAGAGACGGAGAGAGAGATACTTAGCCTTCTTGATCACCCCTTTCTACGCACCCTGTACACTCATTTTGAGACCGAAAAGTTTTACTGCCTTGTCATGGAGTACTGCTGCGGTGGCAACCTGCATTCGCTTCGGCAGAAGCAACCTAACAGGCATTTCAACGAGCAAGCAGCCAGGTTTGTTCATCTCAGATTACCAAGTATTCTTTATTTGTTTACCTTTGATGATTCTCTGTATAATTCTATTCTTGCACATCTGCTTGCAACATTTGCTCATCTGAATTATATTTTCTGTGATTGTTGACAGATTTTATGCCTCTGAGGTGTTGCTTGCGCTTGAGTACCTCCACATGCTAGGCATTGTCTATAGAGACCTGAAACCAGAAAATGTCCTGGTCAGAGATGGGGGACACATCATGCTCTCTGACTTTGATCTGTCTCTGAGGTGTTCAGTCAGCCCGATGCTAGTCAAATCCTCATCAGTCCATGCTGCTGCCAATGGCGTTGAGAAAGGCGTAGTCCATGCTGAGGGTGTCAACCAAGGCTGCATACAGTCATCAGCATTCTTCCCACGCATACTCCCCAAGAAGAACCGCAAGACCAGATCAGACTTCAGCATCAACGGATCACTCCTGGAGTTCAATGCCGAGCCGACAGATGCACGGTCAATGTCTTTTGTCGGAACGCATGAGTACCTTGCACCAGAGATCATCAGAGGAGAGGGCCATGGAAGTGCAGTGGATTGGTGGACCTTCGGCATCTTCTTGTATGAGCTGCTCCATGGCATGACACTGTTCAAGGGGAATAGCAACCGTGCCACACTGTGCAACGTGGTGGACCAGCCACTGCGGTTCCCTGACATCCCATCTGTCAGCAATGTCGCCCGTGACCTCATCCGTGGGCTTCTGGTGAAGGATCCTCAGAAGAGAATCGCAACCAAGAGGGGTGCCACTGAGATCAAGCAGCACCCATTCTTTGATGGGGTGAACTGGGCACTTGTGAGGGGTGCTCACCCACCTTCTGTCCCTGACCCTGTAGACTTCGGGCAGTTTAGATCTAAGGAGAAGAAGGCGGCAGAGATTGCAGTTGCGACTCCTCCGAGTAGATTACGTTCTGGTGCTTCTGCAGCTAAACCAAAGACAGGCAATTTTGTTGAGTATTTTTAGGTCTGTACCCAGTCAATTTTGGGTCCTGCTAGTGCTAGGACTGAACACCATAGATACAGATGTTGGTAATGTTGAGTGCTCCTGTAGCCTTGTTCTTCTTCGCTTTGTAATGTTCCTTGCCATGCGTGTTTCTTGGAATCCTGGTAGTATAATAATTGAGATAACCTTGTACAGAAGAAGGAAGATATTCCTTTGCTATTGTTGATGATGGAAGTTTGAAATTCTATTATTTCTTACTGAACGTGGATAGACATGTCTATCATGTTTTTTTGGTAGGTAAAAATATTCTCTTGCGAGCATTAAGAAGAGTTATCCTAAATGTATCGCAGCCCCTGTTTTTTTTTCTCTCTTCTTTTTTGTACTCTGGCCTTGGGAGAAAAAGGAGCACGGGCTCCTGGAGCTGTTGTGAATGGCGCTACCGGTGGCAAAGCTGGGGACCCTGGCACTGCGGATGCTGTCCAAGCAAACGCCCAACTGTCTCAAGAGCCAGGTCACCATGCAGGATGTCTCCACAACTTCATCATCGCCATTGCCAGGTATTACCACCACCACCTTCCCTTTGTTGATCAACAAAACCTGACTGCTGCTTTTGAAGGGGACCCGTTTGATTAGGGCAGCACTTCCATTTCTTGGCAATGCATGTCCAATCTTACAATTTGATTGAATAAAGAGGGGTTTAGGAATTATCTTAAGTGAGCTAATCAAAGGATGATATTCAGAAATGACTGTTTGGAGTCTTCTAAACTAGCATCTGGTCCCACCCCGCTGAAGCATCACAACATTTTTTTATGCATTTTCCATGTAGGCAAGGCATGTCATTTTTTAGAACAACTCTAAAAGTTTCCATATGCATGACACAGTTCAATTTATAGCATGGTTGCCAATTGAGGAGTTTGCTATGGCTCTCCTCACTCAGGTTTCCAAGTCCGCTGCTCCATCTGAGGAACTTGATGCTGCTGTATAATAGATTTTTCTTTTACCCACTAATCTGCCATGTGCATGCCTAATCAGCAATTACTCTCATAAGAGAGGACAAACTCATCAGAAAGAAACTGTAATGAACTTTTGGACCGTATGTGCACCAGTCGTACTCGTGCACTCCCACTCTTTTTTTTTTATGGAAGTCATGCACTCACAGTCACACAGCTAGCTTATTAAGGGCTTACCCTTTTTTGGTGATACAATTGATCAGCGTGCTGTCTCCCAAATTAGTTCAATTATTAAGGTCATGCTTTGAATGGGAAAGATGCAGCAGTGAACCTTGACGAGAATGAGATGACCCCTGATTTAGGATTGTAGAGATGTTTAGTTATTTGTACAGCTTGATATTGCTTGACTGGAGAAAAAATGCGATAGTCACTTTGTACTGGGCATTTGTACTGTTACCAAGAATACAGCTACCAAGCTGTACCAAACTATGAGAAAACTGGTCGTTTTTGTACTGTTACCAGGAATACAGCATTAGATTAGCTGAAGAGGCTGTCAAATTACACTAACACAGTAGTCATCTAAACCAAAACCTATCTCTTCCTGCAACTTGTTTTTGCTCCAAAATTGCACCACCCCTGTTTCCTAGCTTATATATGTCCTGAAAATAGAACAAGTGAATTGGAGCATATTCATATATCCATACAAATAGTCTAATGCAAAATGTTCTCCAAGATGCAAGAAAACAATATTTTCTCCAAGCAACCGATGGGAGGAAGACGAGGAATGGGGACAGGTGGGTAGCGTGGAGAATGAGATTTTCCGGTTATGGTCACCCAATCCACATGCCTTATGATACCTTTTGCCCAATTCACCTGCATTTTAGAAGATTCTATTTTAACAGCGTTTTTTTTCAGATTGTGCCTTTTCTGTCCAATTCACCTGCATTTCAGAAGATTCTATTTTAAGAGCGATTTTTTTTTTCAGATTGTGCCTTTTTCTGTCTTCTCTCAATTGCTTTTCTTTTCGTTTTTTATATTGTCATCATCCGGGCGGATTTATCTGAAATTGGACTGAACATGCCATCATGTGCATTAATGTATCGGGCACCAGCCACATGGTCAGGAATTAGGCCATCTCGGTGTAAGGATAGGTACAATTGCCATGAATTAGGTTATTCAAGTCACATGAATGAAGTAGATCTGATATAGAATGAGGCTAACATCTAGTCATGAAATGTATGTGCCATCACCAGAAATAGCTAGCTAGCTAATATCCGACGCCGAGAGCAACTCTTGTGCAAGATACAAAAGCCTTTTTTCGATACCGTGGTGTGGGGCGCTTGCCTTCAACAACCTAACCACCATTTCACTCGCCAGTTAGCAATGTTTGTTTTGACAAAAGAACTCTAGCTGCTAGGCACGATCTCCTGCACTTGGACAGCTGGCGCCTCTCTCTCCAGCTCCAACACGCGTCTTCTGTTTGCAGTAAACTCAGTTCTGAGATGTTCATGTAGAGTGTCAGTGACTTGTGGAAATCTGCAAAGCACTTGTCACGGGAATATTTGTGGCTGCTCCCAACAGATGACCCAACGATTGTCCCAGACATGTAAGCGCTGCAAGCGTCGAGGACGGCACGCTCATGCTCATGGAAGTGGCACATGACAAGGGTCTCAAAATGCTGCAGGGAAAGAGAGGCATGTAAGAGGAGTGGAATGCAGTGTGTACATCCGATTTTCAGTATCATGAACAGCTACTGTATCAAGAGATGAAGTATTTGTTCACCATTGGAGGCTTCCGGAGTGAATACAGCATTGTCTTGCATGATCGGACGAAGGCCGTCTGATTGTAAGCCAAGGAATACCTTTCACCAGCTGCTGTGTGAGCTGAATTTTTGTATCCTGGCTCATTGAAGTATGGTTTATCATTCAGCACAAGGCCCTGGATGGAGACCAAAACTTGCAGCATGGTGGAATTCGACTTGCCCCACTTCTCGCATCCATTGCCCCACCAGGTGTTCAGAAGGCTCAGGCAGACTTTCCCACTCTCATACAGGTTTGGGTTTAGCCGAAGTCCACCGAATGGTAGTAAACTTTCTACACGCATCAAACAGAGTTTACAAAAGAATGTGGATGGCTATACAAATATGAATACAATGGATGATGTCAAGTGGGTTACATACTGGTGGGCACTTTGGGTATTCAGAAGGAAAACGGACATCAAAGAAGAACAGACCATCATGATATGGAGTTCCAGCAGGCCCAACTATTGCAGCCCTGAGCAGATCAATCCTATCCTCATAAACTCTAACATATATAGATTCTGCGTAATTGAGACCAAATTGATCCAAATTAACAGCAACAAAAGATTCACCAATTAAGAATAAGGCATGTTTGCTTCAATGTCAATCATACAGACATGACATGTTAACATCAACAAAAGATCAGCTCATTTCAGGTGTAAATTCTCCAATTAAGATTTAAGAGTAAGGATTATTTGCTTCAATATCAACCATACAGACATGACGTGTGATTAGTGGCATAAGTGCACATGATTTCACAAATTCAGATTGCTTACATTTCTCGATGTTACCTATGTTAGCACTAGAACCTAGTACCCAAGTGAGCAGCACCTGCTCTCCTTCCCTCTCCCTCTCCCTCTCCCTCTCCCATGGACCAAGGTAGAAGATGAGCTGAGCTCAAGGACTTGCACCCACACACACAAACCTCTGGTTTCAGCGTTGGCTGAAACTGAGCACAGGAATTGGTGGCAAGTGAGCTGCCTTTTCCATTGTATTGCATAGGGATATATACAACCTACATGTACCAACTAAGGTACAAGACTTCCTACTCCTTACTCCTAAGGTACAAGGCTTAGATCAACCATCTCTACTCTAGTACCAGCCCATACAACTGGTCTACTTCTACCAACTACAGTACTAGAAGAGGTACAAGCAATATGGCCTATTGCCAACTCTGTACCAGGAGCAGCAGAGCTGACCAAGTGCCAACTCTGCCGGACAGGGAGAGTGAGAGGGTCAGCAGATTATATCTAACAATCTTCCCCTAATCCTGCTGTCCTCACTTGACCTCTACCATGCCAATCATTCCCCTCATCTCCTGGAAACGAAGGCGACCGAGTGACTTGGTGAGAATGTCAGCGAGTTGTCGACCGGTTTCGACGAACTCGATGATCAACTGTCCTCCATCGACGCAATCACGAAGGAAATGGAACTTCACGTCGATGTGCTTGCTCCGGTCGTGGAGGACTGGATTCTTTGCCAGCGCAATGGCCGGCTGGTTGTCCACCTTGAGTGTCGGTGGCCTGGCCTCAACTCCAGTGAGCTCGCTCAGCAGCCGGCGCAGCCAGACCACTTGACAGGCCGCTGTGGCTGCAGCGACATACTCCGCCTCACATGTTGACAGCGCCACCATCTTTTGCTTCAGCGATTGCCAGGCGATTGGCGCTGCTCCGAGGAAGACAAGCACACCAGAGGTGCTCCGTCGCCCATCCACGTCGCCTACCATGTCTGCATCGCTGAACGCAGTGAGCCCTGGCTCACCAGCCTTGGGTGGCGCTTCACTGAACGCCGTCAGCTGAAGCCCACCGCGCTTGGGGAAGGTGATGCCCAGGTCCAGCGTGCCCTGGACATACCGCAACAGTCGCTTGACCGCCGACCAGTGGTCCTCGCGCGGGTCCTCCATGAACCGGCTCACGTACCCAACCGCGAACGCAATGTCCGGCCTCGTGTGCGTGAGCCAGCGCAGCCCGCCGACGATGTTGCGGTAGCGGGTAGCATCCACTTTCTCCGTCGTGCTCAGCTTGGAGAGCTTAACCCGCTCTTCCATTGGGGTCGCCACAACCTTGCAGGCCGTCATCCCCGCCCGTTCCAGCAGCTTCTGCGCCTGCCCAAGCCTGATGGCATCCTCCCCCTGCTTCACCTCGATCCCGAGGTAGTATGACAGCACGCCAAGATCGCTCATCCTGAATTTGGCGGCCATTTCTTCCTTGAAGCTGGCGATGTCGCGAGTACGTGCATCGGTGACGATCAAGTCATCGACGTACACTCCGACGATGAGCTCCTCCTTCCCCCGTCGTCGAGTGTACAGGGCGTGCTCTGTGGCGCAGCGTGCGAACCCAAGCTCCGCCATGGTGGCGTCGAGCTTGGCGTTCCACGCCCGCGGGGCTTGCCGCAGCCCGTACAAACGCCTTCCTGAGCCGGAGTACTTTGTGCTCAGCCCCCTTCACAGCAAAGCCTGGGGCCTGCCGCACGTAGACAACCTCCGCCAAGTCGCCGTTAAGGAAGGCAGACTTGACGTCGAGGTGGTGGACTTGCCAATCCTTGGCTGCTGCAAGTGCGAGCAGCTGCTGCAAGTGCGAGCAGCAGCCGCACCGACTCCATGCGCGCCACCGGCGCGAACACTTCCTCGAAGTCGATTCCCTCGCGCTGCACAAAGCCCTGAGCGACCAGCCGCGCCTTGTGCTTCACCACAGCGCAACGCTCGTCCTTCTTCACCTTGTAGACCCATTTGAATCCGATCGGCCGACAGCCCGTCGGCGGATCGACCAAATCCCAGGTCTGGTTGGCCTCGATGGACCTCATCTCCTCCAGCATTGCCCTCCGCCACTCGACATTGCGTCCCGCAATGGCGAACGTGGCTGGTTCTTCTGCGCTCATGAGGAACAGCGTAGGATCGCTGTCGAGCGCCCGCGCAGCCAGCCCAGGCGCCTCCACATCGCCGATGATGTTGTCCATGCGTCTGAACCGCACTTCCTCGCCTTCATGGTGAGCGTCCACAAACTCTGAGAAGTTGGATGACGGTGTGGCAAACTCCATGGTTGTTGCTGTCGAGGTCCCCTGTTCTGGCGAAACAGGGGAGTGATTGCCTGCCCATGCCGGCGAATCAGGCACGGGAACGGGGGACGCCGCCGCTGCTGGACTGGGCGGCTTCTCCGCCTCTGCAGCCACTGGCTCTCCAGCCCCTGCTTCCCCCAATGCCTCGCTGCTGCCATGGATCACCATGTGCTCCACAACGAATGACTCGAAGAAGTTGCTGCTGCTGGCTGCTTTGCCATCAGCGCTGATTTCTTCCCCCGTTGCCGCCATGTTCCAATTCCACGCTGCCGCCTCGTCGAAGACGACATCACGAGACACCACCACCTTCTCCCCAACTGGATCGTACAACCGGTAGGCTTTGGACCCCTCCTCGTAGCCTAGGAACACCATCTTGGTGCTCCTGTTCTCCAGCTTGCTGAGGCCGGGTCTGGTGGCCTTGGCATGACCAATGCTGCCAAAAGTGCGCATGAACGCGACACTTGGCTTGCGGCCATGCCAAGCTTCGAACGGAGTTTTGCCCCTTCAGGGCCTTCGTGGGCGCGCAGTTGAGGATGAAGACAACCATAGTCACACAGCCTCGCCCCAGAACGCCGTTGGCATCTTCTTCGCCTTCATCATGGAGCGCGCCATGCCAACGATGGTCTGGTTCCGGCGCTCCACCACGCCGTTTTGCTGCGGTGTGTAGGGCGCAGTGTGGTGGCGCACCACCCCTTCATCTGCGCAGTAGGAAGCGAACTCTACCGAGGTGAATTCACCACCCCGATCTGTCCGGAGCACCCGGAGCCGCTTCCCGGACTCCGCCTCCGCCCGCGCCTTGATGCGCTTGATCGCCTCCGCTGCTTAGTCCTTGCTGGTGAGGAGCATCAGCCACATGTAGCGGCTGCTGTCGTCCACGAGCAGGAGGAAATACCTCCTCCCGCCGTGCGTCGCCGGCGTGATCGGCCCGCAAAGGTCCCCGTGGACCAGCTCGAGCGGATCAGCCGCACGGTACCTTGCTGCCTTGGGGAACGACAGCCTCCGCTGCTTCCCAGCCAGGCAGCTGTCGCACAGCTCGCCGGCGTGCTTGATGTTTGGAAGCCCGGTGACCATCTTCCCCAGCCGCGCCATTGCGTCGAAGCTGAGATGACCAAGGCGGCAATGCCACAGCCACGGCTCCTCCGTGCACTATGCAGCCAAGCAGACCGGCTGCTCTACCTTCAAATCCAGAAGATAGAGTCGATTACGCGACCGTGTTACCTTGGCAAGCAGCCGACGCTCCCTGTCCTTGATCCGCAGAACGTCGTCGCAGATCAGCACCTCCGCCCCGCGTTCGTCCAGCTGCCCCAAGCTCACAATGCTTGAGCGCAGCTGCGGGATGAAGTAGACGTCGGTGAGCGCTCGCTGCTCCCCGTTTCGGCACCGGAAGACGACTGTGCCCTGCCCACGGATGGTGACCCGCGAGCCGTCGCCAAACTTGACTGATCCGGTCTTGTTCTCGTCAAGGTCGGAGAAGGCGGCGCGGCAGCCGGTCATGTGGTTGCTCGCGCCGGAGTCGAGGTACCACCTCTGCTCCAACTTGTCGCCGACAGCACCTAGGTGGACCTGCGCGCGCGGCTCATCGAGGTGGACAGCCGGCAGCGCAGTCCTCTGCTCCACCTTCTCCTCCTCTGCCTCGCCTTCCTGCAGCGCGCAATACTCACCCATCAACAGCGCGTGCTCGCCGTCGCTGTCGTCCTGAGCCAAGTGCGCCTCCTTCTTCTCTGGGCACTCCCGCGCCCAGTGCCCCACCTTCCCGCAACGCCGACATGCGTTCGGGTCGGTGTGACGCTTCTTCTTTTTGTCCGCCGGCGCCTTGGCGCGGTTCTTGCCTCCGTTGGCACCCGCGATCACGGCCGCCGCGGTTGGAGGAGCCTTCCCCAGACCTGCGCTTGTCCTTCATGCGTGCTGTCCACTCCTCCTCCGTCAGCAGCAGCTTGCCGCTGTCCTCCTTCTTCTCCCCCGCTGCTGGCTCAACAGAGACCTCCACCGCACGCAACCGGCCAATGAGGTCCTCAAGCTTGAGCGTGTCCAAGTCCAGCATCGTCTCTATGGAGAGAGCGATCTGCTTGTACTTGGGGGGACGATGCGGAGGAGCTTGGAGACGACATCTTCCTCGTCGATGGTCTTACCAAGGACAGCCATCTGGCCAACCAGGTTCTGCAGCCGCAGCGCGACGTCCTCCACCGCCTCGTCCGGGCGGAACTTGAGGTCATCAAACTCCCGGCGCAGCTGCTGCACCTTGGCCTTCTTGACTCGATCCGAGCCAACATGCATCGTCGCCAGCGCGTCCCAAGCTTCCTTCGCCGTATCCTTGTCCGCCAGCATCTGGTGGTACTCTGCTGGTGTGGAGGACAGCAGCGCCTCCAGAGCAGAGACGTTGTCATCCTCCTCCTCGGTTCCCTTCTCGATAGCAGTCCAGAGCCGCCGGGCTCGGAGCTTGATCTTCATGGTAGCTGACCACTCAGCATAGTTGGTGCAGGTCAGCTGTGGCCATGATGTGCCACTGACCTCGCGCACCGTACGCAGAACGACCTCATGTCGTGGCTGCTTTGGCTCGGAGGCTTCCCCCTCCTTGCCACTGCCCTTCTCAGCATCGTTGTCAGGCATTGCCGACTGTTAAGCGCAGCAAAACACACCGGCTCTGATACCAATTGTTAGCACTAGAACCTAGTACCCAAGTGAGCAGCACCTGCTCTCCTTCCCTCTCCCTCTCCCTCTCCCTCTCCCTCTCCCCTGGACCAAGGTAGAAGATGAGCTGAGCTCAAGGACTTGCACCCACAAACACACCCCTCTGGTTTCAGCGTTGGCTGAAATTGAGCACAGGAATTGGTGGCAAGTGAGCTGCCTTTTTCATTGTATTGCATAGGGATATATACAACCTACATGTACCAACTAAGGTACAAGACTTCCTACTCCTTACTCCTAAGGTACAAGGTTTAGAACAGCCATCTCTAATCTAGTACCAGCCCATACAACTGGTGTACTTCTACCAACTACAGTACTAGAAGAGGTACAAGCAATATGGCCTATTGCCAACTCTGTACCAGGAGCAGCAGAGCTGACCAAGTGCCAACTCTGCTGGACAGGGAGAGTGAGAGGGTCAGCAGATTATATCTAACAACCTACTAGTTAGTTCTGAACATGTGTTGCTAGCATGACAAGATTACTGTGGAAAAGAATAGTCAACAAAATATTATACGTTATGATTGTGTAGGCACCATGGGATTCTCTGTAACTAGAGTTTGTAGCAGTTTGGCAAAAACAGGAAACAAAGCATAAACTGACCAGGTAGGTTTTTCTGTAGAAGATTCCATTCACTTTGGATTGCCTTCACCCAATCTTTGGTGACCTGGTCACGCATTATGAGGTGGGAAAATTGTGGTTGGATCTAATATATCAGAAAAAAGGTTCACAAAATTACAGCATACCTTTCCTGTTGAAGTCTTTGCATAGTGGTGATCCGAGAAATCTTGGACAACATCAAATTGACTAAAGGACATATGATCAGTATTCTCAGTTCCATGATCTGTCCTTGCCCATGAGGAAACCATACTCGAGCATTCAGGTTCGTGGTTTTGCACGCATACAGTGGTCCCACTTGAACAGGGATCCAATGAGTCTTGTTTGCAGTGACACTCACAGAGGAGCGGGAAGCAGAGGCTGGGAACCACGATGTAAGGCAAATTATTAAACAAAAGGGTAATGGCATTTTGATATCACCAAATATATAATTCAGGCTTAGAGTAGAGATATGTGACACCATTTATATAATGAAGTTTAACCCATCAGCTCAGTCAGGCCTACCGTATTACTGTCCATGTGAAATTGCAAATCTGAGGTGCCACTCTTCAAATCAAAAGAAGTTACTCGACCCTTTCAAAGTTTTGAATGTTGAGTGCTTACTTAAACTGAACTTAAGGAGTTATTTGTTAAATATAAGTAATACAATAACAATTAAAAAAAATATCAAGCCCTGCAATGGTGAACACAGATGAGCTGAATCTACACAACCAACTCATAGGTAACTCCAGAAGGTTTCCACCATCTATATGCATGCTTTTATTTCTCAGTGAAAAAGTAACTTTGTAGTCACAATTCCTAGATCATATTCAGTAAGCTATTCTTTTACAAGTCTTAGGGCTTTGTTGGCCTCTGGACTGCACCAGTACCAAAACAAATTATAATAAAAATGTGTCCAGGTCACATTCTCATGCAATAAAGAAGTAAAATATATATCAGGGATAGAAGAACATATGCTAAGCTTCACACTGGACATCATGTGTACCTCGCCAAAGTGGGTCGATGGATTTGCCTGCATAAGGAGATTATGCTTTCATTAGAAAAACATTCAGTATAATTGAAGAAAACATAGGATTCACATATGTTCCTCATGCATATATACCAATCATCACATTCAACGCTATCGGCAGATTAGATCTCTGATTACATCAAGATATCACCTTTTACTTTCCCAGTGAGTGTATAAAATTAAAATCTGAAGTACATTCTGGGGTTGTTATAAGCATCTAAACGTCCAATAAGAAAAGGAGGGCATCGATAGAATTTTTACAGTTCTTCTAGTCCATAAAAATAGCACCTTTAATCTTATTTCCTACTTGCTAGGTTCCTAGAATTTTACCTGCACGGCTCATTAGTTCCTACTACCTAGGTGTGGGGAACACAGCACACCTGAGTCCTCAAAATAACCATGTACTAGATTGTTTAGTAACATAAACATAACAGCCAAAACTAAAACTATCTAACAATTCCAACCAACAATAACTTGTGGACCGCCATTAGATTGCTGTGTCATGGCGCCATCAAGATAGATTTTTTTTTTTTGGGAAATTCAAGAAGACGAATGGATAATTGTTCTGAATTCAGAAAACCAGGGTGAGCTACACAACCTTTCTTCCTGGAATCCGTCTTTCCAACACAAAAGAGCTGCAGCAACTTCTTGAGAGCCATCCTTCCTCCGGCTCCGGATCCTCACACAAAGCGCACCTGCACAACAAGAGACGCCACCGGTTGTAACAACCAACAAGAAAGGCTGATCTTTTGGTTTGCTGTCTGGAACCACAAGGTCAAGATCGCAGGCGCAAACAAATAGAAGCACCTGATCATCTAATTTCCTGCCTGGCTAAGGAAGAACAAGTGCTCAAGAATCGAACCCAAAAAAAAAGAAAAGGAAAAGCGTAGTGATATGAAATCGATCGTCTTGGTTGGAGATGGAGTTGGAGATGGAGAATCCAAACGCGTCTCCCTTTACTACTTTCCAGTAAGTAAGTAGCATGTTGTTTTCCAAGAGAGAACGGGTGGCGTTGAGGCCCGAAGTTGGCAGCGGCCGAGCTTGGAGCCCAATCAGTGTGGTGCGTGAGTGACGCCAGGTCGGTCGGTCTCTCTCGCTCTCGCTCTCGGTCCAGTGACCAGTGGAGGCGAGACACCCGCAAGGCCAAGTTTTTCAATTCAACAAGAGACAAAAAGAAAGAAAAAAGTAGGAATAATCCAGAGAGCGAGACTCCGGAGGTCGGAAGGATAAACTCGAGCCGTCAGCGTCGAGCATCAGGAGCAGCACTGGAGCAACGCATCACGATCAACAACCCTCTCCGCTCCCCCACCGAGAAAACGACATACGTACGTCCATGGCCAATCAAAGAAAAGAAGCAACCTTCCATCACGCCATGAGGATGAGGAATTGAGGATACGGAAGCCACAACCACAAGCCCCGGCGGCGGAGGAAAAAGAAAAGAAAAAGAAGCCCAGGAAACCGGCGATCAGAAAGGTGAAGAAGAAGAAGCGGCGGCTCACCTTTGGGAGGGAGGCCGCTGTGCCGACTGCCGAAGAAGAAGAAGAAGAAGAAGAAGAAGAGAGGAGGTTTTGGTTTTAGTAGGCGACAAGGGGAAGCGAGAGGAGGTGTGATGTGTAGTAGTGCTGCCGCTGTCCTGGGAAGGGAACTCTGGCCAGCGACTCGTGTTTGGACTCGAGAACAAGACTCCCACCTTGCGTGCCAGGACGGCAAAGCGTAAAGACAGGGCAGAAGCAGGACGCCCGGGACGCGCCGCAGAAGCAGAGGAGAAGGAAGAGGTGGCCTGGCCCTTGCATACCCTTCCTGAAATTGGTGCTCATGTCAAGGGCGCCGCGCCAGCACCGTATCCTGCGATCCTCACATCCCAAATTCCTAATCTCTTCTTTCCTAATCCTTCCGTTGGGATCATGATGACACTCAATTTCCCGGGATCCTCCTATCCTTCCCTGCCTAAAATCATATCATACAAGGGGTAATGGTGAAATTAAAATGAATTACCCACGTCGAAATCAGAGTCAGATATGGAATTGAATTCGCTTTCCAATTGAGGAGCCAGCGTCAGATATGCATTCCCAAAGTTAAGAATATATCAACATTTATATTTATTTTTTTATATAGTTTAATTATAAAAATGTTTTTTCCTTAAAAAAGTTTTATTAGTTCCAAGATCGTCTGAGTCAAGATGATACTAAAATTAACATTTAAGGGGTGTTTGATTAACAGAGCTAATGATTAGCCTATGTTTTTAGATATTAATTAAAAAGTTTAAATATGGGCAAATAAGAGGCTAATTAATGAGGACTAAAGAATGATTAGAGTCCATTAGCCTCCTTGTTAGCTCATAATTAACTCATGTTTAATCAATTCTCATAAGGTGGGCTAATTTTTAACTCTAGATACAAACATGCAACTATCACCTATTGATGTATTATAAGCCCCACCCTCGTCGTACGGAGAAATGTTCGATCAAAATAGGTTGTGCTAAGCATGCTAAAGAAGAGGTCCAAACTGGAAGGAATACGTCAATTACTTGGAATAAAAAATATTTACTAGATAGAGAAATTTTACAATGGTTGTCGAAAAATGGACGACTCACAACGTCCGATTCAACGGTTAAAAATATAGAGGAACCAAGAGGAACCGGTTTGAGACGTACCGAGAGCGCACAAAATACGTATTAAATTGTGGGCTCGTACGCACCTTGTGCATACTGAAATTGATGAGAAGATCACATTAAAAAATTATAATAATTCTAATTTCGAAAAAAATTATATAATTAAGGATAGTTTGGTAATTGAATAATAGAAGAATCATGTTTGGAGTACTATATGCATAATTGAAGTAATATGGTCCGTCAATTTCATTTCTTGTATGGCCTAGCGGGCTCCGGCAAAAGTGACGCCGAGGCGGCGACCGGATGCGGCCTTCCGCTGGGTTGTGCGATGGCGAGGGACGCCCGGCGGCGGCAGCACCGCGAGATAGCGAGGGTCAGGCGGCGGCCGACCAATCTCGCGTCTTCGTCTTTTTTCTCGTCAAAAAAAAAAAAATCTCGCGTCTTCAGTTACGGGCGCTGGGTTGCAGGGGATTAGGCCGGCTCAATTACTATACTAACCTTCCACCCCCTACATTTAATTAAAACTAATAACAAGCTTAGGAACAAGAGGAACCCCAACCACTGTAAAAGAGCTCAGACTTAGAAGCAAGCATACCATGTTCATCCACTTAAATCCGATATGATTTACTTTGTAATAAACTAGAAATCGTAGATCTAGATCATTCAATATTTCATATGTAACACTACTATATACTATCTAATTCTATATCTCCGGCGTCTCATAGCTTTGAACCCTAGAAACTCATCAGCGTCCTTATAATCTCGAGCGCATGGCGCAAGGGAAGCATCCTCCATTGGATTAAGGTACTCTATACAGAGATCAACTCATGAATTGTCACATGCATGATGACAAAGTCCCTCAAGGATTATGTTGCATCCTCGCATAATAAAAATGGTTCGAGTTGGGCCACCTGTATAATTTGCTATTGAGTTGATCAAATATTTGCTAATTTAGTGTAATATTTGAAGCTAACATTTAGCAAACAAATTGGCTAATGTTGTTGAATTATATTTGATTCTTGGGCTTTCGGACAGAGTTATGACAATAAAGTTGAGACTAAAGAGTAAGGTTCCCGATTAACGATACAAGTGCACAAAAGCAACGCGGGATCGGGATCAGAAAGGAATAAACCTCGGTGTTATATTAGTCGTCTCGTGCCGTCGTGCAGATGCAATTTCAATAAGAGGATATGGGAGATACTCCCTCTATATCCATATGTATATTTTTATGAGAGTATTTTTAAGACAAATTTATTAATATGATTTTTTTTCAAACTCAACAATTTAAAATTATCCAACGTTTGAGTCAAATTATTTTTAAAACAACAATTAATATAGATACAGTGAAAGTATATCCTGTTTGGTGTTGTGATGATGAATTAATTAAAGAGCTACTGCATACGGGTAGCTATAACTTTCTATAGATAGATCGAATATAACGCGAGAATGTACCATATGCCATTTTGATGTTCCTCGGCTGATAGCTAGCGCTGGCGGCCGATATGTTTGTATGTTTCCGACGTTCTCTGATGCTCGATCTGCGCATGTGACTGCCCATGGACGTGTCGTGCCTTTGCTACTCGATCGTCAGCGTGTGCATCGTGATTCCAAACTTTTATGTCTAAACAAACAGGGAACATATCCTGTGCAAACTATAACTCCTTGAAAACTCATATAAATCATAGCAAAAAAGTTATCTAAATTCACAAAAAAAATCACACATGTAGATGATACGATGATACATAATCTTGTAAAATATCTTGTGCAAATTTGACTTCGTTGTTAGATATAAAAATAACAAATTTCTAACAAATTATGTGGACACCTTTCTGGTTTGAAATTTCTTATTTTTATATCTCACAAATGAAGTCGAGTTTGAACAAGATATTTTACAAAGTTGTGTATCATCATATCATCTACATGTGTGATTTTTTTAGTGAATTTAGACGAATTTTTTGCCATAGTTTGCATGGTTTTCACGAAGGTTATGGTTTGCACCTGATACGTTGCCAAACATAAATACCTGTAATTTCTGTAATTTAGTTTATACTAATTTATTATAAGAAAAAATCCTTGTTTATACACTAAAATATATTATCAAAATAGTGCGGATGAAGAACCTGAAAGAAGCTCAGTGTCCTCTTAAAAAACATAGAAGGTCAAAACAATCATCGATCGAGTCCAACTTTTATTTTCTTTATATCTAGCTTGTAGAGTGTCAATAATCATCACCATCACATTATTGTTTTTTCATGGGAATTATCACTGTAGGATTCTTCATAATTAAACTAGTAACTAGTATAAAACTGACATATTGGGTCATTTTAGCAAATTGGGTATATCATTGACATTATTTTGATGCGATGGGGTGCTAATTTGTTTAACAAAAACAAACCTGCTGCTATGTGGTGGCAAGTGATAATGTTGTTTCTCGACTGAACATTTATTACTGTCCTTTGAAAAGTATAGTAGGATCATGATATCTATAAGAGGCATATTAGTCTTAAGGGTTATTTGGTTCATAGCCATAGTTTATCATAACTATCTTGAGACAAGTGTGAAGTCACAAAAGTGTGGCTAGTGCATTGATTGACATACTTTATTATGTCTAAGATAATCTTGTCATACTTTTGTACTCTATGATATGTGGAGTTAAAAAAAATCATGTCTAAACTTAGTTGTTAACCAAACACTTAATTATCAACTTAGTCAAACTTCACTAAAATTAAATATGGTAAAATGTGGCTAGCAACCCAACAATCTCTTATACATTCAACTTTGATCTCCGTGGCTATTCCTATAACGTCTTGTATTGTATCATGAGACGGAGATAGTAATTCTAAAGTCCAAATATGATATTTCATATATCTCGACGTCTCTTTTGGAAAGTTAATTAAAACACTTAAGTGAGTAAAAATATTTTTCCTAAGAAAAAAGAGGTACCATATATACCACTGTCTTTAAATTCTTGCCCTTTAGTTTGGGTACCAATAATTTAATTAGATTTATAGAAAATATTAAAATTATTTATATCTTTAAATAGTTTTATTATAGAAATAGAATCACTGATTTATCCAATAATGTATCATAAGTAAACATTAATATGTTTTCTTTAAATTTAATCAAAATTATTTATTAGAAAGCGAGGATGAGAAAGCGGAAAGTACGTGCATCCGTGGAAGGTTTTTGAAATCTGAACGGCGTTCGGCGGAGAAACCCGACCGATGGAAATAGCCGCGTGTCTCGTCGAATCCATCAATCACTGCAGTGAACAGTCGGTGACTGCCGCTAGCTTCAGCTTTTACTACTAATGTACGGAGTACTACTACTACTTGTTTTTTTTTTAGATTTATTATTATTAATACTCCGTATACTGTAATTTCTCCTCTCGTCTCGTAGAGTAGAGACCCATCCAGCCTTCTGAACTTGAGAACAGATTGCGAATCCTGCTTCCCTTGTTTCCTCGAACAGCGACGGCCGACGAGGTTCCAACAAGGCGTCCGAGCTCCAGGGTTCCAGCGAGGCGTTGCGGAGGCAATGGCGATTGATCCGCCACTCAAAGCAAGTTCCTTTCTTAATTCCTCCGTTTGACTTTTGTTGTTTCTTGCTACATTTTCTTCATCCACGCACAGGACCCCAACCTCCGGCAAGCGCGCGCCGAATCGGATATCTCCGCTCCTAGCATCTATTGCTCCACCGCAGGTTCTCTGACGACAGATCCGCGCGCGTGGATAAGCGACTTGCTCGCCGCCGGCGCCGGCAGCCCCAACCACACACCCACGATCAATATGCCAGGAGGCGCCTGTGCTGCCGCCTGACGGGCCGCGGCCCGGCCGCGGCCGTGCATGTTTAGTTGCCGGCCGGCCAGCCGGAGTGCCCATGGGCCATGGCCACACGACCGCCTGCGGAGGTTGCTCGTGTGACTGTGTGAGTGATCAGTCATCAGTCATACATGTGAGTGATGACTGATGAGAAAGCAGCGCTGCTGTTTTGTTTTCTAGAGGCAGATAGCCTATATCAGTACGGAGTAGAAACCAAAGAATAAGGGAGAAGCAGGGAATTTCGGTCTGTAGATTGGGGTTGGGATCTGAATGATGGAGCAATGCTTTGAGGGATAGGAGGTCAAAATTTGAGGGTTCTTGTTTCCACTTTTGTTTTCAAATATTTGTTCACTGTCTTGATCTTTACTTTCTTTTAACAACATCCAGTTGGCGCATATTTTTCTTTTCTTTTCTTTAATCTTCATCTTCTTCAGTCTTCATCCACTCGGCCTTTGCTTTACCATTTAGCATTCTTCGTTTCCTGCAAAAACTTCCCTGTTTGGCTCATCGTTTTTGTGGCTTATAAATCGGTTGGTGCCGTTTTTAGCTGTTTTGTTCTGAGAGAAAAATACTGAACCATGACCGATAAGCCGGACCGATAAGCCAAGCAAACTTCATTTTGTTACTGGGTACTTTTTTTTCTATCTGTCGCTACTCACTGCCAGATGTGATTTAGGAACACATGAAGCTTTGATCTTTGGTTTTGTTCTGATAAAATAAATAGATAGATAACCAGGCACTGAATTTGTTACTGACTTCATCTGCTTTGGTGGGCTGCTCTGCAGAGGAAGAGGGGGAGGCCACCTGGCTCCAAGTCCACCAAGAGCAGGATTGGGAGGCCACCTGGCGCGCAGTCAGACAAGAGCAAGATGGAGCAGAAGATGGCTTTGGTCAAGCAGAGGCTCGCCTTGCTTGATAGTGCCAGCAGCAGCAGCTGCAGTGAAAGTGACCAGGTTGGTGTTTGGGGGGCCCACGGTGAGACCCTGCGTGAATGATCTAACACTGGCTTCAGAGTAGCACCCGTTCTTTCATTGAGCTCAGCACCTGTTCATAGTACTTCAAAAGCGTAGGAGGTTCTGCTGCTTTCTCTGAAGTCTGAATGTTGGTCGGTCCCTGAATCGCTACTCTGAACTCGGCACTTGTGATATTGTAGTCTTTGATTTGATGGGTATTTGCCCTTCTAGCCTCTTTAGTTTGCTTTATGTTTGATCAAACGTGCCATCTGGAAATGTTCCTTATGTGCTGCATTAAAATGAAGTTCAGAAATTAGCCATTAGCTTTTGCATTATCAATTCAACAATATTATGAAGTTCTGTGATATATAGACTGTTTCGTTTTGGTCTTCTGTTTGTTGGATATTGTCATCACAGGATAATTGTTGAATGAATGCAGAGTGAAGAGTTTCAGCCAGCGGACCTTCATTGTGGTGATACAGATGATGAGGATGATGCTATTCCATTGAAAGTAAGAACACTGTTGCTCCATTCACAAGCAAGCATCACTACAAAAAAAACAATTATATATAAGGAGGCTATTTGTTTCATTTTAATACAGAAATTCGCTAATATATGTAGTTGCTCCATTCAGAGTCACAGCTTCAATATCAGCAATTCCTTTTTTTTTTTGAACGAATCAATACCAGCAATTCTATATGACCAATATGCACTAGCATTGTTACAACACACTGCTGCAATAGATCCTAGCTTCTTTTCCTTTTCATAAGTTGCAATTGCATATTTTTTTATTTTAAGCTTTCTCAAACCCCAGTTTCCATGTCATGAAAGGATTTGAAGTCAAGGAGGCTGGACAGTGAGCAAAAAAAGCTTTCTAGTGCCCCTCAGGCACACAATGCCCAAAGCATCATTACTGGTATCACTAACTTTGCCGAAGTAAGATATCCACAGTTCCTGTTTCATTCATAATCTCATAATCCTTAGAAATTTTTTCTTTTCAAAATCCAGAACTAAAAATTTTTGTGTGGCTGGCTCAACTTTTCTTAAATATACACTACTAGTTAAGTGGACTTTACTATACCCTCTCCATTGCTCTATCTGGAAATGTTTTTTTTTTCAAGCTCCAGTTTTTCTTGCCGTTCAATTAGTACAAGCCTGAAGGAATGGCTTAATTATGAATATGTTGTAACTTACAGGCATCTGATATTAATGGCCAAAATATAAGTTCTAGGTACTTCTTCTTCTCTTATGTTTTCCCTTTTTTCATAAAGTAAAGTGCATCCAAAGTTATCAAAATTGTTTAATTGCTCACTTATATCTTTAATTGACTCCAGTATTCATGGCAACTGTGGATCTGCTATGGCTAGAGCTAAGGAGGTACAAGCAAAGTTGCCAACAGAACATCCTAGCTTGATCAAGAATATGCTACAATCTCATGTCATCCGGGGGTTTTGGCTTGTAAGTTGCACTGTTTACTAATTATTTGAATGTTTGACTTATGCTAAAGATTTGATCATTACTTTTTACGAACAACTTATGCAACAAAAGAAAAATGAATGCGAGGAGAGACATCCTGAAGAAACATTGTAATTGTTGAGAAGATTAAGTTAACTAAGAAAGTAACAAGTACCACATCACTCTCAGATCTTAAAGCACATTGAGTGTCTGATTTGCAAGCACCCACTAGGCCACTGCACCGCAAAGGATATCACGAGTTTTGTACAACCCATCTCGGATATGTCCCTTTTCTTGCTTCATCTTTATTACACTTTTATGTTTTGCTACTAGGGTCTGCCAGCTGGCTTTTGTAACAAGTATCTCCCAAAGCAAGACACTGGAATTATGTTAGAAGATGAGAATGGAGAGGAACATCACACAACGTATCTAGGTTACAAGCAGGGACTCAGTGCTGGATGGAGAGGCTTTGCAATTAAGCATGATATTAGGGTTGGCGATGTTGTGGTTTTCCAGCTTGTGGAATCAACGAAATTTAAGGCAAGTTTTGTTTTTCCATGTTTTGCCAAAATGTCTCTGATAATCTTTTCATAAGTAGGGGTAGAGCCGGAAATGTCACTTGGACAATTAAGGGTGTAAATTAAAATAAAGAGCAACTTAAATGGTCAAAAATTGTGTATGTAAGAGGGTAAACCTAGCAACTAGCATTTCTTGAACTGTTTAATTACGATTATTTGTATGTTTTACATTCAGGTCTACATAATAAGAGATAACCAATTTACAGCAACTGATGGAGCAATCAGTCTGCTAAATTTAGAAGAGTGTGAGAAAGGGAAGCTACTATCAAGTAAGTACTTCCTAGAGTTGCAATCAGTAATCTCGTACTTTGGTACATGGACATGGGCAAATAAATATTGAAATGTTCGAAAATTTTAGGAGAAGAACGTTCTGATGCTGCAGAGGCTACCAGAGTGGAGCACAGTGTCCCTGCAGACGATGACAACGACAATAACGTCGTCGCCAGCGAAGCGATGGGTGGGCTCAGGATCTCGGATTCAGACATGGACTTTGGTGACGTGACGAGCTTCAGCGACTTCAGCATCGTCGTGGACAGGCTGGTGATTGACTGCAAGTTCCAGGAGCACCTGCGGAGGACATACTACGAGCTGTGCCGCTCCCAGAAGGCGTTCTTGCACAGGCACCTGCTGAAGCAGCTGAACCTGACCCTCGTCGTGGGGGCGATCATGGAGACGGTCAGCATCGCGGAGGGCATCCAGGCGGCACGGTCGCCTTCCAGCGAGGACCTGCTGGTGTGGAAGAAGACCCTGCAGTCGGTGGCGCTGCTGGGCATGGACATCGGGTTCCTGCTGAGGCGCGTCGACGACCTCCTGGGTCTGTATGCCGAGGCCCAGCAAGCGAGGGACCTTTCGGAGCGCCAGGAGGCGGAGAAGGCACGTGCCGCGGAGAAGGTCAAGGCGCTGGAGCTTGCGCTGGGGACCGTGAAGGACGCTCTCAAGAAGATGGACGCCGACATGGAGGAGGTGGAGGCGAGGGTGAAGAGGAGCGGCGCGAAGCTGCAGGAGCTAGCCACTGCACCATGGTGAAATCTTGGTGGTGGCTGGGCAGGCACGATCGACTGGACCGCAAGGCTGCTGAAGCCAGAGTAGGGGCTGAAAGTGTGTAGGCGAGTAACAACAGACTGACAGTAACACTACTCTTGCTGTCATGCTAGCTATTAGTAAGTAAGTAGTACTCCACTGCGACGGTCATTTTGGTAGGTCCTGGTCCGTCGCTGTAAATTTCTAGTGGGAGTGGAGTGGGCCTGCAAAACGGAATGGGATGGAATGAAGGAAGGGAGCAGCAAGGTACTGTAGGTTGCTGGCTGCTTGTTTAATAGAGCTTAGCTTAGTGAGTATCGTGTAGTGTGCTCATGTCCTTGCCCATCCGGAAAAAAACTTGGGTGATGACTCCAAACATTACCCTATGGCTATTGAGTCATCGTCAAGTCTAGTAGAAAAGCTCGGCCATGACAGTTCACCAGTTCTTGGTGGCGGTGCCAGACCTCGCTCTATATATTGCTGCTGCACCAGCATCAGCAGGCCTTTTTTTTTTTTTTTTTTTTTTTTTTTTTTTTTTTATAGAAGTGACGATCCTGGTCCTACGCGGTGAAGTGCTGTTTTCAGAAACATGTTTGTCATCGTCTATGTTTTGGTAGAGCTTCTAAAAACATCACTTCCCAGCCAAACTTGGTGCAATTGGATTAAACAAGTGGTCCAGGGAGGGACTGTAAGTGTCAAACTTAACGGTCTGATTGGACCTTACATTAAAAGTTACAAAGGAGTGAGACAAGGTGACCCCCTATCACCTATTTTGTTCAACTTTGTAGCTGACTGCTTGACCAGGATGATACATCAGGCTCAAAAAAATAATTTGGTCATAGGTCTAATTGATCATATCATCCCTATGGGGGTTGTTATTCTTCAGTATGCTGATGATACTATCATCTTCATCAAGCATGACTTAGCCAAAGCTAGAAACCTGAAATTGCTGCTATATCTGTATGAAATGATGGCTGGTCTCAAAATTAATTTCAGTAAAAGTGAGATAATTATGATAAATGATACTGAAAATATGGCTCTCTCCTATACTGATATCTTTAATTGCCAAATTGGTTATTTTCCTGTTAAGTACCTGGGAGTGCCTGTGAGCCCTAGTAGACTCCATGTTATTGATTGGCTTCCTTTATTGGAAAAGAATGATAAGTGTCGGGTACAAAGGTAAGGGGTGCCCTAATCTCTGGCGATTTGGTGCTTAACATTCAGGCAAAATCTAAAAGTCATCCAACCTATAAGGGAAGACCCGTGAAGTAGGGGCCTACCTCCCCATCAAACATGACCAGTCATGGGCCGGCCCGTTACCAAGGGGACAGTAGGCAGGATCCCCCTCGACCTCGACCCCTCGAACAACGGAAGGGGGATCGATCGAACGACCCTCTGCCTCGACCCCTCGGACAACGGAAGGAGGGTCGATTGATCAACCCTCGACCTCGACCCCTCGAATGACGGACAGGGGGTTGATCGAACGACCCGCGAGCAGGAGGCTCGATCGACTCACCCACTCCCGGTATGGGGTAAAAGGAATCCAATGCGCCTACCTGCTCCCGCCTCACGCCATGGGCGGCCACTACCATGGTCAAATCTATCAACTCGTCGCTCATACTCGGGCTCTCCGACGATCATGCGACCATTGTAGCCACGTCACAAGTACAAAACCCAAAGGCACCCCCTCGAGCCATGAACGGAACAACCCTCGACCGTGTTTACAGGGGCGTGTCAGGGTCACGCAGGCCTCGACGCTCCTCGACCCGGGGCTCGACCGTCACCTCCAACCACTCGGGTATGGGACCCATCCTATCCGCTCCGCATCGGCTGCAGAGCTCGTACCCGTCCACTGGAGGCCGATCGTCCTAAACCATGACGATCGGCAGCGTCCAGTCCGCTGTCACCATGCCCTGAAGCACCGGAAGGACCGAAAAGTCATACCGCTACAGCGATCGACGTCCCACCGCAAGCATGACGCCATGGACACGCCTCCCATGCCGCTACAGTCTAGGACCTCTGTACTATCAGGTCTTCCCTTGGTCTATAAAAGGGGGCGTTGGGATAGTAGGGAGGGCATCGGGACAGATAACAGGGGCATAACCTCACACATCAGAACACGACATCAAGACATCCGCTCACGCTTGCTGCCGTCTAAACAACACCTGCTAGCACTCTCCACAAACCCCCTAGTATACGCAACAAAGGGTCACCTCCGAGCACAAAACAATCTAGGGATGGCTTGATCAATATCTCAAGCAATCAATCGACTCACCTAGGGTAGCCCAGCTAGTCCTAGGCCTCAGCTCACTCCGAGCACCCCCGTGTAACCAGCTTGTACTCCCCCCCTGTACGAGCACTTCGGTGCGAGATAATACAATTCTTCCTTCCCCGCTGGACGTAGGGCCTTTTTTGCCCGAACCAGGATAAATATTGTGTTCTTCTTGCATCACATCTGGGAGTGGGAGCACGCAATAAACAAATTTACTGGTTGGTGATCGACCCTCTGGGTCGAAACACCGACAATAAGAGACTAGATATCTGGAAAGGCTCTTGTATGTCTATTGCTGGGAGATCCACACTTATCTCTGCTAGCCTCAATAATGCTACAATCTATCACATGTCAATTTATCTCCTCCCTAAAACTGTGGTTAAAAAGCTTGATAAAACTAGAAGAACTTTCTTTTGGCAAGGAGGACAGGCTAAGAGGAAATACCACCTTGTGAGATGGGATAAAATTTGTAAAAGTAAAAGAAAAGGAGGGCTAGGGATTAAAGATATAAGGAAGATGAACCTAAGTCTACTTTGCAAGTGGTGGTGGAAACTTGAGAAGGAAAACGGGATATGGCAAGATATTGTCAGATATAAATATCTTAGAAGAGACATAGTCTGTACTGTGAAACACAGAGAGTCTGATTGTCACATCCAATTTTAAGAATAAAATTGAATGCGAATAACTCATGTGTGCCCAGAGATCAATCACACACATAAGCCGACAAATCTTTAAATAGTACCATCACTGAGTGCTTATTATATAACGAATAGTATTCTTAACCATAACAGCGGAAAATAAAGATAACTCTCGCGACGAAGCTCCACTTCACAGGGAACGCCGACTGGTTGACCACTAGCCTAGTACTCCTCACGGTAGTCTTCATAGCCATCTGATGAGGTTGAGAAAGCAAGGGTGAGCACTTAAAGTACTCAACAAGAGTAACATAGGGTTATGAAGCTCAAAAGGCTGGCACTGTCTGTACTGCGGTTGCTTTTAACTTGATCAAGTTTTACTAACACTTAGATTTAGTTATGCAAAACCCAATTGATAACCACATAATAAGATTAATAAACATCATTAACAATTAAACAACATGATCATCTACACTGTGAGTTTTCCAGGCCACTCGTGACCGTGAGCACGGCTATCATGATAGATTTACACTCTGCAGAGGTTATACACTTTACCCACAAGCCGTGTAGCCCATATGCCCGGGTTTATAACTCCCATAACACTGCCAAGGTGAGCGGGCAGGGAACACTATGAAGTCTTTCAAAAGCCCTTTCTAGCATGTAGCGGACCCTACGGACCCAATGCAAAGGGATATATGGGACACCCGATGGTACCACCCACAGCGGTCCCCAAACAAGCTATACCCCATAACCAGATCGGCAAAGGTGTCTTTCACGAACCACAAGCATGCTAGTCCAAACTTCATACTTAACTAAAGCCAGAGCCATTATAGCACTCGTGGTTGCATTTAAGTCCCAACTTTTGCCCTACAGTGGGGTTCTATTCCATGTTGCTATAAAATCCAATTTTATCTCATTGTTGCATATATCATTAGTCAAGATTCGATTCAATATTCATCATGTAAAGCATAGCAAAGCTACCCATATGCATAGAAAACCCACGGTGACAAGGTACAAGGTAACAAGCTATGGTAAAGATCTAAATAGGAGTCAATTGAGACACATGCAATATGACTAGATGAATTAAGGTGAATAGGTAACAAGGATGATCCCATGTTAAACTTGCCTTGATCACAAAGCTCCTGGTGATCCTGATCTGCTGCAAAGAACTCTGGAACACCGAAGATCTCACCGGCTGTACTCGATCAACATCACCACACAATCATCCGAACAAGCATACACGAAGCAATAAAGATATAATTAGAACATTACACCATAAACAGTAAAGAGGTTTTGAAAAGATTATAAACAGATCTATACTTTACTACGATCACAAAGACGCGAAAATCACACTAATCGGATCTAAAACGATTAAACTAGAGATTAAACAAGATTTTAAAAAGGACAAGATTAAAGCATTAAAAGAATTAATTTACTTTTATTTTCAAAAGTTATTAACATAGATGAAATCTATACTACTGGACAGAGCATAAAATTACGGATCTAACGCAACTTGAACGGATCGGTTTGGATTTAAAACGAGCAAATTATAAACATTTAAAGATCAGTGGCAAATCTGTAAATAGGGATTTTTATTTAAAACCGAATTAACAGATCTAAAAAGGGAAATACGTTTTCCAGAGAGGAAAGCGTAGAGATGAAAGGCGCCATAGGACTGCGGGTTGAGGCCCAGAAACTCGGGGTCTCTTTAGCAAAACTGCCACCCGAAGGGGTATCGGCTCCTCTGATCCATTGGATCTGAAACCGATGGCTCAGATTAGATGGGGGGAGGAGAGAGGTGGCGCGGCTGCCGGAGCAGGGCGGCGCACGGTGGCGCCATGGCCGGCCAGAGGCGGTGCTCGGCGGCGGAAGTCGATCGGGCGCTACGGTGCTCGGTTTTTCTAACCGTGAGCACCGGGAGAAAGAGGAGAGGGAGGCGAGCTCACCTGACTGCTCAGAGGGGCTCGAAGAACGCGGAGGACGGCCGGCGACGGAAGACAGCGGCGGCGGCTCCGCGAAGCCGGTGCGATGCTCGATGGAGAGCTTGGAGCGGCCGGAGGCGCGGAACGGCGGCTCGGCGGCTCTGTTGTGGCTTGCGAGACGAGGCAAGGACGAGAGGGGGCGGCGCTATTTATGCGGCCGAGGACAGAGTCCAACGCGGGCACGGAGTCCGCGCGCGGCGGTTGCGGACGCGGCGCGGCGCGGCGCGACAGAGTTCTGCTCGGACACGACTAGAGGAAGGGGGAGGCGCTGACGTGCGGGGCCGCGCGGTCAGAGAGAGAGAGAGAGGGGGGGGCGCTGCGCTGCGCAGGCCTGCGGCCAGACTGGGCCGAGAGCGGGGGAGGCCGGCCCATGCGGGGAAAGGAAAGGGGGAGGGGGAAGCAGGCCGGTGGGTTTTCTCGGGCCCACGGCCGAAAGCAGAAAGAGGGAGAGAGAGAGAGAGAGTTTTCTTTTCTTTTTATGTTTTTCCAAAATGATTTTCAAAAGGGGTTTTGAAATCCTTTTCAGGTTTTGCAAATTCACCCAACACAAGAAAAATACAGAGGCATGCTATGCACAACAAGTTGAACCCTAACATGTGATATTAGTTTTAGTTTTATTTATTTAATTCTATGATCACAAAATTATTTGAAATAAATCAAATTAAAGCAAATTCAAATCTAATTTCTATTTTCCAATTTTAGGGTGTTACACTGATTCTCCTCTAATGGTCTGATCTACTTAAGATTAAAAGCATATATTTGCAAGGGAGGAAAATTTCAGTTAGAGATGGCAAATCAATGTCGGTTTGGAAAGATACTTGGTTGTATGATAAAACTTTATATATCCTTTTCCCTGATCTCTTTAAATTGTGTGATCAGAAGGACATTATGGTTTCACAATGGATTAGTGGTCTGACTCACATAACCTTTTGTCGATGGTTAACTGAAGAGCTTAGATCTGTTTGGGAGTCAATTACCAAGGATGCTTTTCAAAATCATCTAGTCCCTGAACAGGATGTTATATCCTGGAAACCTGACAGTAAGGGCAAATTCTCAGTAAAATCAACCTATAATGCGCTCACTAGTTCTGATGATGGTTCCAACTTCAAGTCTATCTGGAAAGGGAAAATTCCACCTAAAATCAAGATTTTTCTTTGGTTAATAGCAAATAACGCTATCCTAACTAAAGATAATATGATTAAGAGACAGTGGTCTGGTGACCCAACATGCATGTTTTGTCAACAACCGGAAACGGTATCCCATCTTCTGTTTACATGCCCTATTGCGGGAGTTGTTTGGGCGACAGTGGCTACCTGTCTTGGGGCAAATAATATTCCTGTTTCTTTTAATATGAGTTGGAAATGGTGTGAGTCCTGGATTCACAATGGAAAACAATTTTACGCTATTGGGATTGCGGCTTTTTGCTGGTCAATATGGAAAGTGAGAAATAGAATTTGTTTTGATGGAAAGGAGTTCACCAATCCCTTGGAGATTGTTTGTAAGCATGTGCTTTTATGAAATCTTGGGCAGGTCTGGTGAAGGCGTGGATACCATGATCAAGATTGCAATGCAGCTGCTGTCTAGGATCGTCAGGATGCTGACAGGGTGCAGATGCTACCAGGTCCTACTGATGAAAAGGATCCAGAACAGGCGCCAGATCAATGAGGGACGATGTTGATGCTGTTTGCTGGAGTTTAGTAATCTTTTGATTAGACTTTATCTCTGTGTCTGTTTCAGCTGAGCCATGTTGGGCTCCCTTTTCTTTCATGCTGTCTGGGTTTGCAATCTGTTGCTGTCTAGTTCTGAACATCTCTAAAACATGCTGTATTTCCGTTATATGATAATGGAAATGGGGACACCCCTAATTCGAAAAAAAAAGCCAAACTTGGTGCGTGCAGCGTGCGTCTCTGTATATACTCTACTCTGAAGGTGAATGAGCTGGATTACATGTAGTAATCCAGAGAAGAGGAGACCAAAAAAACTAACCATGGAAGAGATCAGATATTACACCCAATAAACACTGTCAATTTCCATTCTAGGATCACGATAACAATACTTGGATCATACCATATAAATCAGTACCGTGACAACATGCAGAGCCATACAAATTCAATTCAATACCACGCAAGAGCGAGCATTGCATTGGCCCATATCAAGCTCGGCTCGCCGGAGCCGCCGCGGCGCGCCGCCTCCGTCGTCCCAGCACGGCCGCCGCCGCCGTCATCCTCGCGTCCATCATCATCAGCGTGGCGCTCGTCGTCGCCATCTCGCTGGCCATCATCTTCGCCGTGCGGCCGGCGCAGGGTGACGGCCCGTCGCTCGACGCTTCTACCGAGGAGATCAACTGCGCGCACGTGCGGGCCCACGCTGTACCCGGCGCGGCGGCCGCGCGGGACGCCGACCTCGTGCCTATGTCCCTCGACGCCACGCGCCGCCGCCGGCCGGACGATGCTGCTGCTGGTGGCCGCATCAGCGACTGCCTTGAGATGCTGGAGGCCGCGGCCGACCTACTCAACCGCTCGGTCGCCGCCTGCTGCCGACCCGACGACGACGACGTCGTCATGACCTGGCTCAGCGCGGCGCTCACGTACCACGACACGTGCCGCGACGGGAACAAGCTGACTGACGGCAACGACAAGGACACGGGCGCACCGTGAATGAAGGCCCATCGTATCAGATGCTTGGGTCTGTCCCTCGCCAACCTCAGGGACGGACGGTGTCGGTGTCCGGGGACGGATTCATTCATGGTGCGCGATCTGACGGTGGAGAACTCGACGGCCAGCCGGAGCTGGAGTACTACCCGATCGACGAACCTGTCCGGGCCGGCCGTGAAAGCCGTACGCGCGGGTGAGGTGTACATGAGCTCGTACGTAGATGGGGGGACACGTGGACGCCACCGGCCGCCGGGTGGCTGGCGTGCAGTGGGACGCGTCGGGCGACGCCACGGTACGGTGTACTACGACGTCTACGGCGAGTACCGGGGTCGAGGGGGCCGGGGCGTCTGGCGTGGCCGGGACACCGCGTCATCACGCTGGCGGCGGCCGGCGGAGGCGATGGAGTTCACGCCTTCGTTCACGGTGAGGAGGAGCTTCATCGGCGGCGGCCGGCGGAGGCGATGGAGTTCACGCCTTCGTTCACGGTGAGGAGGAGCTTCATCGGCGGCGGATGAGATTTTTTTAGACAATGGATAGTTCATATCCGACTTCTATCAAAAGATAGAATGAGGTTAACTATTACAAAAATTCACCCTATGTCTTAAAATAGTATGTATAATCTAACTGAAATAAATAAGTTTTTAACTATGCCTGATTAACATGTCTTGTAGATAACCATTCATTGGAACTAAAAAATTGCAAAGTCTCTAGATACCGTCTGATGAGGATCAGCTGATCCCGTAGATCATCATGCCGCTGCAATCTTGCCCACTGCCTTAGCCAATGTATTCCCCTGAAAAGAACCTACAAAAAAATTTTGGTCTACATTTGTCAAAAACAACCTCGTTCCTTGTTAACCATATCGACCAACATAGTGTTGATGCTGCGGTTAATAACAATATATTATTTTGCTTATTTGATAATTTTGACCACCTAACAAATATGTCATTTATATCTTGGGACGGAGCAATACCAAAAAGTAAATATACCACACGCCACAAGAACTTAGCATAGACAGTGTAAAAAAAGATGTAAGATATTTTCTTGAGAATGGCAAAAGCAACAATGCGTGTCCCCATTCCAATTTCTACGTGCCAAGTTATCCTTGTTAAAATCACACCTTTTTTAGGTATCATAATTTTTTATTTTATTTTCATAGGTACTTTAATTTGTCAAATATCTTGTGACACTCTAACTTCATTGTTAATTAACGCAACATACATGGATTTGACTATAAATTTTTCAGATGTGTTGAGACCCTATATAAAGACATCTCTTTCCTCCCCTAAGTTAATATTGAGTAAAGAAGTAACAATTCTGTTCCAAATTATGTGGCCATAAATTCGTGTGTTAAGAGACTAGACGACGAAACACTCCCAAGTGTTATTTAGCGATACTGTATATATTTTATTTATTTATTAGTTCCAGGAGGCCAAGTTGAGATAAAATCTAAAAGATGTGATGGCACCTAATTTAAATTCATTGGAAATTCAATGTGTTTTTGTTTTCGCTTGTAGTCCGATTCCCAGTAAAAAAAAGTGAGAATGCCACTAAAAGTTAGTTTTAGAACCGTCATTTTCGAATTTTGAACTAGCACAATTGAGAATCGAAAAAAATAAAATCATTGTCAAATGGCGGCTATATGCAAATCAGTCATACAGTAGGTGGAAACAAAGATGGCCCTTTGTTCTCATATTAGCAGACAAGCATACGTATGATTATTATATCCCATAACTCACGATATATACCCTGCTATATATTGACAATGTCTGGGACACAATCAAATAATATGACATGTGCATTTGACGGTACGGTGCTTGAAAAATGGATTGAGGCCATTGATTGACAAAGGAAAAATCAGAAACAAAATGCGAAAACAAGGCATTGCATGTGTGCATGATGGCGCATGGAGACGGCAGACAAAAGAGTATTCTCTCTGGGTGGTGCGGGATCGATCTACTGGGCGGCCGTGCCGGTGGCGGCGCCCGCGGCTCCCTGTGCGGCGTGCTGCACCTGCGCTCCGGCCTGCTGCGCAACGCCGGCGGCCTGATGGGCGTGGCCCTCGGCGGCGTGCGTGACGTCGTCCTTGCGCTGCTGCGCGTGGCCCGCCACCTCGCCGGCCTGGTGGCTCAGATTCTGCGCGGCCTGCTCGGCCATGCTAGCTATGCTGGTTGATGGACAGGATCAGGATGTGGATGGACGGGGCCGGTGCGATGCTGGCTAGCTGAGGCAGCTGCTGCGTCGTCTCGTCTCGTCTCGTCTGCGGAGAGAGAGCTACATACTCTATATCAGAGGCCGGCAGCCGTAAAGGCCGGTGCGCGCACTTCTATTCATGCTCATGTGCCATATGTGTGGCCGGCTACGCGACGTGGGGTGCGGCCTGGTGACCACGTCCAACCAGGACCTTCTCCTCCGGCTTCTGCTCCGGGAAGGTTGCAGCACCACGCCACGCGGAAGCCGCAACCCCCACCCCCGGCGGTGGCCATGCGTGTTGAATTCTCACGTTATTGTGGGCCTTTGTTAGCTAGTAGTTGTTTTCAGCCCATGCACCGTGGGCTGGGCTCCAGAGTTCACATTTCACAGCCCACTAGTCTGCCCGTGTGCCCGGCTGTTTTCATTTGGTTGCTTCCGTACAACTCTGGCTCTTTGCTACCGTGCACTGCACAAATGAGTTTGACCAAAAAAAAAATTAGTGACTTTGTTGGCTTCTAGTTTATTTTGAGAGGAGAAAGATGGAAAAAAAAAGAGTCCTCATTGTTGTACATGGAGTCAGAGTTCTATCAAACGTAGCCTAAACTTGCATGTAAATTTTAGTTTAATGGAATATAGTTACATTCCTCTTCTCAAAGAAATAATTGCTAGATCGGACAAGTATAAATCTTTCCTTATGTTACACCCACGAAGTATGGAAAGTGCCAAACATTGGGAACTACCCGGGGAGGAGTTAGGAACAGGAACAAGGAGAAGCCAGAACCACTTCCGAACGTGAGGGAAAGATCATTTCTAGTGATAGTCGTAAGATTCTTTTATCAAATAGTGGGAAGACCATAAGTATACCATTAGTTGCCCATCGATGCTCTAACAAAAATACTTGTATGCACCAAAAACCTCAGGTTCCGTGGGGTAAATCCATTAAAAAGGGCAATTTTTAGCGGAGGGAGCAGCTACCGTTGACGAGGAACTTGCTTCAGGAAAAAAAAACGTTTTAGTAGCTTATATGCCCTGGGAGAGAAGAGGGCGCCCCTGCTCAGCGAACAGCAATCGCTCATCGTGAAGGCCGCCCTCCGCGGTGACCGTGGAAACTAAATAGAAAAAAGTAGTTTCTTGCTGACGAGGTGCAGCTAACTTGTTATTGGTTGGTCGTATATCGTACCTGAATTATTATTTCTGTATTACCTAACAATCAAGAAACAGAATAACAAACAAGACACCAACATCCGTTGTAGTCTAGGTGGTTAGGATACTCGGCTCTCACCCGAGAGACCCGGGTTCAAGTCCCGGCAACGGAATCTATTTTTTTCCCCATTCGTCATTTTGTTTGTTTTTCCTCTCATCTGATGAGATCTTACTCTACGCAGGCTTTGGTAGAGTTGTTTTCAGGCACTGATGGGGGTGGATATACAGAGATGGCTTGGCATCCCCTTCAGTTCGTCAGCTTGCAATAATTAGTAACAATTTATTTCATATTATTGATTGATGTTAGTTTGGCCTCAAAGCCTGAACTCTACAATTTGGGATTGGAATGGGGGTACAAGCAATTGCAAGGAAAGAGACCGATGTGGCGGCTATGCCATGTATACATCCTGATTTCATATAATAACAATCTGTTTTAGTGGTGGCCTGCTCATCTTCGGAAGAAGGCTAATACGTACTAGTTTTATTATAAAAAAAAGGCTTTGAGAAAGAAAAGAAGGCGGCTGAGGAGGATCAGGAAGGTGTTGTCTGTCTGTTCAGGTCCAGGCAAAGCAAAGCAGTGAGTAAAGCAAGGAAAGATAGTACTCTAGTAGATAAATGAAAAAGGAGACGTTGCGTGAAGACTAAGAAGCCTCCTAATCCTAATCCTCACGAGAGAGAGAGAGAGAGAGAGAGAGAGAGGGAGAGACCTCTCGGTCTCGCTTCGCTTAGCTTTTGGATGGATGGATGGATGTTGCCCAAAACAAAAAGGAAGGAAAGGGAAAGGGACGAAAGAAACAAATCATCTATGTACCTGCAGACTGCTTGCCTTCAAGGGGCTTGTTTAAGAAACAAATCATCTAATCTACACCTCTCTGATGCTGTACGTATCGTATTGGTTGAGTAACTAACTGTATACGGACATTCCGTGCAGCACTGAATGAATTATTAGCTAGGAAAAAGAAGAGGAAGAATAGGATGATGATGGTACGTACTACTAGTAAGTACTAGTATGACAGTACATACATTAAAAAAAGAGTGAGGTCATATGCTTCCAGCTTCAGCATAGATGATGAGCCAACTAGTACTATATGATATGGTTGGGCTGATAGATTGTTTGTAAATTTATATAAAATCAATAAAAGGCTGTATGTATTAGTATTAGTCTTGGTCTTAATCCCTCCCTTGGATCATGCACCCGCACCCATGGTCATGAACCGATTATATTGCTTGCTTCGTGTGGACACACAGCTAGCACAAAGCACAGATTTCTCTTTCTCCGGAAAAGCAGCCGAGACTCCAAAGCCGGAAAGACGAGTGAATCAGTGAGGCAGTGAGTGAGTGAGTGACTTTCAGAATTTGGATTTGCTTTCCGCGCGCATCCATTTCACGGCAGGCAGGCTGTGAAAGAGAGGGGAGCACAAGCACATGCACATGCCAACTACATACCATCTCATCTTCACTCGTTTGTTCGTTCGTTCGTTCGTTCGTCAAAAATCTCCTGCTGCTGCTGCTGCGACTGTGATTAAAGCCTTCCATCCGATTCTTCCGACCACCAAGCTAGCTTAGCTTCCACACACACTGAGGACACGACACGCATGCCCCCACCGACAGGCCGCCGCCGCGAGGCGCCCGGCGCCGCCACCGCAAGCAGAGGAGGTGGGGAACTCACCACCAGACAACACCCACTTCCAGCGGAGCCGGGCCGCCTCTTCTTCATGCCAGCGCCGGCGCCACCGGGGCGCCACCACCGCCCACCACCACCAGCAGCGGATCGCGACCGCCGCTTCTTCATGCCGCCGCCGCCTCCCGCTCCACCAGGTCGCCGCTCGCACAGCAACCAACCACCACCATCAGACCCACCGCCTCCGCAACACCCACACGCGTACGTCGACTACGCCCCCGCCCCCGCCGCCGTCGGCGGCCATCCCCCGCCTCACCACATGCCGCTGCCCCCACCCCCACTCCACCGCCCATCCCGCTGCTCCTCGGCGCTGGCGTCCTGCCTGGTCGCCACGGCGTTCCTGCTCCTCTCCGCGGGCGTAGCCAGCACCGCGCTGTTCCTGCTCTTCCGCCCGCGGCCGCCCGACATCGCGGTGGCCGCCGTGCGCCTGCCGTCCTTCTCCGCCTCCAACGGCACCGTCGCCTTCACCTTCGAGCAGACGGCGGCCGTGCGCAACCCCAACCGCTCCCCGCTCGCGCACTTCGACAGCTCCCTCCGCGTCGCCTACGCCGGCGGCGACCTCGGCGCCGTCTACATCCCCGCGGGCCTCATCGATGGTGGACGTACCAAGCACGTGTCCGCTGTCTTCGACGTCCCCGCCATCCCCGTCGTTGCCCAGCAGCCGATGGTGATCGCTGCCGCGTCCGCCGCCCAGCAGCAGCAGAGTCAGAGTCAGAGTCAGAGTCAGCCGCCCGCGGTCATCGAGGTCCACTCGCTGCTCGTCGTCAAGGGCAGGGTCAAGGTCCTCCGCGTCCTCACGCACCGTGTCCAGGCTGCCAAGCTCTGCCGCGTCGGGGTCTCGCCGCTCGACGGCACCGTGCTCGGCTTCCGCTGCTGACCGACCTCATCGATCTCACTATTAGTCACTGCTCCCGCTCCTGGTAGATAGCCATAGCCACTGCTCCCGCTCTTGTTACTGTTAGTTACAGCATCATCCCTCTTCGATCGTCGGTGGTTTTGGATTCTTGTTGCAGCCTCATCCTCAGCCCAAGCTTGAAGGAGATGTGTGTTTCCTTTGCAAACAAACAAACAAACTACTCTGCAGTGCAGTATAGCTGATGGATCCCATCATAATGTTGATGAATTCCGGAAGGAATATGGAATTGTGTACATACTTCTATGATAATTATAAGAATTTTCGAATTTTGGCTTCCGTTTCATTTCATTTAATTAAGCCAAAATTCATTTGATTTGAGCCGAATTAGCCCTGTTATTCATTTGATTTGAGAAAGTGTGGCCCTGGGTGGCTGGGCCCCTGGGACTAGCAACACCAACCTTAGTTTTCCTTGAATGGATCCTTTGCCAAATATATTTGCCTCCACTGATTCTAAACCTTTATGAACCCTATATAACATAACACAATTTTGATCTTCCATTCATCCTCTGAGATACAGAACCTTCTGTTCAGTTCAATATATAATAAATAAGAAAAAAAAAAGGTAAGTAAGTAGATGGGATCCCTCGCTCTAAAGAAGAAATAGCCCTCTCACTTACTTACATACACGTCTCATTAAACATATTGGGCATCTGTAAAATGGAAATAGCCTGCCTCCAGGCTCCAGCACCACAACACGACATGTTCAACAATTGTGCTCAAAATGTCACAACACATGGCACTGAGTGTGCCAACATCCTGAATGAATCTTGCCGTGCCGCTTACATGGTGCGCTACACGAAAACTACTATACCGCTAGCTACACAGATCCGTTTCACAGAAACGCGCAGTTCCAAGAATCCAAGGTCATATCTATTAGTACCATGGTTTTGCTTTTGACAGCTAAAGTACTCGCTTGAATCGGCAGATGCGGGATAAGCCATCGAAGCATCTTTTGAATCTGGTATCAGCATATGGCTGCACCGAGGCAACTCAGCACGTTCCATCATCGTCTTGTGACAGAGGAAGCGCGAGTTGCACCAGGTCACCATATCTTGTTCTTCAACCAAAAGAGCATCAGTACTATCCCAATCACGATAGCAACAGGAGCATACTTGCGAATTAAGGCCTGAAAATCACAGGAGGAACGTATGTCATGGCAATGGAACGAGATACAGCCCTTGCCTTACGTGGCCATGAATATTCCTGTCTAAATATTACAACCCTACGTTCTAAATTAAAGTTTGCTTCAGTTTTGCCCCAAGTCAAACTTCTCTAACTCTGATTAAGGTTATAGAAAAATATACTAACATCTATAATAACAAATAAACACACATTTCATATGAAACCAATTTGATCTTCTAGATGTTAGTGCATTTTTCTATAAATTCAGTCAAAGTTAGATAGGCTAGGACAAAGCCAAAGTGAACTTCAATTTGAATATCCTCTGAAGTGGAGCCAAATTCAACTCAACTGATGCATAAGCTGGAAAGTGAAATGTAGTCAACAGGACCATACCTGGCGATTGAGATCTTTCGCCTTCTCTGCATAAATTCTAGTATCAGAGGTCAACCTATTGGACATTTCACTCACCTCTGCAAAGAGAAATCTTTTGTTAAACAACTGTTGTGTCGTGAAAAGTACATGTGAGGCAGACTGAATTACTGAAACACTTCATAACCTGGAACATCAACCTTTTTTTAGTTCTCTGCATAGTTGCTGCTTGGGTTATCATATTTCATTCGTTTTGCTACAGATTTCAGTTTGAACTAAAGCACAACCATCTATCCCTAATACAACAGACCTAATACGTACAAACATACCACCATATAAAGGAGCTTACATATTCCCAAAAATGTGCAGGGTAACACATCTAAGTCATATCACAGATCACTGTAAAAAAAGCCATATTGCATATCACTGTAAAAAAAAACGAAGCCATATTGCAGATCACTGTAAGAGTAAGCACACAGGCAAAGCATGGCATCTCACATGTTTCCCCTTGTCCAAAAGGGCTCATTAGTTTTATCAATGGTTTTAAGTATAAACCTCACCACAATCTTCTAGAGGTTTCTTAAATTTTGGCCTCCACTCTAAGCCCATGAGGCAATGACTACAAGAACAATCAGTTCAGAGCATATGCTCCACCATGAAGGCATAAACTTTCCCCATAGATATTCAAAAGAAATTCAACATCTCCAATTGTTTCTCTGTTGTAGACCTGTCCCAAAGCAAAGGTTTTATTCTAGTATGGTAAAATCTAAAACAGAAAGAGTGTCATCAAAGGAACACAAGAGGCTACATATCAGTACAAAATTATGTTGCAGCACAATTTGCTTGAAACAAACTGAATTGTGAATCTTAGTCTACGGAATGATACCGAAACAGGTCTAACATGGCAGAAAATATGATCTATATAATGAGGGTAACAGAAGGCAGATAAGATGACAGTGACACACTCACGGTCTAGTTTTTCACCGACACCGAGAACTTCTTGAACATTGCGAGTCATGATCTGGTGCACCTCATAGAGCTCATCATTCAGCTTGGCAAGGTTCCTCTGTGTTCTGGAATCCAAATAAAGCTTCTTGGTCTTCTGTATAAATGTATCTAAACAAGTAAATAGAGACACATAAGCTATCAGCTAGCAGAAATATCAAGGGAATGAGAACAAAAAATGACAAGACATGAGCAGCAAACCATACCAAATTTAATAAATGCGTATGGCCTTGCAGCAGTTTCAATTTGGCTGCCATTGACTTTCTCAAATTCGTTTTTGAGATCTTCAAGATATTGGAATGCAAGTTTCTTGGGATAAGAACGATCACACAGAGTCAAATAGCACACACGGCCTTCAATGATGTAGCTGTTTTATTGAATTAAGGTACAACTAGAGCACCACAAGAATTTTAGTGCAGAAAATGATCATTTTATTAATATCCATCATTAGTGATAGAGCTTATGTAATCCACACATCAATGTCTAAATGCTGACTGGCGATAGATGCATATAACATGCATGCACAAGCAGGTGCTGGTCAAAGGAATTTGAACTGGTAGATGAATAGTGAATCCAATATATAGACGAGAACTCAGTAAGTTTATTACAGTATCTGGTTAGGCTGTGTAAACGTGCAGTTTTTTTTTTCTCCCCTTGAATGTAATACTCTAATTTAGGATCATGAAGAAGAATCGCCTATTTCCAAATGAGAGATTGTGGAACAAAGAATGTTGTGAATGAGTAAAGATTTAGGATACTGGAAAAGGTATGGTCCAGTCTCAATTGACATCCTTGATGCCTCATGCTGCCCTTTTGACAAGTTCTTGAACAACAGTTTTGCTTGCTGCTTGTAGAAGTCAGCATCCTTCAGATCTCGACCGTCATCTAATCCCTCCGACAATGGAAGGCCATCAGTGACACGTGCTATCATAGTCAGCTTCACCATTGTGGAAATATAGCACGAGGCAAACTAGTATAGGCAATGTAAAAGCGCCACCTGCATGAAAACGAGATCAAGAGTGCTTCAGGCACGTCTAAGCATCAACCATTAGTTGCAGAATGTAACTGTTTGTCAGCCAATGTATCTGGTTATTACAGGGGTAATATGTCTGTTTGTGTGAGGTTAAAGCATATCGCCTAAACCCAGGTGCGAAACTGTACGAAAGGATTGCGACTTGAACTCTTGAAGCGTGACTGATCACTCCGGTGCGACTCATCAAATGGTAAAGCAGACAATTGACTAGGTTAGCCACAAGACAGCTGTTGGAAGAACAAACCCAGGAACAAGAGGAGGTAGTCTCACATGTTTTCCAGTTCCAAAAATGTTATAAAAAAATCAATGAGAATCAATCCGACAAAGCCAGTGATTTTGAAGAAAAAGGGCAGTTCAGAACTAACAAGGTTGCCTACTGCACTAGACAAATGCAGGCAGTAATATCAGGCAATGGGTGAACCTAGAAAACGAAAATAAGTGCCAATGTGCAAGGATAAAGCAAAATTAATATAATAAAAAAAACTTCTGCATTGCAAATAATACCATTCTTCAAAGTAATCGAGTCTCTGTGGGCTATGGTAAGGGGCCATATATAACAGGTATATTCCACACCACCGGCTGCCGCTGCAGCCCAGGCGAGACATAGCTGTAGAACAGCTAAATACACAAAGTGTCAGCAGCCATTAGCCCACCATGCGTGACAACCAGCAAGTTGCACACTAGCTTCAGTTTTGTTCGACGCACATGCATGACGCGATGCTACGCCGCAACTTGGAAAGCGAACCAACTCTTGCGATCACCGCCGGTAAGGACAGGCAGTGAGATATGTAAGACTATTGGTGTGCACTTACTGGGATTGATTGTCCAGTTTGAATCTTATTGAAGCCTTGGTACAACATTAGACACTAGCAAATAATGGAAGTAATAGGTTGTAGTAATAAGTAGGCCATAATTTTTCTTAAACTATGTATAAACAAACCTCGCTAGTTATCTATGAAAAATAGATTTCTAGGAGTTGTCTTAATAAAAAAAAATAGCTTGACCAAATTTTTAAAACAATAAAATTCATATATTAATTAGTACATTAGATTTATCAAAAATTTATATGATGCAATTTAACATATATGTTTTATTAACACAGATTCTAGGAATTTAGAGAGTATAGTTAGCCCGCCTACCTGTTCTGGATCCCCCCATTGATGAGCCTGGTCAAGCAATCAAAATTGCCAACTATATCTTTCAGAAGCAAACACTAATGTGACAGAGCACCATGTAAACATGGATAGTGTGAGCAACAGCACATTTCCCACTCAGAACATATTCCGATGCTACAGATATGATAACATGTGGTACAGATAACAGGCAGATGAGGACGCTAAGAGCACGGGCGCCAGACAGGTCACTGGAGGACCATACCATGAATCAATCGCGGCAACATAGTAGCAATGGCGTACACGTACAGGTGGCCGGCCATCAATCAAGGATATATGATATAAAGCGAAACACCCATACTAGATACTACAGGGGAGCAACACAAACGCGCTCTTCTTACAAGCAATCAAGGCATCACAGCCTGACAGAGGCATCCGCGCCAAAGGGAAGTGCGGAGGATATGCAAAACGGAGCTGCAAGTCATCCATTCATCCCCGGAAATGGGTGCGATCGTGCCCCTCCGCCCGGGGCTCCTCCCCTACCCTTGGCTGGGTAAGGAGGAGCGTGTGCAGTGCACCGTGCGGGCGTGTGGTGCGAGAGGAACAGAACAGGCGCCAGGCGCGCGGGGGCCTGAATTGAGTAGCGACGCGGACACCGGAACCCTAACGCCCCGAGTGGATTGAGTAAGGAGTGTGAAGAAACAGCGACGAGGAGCGAGATCTAGGTGGCGGATACTAACTAGGAAGCGAGATCCGCGGCGCGGACCGGGGATCGGCGTGGGGGGGGAGATGGTTGGCGGTGGGGGGACGCGCTTACCTTCGGTGTCTCCGCGCGAGGAGCCGGGCCCTGTGTTCCAGCGGCCGGGAGAGGAGAGCGGCGTAGCCGGGGGGGGAGCACGGCCCGGTACGACGAAAGAGACGAGGAGGATATAAAAGGCGCGGTTTCCGTAATTCTGGGTGATGATGGCACGAGGATGGGAAAAAGCGACACTGGCTACGCTAACGCAAGATGAGACGGCTCGGTCGGATTTACAGGACTGAGGGACAGTGATTCTCTAATGTTTGTAGGAATTAACCTCCTATGTACTGTATTTTTTTCTTCTGATTTGCTTTCAGAAAAATCCAATAAAAAATTTTAACTCCTATCCGACAAATATAAGACATAAAAAAATCCTAGAGAGTAACTCGGTTTAGTTAGACCAAACTTCTAATATCCATATGAAACCAATTATGATGTCAACTTACAGCTGATTTTTTTTTTATTATTATTTATAGTGTGGCTACTCACATCTAAATATTATAATATTGTAAATGATGGTTCTAAACTTGAACTGTTGCATTGTAATATTTGGAATTCTTGTAATTATATGACATCCATGGACAGCATCCAAGAGTAAGCACGAAACGTACATTATGAATTCTTCTTTTCTATTTGAGAACGGCATCAAAACTTGAAAAGTATCTAAGATGGCGGAAAGATTGAACATCTTGGAACAAAGTTCCTCCCTGCTTGACCTCCGTTGCCTTTGGGTCCATAACGCAAGATTTTCCATGCTGCCGTTGGAAAGACCATTTCGCATACAGGTGTGGGCGGCCTCAAGCAGCAAACACCTAAAACAATTTAAAGAACCTGTACATACAATCAGGTCGTCAGCCTAAACACCGTAAAACTCCACGCTCTACTAGTCGATATCCCTTTTATACAAAATTAAAACCAAAAAGTGGCTCTCCGACTTCGAGACTTCTCGGTTTACGAGATTCAGATTAAGGTCTAACCTCCTGACGACATGGATACCACTGTGGGGAAGACTCCTGCTTTTGATTAAAAATCGTCGTTATCGTCATCACTCCCTAACTGCTAAGTGGAAGTGGAAGGATGCGGTGTCTACCTGTAGCCGATGAGGCCTAGGGGAGCTCCCATCGGGACATCCCCTGAGGAGTTGAATGCCCCGCCGGCGCCCAAGAGATCCCCTGGAATGCCGACGGCGCCCGCGACTATCCTCTCCTGCACACAAATCCCCGCGGACGACCCCTTCCACCTCACACTTTCCCTCCTCCCTCCTGCACCTTCTGTCCGCTTTTCCTCACCGAGGAGCTCCAGTTTGGAGCGAGTGCCGGACTTGGTTATTGGGGGGAGCATGGTGATGACCATCACCTCCTTCGTTGACCGAGCCGCAGTCGTCGTACCAGTCGGCAGCGATGTGGCATGCCGTCCGCCCTGCCTAAGCCGCCACCAACAGGGGCGCCACGAGCCAAGTCCGTTGCACCAACTCCATGTTCCCGCCGATCCACCAGGTCTGCTCCTCCTTGTTCTTCTCTTCCTTCCCTTTTCATTGATCCATCTGCTGGCCTCCTCTGCTTAGGTTTGATGGATCGTCTCCTTCGATTTCGATTTTCGGATGGGGACAGTTCCCTTCCCCTCTGTTCCCCTGCAGTAGCGTCGTAATGTGTGGGGATTTGACTTTCCATTCCTCCATCCAACACAAAATTCGTCAAATTAACTCATCAATCAGCTCCCAACATGCGTCAGCCTATAACAAACAAACGGACATGAAGAAGAAAACTCCAACTTTCTGATGACAATTCGTTGGGTTCATCGTTTAGTTTGCACAGAACTAGACTTCAAGAGAATTTTATTTGTCTTGGGAGAGTCATAAGTTTCTAACCTTCGGAAGTTTGATGCCCTACAAACCTTGTTTCGATTTGTGGTTGTGGTTGTCAGCTCTGTTCCTACAAGCTGCAGCATCGTTTCCTATTTTCTATGTAGCTCCAATTTCTTTTGCTGAGCTGATGGTCAATTAGACTACTTGGTTAATTTGAGTGGAGGATGCATGGTTGATGGAGGCCCAATCAACCTCCCTTCTGTTTGAATGCCTGCCACAATAGTATAAGTAGATCAATTCTGGCATCGAGGGTGGCAGTGCCACTAACTCATACTCCCTCCGGTCCTGTATATCTGGCGCAGCAAGCCTAATTCCAGAGACAAAGAAACGTGTTAACTGCGTGCATGTGGAGTAACAGCTACTGCCCGGCCCGAATTCTATTGGTCCGCCCAAAAGGTTGGCGCCTCACCAACTCTATCTCATCGCTGATAGGTGGTCAATGCACGGTTGCATGCAACCCTTCATGCTACGCCAGTTAAATCGGCCAAAAGCAAAAACGGGCGTGCGCACTTATATAGGACTCGAGGGTGGAGTATTGCACTTTGCACAGCATCGAGCGCACTGAAGCAAAGTTTTGTGATGCATATGAAATATTAAATGGAATATGCTAAAAGATTATGTTGGCTTTGAGTGGAAATAGCGTTGAAGAAGAAAAGTTACACATTTATGGCTGTATGCTTTCAAGGGAATTTTATTGTGAATATATCACCTTCCTTATTAACGCATAAGGCACTTGTCGCCCCTTCCCCGCGCTCCTTCTCTTCGTTCCCTTTTCATTGATCCCATCCGTTTGCCCCGCCCGCCTGCCTCTGCTCTGCTTGGATGGATCGTCTCCTTCGATTTCGATTTTCTAATGGGGACAGTTCCCTCCCCTGTACCCTACAGTAGTGTCGTAATGCGTGGGGATTTGACTTTCCATTCCTCCATCCAACCAAAATTCGTCGAATTAACTCATCATCAGCTAAGGGGTGATTGTACTACCATCGTTTAGTACGTAAATTTTTAGCACTACCAACATGCTAGCTACGTCTCAAGCCTAAAAACAAATAAAACGGACATGAAGAAGAAAACTCCAACTTTCTGATGACAATTGGTTGGGTTCATCGTTTAGTTTGCACAAAATTTAAACGGACATGCTAGCTACGTCTGCCTTCTGAATTTTGATGCCCTACAAACCTTGTTTTGATTTGTGTTGTGGTCGTCGGCTCTGTACAAGCTGCACATCGTTTTTATTTTTCTACGTAGCTCCAATTTCTTTTGCTGAGCTGATGGTCAATTAGACTACTGGTTAATTTGAGTGGAGGATGCATGGTTGATGGAGGCCCAATCAACCTCCCTTCTGTTTGAATGCTACAATAGTATAAGTAGACCAATTCTGCCATCGAGTGTGGCAGTGCCCACTAACCCATATTGCACTTTGCACATCATAGAGCGCACTGAAGCTAAGTTTTGTGATGCATATGAAATATTAGAAAATTAAACGGAATATGCTAATAAGATTACGTTGGCTGTGAGTGTAGATAACATTGAAGAAGAAAAGTTACACAGTCTATGGCTGTATGTTTTCAAGGGAATTTTATTGTGAACATGTCACCTTCCTTGTTAACGCATAAGGCACTTGTTTCCAGTAGCCTGCAATTGACACTCTGGTGCTGTTTGGTTGAGAAATGATGCTGCAAACGTGAATGGAATCGTATCCAGGGGTAACGGTTACATGATACTCGATTCCCGCCTTTTGTTTGGTTCCATGCTAATTCGTGTCAGGTATGTCTACCGTCCGCCAAGCTGTGGAAACCGTTACCGCTCGATTTGCCTTGACCTCGGACCTATTTACACGGGACCTGGTTACGCACAAGTGAACCAAACAAATTTAGCGGACTGCGATTACGCTGTGAACGGATAACGTCTCAACTGTATCGAACCAAAGCACTACCTCTAATGTAAAATGAGAAAACAGAGAGATTATTTAATATGGTTTAAAGCTTTCTGTTTTCAGATGTTGTTCTCATAATATAGTATTATTGCATTTGGCATTCAGATATTGTTCTCACACACTTGGTACATTTGCAGTGCCAAAATGGACATACGTTGTGTTCCACATGCAAGGCTAGAGTACACAATCGTTGCCCTACATGCAGACAAGAGCTTGGAGATATCAGGTGTTTGGCACTGGAGAAAGTAGCGGAGTCACTTGAGCTTCCTGCAAGTACTACTCTTTGGGGTGCCCAGAAATCTTCCCATACTACAGCAAGATAAAACACGAAGCGCAATGCAGCTTAAGACCATACAATTGCCCCTACGCTGGTTCTGAGTGTGCCGCTGCTGGTGACATCCCTTATCTTGTCTCCCATTTGAGGGATGATCACAAAGTTGATATGCATAGCGGCTGCACATTCAACCACAGATATGTCAAATCGAACCCACGAGAAGTTGAAAATGCCACCTGGATGCTAACGGTAGGTTACCTAAGTAGGATTGTTCTCTCTTGGTAAATAAAATATTCTCGTCGTAGGATTAGCACAGAATATAAAATAATAAACTGTGAAATTGATTTGGTAAATATTCTGAGCAGGTGTTTCACTGCTTCGGGCAGTACTTCTGCCTGCACTTTGAAGCGTTCCAGCTTGGGATGGCACCTGTGTACATGGCCTTCCTCCGTTTCATGGGGGACGAAAACGAGGCGAAGAACTACAGCTACAGCCTCGAGGTCGGCGCCAACGGGAGGAAGATGGTCTGGGAGGGCACCCCCAGGAGCGTCCGCGACAGCCACCGGAAGGTGCGGGACAGCCATGACGGACTCATCATCCAGAGGAACATGGCACTGTTCTTCTCCGGTGGTGACCGCAAGGAGCTGAAGCTCAGGATCACCGGCCGGATCTGGAAAGAGCAGCAGACCCCAGACGGCGCCTGTATTCCCAATCTGTGTAGCTAAGGGATTGCAATTTTCAAAGGAAATGGCGCTGAATTGGCTGGATATGGTGCATACAATCCTGCTGCCATATCGCTATTCTTCTATAATTGTGATTTGGGGGGCAAATCTCTCAGTGTTTGTCTTGGCTAAAAAGGATATTAGGAGGATAGGATGCTCCTGTAAATGAAATTGTGTATGTGGCATCCCTTAATTATCTCACAGTACAGGTGGGCTGATCAAGCTCTCTGCTGCCTGACAAAGTTTGTGTTTTCATCTTGGAAGCGCGTTTTCCGCTTTGCATTTGACAGCAGTCTCGCGCCAACAGATGAAAGCTGAGCATCTTGCTGTAGAAAATGGTGCCGAGAAGCACAGGGCATTGTCATTTCTTTACTTTTTATGGATGTGTGTGTGGTGTGATAGCTCCTTAACATCAAGAATATAATAGAAGGCTAAAGAGTTGAAAAGGAGTTGCAATGTTGACCAGAGGAGAAGTTAAATTTTACTGATTTTACCAACAATTAGGCAAAGTATATGCAAGTTTTAGAGCATAGAATCTGTATCAATATGTTCAATGTGTCTCTAAGAATGATATTGATGTTTTAACAATTAACTGACTACATGCTATAAGAGGAATTAAGGATTAAAAATATACTTTATATGACTTTTGCTCTCATCAAATACAATTGCCATTTTTGGACGGTGAGAGAAATCAAGGGAGAATGATCGCTGTTTAGTGAAGCACAGCACTCAAGCAGCGAGGAGAGGTGACTATTTCCCCTCGGAAGTTACAAGAAAAAAAGCAATCCAAGAAGTAAGATCCACCATGCATTATCCCACCACAGAGTGGGCGTGCCACGTGGCCGTTATCCCATCCAATGGTTCCACACCTCCCAAGCGAGGCAATCCCTTCTCCATTTTGACTCCTTCCCCCTGCCAATTTCTTTGTCTGAACACTCACTGTCCAGGGAGGGGAAGGGGACCTAGGAGGAGCAATGGCAGCAGCAGCAGCAGCCTCCGTCTGGTTGCAGCTGCAGCTCCCTCCCCATCGTCTCCCCCTGCTCTCCCTCCCAAGCAACCATTCTTCTTCTTCCTCTGCATGCCATCCATTATACAAGAAGCATGTCGTGCTAGGTCCAGGGAGAGGAAACCTTCTTCTCTGCAGTGCTTCTGGGGCCTCCTCTTCTGTGGTGACCAAGGAGCAGGAGGGGGCGGCCTCTGATCCTTCGTCAGAGGAAGGATCTCCTGAGCCTGAAATCTATAGCTACAAGGATGACCCCAACTTCAGGTAACCGACCTGTTCGTCTTCGATTCCCTAGCACCCCATCGGTGTCTTCTGTCTCTCCTATGTTCAGTGAATATGCAACATTCAGGATATGCTTTATATAGTTTTTATTTCACCAAGAAGCAACAAGTGGTTCCATGGTCTAGCGGTTAGGACATTAGACTCTGAATCTAGTAACCCGAGTTCAAATCTCGGTGGAACCTCTTTTTAATTTTATATTTTGTCTTGCATGCATTTCGAATGATGACCTCATTTATTAAAAGTTTTTGACTCACTGTTTTATATAGTGGATCCAAACAAAACCTCTCCCTCTCTTTTCCTCTATAAGACAAAAACTCAATTTAGTAGTAGTACCATTTTTGAATTTATATTTCTTTATGAATCAATAAAGGAGTAGCTTGTTACTGGCACAGCTGAACCATGTCTCAAAATGAAAAGATGGTTTGGTTAATTTTGTTCCTATCAGGAATCATCAGCTATGTATATCTGCAGTGTATTGCTGCATTCATGCTTCTACTTGTGATATATATATATATATATATATATATATATATATATATATATATATATATATAATAATCTTGTTGTGCGTTGATGCACGCACAACACAACACAGGGGCTGCAAGGGCTGCGGCAGGGACGAGCTTGAGTGGGGCTGCAATGGCGAAGGGCGGATCCAGGGTGGCATAGCCGCTGTCCCGGGCTTCGGCTGGTGGCCAATCAAGGCCTACCGGCCGTGTCCCGGCTTTGTCGCGTCCGGCGGCCGCTACCGGCGCCAGGGCCAAAGCATGGACGACGTTGCATCCGGCAGGGGAAAGAAGAAGCCCTCTCCCGCCAAAAACAAGAGGTAAAACCACTGAATGTAGCCACTGAATGGACGACTCTTCACTAGTTGTATTATTGCTACTCTAGTATGTAGCCACTGAATGTTTCGCGAATTCATGCATGGAGTGGCAATGACTTTGTGCCTGGTGCAGTATGCTGCATACCAATGTTTTTTTTTTTTGAAGGCATGCTGCATACCAATGTTACTGTCTACTATCTAACTTCCAACTTTCAACTTGCAGCGACAAGTAATCCCAGCCCAATTCAAGGAACTGCAGCCAGTGTTGACAGTGCCAGGAAGTGTGTTGTGTTATTCAGGTCAGGGTGACCAATGAGATTCGGCTGTCTCTGCCTGCAGCAGCAGTAGATTAATGTTTCTTGTTACCAGAAATTCAGAATCTATCCAAGATGCAACAAGCTGGTAAAGTTTACCAGGGTGGAATTGGGGGAAACAGCAGTTTTGGTCCACGTACAATGCTAGTAATATATATGCACTAGCTGGGAGGACTGGTTGCAGAAACAAGAAGAATGCAGGGTGCAGTGTTGTTCTACTAGGCTAGCTCCTGGCAATCACGTACAGTTTCAGTTTCTATTCCAATTGTGTAATACTAGTACTGTAGCTTGGAACATCTGACTGTCTGAGGACCTGTATTATTGTCTTCAAGTACAACTTACTGTAGGTGAGATGAGATCTGTGCCAAGCAACCCATGTACTGTATTCTTGAGCATCCTCGAAACTAGTATATGCAGCAAGCAGTCACAGTTGGCGACTTGTCCCCACACATACTAGGCTGCTGCCGTGTTGTTGTTGATGAAAAAGTCGTCCCTGAGCTGCCTCCTTAGGATCTTGCCGGACACCGACTTGGGGATGGCGTCCACGAAGCGCAGCATCCGGAGCTTCTTGTACGACGCCACACGCCCCGCCACGTATGCCATCACGTCCGCCTCGCTCTCCACCGCGCCACGCCGCCGCACCACGCACGACGCCGGGATCTCGCCGGGATCCTCGTCCGGGTCCGGCACCCTGCATACATACATGCCGCAGCGCACGCACGTACCTGACGGCGGTCAGTTCGATTCGTTCAACACACAACCACCTGGCCTGCAATCGCGGTCACTGGTAGTTACCCGAAGACGGCGGCGTCTTGGACGGACGGGTGCGACAGGAGGATGGCCTCCAGCTCGGCAGGGGCGACCTGGAAGCCCTTGTACTTGATGAGCTCCTTTTTTTTTTTAGATTACACGTAGACGCTCAACACGTACGCACACTCGTCCGCCGTCGTCATCGATGTACCCGACGTCGCCGGTGTGGAGACACCCGGCGGCGTCGATGGTGCGCTCCGTCTCCTCTTTCTTCCTGTAGTAGCCCTGCATCACGCGCGGCCTGGCTCCGCACGCAGATCTCCCCCGGCGTGTTCTTGGGCAGCGACCGCCCCGTGTCCGGGTCCACGAACTTCACCTCCAGGTTGGGCAGGAAGGATGAACCCGACCGACTTCTTCTTGGCGACGATCTGCTGCACCTCGCCGCCATTGCCACCGGCGTGTGTCAGCGTGATGCAGCTGTGCTCCATGAGCCCGTACGCCTCCTCCACCTGCACGCCGGGGAACCTGCGCTCGAACGCCGCCAGGAGCTGAGGTCCGGAGCCAACGGCGCGGCGACCGTCATGACGGACCTGAGTGCGAGGCCGGACAGGTCGAACTCGTCGACCACGGGGCTCTTCACCATGGCCAGCATCACCGGCGGCACGACGGGCGCGAACGTGACGCGGTGCGTGAGCAGCGTCCCCAGGAAGGCGCGCAGGTCGAAGCGGTTCATCACCACCACCGTGCCCTTGTGCCGCAGCGTGGCGCAGCAGATGCCGGTGATGCCGTAGATGTGGAAGAAGGGCATGAGGCCCAGGGTGACCACCTCCTGATGCCCGTTGCCAACGGCGAACATGGAGGAGCAGAGGCTGGACACCAGGTTCCGGCGTCATGCAAATGCACGCGATCGAGGAAGGTGAAGGTGAAGGCATGTTGGTGGCGACGACACGACACAATTCTTGCGTGGTGTGGTGTGGTGTCAAGACAGAGGCAGGTGGTGTGCAGGTGAGCTTCCATTGGGTCATGACAGCCTTTGACCTCACACTCACAGAGCTTGCTCGGGGTCTGTAAGTCTGTTACAACACCCACACCACTCAGTCAACAGTCAACAGTCACCATAGGCGTTGCCACTACTTGTCTACTTCCCATTTGACACACATGAAGCACGTCTCATGTTCGCAATAGAGTTCATCATAATATAGTCGGTTAGGTACATGCACACATTCTGCAAATGGAAGAAATATCAATTCACCCCCCCATATTTTACATGGTAGAGAAATTGAAGAAATATGTACGTTTTGACACATAGAGATAGAGGCAAGCAATATCATGCAAACATCAGACATGGTAAATAGCACACCATTCATGAAAAATCAATCCACTGCATGGGCAGACATACATATTGGCATATCGCAATGGAAGTACAAATGTTGAACGACAGCCAGCTGTTGCTTCCAATTTACTGGTGCTATAAAGGAAATAATCCCTTTACATCAAGCAGAAAAGTGCATCAACAACCAACAAGGATCAAGATTTAGTAATTGGCAATTTGATTACCAAGTTTTACCTTGCATGTACATGTACATCACTTTTCCTCTTAACAAGGACTTACAAGGCAACTATTGAAGTTATAAAGGCTCCAAATCCCGCAAGCAAAAGCTAAGAAACATTCTAACCCCATAGATAAATTGAGATCCATAGGGCCACTAAAGCTAGCTATATGAAAGTAGTAGAAGAATTTCACTGGCCTATCATCCTCCTCCTCCACAAACTAACACCAAGATTGTGGCAAAAGGTAGTTATGCCGTGCTCCAGGCATGATGACAGAGCATGCAAGAGCCCAACAAAATAGGGACGCCACCAAATGTTTCTAATACCGGCGCTTCTGGGAGGGCTTGGCTCCAAATGGGTTACTTCCAGGAGTTGCGGGTGAATGAGTTGTTGGCGAATCACGTGATGTCTGCAAGAAGAGAAAAAGACAGCAGGTCAAGTTACAGTACTATTCATCCTTATACGTATGGATAATAACAGAAAAAAAAAATTACCCTTCTCTATCAATGAAATAGGGGACAATTGTGTTCGTTTATTAAAAAAAAAAATATTACTTGTGTCGAGTACGAAGGTAAGGGGTACCCTAAACCCTTCGATAAATTAACGCTAAACATAACAACCGTTTTTAAGGCAGGGACCAGCCCACTACTCGGTAAAGCGCGGCCCATCACTCGAAGGCCCCCCTACACCGGCTGTGGCGACGAGTCGCGGGCCGGCCCACCTCGACGAAAAATGACGGACCGAGGGGGCGAGCGAACGACCCCACGGCTCCACCTCGACGACGGACCGAGGGGGCGAGCGAACGACGCCCCGGCTCCACCTCGACGACGGACCGAGGGGGCGAGCGAACGACCCCCCGGCTCCACCTCGACGAACGAACGACGGACCGAGGGGGCGAGCGATCGACCCCCCGACCTCGACCTCTCCGACCCCGTCGACGCCTCGACCTCCCCCTCGACCAAGGGTCGAGCGAACGGCCCCCGGACGAGGGGCTCGATTAACCCAACTGCTCCCGACATGGGTTAAAGTGAACCCACCTAACGACATGGGCGCCCGCGTCCGCTGTCAAATCCGTCAACTCCCCGTCAGGTCCCCGATTCCTGTCAACTGTGCTGCCACTGTCGCCACTACGCGAGTACGGACTCCAACAGTACCCCTCGGAAAGTGAACAGTGCGACCCTCGACGACGACTTCGAGAACGCGACAGAACCACGCAGGGCTCGACCCCCTCCCTCGACCGGGGGGCTCGACCCCTCTCTCCAGCAACTCCAGTACGGAAGCCGTCCCATCCGCCCCGTTCCGCTTCAGCCGTGGGATTCGTGCCCGCCTGCGGACACTGTGCTGCGACGACTTCTACTACTGCCACGACCGGGGACGCCAGAAGGACGGGAAGGCCATGCCGCCACCGTACTCAACGTCTCTCCGCCAACACTGCGCCGCGGATACGCCGCCCATACTTCTACAGTTAGGGCCCTGTACCCTCGGACCTCCCCTTGGTCTATAAAGGGGACGCCGAGGTAGAGAAAAGGGATCGGACTTTTCATTCTTAGGGATCCCACTTTCGCTCCAGGAGTCGGATGATTGGATCACTCCTCAGATTCCAGCTCTGACCTCCACACTCCACACATCCCGCCACTCGATCGACCCCTCGGGTGGCCTACTCCGTGTAACACAGCTTGTACCCCCCTGTACGAGCACGCTTTGGGTGCGAGATAATACAAGTCCTCCTCCCCCCGCTGGACGTAGGGCCTTCTTTGCCCAAACCAGGATAAACCTTGTGTCCATCTTGCATCACGTCTGAGAAAGGGAGCACGCGATATACAAATTTACTCGTTGGTGGTCTTGACCCCCGGGTCATAACATCGACAGTTGACGCGCCAGGTAGGGGGATTCGCGTGTCGATCAACTCCGAACTACTCTCTCAGATGGATTCTACCATCCCACCGTTCCCGTTCACCACCGTCATCTGGTTCGGCAGTCTAGGGTTCGTGTCCACGGACCAGGGCGACTTCATAGTCTTCCCCTCCGCCCGTGGCCTAGACGTCAGCAGCTCCGCTGCGCCGGAGCCAGCAAGGATCATGCGACGGTCCCTCCGCTTGCGACTCTGGCCTGCGATCAGGAGGAGGCGCGAGCGGCTCCGACGTGCTCGCCGTCGTGCGAGCTCTGGGGCGCTGGATGCCGTACCCCCGGTCCCAGCTGGCGACACGGCCCCTTCTCCTAGGGGTCCGCTTGACCCACGCTTGTGGACCGAGGGCGGGCGTCTCCCCGCGCGGGACTTCGGCTCTTCCACATCATCGTCCCCGGAGGCTCCTGTGGCTTCTCCGACACCCTCGATCTCGTCACCACCGCGTGACCCATTCCCATACGGGCTTCGCAACAGTGCCGGACTCTACTCTTCTTTCGCAAGGTTGCGGGTACATACATACGACGAGTCTCCATGGACTCCGTCGTGGGCGACGGCCGATCCCGTCACCACCTCTTCACCGGGCGAGCCAGAGCCGCCCCGTACGTGGGGCACGTTACGGCGGCGCCTGGAGGAGGAAGAAAGGGGCAGGCTCTTCACCCACTTCTACCACGCCGACTTCGACTCGGACTCTCCCGACGAGAGTTACGACTCCACTCGGGAGTGCTTCCACCTCGACGAGCAAACCGTCCTCCAGGACGACGTCGACGATACCGCGGCCACCGAAGAAGGGGGAGGGGCTAACGCTACACCACCTCGAGATGCCATTCCCCCAAGTCCTGATAGAGCCGATCCACCCCCCGACGTCCAGATTACGCAGGTCCGAGAGCTTCTCAGCAAGCTCGAGGAGGAGCGCCTGCGTCTTCAGCAGCTCGAACACGCCTTCGAGCGGGATCAAGGGCGTCCTCAGGGTGGAGGAGCTCGCGAGCGGACCCGGGAAGTCCACCGGCAGATCGTCGAGGAGGGGAACGCCGAACCCCGAGTCTTCAACCGCGTCAGCCAAAATGTCGTAGCAGCCGCGATGCTGCTCCGCGACATGCCGGCGCCATCGACCCCCCAGGCACGACGTATCAGGGAAGAAATCCAGGGGCTGCTCCAAACTGCGGCCGTGCAGCAGGCGGAGAGCTCGGCCTCGAGGCTTCGAGGGGCTGCCTCTGAGCGGCAAGCAGCGCCCCCTCGACAAAATCGGGAGGCCTCTGTCCACCAGAACAAGGCGCCCCAGGGCCGGGACGAGCCACGACCGGTTCAGGAACGCCTCGTCAACGACCTCCCCCCTCGAGTGAACAACCGACGTCGGTACGGCGATGCCGAGGCTCGAGGCTACAGCGCTCACCGAGGTGGGCGCTACGACAGCGACGAAAACCGATGTCGGTCTCCGGAGCCGCCGGGGCCCCGAGTCTTCGGAAGAACCATCTGGCGGGCTTCCCTGCCCGTACGTTTCCGTCCACCCACCAGCCTGATCAAATACAACGGCGAAACCAAGCCAGAGCTCTGGCTTGCCGACTTCAGGCTGGCATGCCAGCTGGGGGGAGCCAAAGATGACCTCGTCATCATCCGACAACTCCCATTGTTCCTCTCCGACACCGCTCGAAGGTGGCTCGAGGAGCTACCCCCGGACTTGATCCAGGACTGGTCCGACCTGGTCCGGATCTTCGAGGGCAACTTCAAGGGCACCTACGAGCGGCCGGGCAACTCCTGGGACCTTCGCAGCTGCAAGCAGAAACCAGGAGAGACCCTCCGCGCCTTCACCCGCTGATTCTCGAAGCAGCGTACCGCCCTGACCCACATCTCCGACCACGAGGTCATCACGGCGTTCATCGCCGGGACAACCTGCAAGGAGTTGGTGCGGGAGCTGGGACGAAACATCCCCAAGACCGCCAACGAGCTCATGGACGTCATCGCCAACTACGCGGCTGGCGAGGAGGCCGTTGGCGCATTCTTCCAGATTCCCCCAGGGAAGGGGAAGGACGACGCGGATGAACCCGGGGGCTCGGACGATGGGCCCAAGAGAAACAAGGGGCCCAGGAGAAACAACGACGGCAACGGCGGTCGGAAGAAGAAGAAGAAGAAGAACCAACCGGGCCGGCGCAACGTCGAGCCCAACGTCGAGCACGACGACGACCCCGACGACCTTGTCGCTGCAGCGGACAAGCGGAAGCCTCGAGGGCCCCCTCCCGACGGGGGCGTCTTCGACAAGATGCTGAAGGAGTCTTGCCCCTATCATATGGGGCCGGCCAACCACCGCCTCGAGGATTGCCGTATGCTCCGAAGGCACTTCGTTCCTCCTGGCCCCAGGAGAGACGACGGCAAGAAAGACCCGCCCTGTGACGCCCACGTCAGAGGCGATGTCCAAAAAGGAGGCTTCCCCGAGATCCACGACTGCTACATGATATACGGGGGACCCTCGACTCGCCTCACCACGCGCCAGCGCAAAAGGGAGCGTCGAGAAGTTTTTTTCCGTTCGGGCCCATGCCCCACGGTACCTCGACTGGTCCTACACGCCGATCACCTTCGATCAGGACGACCACCCCGAGCACATCCCCAACGCAGGGGCTTACCCGCTCGTCGTCGGCCCGATCATCCTCAACACCCGCCTCAACAAGGTGCTCATGGACGGGGGGAGCAGCCTCAACATCATCTACGCCGAGACCCTCGACCTCCTGGGGATCCCGAGGACCATGCTCCTGCCCAGCGCGGGGGGATTCCACGGGATCGTCCCAGGGAAGAAGGCACCCCCGATCGGCCGTATCAAGCTGCCGGTCTGCTTCGGCGTCCCCTCGAACTTCCGAAAGGAAGAGCTGACCTTCGAGGTGGTCGCGTGGCGAGGCACCTACCACGCCATCATCGGTAGACCGGGGTACGCCAAGTTCATGGCGGTCCCGAGCTACACCTACCTCAAGCTCAAGATGCCGGGACCCTCGGGGGTCATCACCGTCGACACCTCCTACGAGCACGCATACGACTGCGACGTCGAGTGCGTGGAAAAAGCCGAAGCCCGTGAGGATTCGGCTATCCTCGCGGCCCTCAACGATTTGTCCGGGGAGATCCCCGACCCCAAGCGCCACGCTGGCAACTTCAAGCCGGCGGAAGACACAAAGACCGTCCCGCTCGACCCCGGCCTCACAGATGGGAAAGTGCTGACGATCAGTGCCACCCTCGAGCCCAAATAGGAAGCCGTGCTCGTCGACTTTCTCCGTGCGAACGCCGACATGTTCGCATGGAGTCCCTCGGACATGCCGGGCATCCCGAGGGAGGTCGCCGAGCACTCCTTGGACATCCGAGCCGAGTCCAAACCGGTGAAGCAACGCCTGCGCCGCTTCGACGAGGAAAAGCGCAGGATCATCGGGGAGGAGGTCGACAAGCTTTTGAAGGCCGGATTCATCAAGGAGGTACATCATCCCGAGTGGTTAGCTAATCCCGTGCTTGTAAAGAAAAAGAATGGGAAGGATAGGATGTGTGTAGACTACACCAGTTTAAATAAAGCATATCCTAAAGTTTCTTTTCCTTTACCACGCATCGACCAAATAGTAGATTCCACTTCGGGATGTGAAACCCTTTGCTTCCTTGATGCGTATTCCGGCTACCACCAAATAAAGATGAAGGAGTCCGATCAGCTCGCGACTTCCTTTATCACTCCCTTCGGCATGTTTTGCTACCTCACCATGCCCTTCGGCTTGCGGAACGCCGGGGCCACCTACCAGCGATGCATGCTCCACGTCTTCGGGAAACACATAGGGCCGACCGTCGAGGCCTACGGCGATGACATCGTGGTCAAGTCCAGAACCGTCGGAAACCTGGTCGGAGACCTCGAGGTCGCGTTTGGGTGCCTCAGGGCTAATCGCATAAGACTGAACCCTGAGAAGTGTGTCTTCGGGGTCCCTCGAGGCATGCTCTTAGGGTACATAGTTTCCCAGCGCGGCATCGAAGCCAATCCCGAGAAGGTAACCGCCATCACGAGGATGGGCCCGATCAACGACCTCAAGGGTGTGCAAAGGGTTACTGGGTGCCTCGCCGCCCTCAGTCGCTTCATCTCGATGCTCGGAGAGAAGGCCCTACCCCTTTACCGGCTCCTGAAGAAGACGGAACACTTCGCGTGGATCGCCGAAGCCGAGGAATCGCTCTCGAGGCTCAAGGCCTTGCTCACCTCGCCCCCGGTCTTGGTCCCCCCGAGCCCGGCCGAGCCCCTCTTGCTCTATGTCGCAGCGACTACCCAGGTAGTCAGTGCGGTCATAGTGGTCGAGAGGGAGGAGGAAGGACACGCCCTGCCGGTTCAGAGGCCTGTCTACTTCGTGAGCGAGGTCCTTTCCGAAACCAAGACGAGGTATCCCCACATCCAGAAGCTGCTGTACGCGGTCGTCCTCACTCGGCGGAAGCTCAAACACTATTTCCTGGGCCACCCGGTTACTGTGGTCTCATCTTTCCCCCTCGGAGAGATAATCCAGAACCGGGAGGCGTCTGGAAGGATCGCCAAGTGGTCGGCCGAGCTCATGGGGGAGACCCTCTCCTACGCCCCTCGGAAGGCTATCAAGTCTCAGGTACTGGCAGATTTCATTGCAGAATGGACCGACACCCAACTACCCCCAGCGCAGGTTCAGAGCGAGCTCTGGACTATGTACTTCGATGGGTCGTTGATGAAGACGGGAGCAGGCGCCGGATTGCTATTCATATCACCCTCAGGGGTCCATATGCGCTATGTCATCCGCCTCCACTTCCCCACCTCCAACAACGTCGCCGAGTACGAGGCCCTCGTCAGCGGCCTGCGCATCGCCATCGAGCTCGGGGTTCGACGCCTCGACGTGCGAGGGGACTCTCAGTTGGTGATCGACCAAGTGATGAAAGACTCGAGCTGCCACGATCCTAAGATGGAAGCCTACTGCAAGGAGGTCCGAAGGCTCGAGGACAAGTTCTACGGCCTCGAGCTCAACCACGTAGCCCGTCGGTACAACGAAGCTGCCGACGAGCTGGCTAAAATCGCGTCTACTCGAGGGACGGTTCCCCCCGACATCTTCTCGAGGGATCTGCACACACCATCCGTCGACCCAGGCTCGGGGGCTTCCGCCCTCGAGCAAGGGGTCGACCCACCCCCCTCGACCGATCCCCCCTCGAGCGGGGGAGAGGTCATGGAGATCGACGGGGCCGCCTCGGCGCCAACCCCTCCGACGGATTGGCGCGCGCCTTACCTCGAGTACCTGACGCGAGGCGAACTCCCGGAAGACCGCACGGAAGCCCGTCGGGTAGCTCGATGTGCCAAAACCTACGTCCTATACGGGGATGGTCGCGAACTATATCGACGTAGCCCGTCGGGTGTACTTCAACGCTGCCTCACCCTCGAGGAGGGGAGGGCACTGCTGAAGGACCTACACTCGGGGGCTTGTGGCCACCACGTGGCGCCGAGAACGCTGGTAGGAAGTGCCTTTCGACAGGGCTTCTACTGGCCGACGGCCGTCAACGACGCCACCAAACTCGTTCGATCCTGTCAGGGATGCCAATTCTACGTCAGGCAGATTCACCTACCCGCCCAAGCTCTTCAGATGATACCCATAACCTGGCCGTTCGCAGTATGGGGGCTGACGGTCAGCCCCCTGAAAAGAACCAAGGGTGGGCACACTCACCTTCTCGTGGCTATCGACAAGTTCTCGAAGTGGATCGAGGCTTGACCCATCCCCAACATCCAGTCTCGGCAAGCCGTGCTATTCTTCACCGACATCATCCACCGCTTCGGGGTCCCTAACGTCATCATCACCGACAATGGCACGCAGTTCACCGGCCAAAAGTTCCTGGACTTCTGTGACGATCACCACATCACGGTGAATTGGTCCGCAGTTGCCCACCCTCGAACTAACGGTCAGGTCGAGCGTGCCAATGGTATGGTTTTGCAGGGCCTCAAGCCAAGGATCTTCGACCGGCTGAACAGACATGGAAAGAGATGGGTCGACGAGCTGCCCGCTGTGTTATGGAGTCTCCGAACGACACCGAGTCGAGCCACGGGATTCTCCCCGTTCTTCTTGGTCTATGGGTCCGAGGCCGTCCTCCCCACTGACCTCGAGTACGGGTCCCCTCGACTGAAAGCCTACAGCGAGCAAGCCAACACGGTAGCCCTAGAGGACTCCCTCGACCAGCTCGAGGAAGCTCGTGACATGGCCCTCTTCAAGTCGGCACGGTACCAGCAGACGCTGCGACGCTACCACGACAAAAACGTGCGCAAAAGGGACCTCAACGTCGGCGACCTCGTTCTGCGCCGTCGACAAAGCAACAAGGGGCGTCACAAGTTGACACCACCTTGGGAGGGACCCTTCATCGTAGCAGAGGTGCTGAACTCCGACACTTACAAACTGAAGAACGAGAAGGGCGAGATCTTTACCAACGCGTAGAACATCAAACAGCTACGTCGCTTCTATCCCTGAAGCCCCAGGGCCTTGTACATTTTCGCATTTATGTACAAATTCTCGAATAAATAAAATGTTCTCGAAACACATTTCACGTTCGTTCGTAGCTCGAAGGTAGCCTCGACTTTGCCCGGGCAAAGCCGAGCTCCCCTCGAGGGCTGACAGGAGGGCACCCCCTCCTAAGTCCCCGAAAAACCCGTACGCTTTTTCGAAACTCGACCCTCCCTCTCGATCTTCGCCTCGAGTACGTTTTTCAACTAAGTGAAAACGCCTCGAGCTCCCTAAAGGTCGAGGGTGCCGTCGAGCCAGAGACCCACCTACGCCCCAGGGCTACGGTATCCCTACTCGCCACCCCCCTTCCAGGGATACGAGCGTGCGTCGAATACTTAAGTTCACAAGCGTCGACTTAGGCAAAGAAAAGCATAGAGGGCTCGAGAAGTAGAAATAACGAGACGAACCCACCCACGGCACTAAGGTAGCCTCGACTTTGCCTCAGCAAAGTCGAGCCTCCCTCGGGGGCTAACAGGGGGGCCCCCCCTCCTAAGTCTCCGAAAAACTCGAACGTTTTTTCGAAATTCGACTTTCCCTCTCACTCTTTCCCTCGAGTACGCTTCTTAACTAAGTAAAGGCGCCTCGAGCTCCCTAAGGGTCGAGGGTGCCGTCGAGCCAGGGACTCACCTACGCCCCAGGGCTACGGTATCCCTACTCGCCACCCCCCTTCCAGGGATAAGAGCGTGCGCCGAACACTTAGTTCACAAACGTCGACTCAGGCAAAGAAATGCAGGGAAAGCTCGAAAAAACAATATTAACTGCGTGCATCTCGATCAAAACGCATTCTATACAAAAAGCCCTCGAGGGCTTGGCATTGTATCAGTACAAAAGCCTAACTGTTACATGGACCTTTTTGTCCAGATACGGCTCGCAGACCCGGGACTACCCGTCGACACCTCCCGAGGGCTACTCATCCGCCGAGGGGATCACCTCGGGCTCGAAGAGCGACGCCAGCAGGCCTCCGGGCACCTCTGCGTGATCCATCAACTCCTGACACTTCGCGTCGTTCTGTTCCTCGGTCAGATCCGGGTCGGTGGCGAACCCGTCGACAACGAGGTTGAGGTCCACGTCGTAGAAGGAGTTGACGACCGCGAGGGCCCGCTTCACCCCCACATGCAGGGCGGCTCGGACGTTCTCCGTCACCCCCCGCGTCATGGAGTAGAAGCGGCGCAGCAAGGAGTCCCCTCGAGCGTCCCCCTCGACCTCCGGCTCCGGCTTGACCGAGAGGTCGTTGCAGAAGGTGTTGATGGCGGCCGCGAGCGTCGCGTTGAGGTTTGCCTCGGTGCCAAGCAGGCCCTGAAGATTGTCCAGGTCCTTGTGGGCGCGGGCATTCTCCTTCGCAAGCTCTGCCGAAACAAGCACACAACAGTCAAAACCCAACAAAAAAGCAGAAAAAGGGTCGAAGCAGGACAGACTCTGCAACACCGCAAACACTCACCTTGGGCCTGCACATCCAAGGTGGAGTAGGCCTGCTCGGTCTCCTCGAGCTGGCGGCGGAAGTCGTCAAGCTCGGAGGACTGGTCATTAACCTTGGCCTCGAGGCCCTCGATGGTCTTGTTTGCGTCCTCGAGGGCCGTCCTCTGGTTCATCGCCACCACGCCTAAGGAGGTCGCGCGGGTCCGAGCCTTCTCCTCCGAGGTGGCCAGAGCGTCGCGCTCGCGGGAGACGGCGTCGAGGTCTCCCCGGAGCCCTCGGATGTCTTCCCTCAGCCAGGCAGCCTCCTCCTCGGCCTTGCGCTGGGCCTCGAGGGCAGCATCCCGCTCCTGCCCGACGGTGACGGTCGACCGAAGGACATCGTCGAGCTTCGCTTGCGCCGACGACAAGGCCTCCCGGGCTTCCTTCTGGATGGCCTCGTAGCCGGCCTTCGCATGGGCGACCTTCGACTCGGCATCCTTCTGGACAGCCGCCGTCTCAACCTTCGCGCGGGCGACCTCATCCCCCGCCCTATCCAGCGAGGCGCGGAGGGTCGAGAGTTGTCCCTGTACCCGGAGAATGTTATTCAAATTTCCAAGAAATTTGGCCTATTACACAGGAAGCTATATTACACTAGTATGTGTACATATTCCACTGCATCACTAAATATGAAGTACCTTGGGTTCTCAAGGGAATAAATCATTCATGTATACATACCTGTGGCACTGCCGGTGCCGGATGTGTGAGATAATCCATGAGCTCTTGCTTCTGCTTCCTGTATAATTCGTTAACATGTTTCAGCAAATCTTCCTCCCTTCTCATATCTTCAAGAACCCTTTCCTTCTCCCACTTCTTAAGTTGAACTTGCTCCTCCATTTCAGCGATATTTTCAGGTAAACTTGAAACCTCGACGTTTACAGGAAATTTCACTTCAAGATTTTTGCTGCAAAAGCCATTTATAGTTATTTATTGAAGTAACGGAATCTAGCTTGATTAGCATGTCTAAACATAAATTATAAAGGAAAAAATGTGTAAAAGGTCAGCACCAACAACGGTTCAAACAAGAGCAAGAAAACTGCATGTGAGGTAAATAAACAAACCAGGATAAGATAACTGAATAAAGACAGACATTCTTCTTTAGAACATATGAAAGCAACAATTCAGACATCATAAATATAGTTGGATAAAGAGAAAAAGTAATTACACCATTTCTTATGTTTTTTATGACAGCACAGTTTTACAGTTTACAGAAACTAAGTAAGGCGCATCTAGCATTACAAATTTCATGATTAAGTGTAACAAGTGTCTGATAGAATGAGCTTATGAAAAGTCTCATAATGTATTACTTTAGATAGTACAGTACACAATAATCAGGAGAATCAGCAAAACTCAACAGCTGCATGATCAATTGACATTACAAAGACATGTAAACGGATAAATTGCATACCTATCGCCAAGGCAGAATGAGCCATCAGGTCTCAGTATACCACCATCTAGAGAAACAGCACCATCTTTTATCAGAGGAAGAGCGCTTTGAATGTCAGCTCTAGTCTTATAAACTTGTAAATGGGAAAACAAAGTATAAAACAAAGTTTCCCTAAGACCATGGCCACTAACTGTGAGGCAACTCAAGTGTGCTCGGTCCAGATGGATCATATTTACTGCAAAATCCAGAAAACCTGGAGGAGACTGCCCTCCAGGCAACCTTGGTCTATGTAAAATAAGCTTTCTCTGCGGATCGTCAATGTTAACATGACCAGAAAATGGCCTGCAGTTTTTAAATACATAATATTAAAGTGCTCATCCAGTTCATCCTAAAAGAGAAGGTGGTAAATATATAAAAAAAATGTACCTCAAGTTTTCAAGACAAAATACTTTAAATCTTCCGTCCAGAAATTTTCCAACAGAGCGACCAAGTCCATGAACACCACTGGTCTTATCAATGATGCCATCTTTGTCATATTTTTCAAGACCCTTAACACCATCATAAGTCTTACAAACAAGAGCAAGCATATTATCCATTCCCAAGTACTCTGTGAAAATCCTGCAAAAAAATTAAGACAAGATGAAAAAAAAGAGCAAAATAAGCACAAACATATCATTTCAATTAACTTGGTGCCAATTAAGGCACTAAAAATCTCATACGGAACAAAGAAGAAAATTTGACCTGCTGAGGATGTCATTATTTACTTTTCCCAATGTAGCCACAAAACCAAGGATATCTTTCATCAGTGGCATCTTAGATGCTAGCTCATGATGGCGGACTTTCAATTGGCATATAATCCCAGCTGCTGTCTTATCCTGATCAAGTATACTTCGGATAGTACGCTGTTCAGCCTCTTGAGCAGAAGTATCATTATTCACAACAGCGGCCACGGATGAATGATAATTCCCTAGTTTAACTGAGAAAAAGTTGCAGTTTCAGTACACTTATAGAGGCATTGTGAAATAATATATGAAAATGTGGAGTGTGGACTTCTTTCATCAGTGATGCACAGTCCATCAGAGTGTTAACAGTAGAAAGCAAAAGGAAAGGTGGTCAACAAGGCTAATGTGAATATAGTCTACGGCCATCACAATTTCATTTCAAATAAGTATGTATGGAGATATAACAAGTAAAACGGAACTCTGTCATGGTGCAGTCAAAATCCGTGCATCGCAGTCCATAGTTACTACTTGTAACCATGATTAGTCCAGAAGATGCTAAAAGTCAGCATTCTGTCAAATAATAATCTACATAGCCCAGAAGGCACAAAGCTACTGCAGCTGAACTGAAGAGCTGAACAAATTAACAACTTACTTCCCAGGTCGATGCACACCTCTTCGACGGCGTTAAGTTGGGATTTAAGGAACCTAATGTTATCCTCATGGTGGCTCACTTTGAGTGCCAGCCTCTTGAGCTTGTCCTCCATCTCCTGCAACACACACAACCAAAAACACACCATTCAGAGAACAGCAAGAGCGACTCCAGCAGGGGCACCCAAACCCAGGCCCCTACTTTTGATTCGGGTGCTCCCCCATTTTTATTTGGCCAAACTCTTCTGCTCTCACTCCAGCAGCAGCACCCATATTTGGACCCTCAACATCATTCAAGTAGACAATGACAATAGGGCCCGCTCGTCATTCTCACTTCCTTCCTCTATCTATCTACCGTTCATCTCTCGATACCTCCCTCAGTGCAGGGTCGCGCTGGGAAGGCGGAAGGAGCGCCGGGGAGGGGCAGCATGGGAGCGCACCTTGCAGTTGAACTGCACAATCTCTGACAGCAGCGACGGAGTCGCCATGTCGCACCTCCGCGAATTGAGCCACCACAGGAAGGACCACCAATCTGCACCTCCAGGAAGACGAACTATGTGGCCACCAATCTGCACCGCGTAAAGAAGAAACGGGAATCAAACTGGCAGCGCCAAGACCGAGTTAGGAGGGAAAGGAATTCGGCAAGACCATGGAAAACAGCACAGCGAAGACAGATGGTAAAACCGGTGGAGGAAAAAAGGGAAACGAGATCGAAGGCGGCGACGCTGGGCGGAGGGAAAAGAAAAAACTCACCTTGGTGCCATGGCCACGGGAGCAGAGGATGCCGTCGTTGAAGGGGAGGGACCCTCCCCAAGGAGAGAGGGAGACTGGGAGAGCGAGGTAGATTTGAGATTTGAGATTTGTTTGGTGGTGTGTTTGGTTTGAGGAGGAGGAAAGTGGGGAAAAGTCATAACAAAACTAGGTGTCTATTATTATTTTTTAATTGATTTGTAAAAATAAATAATATAAGGTTATGTATAAAAAATATTATCAATTAAATTTAGTTATTTTTAAGATGATTGAGATCTTAGCGTTTTATGTGAGAATGTTAAGTTGTATTTAGCCGTAGGACTGAAACAATTAAAATGGTTTAATATATTTGTTAGTACTTAGTATATATGGTTTATCATATTTTTTAAAAGAGTGTATTCTTAGCATGTGACTAAAATTTTGCTTAATGTCGTTCAACGATATGGACCGCAGGATCTACATCTAACGACAGTTGTGCTTTCTACTTCCTCATGTCATCCGCGAGCAGGCTTGTGCTCCTCCTCTCCCCCACACCCACCCACCGCCCTGCGAGGAGCTAGGGTTCACTACCCAGGAGCCGCCATGGCCACTGCCACCACCATGGCTGGATCTTCCCCGCCATGACTTGGCCCGACCACCCCTATCGTCGCCAGCTCCCCTAAATCGTCCATCGACCATGCCCACCATCTTGCCTACCTACCTCCCCCGCCCGAAGTTGGAGAGGGTAAGGGGAGCTCACCGGAACCCTAGAAACAAGATCCACGAGGAGAAGAGATGAGAGAGAAGGAGGATGCCTACCTGGCGTGGATCTGGTGCCGCCGTCACAGGATCTGGCAGGTCCATAGTCATTGCCACCGGATCCGACTCCCGTCTTCGACAGATCTGCCATGGCCGCGGGTAGGGGGAGGCGGTGGGCGTGGGCACTAGCCGACGAAGCAGTGGGGCGCGGGCACGGGAGCCAGTCAGGTCCTCACCAGCGACACGTCACAGTGAAAGAGAGGGAGTGGGATGGGGGGAGATAAATGGTTTGGCGTCATGTGCGCATAGCAAGTGGGGAGTTATCTTAGGCATGGGTGACTAACGGGTAATCACGGTATCAGTCACCTGCGTTGGAGTAAACCTCTTTTTTAATTGGTAAGATGCAATTGTTTGATGTTGTAGAATAGTAACATTTTTATTTAGGCTTAATTTGAATGTAAACAGATAAATACACACAAGCCTCACTAATGATCGAGGTGCTAGTATCATATAACCAAAAACATTTCAAGTAAACAAAGATCTAAATCAACCTGCTATTAAGTAGTCCAATGTTAAAATAATGTTAAGAATATCTAGTTAGTTGTATTTGTTAAGGGGAAGTTTTTTTTCTAAATGAAATGGTATAATTCTTCATGAAAAAGGTAAAGATAACTAATGCATTTTAGTTATGATGAGCCAAAGATCGATATGCAAGGTGTTACAATTCTAAAACTGTCTTAGACGTGCTCAATGTATTATCTTTGTTTTAAAAGTTTGAATGACTATGTTCAAGAATTTGAAGTTGATGATTTGTTGTTGTTTTACTAGAGAATGGAGTTGAAGACTTGTAGTTACCAAACAAAAACTCCTCGTTAGATGTTCCAATTTTTAAACATGCCTTCATACACTGCCTACCATATTCTCCGCCAAATCTCGCATTTCTTGTAATATAAAAAGTTTGGCTAGCCTACCCTACGCGAGTGTTGCAATATTTGATTTTTTTCCCCTTCACTATTCATCTCCCTCATCGTTCGCACTATCGTCCATTGCCCCGTCACGACCATACTAGGGTTTTCTCGGATCTCCGTCTTTTCCTCCCTCTCTTTCTTTCGCGGCGAGCTCCGACAATAAGTACCCTCATCCCGACCTAAGCATTGCTGCCTCCGCCGCCACCAAGATCCAAAGCACCCCACCTAAGACTGCTAGATTAGGAGAAAAAGAGGGTGAGAAGTCGGATTAGTAGGAGATCACTATTATCGGAGGTCAAGAAAAACTTGTAGAGATTTACTATATATATATATATATATATATATATATATATATATATATATATAAAACTCTCATATCTCTGTTCTGTGGACCTATACCGCTATACGCTATAGCTTACGTATTCCCGTGTGTGCGTGTATTTTACACTCTAGCTAGTCTATACCGGTCTACCCGTTTGCTTTGCTTGCCGGTGTGCCCAAGGTGGAAGGAACACGACGACCATGGTCAAGCAGCAGAATCCCATCCCCATCTCCATGGCGCTGTCGCTGCCCGTCGTCCTCGTCGCGCTGCTCCTGCCGGCCGCCCGCGGCGCCGGAGAGACGCCGCAGTACACGACGGTGCACGCGGAGTCGGACTTCGAGGTGCGGCTGTACCACGACACCGTCTGGATGTCCGCCCCCACCCCCGACATCCCCTCCTTCCACGTCGCCACCAAGCTTGGCTTCCACCGGTAACTGACCGTCACTCGCCTCGCCTTCCAGGATCTTGTTCCGCTCGGCCGGCTCGGCTCGGCTCGGCTCGGGAGCAGATCGATCGGTTGGGCACTGACCCTGTGGGCGGCGTCTGTCCGGTCGATTCGATTCGATTCTTGTTAGATTTTGATTTGATGTGGAAATGATAGGGCTCTGGTGTGCTGTTGGGCTCTCACCAGGATGGAATTGTGCGGATGTGCATTTCAGTTGATACTTTTTTTTTATACAATTTCAGTTGATACTTGCAAGTACTATCAATGTCATCTTCAGTAGAGCAGCGTGTTCATTTTCAGTTTAAAAAGTATCCGAGCTTCCGTCAAACCAAACATGTATCCGTGATGGTAAGAGATTCTGTGGCTGAAAAACATGTAGGATTAACTAGACTCTTCATGGTTGTCGTAGTTACAACTCTCTAACTAACCTGTGAACCAACTGGTAAAGATAAATCTGTACTCATTCAAGAACAAGGAGACGTGTAGTGTATTTTCTTCTATTGAGTTCATGATCAATTGCAGGGCTTCTGAAGTTAACTAAACCATCCTTTTTTTGTAACCTGCCATATTGAAATTATGACCATTTTGATTTCCTTTGTTTTGTTGTTATGCAAATTACCCACTGACAAAGACGCTTTGATAGTTTGGTATTTGAAAGATTTAATCATACTAAGGCTTCCTACTGCCATATCAATAGTCTTTACCTGAGTAGTGTTTGGCAGTTTCCTACTAACTAGGTGTTGCGAAATTCCAACTAGTTATGCTATTAGCTGAGGCTAAATACTTGAGGCCGGCTCAGTTTGTGATATTCCTGTCCATAAGATGTTGATTGATGTTCTGCCGAATCATTTTCTGTACATAGGAATTAGGAATTGGAGCACAAAATTTGACCAGTTGCAATTGTCACATTTGTTCTAGTTCACTCTGCCTGATCTTCTTTATGTGATCCTACAATCTCTAAAACATTTTCCATGTTGTTGCTGGCTGCCAGATTGTTCCAGTACCTGATGGGCGCAAACCTCAACTCTTCGAGGATCAGAATGACCACCCCTGTACTTACAAGTGTGGTTCCAGGTGCAGGGCCTCTGCACTCCTCAGCCTACTTCATCCGGTTCTACTTACCAACAAAGTTCCAGGCTTCCCCTCCGGTTCCTCTCCCAGAACTGAAGCTGCATCCAGATAGATGGCCAAGCCACTGCATTGCAGTGAGGAGCTTCTCGGGTTATGCACGGGACAAGAACGTGGTTGAGGAAGCTGAGAAGCTTGCCATGAGCTTGAGTCAATCGCCCTGGGCTAACTCCACAAACTACCCCAGCAACAGCGCATACTCCGTTGCACAGTACAGTAGCCCGTTCCGCATCATTGGCCGTGTCAATGAGGTGTGGTTCGACGTCAACTGCAAATCTACTGGTGTTGAGACGTACTGAAATGTTTATACAGTGTGTACAGTGTGTCGCCTCTGAAAACCAAGTGGAATGTGCGTCAGCACCATGCCATCTGTGCACGTTCTTGTGTAGTACTCCTAGTTATATGTGTAGTACAGTACGTATAATGCAAAGGTCGATGCCATATGTGATTGTACTATGTCACAAGCTCAGCTCAGAATGATGTTTTGCGTGTGATTGTGTGGTTAATACGATGTTTCTACGGACCATTGGAGTCAACATGTGAACCAATCAGTGAATGTTTATGACAGAATGCCAAATTATAGCTGCTTTCTGGAGCCAGCTGGCAGTAATTCTAGTCTACAGCAATTGTCCTCAACATTGTTTTGCCACTTCCCTACTGTCATCGCAAAACAAAGCAGTAGTGATCTTTGTGGACATAAAAGATGCTTCCCTTTTGTTTACCAGCGCTGCGTTGCTGCTATATACTTCCTCAGTCCCTATTATCATTATCGCTTATCGAAAAATAATTTTGACTAAATTTATAGAAACATTAATATTTATGGTATATAATTAATATTATTAGATACCTCATTAAATCTATTTTTATAATAAATTTATTTAAAAATATAAATATTGCTAATATTTTTTACAAATCTAATTAAACTAACGGTACATTAAAAACAATGACAACATATATTTATGGACATGTAAAGTTCACGACATTTGTGGTCTGTGATATTAAGCTCCATCTGCAACTATCAGCTGCATTCATTACTTTGTTCTTAAAATAATGCCCTTGTCATATCATATCACAACTGCTCAAAGTCTTTGGGATCAATCTGCTTTTTTAATGATCCAACAAGCGCCGTTGAACCCCTGTATACGGCACAACCAGGTTGAGATACCATTACACCATACACTAGATGGACTCTCACAGTTCATTTTGCTTTCTGCAAATTTTTAGTAACCTAAGTTCACTAAGCTACTGTCCAGGGTAAGGGGGGAAAAGCTACATCGGCCACTTTCTAAAAGCTAATAGGTGCACTAATATCTATGTCTCGATTTTTAAGAGTATATATGACCATAGACAATGAATGAATGCTTTGTATATAGCCAAGATTAATCATATATATATGTGTGTGTGTGTGTTGTGTACCATTATGTTGCTATTTAATTAAAAAATCAAGCATAAACAAGATGAACATGGTTACAATATTGAGCCATTGTTGCTTTCTTTGCTAAAAAAACACGAAGATAACCCTCCCTGCAATCTTCATTTCATCAACAATCTGCACGTGGATTCACCAATCTAAGATCTACCACAACCTATAGTTGAATGCATACATAACAGATACCTCTATTGTTTCAAATCGAGGAAAACACAAAATCCAAAAATGGGTTCACCATTCTCTTCATCTCAAGGAGGTATTTGTCTTGCTTGGCCTTATCTTTTTTCCATTCATCCGAGTCAGGTCTGCTTAGATGAGAAGCAATCAGCGAACCTATGCAACCTGAATTCAGATATAAAAACAAAGCATATGAATGTACAACTACCTGAATTCAGATGGACCAACCAAACATGAACTTCACATCCCTCCCGATTCAAGAAACGTAAACCTACTGCAATTGTGAAAGTCAAGATAGGGTTGATAAAGGGCATTCAGACAGCTATGACGACCATAGCATCCTTCGCCAGCGGCACACATGGATGCACAACCAAGGGGCACGCGTGGTGCAACGGTTGTCCGACCATGGTACAACCTTTTGCAGCCTTTGGTGTTTCTTGGGTTCATCGAAGTCAATTCTGACACCTCGCTCTTCGTGTTTTGCCATGGTACTAAGCTCATCTACCTGCTGCTCTATGGGGATGACATTGTCCTCACAACTTCATCGACCACACTCCTCCATCATACCATCAGTGCTTTAAAACATGAATTTTCGATTAAGGATTTGGGCGATCTTCGATACTTCCTCGGGATGCAAGTTCAACAACGGTTTGATAGTATTTTTGTCTCGCAGAGCATCAGTACATGCAAGAAATTCTTGACCGCACGTGCATGGCTTAGTGTAAGCCCTGCTCCACCCTAGTGGATACCTATTCCAAGGTTTTAGCGTAGGATGACACTCTTGTTAGTGACACCACTAATTTCTGGAGTTTAGTTGGTGCTCTTCAATATCTTACCTTCACCTATGTAGTATAACAGGTATGTCTTCACATGCATGATCCTCGGATGATCCTCGAGAGCCTCATTGCTGCTCTAAAGCGCATCCTGCGATATATTCACGACACTCTTCACCTTGAGGTGCTTCTTCGACCTTGACCGCCATTTGATCTAGTTTTCTAATCCGACACTAACTAGGCCGGTTGTCCCAACACCGGGGCTATGCCTTGTTCCTCGGGGACAACCTCATCTCCTGGTCTTTCAAGTGCCAGGACATTGTCTCCAGGTCTAACGCCAAGGCCGAGTATCGTGGTGTGGCTAATGTTGTTTACTAAGGCTTCCTAGTTGCGCCAACTCTTATGCGAGCTTCACTCCCCAACCAACAAGGCTACCTTGGTCTATTGTGACAACATTAGTGTTGTCTACATGTCATCCAACCTAGTTCATCACCAACACACCAAACACATTGAAATTGACCTTCATTTTGGTCGGGAGCATATTGCCATTGGTATTGTCCATGTCCTTTATGTGCCGACGTCATCCCAATATGCTGACATCTTCACCAAGAGCTTGCCTTCGATGGATTTTCAGGAATTCTAGTCCAGTCTGAATATCTGTGGTGATGCTCCGACTACGGGGGATGTTAGACAACTACATAGGCGCATGGGCCACAGGCTCGACTCTAGGGGAGGGTAGGAGGTGCGACCGTCGGGGGGCCATGGAGCAAGGGGCCCATGACCATATAAATAATTAGTAGATATATTTAATACAAATAATTTCTATTTGGCTTTATCCTTTGAAGGCCCATGAGAGTCCAGCCGTGAACCATCGCGTGCATGCAACCGCGCAAGCGTCGTTTCATTTTCTGCGGTCGCAACGCTTTGGCTTCCTATTCTCTCTCTCCCATCAAATCCATACGCTGATGCCGATCCGATTCGCTCCTCAGTCCTCACCCGACGTCGTGAGTCACCCCGCGACGCCGTGAGTCACAACGACAACGATTAAGGAAAGTGGACTGCGGCCCTCACAAGACACCGAAACATTACATTTTTTAGGCAATCATAATTGTTACTGTTTTTCAAGTTTTTTGTTACACTAGTCATGTTTCATGAATTAAACCTATAGTGTATAGTATTTTTATTTTCATAATAATAATATATACCTTAATCTTTATATTAAAAAAACTATTTTGACAAGCCCTTGTCGTCTTACTTGCCCAAGGGCCCTTCAAATTATAGAGCCGGCCCTGATAGGCCATTGGCCTATTAAGGCTAAATATAGATTGTCTAATGTAATATTAGGTATATAAACCACATAGGCTCCTCCTTGCCTATATATATATATGAACCCTCCTATTGGCTCCCATACCAATCTATCAATCCTTTGTCATACATTTACTTTCACTCTAAATCCTAACATTTGCGAGTAACACCACTTTTTCTTTTTTTATCTCCAAAAAGTATAACAAGGTCAATGTTTCCATGAGAACAAAAATTGTAACTCATATGAAATTAGACTCATGGAAAAAGGGATATTTGTAGGCTTTGTCTTTTTGAAAAGCACAACAAGCATATTTGTTATGATCGGTAGATTTCTGGTTGATATGAAATGCAATATCCATGTTTATTTCAGCGACAATACAACTAAGATAGCCAAAGCGATGTTGAAAAGGACCACAATTTAGTGTCTTGATGATTAGTCACCGCAAAATAAATATTTGTCAGGCTATAAGTTTCAAAAATGATCTGGCTAGATACGAAAATGAAATGATTTTTTTACAGTTGTATGCAAATATGATTTTTCTGTAATTGATGGACTGATTATCCAACAATCGAACCTAGGATGTAACAAGAAAAAGAAACTTATTGAAGAGTCCGACAATTACTTTATCACTTCTTGTTCTTTCTATAACATAAGAAACGTTAGGAAAACACTATCACGGATGGATATGTACTGCAACAATATACTTAATGGATTGTCTTCCGAAGCGAGTTATGCATGCTAAGAGTATTGATAATGTCATTAGAACAATGAAGTGTGTTTTAATTGCCAAGGATAAATACATGTCCTTGATCGCATAAGTAAGTTGGGTAGATGCATTGATTTCTCTTGAAAAAAAAGGAGTACGAAAAAACATCGCAGTATGAGAAAATCCATTACAAAAAGAAGTCATGCACAGATCACACAGATTCATTAAACCCACCATGAAATATATTTTTAATTATAGTGCATTTATTTGTTATTATAGATGTTACTATATTTTGTACAAACTTGGTTAGTTTTTTTAATGTAAAACTTGATTAGATTTAGACAAACCTCTTGTGATTTTCCGGCATGATAGACCTATTAAGTACCATTCCATAGACTAGTTGTACGGTTCACAATTCAGTTTGTTTCAACTTTGCAATATAATTTTGTACTGAACAATAGCTTGTTGTGTACCCTCCTTTGATTACTCTTTTCTGGACCTGTTCTGCTGGTGGAAAAGTCGACTAATTTCAACTGATTCGTATTATTATATAAGAGAGAATAAGCTACAGGCTCAGACTAGTATTATGTAAATTAGATTTTATCATACTAGACTAAGACATTTGCTTTGCGACGGGCCTATAACGGAAATAATTGGAAATGTTGAATTACTTTTAAATATCTACGGAGAAAGTTTATACTTTCACTGTGGAGTCTATGGTCTAAAGTGTAATCACATTGTTCTTATAGTCATGTACTCGGAGTGGAGGCTAAACTTTAAGAAATCTTTAGTAGTTTGTGGTGACTAGTGAGGTTTATTTTTTAAACCTTCAATAAAACTAATGAAGTATTTTGGACTAGGAGAAACAATTGAGATGTTCTTCTCTGTCTATGTGCTTTCTTTTGTACTTGGGGGAATAGTTGGTTGTGCTTTAGTTCAAACTAAAATATGCAGCGAATCTAACAAAATACACTAACCCAAATAGGGTAAGAGATTCATGATGTTCATTAAGCTAGTTTTTCACCCATGTTCTATAAAAAAACTGCACTAAGAGCAGCAACTAAATCTCTATGGACAGAGTGAGATACCACCTCTACTTATCTGATCTGCGTCGTCATCTTTTTCATGCATTTAGCCATGTTCCCATTCCCAAGATCAGCAATATGCACAAGAGGCTACCCAAAAACAACCCGATCGAACTTGTTTCTGTTATTTGTATAACCTATATAGATGGAACCCACTAAGGGATATTTATTTTGATTTCTCTGCAACCGCGTTAGGCCACATTATCACTTTTGTTTCAACCATCCAATTTTGAGTACCTATGTAAATCCTAGTCATTCATTATGTTGTTTCTCTTCCTCTCATCCTTCATCCCACTATTAATCTCGCAGCTTTGCATGTGGAAGCGAAATAGATGATTGCATGTTTTTTCATCCAACTATTCCTCTCCAAATCCCTTGAGCTTCCTTCGCTAATCGTACGTTAGATAGCATGAAAGTGCCTTTTTACTTCAAATAAAAAAAGATATAGATATGTGCCTAAAGCATTGGAGGTGTGGCAAGGCTAAAGGCTAATGATTTAGTCGGTCATCGGCTGAATGAAGATGCAAATACAGTAAGCAATGTAGCCAGTTCATATAACAAGTAGGCTGAAAGGTTGACTATATTAGGCATGTTTGGAACAAAGAAATACAAAACGAAGGAATAGGAAAAAAACGCAGGAATAAGACCGAGTGAATAGTGGAAAACTATAGGATTACAAAACACAGGAATAAATACTTTGAGGTGTTTGAAATGGAGGGACAAAACTTCATGAACTATGAGCAAGCATGAGAAGGAAGAGAGAGCAAAGATTCTTTCCCTTGGGTTAGAGTGGATGTTTTATTTCCTTTGTTTTGCACTACTATGAATTCCTTTCCTTGCTCAACATTCCTTTATTCCAAACACTATCAAAGGATTCATTTCCTATGGAATGCATTCCTTCAAAATTCCTTTGCAAATCCTTGATCCAAACAAGCTAGATAGGCTAGTATTTAATGCTTTGTATGTGCGCCCTATCAACTATGGCTATATCTATGTGGTCTGCCATTTATTTATGAAATAATAAAATATTTGGCTGTTAGGAAATACAAAAAGAGATCAACTTCAATGCCACAGTTGGATCTTCAGTAGAAAGGATCAGCCAAAGCATCCTGATCAACAGCAATCACTAGATAATAGCAGGTCCTAAAATTAAAAACAAGACACCATGTTATTACCTAATGTTACAAGAAAAGGGAATAGAGAATTTATAAACAATCCAAAAAATTAAGACAAGACACCATATACTTTTGATCATGCACAATAATCAATTTTCTAACAGAGAACATCCTAATGGAGATTAACCAAAAAAAAAGTTGTAAGCAACAGAACATACCATGCTCTTCCAATCCAGGGGGCGGTGTCTGTCCACCAAGGAACTTGGGCTGCTTGCTGTTCTCTTGATTTGCGATGAGTCGCGGAGAGCGATTGGGTCGATTTGGGTGTGGATTATCTTTAGTTAATTTTATTCGCATAATTTCTGTTGTAGTGCGCAATTTCTCTTAAGTTATACCATTACACCATTGACCCTTGCTTTGTGCAGACTTGTGAAGATTGCCATGATTTCATAGAGCATGCTTCATTTGTTCGTTCCGGGCACCACACGCCGCCCACACAACATGATGCTTTGGCGGCTCCAGCCACTTCGCCGCTGCCCGGTGAGACATACACTCTCGCCTTCTCTCACCCAGTGGGTGGGTCGGCCGGAGATCCAGGTGCTAGCGCCGAGCAACGAGCAACGTAGCAGCCTACTAACCTGGGCTTGCTAGTGTCATCTTGTTCTTCAGCACTTTTTCAGCATATCAATAGTAAGCTAAATTTTTAGCGAAACAAACGGAGCCGGCGACCCCAACCCGACTGTAGCCCGGGCGAGCAGCCCCCTCTGTGGCCAAACACCTGCAGACAGTTTGATGATTTTGTTTTTTCTTCTTTGATCAAGTTGGGTGCTCTGCTTCTATTTGTACGATTTTTTGTCCTTTTCTTATAAAAATGAACCAAGGCTCTCTTCTTTATTTTTTCCCTTTTAATAATAATATAAAATTATAGGTCAAAGGTATTGATGTTTTTTTCATAAAAAGAAAAAAAAATGAACCACTCAAACTTTATAATTGTTTATTTGGCTTATCAGCCACTAAAACAATGTTTTTCTCTCACAACAAAAACAAACCAAAAATAACATTAGCCGGTTTATTAGTCACCGAAACGATCACCCAAACCTAAAGTGAACAAAGGGAACCAACACTACGCAGTGAATATTCAGCCCGCTACTGTACTATGCCCGGGAGTCTCCTATCCGATGACGAGGGTAGACGGGCCGGTCCCCCCCTCTCTTCTAGGTGAATAATGCACCCGTACTGGGTGTTATGAGGGCCCTAGTCTTCCTCACCCTCATCAGTCATCTACTGGTAGGTGGGAAGCTAATGGTGGCTATGGGCGGCCGGCGTGAGCTCCCTCCATAGCTTTCAAGGAAGTATTATGTACTAGCTCCCCCACAAACGTTGCTCCGCCTCCTTGGTAATACAGTGGTTATGAACAAAACACCTGCAATGTGGTGCCCACCTTAGACTCCACAGAGAAATCTGGTTGCTATATTAACGAGGGGGCTAGTGGTAATGAGTCCATGTGAATTTAAGCTTTAACACTTGACAATTAAAACCAGCGACGCTGCCAAAATTTGCCTCTGAAACAACTATTACAGGATTTTAGGATACGCCGTCCTATTTTATTCTATCTCATACTCCTAGCCTACAAATTGCCTTAGCAATTACCCCATCATCAGACTGGAAATAGTACACGATGACAGCAGCCAGGAAGGCTAGGACTGCTGCGGAAATGTACTTCCAGTTTAGCATCGTCGGCTCAATAGATCGCACTGTCTCGAGTGTGCTCCCGGCACCAGATTTCATTCTCCATTGGAATCACCTCATCGGCTTCCACCTCTTGTGGAGTGTTACCAGCTCGCTTCACCTTTATAATTTACCCCCCCCCCCCCCCCGCCCCCCCCCCCCCCCCCCCAAAAAAAATGGAGGCACTCAGCAATGCCAAAAACTAAGATATTCACAGCTTCCAAACCAACAAAACAATATACTCAGGGTAGAACTGACCTTGGTTTGTTGCCAAGAACTTGAAGCTGCTTCCTCTGTTACTTGACTGGGCCTAAGTTCACCTTCAGTTGTGGTAACATTCTTGCACAGTAATGTATGTTCGCTAACATTTTCTTTGCATTTTTTAGCCAACATTCCTGTTTTTTTTTCGTCAGTGTAACAATCTGACAGCAGACAACGAGTGCTTCAAAAAACTGCCCACGGAATTTACACTGACCTCCCAAAGTACACATTGCAACAGCACAAACTATAGAGGATATATCATTCGATATCCATCAACATTTTGTGGCCCATTGCATTTCTTACGCCAAAGAATAACCCCAAAAGGGATGGAGAAAACTTTCAGTGCGAAAAAACAGAGAAGGAAATGAGGGTCAAACGACAGGACATTTCAGAACAATTAAAATATATTTTCACAGTTTTGCATATCAACTATAACTCAATTCATAAGCTAGGTAAATGATACTTTGAGAAAACAGAAAGTGCAATTCAAAGATTACTTGATAAAGTAATTAACTAATTGTCTCTCCCTTGATTAATTAACTATAATCTCGTCAGTTCAGCTAATTGTAATCCCATCTTCAATCATGTCAATTTCTTCTGCGTTAGAGTCAAGTGAAATACAATTAAAATAATCATTATGTACTGCCACCATTTGGTTAAATCTAATGATTTCATACCAGACTCATTAGTATCATTAAAGCAACCATTCAACTTCTATACTTTGTATGCTTGTGTTTCAGAGTACAGTTGCTTTGTATAAACATCCAAATTAAAACATACACCGATATACAGCAGAAAGAAAAGGTGATATAATATAATATCCTAAATAAGAACATTCGTACCTGAACATGAAGGCGTTCTCTTTCCAAGGCAAGTTTTGGCAACCAAGTCCATGATAGTTTTAGTTTTACTAGCAATGTCTTTTGCACTGGACACCTTTTAGTTGGTTAGCTTCATGCAATGAGTTTTCTAGACTTTTCACTCGATCTCTCAGAAATGATAACTCTTCACTAAGTTCTAAATTAGTATCTGTCAACAATGAACATTTTGATTCAGCACTCTCAGCCCTGGTTCAGCTTTAAAAGTACTTTTTCTTCAGATCTCCAATACCAGTTTCCATATCAGACATGGACGATCTTAACATTACCCTGTTGTTCAACAATAGCATCAACTGATGCTCTTGCATGCTCTAATTGAGTGTCTGATTCCTTAAGTTTCGTCTCCAATAAGCCAGCCCTATTGACCCCTGACTTTTAAGAGGGGTTCAGCTCCCCATTAAGTTGAGCATTTGTTTGAGCAAGCTGTGTACACCTTGTTTCGGCATTTGTGTTCTACTTTCTGCATTAGTAATTGGCAAGTTTAAGGTCATGATAATATCCGAATGTGTTTTTCTCAGATGCGCCATATCCTGCTCTTCTTCAGTTGCCCTCTTGATAGAGATGATTGGTGCAGTTGAGAGCCAGAGTCCCTCAGCAATTCTCCAGCTTCTGAACCTTATTCCACAAAGTCAAGAACTCAGGAGGTGATAGCACCCTGCATCTGCACAGGCTCCTGACTAGCATTGTTGTCACAGTCTCAAGCACTGTCTCCCTGGTTTCCTCTTGTTGGCACTTAGTTTCATCAAGTTTTCCTTAACTTTGATTTCAGATCACCTTCCCTGCGAATTGAAGCATTTTAAATAGAACTGAGTGGTATTAAGTTTGCCAACAAGTTCCTTTGAAGTTCCAAGAAACAATTCAAAGCATTTTCTGCTGAGAACATTTCTTTCATAAAACTCTTTGATGGATTCCTCAAAAGAAACATGATTCTGTTCTGCATGGTGCAGCTTCATTTTGAGGTCTTCAACAACAGACTGCGAATCACATAGCTTATTTTCAAGATCTGTTTACTTGCTATCGACTGTTGTAACATCTGCAGTACATTTCTTGATCCTCAGGCTGCATAGAAGTGTGACCTGACATATGACCATTTTCATATCCCATACCCTCACTATTTCCTGTAAAAGAATGCAGCATTAAGAAATGTGTTTAATCAACACTCAACATTAGATTAGTAGTAGTAGTACCTAAAACGAATGTTTTGACTGTACCTTGTCTACCATGTGAAGGTTGTATGGTGTTCTCAAAGGTTGCAAGCTGTGTTTTAATATAAGAAATTGTATCTTCCATCTGCTTCAAGGACTCCTTCCGCGTGCACAGCTTATCAGTCATTCTGCTCCCGGGTTCTTTCCCCAAAGCCTTGGTTTTCAGCATCGACAATATCTGTTTGAATAGAGACAGCTAGCTTCTCCAACTCACTGACTTTCCGAATCTACAATACTGTGCAGGACATCGAATTCGAAGGCCTTGCCAACTGACTCGGCCGAAATGGAACGAGGGTCCCGCATGAGAGGCTCGAATATCGGAGGCTCGGCGAGCGATCTCCATGACCAGCATGTTTAGATTGAGTAGCTTCTCAGATCCAATGCGATGTCATGGTCCACCCTTTTCCAGAATTGCCTCAGCGCTAGCCGCTGCAACTCCTTCGCCTCCTTGTGTCAGGCTGGTTTCATGAAAAAAATTGTCGATGCCGTGGAAGTCCATAGGTCTAACTTTCTGTAACCTAGAGGGTACGGTGAATACAGGAATGAATTAATAAGTGATGCCAAGTAATCCTATACATAAGTAAGACTAGTTTCAGTGAACAAACCGGAATGAAACAAGATGCTAAGTGTGAGTATGAACCCTTAACCCCCTCAGGAAAGCTGGGTTTTCACAGAAGTTGTACTTGAAGATGAACTTTCTATGGCTTTTCTATTCTATTTCTGTTCTAAAATATAAAAGCATGGCATCACAATTATATTGGACTCGTACTTCTATTGAAAAAAAGAGAGGTGTAAATAAATATGAACAGAGAAAAAGGAAAGAAACAGTACGGCTTACGTAGATTAGAATGGTATATATGTGCATATTGATTGATTAATTAATTAATCATTACGATAGATTATTGTCTTGAATCCCCTTTGGAGAATAATCATCGCAGGGCAAGGCAGGGCAGAGCAATAAAATCAGGGTCGGGACTTAAAAAAAAACAGGTCGGGACACCGAATCGCTGAGCGATGGCAACTCACAGGCGCGCTGCAACGTAGATGAAGCGCGAGAGAAGAGGAGCGGGGATGGCTTCGTTTTACCTGGCTGGGGTTGGAGCCGCCGCGATCCCCGGAGGTGGAGGCGACTAGGTGAGGCGAGGAGCTAGGGTGTGCTCCGGTGGGATGGGTGGGGAGCCGGAGAGGGGAGTGAAGGGAGCGCTGGCACCGTCTGGTTGCCGGGTTTGCAGCGGATGATTCGCCGGTCCGGGCGTGGCGACGAGGGACGTTGCGCCGAGCCGTCGAGCGAGACGGACGTGGCCTTCGTGGATTTATTTAAGAAAATTATTTATTTCCCGATATAGTTCAATATAAATGGTTCAGGTATATGAGTAAATAAATCCCTTTTTTATTATATACAAAAAGGATAATAAGATGATCTTGTTCTACAATGGAATCACCTCACCACTATACTAAAAACAATACATCTATAAAAAAAAGGAACCAAAACATTTTATAATTTAGAATAGAGGTAGTTTTTAGGAGACAGAATTCTCTTAAACCCTGTTTGGTTCATAGGAACTGAGAGAATTGGAAAGCAAAACATGAAGCACTTTTTAGATACTGATTTTTTAATTTATGGAATCAAAAACATAGCCTTTTGTTTTCCACTCCCTCCATTTTTTTTTGTACATGCCACCTTAGCGGATCACAGGTACTATAGGGGAATCTTAAAAGTATTTTTTTTTACTATAAGTGGAAATCCAATACTAATGTCATGTTTGCTTAAACAATTAGATGATTTTAGTTAGTAATTATTAATTTTCCCGACATAAAAAATCACATAGAAACATATAAAATAAAAATTGGGTATAAGAATTGAAGACACATTGTCGGGTACGAAGGTAAGGGGTACCCTAAACCCTTCGAAAAATTTTAACGCTAAACATAGCAACTATTTTTAAGGCAGGGACCAGCCCACTACTCGGTAAGACGCGGCCCATCACTCGAGGGCCCCCTCTACACCAGCTGCGGCGATAAGCCACGGGCCGGCCCACTTCGATAGAAAATGACGGACCGAGGGGGCGAGCGAACGACCCCCCGGCTCCTACCTCGACAATAAATGACGGACCGAGGGGGCGGGCGAACAACCCCCGGCTCCACCTCGACGAACGAAGGACGGACGAGGGGTCGAACGATCGACCCCCCGACCTCTACTCGACCTTTCCGACCCCGTCTTCTGCTCTAACCCCGTCGACCTCCACCTCGACTATGGGTCGAGCGGACGACCCCCGGACGAGGGGCTCGATTAACCCAAACTGCTCCCGGCATGGTTAAAGTGAACCCACCTAACGACATGGGCACCTGCGTCCGCTTTTCAAATCCGCTAACTCCCCGTCAGGTCCCGTTTTCCTGTCAACTGTGCCGCCACTGTCGCCACTACACGAGTACGAACTCCAACAGTACCCCTCGGAAAGTGAACAGATGCGACCCTCGACGACGATTTCGGGAACGCGACAGATCCACGCGGGGCTCGACCCCTCCCTCGACCGGGGGGCTCGACCCCTCTCTCCAACAACTCCAGTACGCAAGCCGTCCCATCCGCACCGTCCCGCTTCAGCCATGGGACTCGTGCCCGCCTGCGGACGCTATGCTGCGACGACTTCTACTGCCGCCACGACCGGGGACGCCAGAAAGGACGGGGAAGGCCATGCCGCTACAGTGCTCAACGTCTGTGCCTCGGCCACGCTACTCGTACTGCCATAGTTAGGGCCCTGTACCCTCGGACCCCCCCTTTTGGTCTATAAAAGGGGACCCGAGGTAGAGAAAGGGGGATCCCACTTTCGCTCCAGGAGTCGGACGATTAGATCACTCCCCCAGACTCCAGCTCTGACCTCCACACTCCAACACCCCGCCTCACTCGATCGACCCCTCGGGTGGCCGACTCTGTGTAACACAGCTTGTACCCCCTGTACGAGCACGTTCTGGGTGCGAGATAATACAAGTCATCCTCCCCCGCTGGACGTAGGGCCTTCTTTGCCCGAACCAGGATAAACCTTGTGTCCATCTTGCATCACGTCTGAGAGAGGGAGCCCGCGATATACAAATTTACTCGTTGGTGGTCTTGACCCCCGGTCATAACACCGACACACATGGAGGCAGATTATTATTGAGTTCTCATATCAATTGAAGATAATACCATTAATCATCTCATCATTCTTTATAACATGACATCACTTGAACCATCATCATATGTGAATAGTAACCAAAAACAGTAGTAGCGGCTTAAAATAACAGGTACGTTTTTAAGTGTTATATAACGGTCACTAGGGCACGCCATTTTTGGTCCGCTACCTTGGTAGAGTGGTAGTGGGTGCTAACTTGTAGCGCTAGTGAGCCACTATCAATGTTATTTATTACTATTTTTTTAGAATGAAAATAATTTTCTTTAAATATATGAAACGTTGTTTTTCCCAAACAGGAACAACCCTTTAAAAGCAGCTATTAAGAGGGTAGGATGATTTTTTTATGGTTTTTCAACATGCAAGTGGATACACAATGGTGTTTTTTGGGTCACCTAATTAATTATAATCAAATGTCATTTTAGTTTATTTTTCTACTTCCCTCAAACTACAAAGTTACTATTCTAGTTCATTTATTCAATTTTTTGGGTTGACTCCAATGACCCAAAATAACTTGAACTTGCATCATCCCTAGGACCATGTCATCCACGTGGGAGCTCATATTGGTTGCAGCAAGCTTTACTTTATAGTTGAGACATTAGACATGCCATAGTTTCATGTCGTATCGGTGAAGTGCTATAATCAACGGACATATATAGGAGGCACTACCGGTGCTAGAACACCGTAATAAGATTTAGTTCATTGTCGAAGCTACACAAAAGAAATGTGAAAAATAACTTTTAGCCCCCTTTGGAACATAAGAATTTTTCCCATTTTTGGTGTTTTCTGTAAAAATAGATCGGTTCATGTGAAAACCCTATATAAATTCTTTGAAATTTTTGTGTTCCAAAGGGAGGCTCAAGCTTTGACGATGCGTATCAAATTATTTAGTACTTCACGGGTGAGGTCATTTGGATAGGCCACAATTTCGAGTTGGATACATGCATGATTAGCCAGTAACCACATTAATAAATAGGAATATGGGAAAATCATATCACTATTGGGTTCATACATAAGTCAGCAGTTCCGGTCCTAACCCACATTGATCTTGAGGATATCATTGCTAGTTCACGAAAAGAACCGATAGTGATGATTGTTATCAATGTCGGGTTGGGTGAACGTACAGTGATAGGAAAGCCCGTCATTGACATTTTCCCTCTGTGGATCAATTTCAAGCAGTGATAGGGGGGTTTAGACTCAAGAGTGAAGTGTTACTCTACAGTACTCCCTCCCTTCGTTTTAGAAAGCGGCAAGCTCTCTAGAGCGTAATCTTTGACTACTTATTTTTAAAAAAAATTTATTGAAATAATATATATATATAAAAAAAAGTATTTTTCAAGATAAATATATTGATATGATTTTCACATTTCTAAACTCAACAACCTAAAAACTATTCATGATTTATGTTCTCAATGTTTGACTCAAACCTTGTCCTAAACGACATTTTTGCGAGTATGGAGGGAGTAGTGACTAATCCATCTAGTGCCTTCACAAACTTTTGCTTTGGATCATTGATACACTATAGACACAGAATACCATACAAAACAGGTACAATATCGACAACTTACAAGTTCATATGTTGTGAAGAGATTCAACAATATTGTCGGATACCTAGATCAACGAAGATTTTCTAACAATAATATCGCGCAAAGAAAGAAAACCCGAGGGCTTCTTCTCGTAAATAAGGCCCGTAAGTCACGAGCTCGGCACCCTCCCCAAGGAGCCCAAAACCGCGGCCCACGAGGCAAGGCCCAACACCAGGGGTATGGCTTCGCTTCACAACCCACGAGGAATAAGGTGAAGTGGATCCTACCTCGATTGACGTGAGGTGGCTGAAGACATGGTCTCCGTCCCAGCCGACGTAAGGAGGCGGAAGACGTGCCATCGTCTCTCCCGAGGAAAGGCGGCGGGAAACGCACCTTTTCCCCAACGTAGGGCGACGGAAGACGTGTCTCCGCCTCGCCCGACGTAAGGCGACAGAAGACATGCCATCGCCTCATCTGATGAGAAGTGATGGAAGACGTACTTTCACCTCACCCGACGAGAAATGACGGAAGATATAGAGAATCCAACTCCATCCCGATCAGGATGAGGCACGCAAGTACGTACCAAATGGTACAGAAGAGATGTCTCCGACTCCTGACACTCGACAACAAAGAGATCTCATGTTATCAGAGGCCTTCTCGGCATCATGAGGGGTGCAGAAGATAAGATATGCCTGACCATTCATAGAGTCAAAGCCTACTGACCAATCCAACGATCGACTTCCCCCTAACCAGACCACGCTGACCAGAGGGGCCTCGGTTATCGCCGAAAGGTGACATCGTGATAAGACCAAGGTCTCAAAGGTACGATGGGTCGTACTCTTGAACAATCCTGGGTGAAGAAAGGCGTTCCGACCCCTACCTGATCGGGATGATTCGGGTTCCCAGTTGGGAACTAGTCCATGATGAGATTCGTGGGATGCAAGAAATCATATCCTCAGGGGTTCGAAGTCAACGGAAGGTACCCTCGGCCCCTACCAAAATCCACCCGTCGGAGGGCACAGAGGTACAAGCCGATAGGGGTTTGTATGCACGACGACTGGCGAAGAAGAGAATATGGTTGTTGATAGAGCTGAGGGGAGTTGGTAAAGGTACAACCTCGTACTCGAGGACGTGCGTCCATGGCCCGGCCCCTACCAGAACCTGTACGATAGGGTACCACATCCAAATACAGGCGCATGCGCGCCCGGACCTCCCCCCCCCCCCCCAGTCCGCAGGGGATATCGACACAACGAAGGCGGGAGACCGAAGCCCTGGCAGCAACAAGACAAATCCTGGGACAACAAGAATAAACTATCCAAGCCACACCCTCTTCACAAGAAATACGAAGGCAGGGCATGATAGATTCAGTAAAACATTTTTGTTCCATACCTTTGTAACTCATCGACCTCCTCCCCTTGGGCTATAAAAGGGGGGCAAAGGAAGACCTTTAAGGCCATCACACAACTCATAGCACACTCACTCACACACAGACTTGGGAACTACTCTCCCTCTCTCGACCAAGCTTGTACACCCCCAACAAGTAGAGTACATCCCCAAAAAGTAGAGATAAGGAACATGAGCAGCACCATCCACTGGACGTAGTGACCTTCTTGCCCGAACAAGTATAAACCTCTTGTCTCCCTGTCTCACAATCCGGACCCGGCAAGCGTATATATTTACTAGTTGATAGTTTCGTAACACCCACAAATATATTTCTTCATAATAGATATTAGATAGACAGAATTTAGCATTATACGCTGCAGTTTCGATATGAGACAATGAATCATTGACATCTCCTGCTCAAATATCCATGGATTACATACTTATGTGACAAAATACCCAAACATATAAACTTAACTAATTATTAAGACGTGATAGTGCCAAGTTAATCTCAGGCGCAAAGTTGAACGTAATCTCAATATCAGGGATTTCAGGAAGTGGTCCAAATGAATTGTTATTGTCGTCATTACACCCCCACACTGTAGATAATTTGACACAAGGTTTAGGATTCACCACAGTCATATCCTCATCCTCATCCTCACCACAAAAAAATCTCAAGTATAGCTGCAATTTATTATAGACAATAGAACGGAGTAAATCCACGCCACCATCTGCAGCCGGATGCGAGGCTATGAGGATAGAATGAAAACTGCTCATCCATTGGCCAATAACTAGCTTGAATTTGTCATAGAGGTGGATGGAATTGAAAAATAGATGATCAGGAAGCAGAGAAAAAGGCACTCGAAAGGAAGAGATCATTGGCAAAGTCGGTTACTCGTAACATTGTATCAACGAATCCATTTATGCAGTAGTCGATGTCGCAGTAGAACAGAACTCAATTTGACGAGGAGGCGGCGATGACGACCAGAGCTTTGGCGACCTCGACTTGGATCGAGGGCGAGGCGTTGAGGAGAAAGTCCAAAATCTTCTCCTTGATCATCGAGCACTCGAAGTTCGGTAGAAGAGGACGGTGGTCGGCGTCGGCGTCACCGTCGAGCTTGGGCCATCGGTGGCGGATGAGCATCTTGAAGTGGATGGAGGCGGCCCGACGAACCTTCACGTATCTCCGAGACTTGGTGGCGACGAGACTAAGTAGACCCATCGCATAGTCTAGGTACGCGACACCGGACAGTTCCTTCTCGGCGGCGGCGCGAAAGGTGGCATCGTGGGAGCTCGACCTCTCCAAGAGACCAGTTAGGATCTGAATGAAGCCCGTCAGCCATCACTATCAATGTCGCCATCGATTTGAGGATAGGAGGGGATGCGAGGCAGTACCAGTGCGGCGGGAGGAGGAAGCGTTGGAGGCGGAGATGCGGAGATTGACGGGGATCCATAAGACGCCTTCTAAATATTTTTTGAAATGGGAAAAATTATAATAACAATTATTATTATTATTAACCATATATTCTCTGACAACTTCTTGACAAGAACCCACTTCCACGTTGCCCGCAATTTCCCTAGCCATTGGATCTTCGATCGTGCGGCTGGGATTGTCTGGAGCGGATTCTGGCGGGAGCAGGTTCTATGCGTTTTTGGCTGTTTTTCTGTGAGACAAAAATACTGTTTCGGTGGCTGATAAGCCAAGTGAACAGGACGCTAATCTTTACCTCCTCCGGCTTCTCAGTTTCTGATTAGCCTCTCTGCCAACTCATTCGAATCTAGCCCACCAAATATATACAACGGCTTCCGATTCTTCTTGCCCGCCTTCTCGCCCTCATGCTCTACTGCTCCTTCCCGACGTGCCTGCATCGGTGTCCCGCCAGCCAAAACCCTAGCTCTGTCGCCTTCGTGCCCCTGTCGCTCCGCTGACGACCCCCGCCTGCGCTCACCTCCATTCGCCGGCTAGGCTCCTACACGGCCTCTCACGTGAAGGAACCCCTGCCAACTCGTACCGGGAAGTAGGCGTCGCCGCCAGCCCACGGTCGCTTCCCCCTCTACCCCGACGCGCGTGCAACTCCCCCTCTCTATCGCTCACGCGACGTGCGGGGTGGGCCCTGGTGGCGGCCTAGTGGCGGGCGCAGGGTGCAGGGCGATTGCCCCGCCTCTCCTGGCTCCCCCCTCCTCTCGCTACTCCAGAGTCCGGAGATAGGTGCGGGGCGACCTCACCCCCAAATGCGGCAGCAGTTGCCCTGTTCGGTTGGCTTATCAGATACCAAAACAGTGTTTTTTTGCTCACAATACAACAGCCAAAAACAACATCAGTCGGCTTATCAGCTACCAAAACGACCAAACAAACAAGACGATTGCACGTGGCAACGGGACGTGACATGTACCTCGTGGTCTCTGTCTAGTCCATGACCGTCGCATCATCGACGGCGGCCGCTTCTGGAAACAGGAGAAGCTCCCCGTCCTCGTTGAGTTCCTCAAGCCGGACCTGGAGGGGCTCTTCCCCTTCATCAGGCTCCATAAATTAGATTCAGAGGACGCTTTCATGAAGCGTTGCTTATGTTTGGGTCCCTTAAGTAAAAAAATAGAAGTAGAAAAATAAGAATAAGCTTCGTCTTGTTCGCTTGATCATTTCAGTGGCTGATAAGTCGACTGATGTTATTTTTGACTATTTTATTATGAGAAAAATATTGTTTTAGTGACTGATAAGCCAAGCGAGCAGACCCAGACTCATGGGTCAACTCGTTAGTCCTGCTGAATATGCTCCGTTTTTTCATTTTTGCTTGCTTCATCATCTCGGAGGAACATGGAAAATGTGAGCTGGTTTTCCAATAAAAAAAATAATATCGATCAGGTCATGCGTCTCATTCTTTGCACTTCTCTTCTTTCCATTTTCCACTCTTATAAGCCTAATATAATCATGAAATCATCTCATGCTTATTACATTCTTCTGTCATCCATGAAGCTAATCCATCGCTTCTCTTAAACATATGAACTACCATCATCATCAAGAGAAAAGTAAGAGAAAAGTTGCAATAAATTTAATTTCCAAATCACGCATGAAAAGAAGAAGAAGAAAAAACATGTACTGCTGTTTATTGCTCTGCTGCATCATCAAGCTTACACTACACTAGGAACACTAGGAACACGGTATCCATCCATCCCAAACAAAACATCAAAACTACACGGTCGGACGAACCGAAAGAAACCTACCATACAATGGCTGCTTATCTCGAGCCCCCATTTTGTTGTTGCGCTGCTAAAGTCAGAAGAATCTCATCTTGCTTCTCTCCACCTAAAACTCTCCTATCGACAATCGACCATGTCAAGGGCTGCTGCTGCTGCCTCTTGTTCGCAACCAACAGGATAAACCGCCACCTCTCTACTATGCCAATCTGATCCTACGCTGCTCTGCTCAGCTGCTCATCGCGCGAGACATTGCCGCTATCACCTTCTCCCTCGTTTGCTGCTCAGTGCCAGGACACTTGATGATGAAAGAATGCACCACTGTCCCGTTGTTGTTGCCCGTCACCTTTGACTCGCCTACATGGACTTCTGCCTCTTCGAATGCTTGGAAGACCTTCTTGACCGGATGGTTATCCATTGGAGACATCACTCGTACAAGAACCTCGTCCTGCACCACCTGGATGTCCACCTCGGGCCTAGGCGCCCGCTCCCTTGGGTCCACCATACCGGACTCCAAGAGCCTTTCTCTCTCTGACTCCATCTCTTTGAGCTTCTTCTGGAGGTCAGTGATGTACGTTATCGCATCGCCCAGCAGGGACGCCTTGTCCATTTTCGATATGTTTGGCACAACAGCTCTAAGTGCATAGAACCGCTGGTTGAGCTTCTCCTCCTCTGGCGCTCAGCCTCGACATGATTAAGTGGTTCTTCCCTCCCGTTGGCAGGTTTTCTTCCCCTTTTCCTTGGCCGTCGGTCCTCTATAACAGGTGGTGGCCCTTCCTCTTTGCACAAGCCATCCACCTCTGCACTCTCCCCATCCAGAACCGCTGCCCTTGTAACCAACACACCAGGCTTGGAACTGCTCCCAGCGCTAAAGTCAATTTGCCTAGGTACCTGTGGCTGCATCGGCTGCTGGTTCACTAGCTGCGGTGTTTTCTGAACAACCGGCAATTTCTGAAGCTGCAGTTTCTGAAGCTGAGGCGTCTTTTGAAGCTGAAACTGTGCTGTGCTAGGGCTGTCCACTGCTCCGTTGTTGCGGTGTGCAGCCTCATTGCTCACAATCAACAAACCATTGCCAAACTTCTGCTGATGAGAATTCAGCCCACGAGCCTGACTCCAAGTGAAATTCTGCAATCCTTTCTGGACACTCGGTAGCAATGAGGTCCCACCGGCAGCACTCCTCTGCTCCCATGTCCTCTCATCTACCTTAGTTACACCAACGGCTGGCCCAACTGAAGGCCGGCCAAGGTTCAAATCCTTCCCAAAAATCTTCGCCAAACCGGGTGATCTTTCAGGAGCAGGACCGTTTCCCTCATGTCTCTGAACTGCGGCCTTATTACCACTTGTCCCTGCAAATACAGACCGTATGGTCTGGATAGCATCAGAACTCTCAGCTATGTGCTGCATTGAGCCCAGCTCGAGGACACCACTCTCAAATGGCACCAAAACAACAGTCCTAAATCCTGCCGCATTTGCGAGGAACCCCCGGTAACAGTAGTTAGCAGGGAATACCTTGTGCTCACTATTGGGAACCCAGAGGGGCATGCCTGCTGCAAATGCTTGGCCGGGGCCACCGGCGCGACGGGGAAAAGCAAAGTACATAGATGCTAGGAAGAACATCTCAGTGTCTGTGACCTGATCAATACCAGGGGCATAATCCTCCTCATCAGCAACCCCGAATGCAATGTGCAACCGCTGCAGCACACGCTTGCGCATCCTCTGCTTGGTATCGTCGCTGCCTGCAGAAGCAGCAGCTCCCAACTCCCCATCTCGGGGCTCACGGCAGCAGCCATCCCCCCATCCAAGGACGAGATCACCAGACTTTGTGCGGGAGAGCTGCCAGAAGATGGCATAGTTCCAACCGGTACCAGGGCTCTCGGATTCGACAAGCTCCTGGAGTTTGTTCTGCAAGTCATCCGGCAAAGACGCAGCAACAAGGCCCTCGGATATGGCACCACCTCCTTTTGTTAGATATGCAAAGGCATCGGCTCCAAGTACGGCAGCGCCGAGAGCTCGGTCCTCCTCTGTCCACGTGCCAGCGGTTGCTCCCATGGAACGATCGTCCTCAAGCTCCATCTTCATGACCATAATACCTACTCGAAAGGGACAAGACTGAAGTAAGGGGGAGTTGAGAAAAAAAGCAACTCATGCAAGCATATGGTAGCCGAACAAGAACTATCAAGTTTTGGGCAAATACAAACAATAAATTTGATCATATTTGTGTGGATATAATACAACAATCAGTAAACAGTCACCATCTAAGCTACAAGGTATACTGAACTGGGTCAAAAGCGGTAAGGCAGAGTATGCAGGCACAGTTGGTTGTGAACACCCCACCCAAACACAGGCGGTTAATGATTCAGCAAGTCAGCAGTGTCCAGTGCAAGTTCCGTTGAAGACTAAGTAAAAATGGGATTTTGGTAATCCAAGATAGCTGATACATGTGATTGGCATGTGAGGCCAGGGTGACAAACGCACACTATGGTATAATAATGAATATGAATATGGGCAGAGTACGCAAAATATATGTATTAATGTATGTATATTGCTCCTACCAAAGGACATATGAAATGGAAAATATATGTAATAATAACCGAGTCAAAGAACATAAGACGCCCGCCAGCTGTATCCTTTAGCTACCCCCCGACACTTGATCTCAGGCTTGCGAATGCATGATCGAATTGTAGCAATCCAAATCTGACCTATATAATTAAAAGAAGCATGGCGTGAACAGTGTGTCCTGATGGCGAGGACACGGACACGGGGATATAATTCCGATCACGCCCACCAGATTCCAGCCCAATCAAGTCCCCAACCCTCCACAGCCAAGCGTGCAAATCACTCACGAACCCAGCCGGCATCCACCGAACCCAACATCACAATCGCATTCCGAACACGAGGCGGGGGCTGCATCGTCAGGCAGGCCTAGTAGTACTGTAGGAGAAGAGTAGTAGCGAATAACAGGCAGTGGGAGGTGCGGCAGCGAAATTAAATGTGAAAGGGAAGGAAGGAGGAGAGAAGAGGCGTGGTCACCAGAGCGAGGGATCGAGGCGGAGGCCGCGGAATCCAGCGCGGCGGGCGGGCGGGCAGGAGAGGGTCGGAAATCCGAGCCGCGGGGGAGGCCCGGATCTCTGTCTCTCTGTTCCCGACCGCGTGCGCGCCGAAGCTGGCCGAGCAGCGGAGGTCCGGTCCGGCGAGCGGAGAGAGAGAGCGTCGCGCCGGCGGCGGGGTGGGGGAGGTGGCTGGAGGATTTTTCTGTGGTCCGCGAGGGGATTTCGGGAGGCGACCTGACCTGACCTCGTGCCGCTGTGCTGCGGCTGCTGCTTGCTCTCTGCCTTGTGTGAGAGAGAAATCAGGGGGAAATGGATGGGCGGAGGAGGAAGGGGCTGCCCTTTTCTACCGGATCCGAGCCCAGCCGACACCCGTCGCGGCTGCCTGGCTCGGCTTCACTCTCTGACTCTCTCTTGTTTGTTCAATTGTTCCCGCGACCGCGAGACCCCGCGTCCACCGTCCTCCTCCACTGCGGCTGGGCTCGGGAACCTTTAGCCGGGACGGAGCGAGCCAGGCTACGCCGCGTGAGCGCGCACGTGCAGCCCACGTGTGCTAGGGGCCCTGCCGGGAAGGGATCGGGAGTCGGGAGAAGAGAAGCCCGCCCCTCTGCATTCACATTCACATTCACATTCAGGTCAGGGGGGGCTCGTGACGCCACGTGACCCGTGCGCCCGCCCGAGGCGCACCGTCGCGATCGCGTACACGCCTCACCGACTGGTGGGGACCCTAGTAGACGTGGTCCCGATGATCAGCCACGTCTGGTTGCCGTGGCGTGGTGTACGGGTTGCAACGCGACGAGGTGGTGGGAGACGTGAACTCTATTTAAGGAAAACGTGAGGACCTTGACACGTTTTATCGAAAAGAAAAAAAAATATTGATTGTTTGGCCCCGTTCCGCTCGCTAACTCGCCGCACCGTGACGCGGGCGGCAGATAGATAAGGTCACTGACGCGGCGGACCCCTGCTCCGTGGGGCCTTCACCGAGGATTAGATTAGCCGGGTGGATTAAGAACTGGCAAAGCAAAGGGCACAGGACACGTGATGGGCGTGCGTGGCAGGGTGCGACATGCCCCATGCATGGCATCAAGATGGCAACGGCTGCCTGAAACCCGAGAACTCGACGGGTTTTATCCGCTAAGGAGACGGGTGCGGAAGGAGTTTTCTATCCACGGGTACGTTATTGGACGAAATCCTTTACCCATCGGGTATGGCGGGTACGGATGTGGAATAGCAGTACTCATGTCCGTATACCCGTGGGTAAGAAATACCTACAAAATTGAGTAACCAGCCTAAGTGATTATAGCCCATAAAATTTGACTCAAACACTCCTAGTATATATCAAAATTGAGTGGCACTTATTGGATGTTGTTATAATTTGTATGTGAACTCGGGTGTATTATCGGGTATGGAATACCCGTCGTGTAAGATTTACCCGTCAGGTGCGGGTATGGAATGAATTCCTTACCGTCTGCTTTCGCGGGTAATCCGATGAAATAGATTTTGACCTGGCGGGTACGGGTATGGGTGGTCAGTACCCGTTGCCATTTTGATGCATGGACAGCGCGTGGCTTGCCTACTCAAACTCAAAGCCCACCACCACGCCATTGCCGCTGCCTGCCACGGCTCCTCCCTCGTTTTTTTTTTTGGTTCTTTCCTTCCTTCACAATTTGTTGGCTAAAGCGTTGTTCTCTCTCTCATTTTATGATCGAGCAAGTAAACTAAACGTCATGACATGGTTAGTTAGATTACCTTTATTTTTCTATACAATAACTAAAGTAACCTTTCCTTCTAGCGCTAGTGTGTGTTGAGCACGAACCTTTACATGAACCAGTACGTACTAGGGATTTAATTTCATCTAGCTAGGGAGGCTTATATATTACGTATATTAGTAAGTAGTATATACGTTTACTTATCGTATTATATGTATGTATTTTCTTTTAATAGTTTTATTAACACGCGCCAACATGGAGCACTCACGTGGGCCGATGTATGTAGCCCTCTCTAGCCGTGACGCGACATGCATGGTAATCTGCTTCCTGCCCAGAATTTGTGCAAACAGACCGTCACGCTACGTACGCTACCCGGCATTGTCGTCAATTAATCGCGGGACGGCTTGTACAACCCTGCTGATTAAAGTGCGTTTTTTTTGGTATTTTCCTCCCATTGATATACATGATGACCTGGACTATTATTTCTTGTGATTTTCTAAAGTAGCTTTTCTGACAACTCATCGATCGGTTACTAGCGGTGCTATGCATGCATGGTGAGGCCACTGCTTGTTTATATATATATATATATGCCAAAAAAATGCCCATGGATTTATTGGTGAACAAGCACCTAGATAGGTAGGCTACTTGTAGTTCAAAACATGGTACACAATCACTCCACTCCAAAGGTGGGTTATTATTGAGTTAATTAGTTAACACACGGCAGCTGGTGTAAAGAAAACGGTGGTGCTGCTATCCATGTACATGAACATCCCAAAATTCCAATGGTACTTTTCGTTGATTGATTAACTAGACAAAAAGGAAAAGAATCAATAAGAGCCTTAACTTTGACCCCATGATAAATTTAGCTAGTATAATCTAAGTGAAATATATAAGGGTAGCTACTTGAGCAAGTATAACAAATACAAGTGAGAGTAACTTACTTATTTTTGTTGTGTTCATGATGTAGGCCGCGCCCTTCCCTCGCAAAACTTTTATCACAGAGCAAAAATCATATGGATCCACCGTACCAAGGCTATGACAGTAGCTATCAATATTAGTACATATACAAAACATGCTCATGTGAAACATGGATAAAAGTAGGCATATCTATATGGCTGAGATGATGAGGTGCTTCCATGAAAGAGATTAACAGAGTCAAACAAGCACGTGGTAGTTTTAAAAGCACGTATATGAAGAATAATATAAGATTCTAGAATCAAATCAAAGAGAGGCGTAGTGAGAAGCTCAACATGGCTTATCGACACACAACACCTTGTCCTTAGTCTTTGGGTCGCTTGCATGATTGATAATAGATCCCCCCTATCTTCATTAGAAATATAAGTGTTGAATTGAACTGAGAATTAAGTATCGCAACCGATAAAGTGTAAGATAAACCTCAATGGATTGATCCAACGAGAGCTTCTAACTTTCTCTTAACACACAAAAGGCTTATCAATAAGAGGGGCGATATATTTTAGCTAACTATTGCTCTCTTCAGCGACTCCTCTATGAGATTCTAATGGTAACCCACTAAACCTCTTTTATAGTAGAGCGTGACGCATACAGTGATATATTTACGCTACAAAGTTTTACACGAGTCACTAGTGGTGTGCCTACTGTCACAAATGTTTCGTGTAAGGAAAGCATATATATAGTTCTTTTATATTAGAGAGTGACGCATAGGATGACATATTTACGCTACAAAGTTCCATGCGAGTCACGAGTGGTGTGCCTACTATCACAAATGTTTCGTGTAAGGAAAGTATATATATAGTTCTTTTATATTAGAGAGGGACGCATACGATGGCATATTTACGCTACAAAGTTCCATACGAGTAACAAGTGGTCTGCCTATTATTAAAAAGTGTTTCGTTTAAGAAAAGTATATAGATCTCTTTTATACTAGAGAGTGATACCTACTGTGATATATTTACACTATAAAGTTACAAGTGAGCCACGAGTATTATTATAATGTTTCATGTAAGAAAAAGTATATATAGTGAGACCATTTTTGTTTCATGTGTACGCTATTCATTCCTCGATATAAACTTAAGAATTCTTTTTTACTCCTAACAAAGTGTCATTTACATTTATTTTTGAGATAAATAAATAATTCAAAATTTTAGTCCTCATCAATCAATTCGAAAACCTGACCCAAGTCGAGATTAGGCATCACCAAGCTGTCTGCTGTCTGGCACACGGGCCAAAAAAAAACCAAATTAAATGAACAGCATATTATGTTTAGATTAGAAGATGGGTTTTATTATTGGCATAATAATAAAAAAGAAATATCAGGTCTAAGAGAATAGTGGGCCGGAACTGGAAGCTTCACCCTCCGGCGGTCCGGCCTGCCTTTGGTGTCCTCTTCTCCCGTGCCTCTCGCGTGCGCTCTGTTTCCTCTGTCTCTGCTGCCGACGACTGGGCGGCCACCGCCGCGCCGCCACCCTACGCCAGGTGCCGAGGCCTCCACCTTCGTGACCTTCGTCGGCGGCGAGCACCCACCAGGTACGCACACCCCCTTGTCTTCCGTTTCTCCTGTGCGAAACCGAGCATCCAAACCCTAGCTCTGTCTCCCGTTTCTGTTGTGCGAGCCCGAGCACCCAAACCCTAGCTGCTATTTGTATTCGGATCTGATCTGATCCAATTTCAAGTGTGCTATCTATGCCAACAGACCTTTTTTCTTTTGAAAAAAAAACATTGGGACACCCACGTCCTTCACTGTGTCCGCCCTGGCCGTCGTACCTCATTTTACACTAACATTGCTGCTCTCTCCTTGTTTGCCAACTAGGAGAAGTCATGGCTTCACGCATGACACCTTCCAAGAGGCCGTTTCAGAAAAATTCTTCTGACTACAGTGGCCGGGGCAAGTGGCAGAAGACACAACATTCTTCTCCACACAAGTCTCAGTTCAAAATTGAGCCTGGCGTTCCCATTTTTCGTATTCTTTGCCCTGCTTCAAAATCTGGTAATGTGATTGGCAAAGGAGGCGCCATTATTGCAAAGATACGGGAAGAAACTAGGATGAAAATCAGAGTTGATAAAGCAGTCCCCGGTTGTGATGAGAGAGTTATTTTCATAACTCCTGCCGGGAAGGATGAAGAAGCTAGCAGCGAGCGAGGCGGAGAGAATGGCGGAGGTGTTGCTGCTTCTACTGGTGGTGACCATGAGAAGGATAAAGATAACAGCAAGGAGGAAAATGATGATACAGAGCAAAGCAACAACAAGGAGCAGAATGATGATTCAGAGAAAGGAAACGGTAAGGAAGAAGAAGGCGGTTTCGAGAAAGACCACAGTACGGAAGAAAATGATGATTCAGAGAAAAACCACATTAGGGAAGAGAAGGATCATTCAGAGAAAGAACACGACAAGGAAGAAAAGGATGATGCTTTTGTTGCAGAAGTTACAAAGTCAGAACCAGAGAGGGTAATTCCATTGGCACTGAAGGCTGTTTCGCTTGTCTTCGATAGGATTTTTGAAGTTGAAGATAATAATGAAACTGTGAATGCGTCTGCTGCAAGCACTCCTGTCTCTTTGCGGTTGCTGGTGCTGTACAGCCAAGCAGGTTGGCTCTTGGGTAAGGGTGGTAGTGTGGTTAAGCAAATGTCAGCTGATAATGGCTGTGAGATCCGGGTTTTGAGAGACAACCTTCCATCATGTGCATTATCGAATGACAAACTTTGCCAGGTATAATTTTCGGCACTGGATTTCATTGCCATGTTCCATATCAATGTCTCTTGTAACTTCCTTTGATCATGCTGTAAGATCTCAGTTTTTATTGTTAATACTTACTTTTGCTCTTGGTGTTTGTTGATATATCACTCATACAGATCACTGGAGAGATTGACTCGGTAAGGAAAGGTCTCAGTGCTGTATCTGAATTGCTCTTAGCTCATCCACCCAAGGGAACTGATGCAGTTGCTGGTGTTCATTCTTCTGGATCATCATCACGTTCTTTGTTCAGCCAGTCTGATGGTCTTCCTTCAGGAATGCAATCTAACTTTCATATTCCTTTGCAAGGGCCATCCCAAGCCAATGGACCTTTTGATATTGTTGATCTTCAACCTCCGATACATGGCCATGCCTCAGTGCCTATAGAATCCCTCTCCTTTAGGATGCTGTGTCCACAAGACAAGGTTGGCAGTATAATAGGCAAGGGTGGAAGTATTATTAAAACTATTCAAAATGATACAGGCTGTGAAATTAAAGTTCTTGACACTGTTCCAAAAACAGATGATCGCATCATAAGTATATCTGGACCTGCGGTAACCACTTTCACTATCTCTTGTTGCAAATGATTGTATTAGATTTTCATCTGTTTGCATTTAATGCATTTTCCATCTGCTTACTTAGAAAAATGTTATTTGGCTGAGCCTTGCGCTTTATTTTGTCAGACTCCATCCATTATTTCCAGAGTTGTAAATTTTGTGGATCCATTTAGTGTTAGTGCAATGTTGATACATTTTGGCATGCTCTATTTACAAATTTCCCTCTTGGCGCTACTGTATGGGATGCCATTACTAGTTATGGCAAGACTTTTTTTTTTTTGCAATTCTTTCTTGCTTAGCTAAATTATTATTTTGTTTTAATTTGACTCTGGAGAGGTATTAATTCATTTGGTGGCTCTTTCCTTTTTTTTTTGCAATACTAATGACTTAAAAGAATTTATAAGATTTCCATGGACTTAACTCTTAGTATTTCATTGTTGTATGAAGTTTACAAGGAGAGAATAGTCAGTGATGACTGATGCATCTATTTGCCTTCGCATCTGTTCTGCAGCATCCGAATGATGGAATTTCCCCTGCACAGAATGCCATTCTGCATGTGCAGCGTAAAATTATGATACCTACCTCTGATAAGAAGGAAGGGTGTAGGCTGATCGTTTCATCAAACCAAGTTGGTTGTGTTCTCGGCAAAGGTGGTAGTATCATAGCTGAAATGAGGAAGCTGTCAGGAGCATTTATAGTAGTGTTGAGCAAAGACAAGATTCCAAGGGGTGTCCCAGAGCATGATGAAGTTATTCAGGTCTGTTTTTGTTGTATCATATCCGAGAATTGTCAAAGTTTCTGTTGAAAGAAAGTATCCATACCTTTAGTTATTTTTGGCTTACTATCCGCAAATTGCTATTTTTAGATAAACGGGAGCTGTGAAGCTATTCAAGAAGCTCTAATGCAGATTACTGCTAGGCTTCGTAACAACCTTTTCCGGGACAGTATTCCTGCAATGGGGCCTAATATGCGGCCACCTTTTGGTTTGTTAGATTCTCAGTTTGGTCCATTTGCGGGAAACCATGAATCTCCATCCCTGTTTCATAAAGATTTTATGGGACACCCATTGGATGGGATCTCTGCTCCATGGACAGTGAAGGTACCAAACCAACTGTTCACTACTGCCCGAGCTTGTGGCATGATGCATCATCCTATAAACTTCCACGCTCCTCCAATTTTGCAGGGCATGCGTGATCTCAGCGAGCCAATGTCAATATCTGATATCCCTGGAGCAGGGCATAGAGAAGCTGGTGGATTTTCTGGGTTTGTTTGTGCTCTCACATTTCCTTTTTCTGAGGCTTTACTTTTCTTATTAATCAACAACTTAAGGAAACATTGTGTTTAAACCTGATAAGTTGTCTTTGTAGTCCTGGTCAGCCATCTATGATGCCAAACTTGACTGCAGAGGTCTTAGTTCCAAGATTACTTATCCCTGCTCTCTGCGGTGAGGATGGAGGTTGTTTGGATAGGATCCGTGAGGTCTGTATTCAACTAGTATTTTGTGTATCGTGTCCAAGTGTGTTAGCTTGGCAAGCGTGCTTGACCAATTAATTATGTGCAGTTTTCTGAAGCTAAGATAACTGTTGGTGAACCTATAGCCAATGCAATGGACACTCCTGTTCTGATATCTGGCACGCCAGACCAGATGCATGCAGCCCGAAGTCTTGTTCAAGCATTCGTTATGAGCGAATCGTTTGCCCCATGATATGTCCAGAGGTGATGACACATTGCTTTCTAATGTTTTGTTTGTTTATTTCTAGCAAAATGCTATATTTTTTTTAATCTAAAGCAGATGGCGGGATTTCTGATGATGGTAATTGTGTAGACAGTGAAGCTAGTGATAATATGTGGGTTCATGTTTGTGAATATGTATCCCTGTTTGCAGAGTGGCATATGCTCCAAGAGGCTAATTAGGCTGAATATAGAGACTAGAGTCCCAGTCTGTTGGGAGAATCTTTATAGGTCGTTTCAAACTCATTCACTTGATTTGAGATATGGAACAACATTTTGAGTAGCAGCAGTAATGCGTTGCTTGTTTATGCAAGCAGTGGACCAGACCAGAAAAGGGCTTCTGTCTAACCTTTTTTTGTACTGATGTTGTGAGATGTCACCGTTATTATCTGTATTTCCAGTCCGGCTTATATCTGTATTTCTAAGAAGTAGCAGTGCATAATAGTGGCGTTTGAGGTTGTGCCGGTGCCGCGTGTATGGTAATGGTACGCATGATTTCAAACCTCTCGTCTTCTATATTCAAACTTAGTATGACTGTGGTGATATAAGTAGCGGCCGTACGTATTTCTGTCTGCAAAAAGAAAGAAAAAAGAGGAAAAGGAAACGGGGTCAAACGTTTTGCAGCCAGAAATAACAACTGGTGGTCTGAAATGATTGCAAGGAAGGCAAGCAATTGCAATACGGACATTCTGTATGGATATTGTCGGGTAGTAGAGAGTTCGTGGACCATATGATACATGGTGGGCAAGGGAGGCACTTGTCACAGGCTGCATCAGTGTTTAGTGATACTGACCTGACTTTGGGTCCTTCTTTTGGTCTGTTTTCACAGTATATCCGTGCTGTATGTAGGCTGTGAATTCAACGGAATCAGCGCTGTTTGGGAAGGGAATTGAACCAGTTTATGTGAAAAATTTCAAGCCTTAAGAGAAGTAATTATCCATCGGTAAATTCGCTATGTTATGTGAATTCTTGCTTTTTTTAGAAAGAAAAAAAAGGTGTGAATTTTGTGCAAATAAATTATTTACTACTTTTTAATTAAAGTAGTTCATAAATAAAAAGCAAACGGGAATTAATCGCAGTAGGTTAGGCTCGGATGGAGCCATGGAGGTTGACACCTGACACTTGACAGATCACACAAGTGTGCATTTCTAATTTCCCAACCAGGCATAGGCATCGTCATCGTCATCTTATCAGCCGGAGATCAAGGCAGCCACTCAAAAACAATGCTGAGCCTGAGCTGCACTTGTTTCCCTCCACAACCTCATCTCACTCTTCTTCTTCTTGTCTCCACTCTGTTCCACATCGAACCGATCCGCAGAGCGAGGTAGACCATGGGGTGCGCGAGCTCCAAGGCCGGCAAAGACGTCGCGGTGGCCGACGTCTACCGCCCGCCGCCCACCAGCGTGTCCGTCTTCGACATCAGCGCCGTCGAGGAGCCCTGGCTCATCGCCAAGCAGAGCAAAGCCGCTGATGACGGCGACGACGAAGATGAAGAGACGACGACCGATGACGACGACGAAGAGGAGGACGACGACGAGAAGCAGCCCGCCGCCAAGACCACCGTGGTGCCGCTCCAGCTCCTCGACAAGCTGGAGGGCTACGAGCTCGCCCCGGCGTCGTGGTCCGAGGTCAGCAAGGCCCTGGAGGACATGAAGCCCGTCCTCGACTCCAAGCCGCCGCCTGCTCCTGCTCTTGCTCTCAAGAAGAAGAAGAAAAAGAAGAAGACCAAGAAGAAGAAGACGACGAAGAAGGAGCAGCAGCCGGCGCCGTCCGTGCTGCCTGCTGCCGTTTCTGACGGCGACGCTGCTGCTGCCAAGAAGGCGCCGGCGACGACGTCCTCCCTCGGCGACCTACCAGACATCAGCAAGCCCGCGCCACCAGAGCTCGCCGGGCGTCGCGTCGTGAAGGACAACCCGTTCCTGATGCGCGACCGCGAGAGCAAGGGCGGCGACGGCACGCGGTGGAAGCGGCGGGACCCGTTCGAGGGTTGCCCCGAGCGGCGTCCCCCGGGGGCGACGGGCGGCGGGGTGGTGCTGTACACGACGACGCTCCGCGGCGTGCGTCGCACGTTCGAGGACTGCGAGCGCGCGCGGGAGGCGGTGGAGGCGTGCGCCTTGGCGGCGGGCGTGGGCGCCGTGGACGAGCGCGACGTGTCGCTGCACGGGGAGTACCTCCGCGAGCTGCGGGAGCTGATGGACGGCGGCGAGGGGGGCGCGCCGCCGCCTCCACCGCCGCGGCTCTTCGTGATGGGCCGCTACGTGGGCGGCGCCGAGGAGTGCGGCAGGCTGGCTGAGTCCGGCAAGCTCAGGGAGATGATGCGGTGGGCCAAGGCCCGCGGCGAGGCGTGCGCCGCCAAGGACGGACGTGGATGCGAGGGCTGCGGCGGCGCACGGTTCGTGCCGTGCTGGGAGTGCGGCGGCAGCTGCAAGGTGGTGGTGGCGGACGGAGGGACCACCACGGAGAGGTGCGGCAAGTGCAACGAGAACGGGCTCATGATGTGCCCCATCTGCCACTGATCGATCCATTGCAATCGCATGCATGCAGCAGCTCATTTGTTTGTTTGCATCAAAAACATATACGGTATATATATATATGATGTACGTACATGGTATATACGTTTTGTTTGTTCAATTACAGTAATTACGATATATCGTTCCATCAGTTGCAGTTCTAGTAAGTACGTACGTATAAAGAGATATGGACGTAGGATTGTACGTATGCATAGAATCCATATATATTGTACACGTACGATGTGTAAAATCTTGTGTTAGTACGGTTGTGAGTACATTAATGTTGTTGTAACACATGGTTGTACGTAGAGTTGTGCAAATTAAATGAAGGTTGATGAATTCGTTCAAATCTCTGCATTATTCTATTGTGTCTATGTATCAACGGCTGGGCTCATCATATATATACTCATGTATTTTATATATAATGTATGCAATGCAAGAAGTGTGGTGTAACTTGTGCTGTCTGTTTGGTTACTCGTATTGTGGTAGCATGTATAACAATTTAGTATAGGATATCTAATCCAGCATAACCTCATACTTTCAAGCATTATTTTTTGGTTGTCCATTATTATTCCATTGTATTATCTGTGCTTCTGTTTGGCTGTATAAATAGGATATCTATTTTGTGTTTGTTGTCTGCACAAATGCCAAACCAGTAGAGGCATTTCATCGAACACCTTCGATGTGTCATTCCAACACCTTAATCTGCCATTTCCAACCATCCATTTGAATTGGTAAGACTGCAATAAAAGATGACCCAGCTTGTCTTGACAACCTCATGCATTTGAGATGGTATACACACTTTGACAGTGTCTTTAGGTATGGTGTCACAACTAATTAACCAGTTCAGCCACTGCCCACCAATAGCCTTTACCATAAACTAACCTTGTCTCTAAACAGTGAACAACTTGTCAGAAGGAACCGATTGTTGGGGGAGAGCCTTTGTTCTCACTAGCTAACAGCCTCTCTAGATCACTCGGATTTAGACAAGTGAGGGACGGATTGATCCAGTAAGAAGATGGAGCATCTACTATTAATTTTGTAGCGATTGAAGTTTACAAGGCGTGACTAAATTTTGAAATGCATGTATTGGCTTTCTCAATTTGAAAATTCATAATATGATTATATGTATTCAAATACGATAAATGATGAGTCGATCCAGGCCAAGATCGAAACGTTTGAGGTGAGATGTAATGTAAGCAAGCAAACATGGTGAGCACATGGGGGATATGGCCGTTGCAACTCGAAATCAAACCACATGTAATGTATTTTGAGTTTGGATCTTATTTGCAGTGCAGCAGGCATTTCATCATCATCATCATCATTTAGAAAGAACGTACACACCACACGGCCGACATGCATGTTGTTGCTCGATCTGTGTGTCCAGCACCGCCAGCAGCAGCATGCATGCCAGCATGGACCACTACTGCCTGATGAGCAACACATGAACAAATAAATAATCATCCACCGCAGTCTGTCTTTCTTGTTCGTTTTGCGCATTTCTCGGATCAGGCGCAGCAACGTCGTTCCAGAAATCAACTGTGACTACTCCCTCTTGCTACAAAGTACTCCTTCTGTATACTAAATAGATGATGTTTTGGACAAGCTTTGGGTCAAACATTGGGAATACAAATTATCAATAACTTTTAAGTTGTTGAGATTTCAAATATGAAAATTATATGAATAGATTTGTCTTCAAAAATACTTTCATAAAAGTATATATAAATCATTATTCCATAAATATTTTTATGAAAACAAGAGGTCAAAGTTGTGTTTGCAAGACCATATTACTGTCCAAAACATCATCTAATTAGGATACGGAGGGAGTATAAGTACATCTCTCACGCTGCTTTCAAATTTAATCAAATATCTAAAAAAATACTCTATTTATTTTACGTCTATAACTATCAATATATTAATTATGAAATACACTTTTATAATAAATTTATTTGACAATATAAATATTGGCATTATATATATATATATATAAATATATATATATATATATATATATATATATATATATATATATATATATATATATATATATTATATATATATATATATATATATATATATATATGGTGCAACGTATGTGCATGAGACTGCTCAGTGCGCGTTTTAGGTCTAATTTGACATGGCTCCTGCTCTGTCTCTTGCTACAGTGCATGGAGGAGCTAGTAGAGCCCGTAAAACTAAAAAAGCGGCTTCAACAACCTCTCGTCATAGTGCAGTGAGAAGTGAGGAACTACTCGGAGTTCTACTAAGCATGACATTATTTTAGATGAATAGAGTGCCACTGCCACATGAACAAATTTGATGACATATCATTATTGCACTAGAGTCATAAAGAGAGAGAGAGAATGAGTTTTATCAAGATAAAGTTAATTAAGTGTAAAGTCTTTACAAAACTTAGAAAAGGGACAAACGTTTATTCACCAAGTAATCATCCGAATCACATATTACACATTAAGGGTCTTTTTTAAAACGTAGGAATTTCACATAAATCTTGTGTTTTTCACAATAATTGGTTCATTTTCACGTAAAAAACTTAAGAAATAGGGGTGGGGGATCTCAAATTCCAAAAGGAACACAAAATGCTTTCGATGAGTGGCATATGAAACAACAAAAATGATACTATACATCGAGAAAGTTGTTTCGTTTGTCATCACAGACAACGGTTTTAGCTCTACTTGAGAATGGATTTGGCTTAATCCAAGATCCAATTGAATTTTTGCATTTGGACTTAGTTGGATATGGACATCCATTGCTCTTTGATCCAATAATATTGGTCTTGTTTGGAACAATTTAAATGTTGCTTATGACCAAAATAAGCTGAAACTAACCGTCAAACAACTCGCTTTTTGATAGCTTTTTCTGACCGTGCTTCTCCTCACCACCCTTATTTACAGTAAACCGCAGAAACTAGGCCATGCCCGCTTCTCAAATAAGCACATTTTCCATATTTGTGCTGCTTATCTAATAAGCGCTTATCTGAACCGCAGTACCAAACAGTCCCAGATAAAATTAATAATGTTTTTCATCAAGAGTCAAATAGTTTAGATTTGATCAAATCTATAAAAAAAGAGTACTAACGTTATTAAGTTAATTGTAAGGAATATTTTTATATGATAAAGTTATTCCGAGGCATAAATGTTAATACGGTCTTATACCATTTCAGTGAAATTTTAATAATTTTTAATTCAGTTCAAAATTCAGATTTGTATTCCTTTTTTTTCAGAGTATACTCACTGTCAGGAAACTGAAAATCTAGTCCAGTCTGTCGTGGGGCCCGCCCGTTCCTGTCCTGAGAGAGCAGAGGCAGAGCAGGCAACAAACAAAGCTTCCCTTCTCCTCCACTCTCCTCTCCTCTTCTTCCGCATCGCCTCGCCTCGCCTCGCCGCCAGCGCAACTCCAGCCCGCTGCCCGGACCGGGATCTCTCTCTTTCTCTCCGCCGCTCCGCTCGACCGCTCCCCGCCTCGGGGCCTGCCTCGGATGCTCCCGGCCTCGCACCCGCTGCTCTACGCCTGCGTCTTCCACGACACCCACCTCGTCGCCGAGCTCGCCCACTCCCACTCCCACTCCCAGAGCACCGCCGACGCCCCCTCTTCGTCCCCCTCCCCCGACGACGACCTCCCGGCGCTCGCAGCCTCGCTCGTCGCCGCCGCGCCGCCGCACCACCGCCACCTCACGCACACCGCCGCCGGGCGCGCGCACGCGCTGCTCCTGTCCCCGCCGCTCGCGCTCGCCGCCGTCTCGCGGGCGCCCCACCTCCCGGCTTCCCAGCTCCTGCTCTTCCTCCGCCGCCTGCGATGCCTCCCCGAGGCCCGGATGCGGGACGAGATGCCGCGCCTCGCGCTGCGCCTGCCGCTCCCGCCAGGCGACGACGCGCGCGAGGCGGACGAGGTCACCGCCGCGGAGGCCCACGCGGAGGCGGAGGAGGAGACCACGCGGAGGAACGCTGACCTCGCTGCCGCGCGGACCACGCCCAAGAGGGACCGAGCCTCGCACTCGCACCGGGGACCCGGCTGGACGTGGAGGCGTCAGCTCTGGATGGTCATCCTCGCGGATCTCCTCCTCCTCACAATCCTCTTCGCCGCCTGGCTCGCTGTCTGCCGGGGATTCAGCTGCATTGGTCGGTAAATAGCTACACAACAACCTCCAAGGTACTGTACGTACTACGTAAATCAAATCCATGGCCTTTCTTCTACTTCCGTTCCATCCATGATTTGGACCATTCATTCCAATGAAAACGCGACTCCTTGCTTGCTGGAGACTGGGGATCCAGAGTAACAATTGTCGAATGGTATTCTCAAATTAAGGCGGTATAGGAGCAATTAGTCTTCACCAATCCTTCCATCCAACCTACAGTAGGACAGATCTTATGAAATTCGGATCCACATTATGATGGTTTTCACTCGGGATCCTACGATCTTTATCGCCATCTTCACAGATACAGCATGTCTCCTTTTGAATCTTGACCAAGCTATGGTCAGCCGACCGACGAGGATCCAGGAAGGCTGAGGTTGTCTACCCTGCTGGATGCTGCTAGCTGTGTCCCCACCTCCAGCACAAATGTGAAATGATGATGTCTTGTGCAGGGGTTTTCTCTCTCTCTCGCCTCACATCCAACTGTCCATATGGATTTGTCAAAAAAGTGGACTTTTTTTTTTTCTTCTGCTGCTGCTTGTGGCACAGTTGGCTAAGGTTTCTTTTTCTGACAAAAAATGGCTGTATCCATCGCTGGACATGATGACAGTAGCTGAATATGATACACTTCAAGTGCATTAGTTGCTTGCTCAACGTTCCAATGGCAATGCTGCAAACAGGATTGCAGGTGTTAGGCTCACGATTCCTGCTTCAAACAATTTGCATGCAATAGCCTGGGCCAGGTTTCTTACCCAAACATCTAATAAGTACAACCCAACCTAGAGACACAACTTCAGATTAGACTTGCCCTGGCCTTAGATGTAATTGTAAAGCATCCAAGCTAAAGCAGAAAGGGCAACCATAACATGGGAGATGTGGAGTTTAGTGTCCATCTGAATCATCAGAGTTGCGTGGTGTGGTGGTGAAATCTAGACGCGTTAGTACTTAGTGTTGGTCCCTTTGTTCAAACAAAAAAAAGCGTTGGTCTATTGTAGATGGGGTCTGAATACTAGAATTTAGAATGCACACATTTCTAATTGTATGGAAATAGTGGCAATGCCATGCCTTGTATTCTCATATAGTTTTAGTATCAAAAAGAATACCAGTTCTGTTCTCTTAGTTGATTTTATTGAGAACTAATATTTTGCCCATTAGAGCCAAAATTTGTGGTTAAACTGGTGTACCCTGTACATATGTATGGTAATAAGGATGCAATAAATGTTTGAGGAACTGGATTAGTTGATTTTGTGCCCATTGCTAACGAAATGTCACTGTACAACTTATTTTGAGAAACAATGATCCAAAAGGATACTACAATAGCAATGCCGCTTATTGCTGCAGCACTTCCTAAACTCAACAGTATAGATCCATGAAACCAAACATCATTCCTTATATGATAGGATGCCTGACCTGATCACTGCCAATGAATGGTAATATGACCGGATTTATATTAATCTTCAAAGTGATCTTTGATCATCATTATTCACGAACCTTTATTTATTCTTTGGAGTTTGGATCCTTTCTTGGTTAGCAATATCCGGTCTTAAAATAGTTTTTTCTTTCATCAACCTTGATTTCAATTTGAGTAGAATCACATTCATATCAGTTGCTGACAGCAAATCCATGATGCTGGGTATCAGAATTTTAAAGTTGCAAAACACTAAGATTCATCTTTTTGTGAAAGTTCTGTTGGCATGGCAAAAACTGAAAGCTTGCATACTATAAGTAACAGATTCATGGAAACCAGAAAAAGCGGCCGAAGAACCATAGATTGTTGAGGTTTGTTGGCTTGTATGACATGACATAAGATATGAAGTGATAGCATGATACTAGATTATGCATGCATGGCATATTGACATTACATTATATATCATCTAACGAGACTTTTAATTGCATACATGGATAAGTAGTGAGAGGAATTGAGGAGCAGACCCGAAATGGGACTCTCTTCTCTGATGGCTGGCCTGCCTAATATCAGTGTGGTAGTGGGGGTTTAAAACTTTAACCTTCTACCCCTGTAGCATATCTTGAGGGGGGGGGGGGGGGGAATCTTATATTTATATAAGTTCATGTGCTGATATGCGTTAATGCGATAAAAAAATGTAAATCAAACCTTGTTGCAGCTTTTATCTCGTGCTTGTTAAGATCAAATATAAACTAAACTCAAGTGTATTGTCACCAATGACCAATAGATTAATCTTTGGATGTGTTGATGGAAAAGATTGCACCATTGCAGCTTACACACATAATAAATGCTTTAATACCTCCCAAATATGTACTCTTTTCCTGCTTGAAGCATCATATAGATGATAAGGTCAAGTCTAGAGTGGAACCTATCTCTTCACTCTAGCAATTTAGAGCTGGAGGTATGATACTTAAAAAAAATAAAGGGCAAGCTGTAGGCTGTAGTTTATCTGGTGAGTGTACTGGCTTCACTTTCCTGTGAAACACCAGTTGTGCCAATGTGTGTTGTGGTAGGCAATGAGACTTGAGCCTATCTTAGCTTGATTTGGTCGGTTGCATGATTGTGGTATATTTATATTTCTACTTTGACTAAAGAGTAAAGAATGTGATAAATGGTTTGTGTTTATGTTAAAAGCTATATTTGCATATCCATCGGGAATAGAACTTGAGACTACCTCAACCAACTAAATGAAAATGACAATGAAAACATAGATATATTCTCTCTTTTCTGTAGAAGTGGTACATAAAGATTATGAACTAATAAACCAGATGTTCAAATCAAGTATGCTACATCTGCTTGCAGTGAAGAGGAGTTTGTGCTCACTACTTAACTGTTGTGCCTATGTGAAGATATTCCAAAGAACAGTTTGAACTCTCATTGCTTTATCTTTTTGTTTTGTTCGTAAATCGTTTGCCTCCATGTTCAACATTTGTCTGTAATCTCTTTATGCTAATGCTTTTGAGCATCCAAAAATTGTGATTTTTTTCATCGGGCTCTTCTTTGTGTTGATAACCTTCTATATCTTATGGCATAATGGTCTTTAGATCCATGGCACCAGAGTTTCTATTTCCACGATTGAACTCTCTAAAATGCCTCATCATTGTTGATCAAGTTCTCATTTGACAATACCATAATGAGCCTTTCACAGTTCAGATGGTGGTCAAATGTTATTCCTCTTACATTTACAGTTCAGAACAGTGTGCTCTGTTTTCAGTTCTTTAGGTCAACTCTTTAAGTTTGCAAGAAATGATAAACTGAAAAAAAATTCAACCTATTGTACTGAATTTTCTGATCTTTGTTCTTTTCTTCTTGCTGTAGGCTGCTGCTCAATTTTTAAGCAAGAAATCTGGAGTGCAGTTGTTTCTCAGACGAAAAAGTGGGTGATACCATAACGTGGTTGCAAGGTGCCAATATTAGCAAGGAAAGGCGCTTTGGTCCCCTGCATATTGTTACATCTTTATTGTATGAATCGTATTTAAAAGTGAAGGAAAACAGTCCTGGTAGACTACATAAGTTTGAATTTGATGGTTTTGGTATGGTGATCTGTAAACCCTGTAGTGCAATTTTTTTGTTCATTTTTCTATACGAAGCAAATGTCAAAATTTTACCCCATTTTGACCATGGCAGACTCGGGTATATGTGAATCTTATTGTCATAATCTTTGGCAGACATCTTGTTCTCTGTTTTCCTCTCCATCCTTGCAAGTGTCAGGTCATGCTCGATTTCTTACATCATTATCTGGGAGCTCTGATGGTGATTCAATGGCAATTCTTGTACTGCAATCTGCTTAGCTATAAAACTCAAATAACAGATACTGGTGCTGAAACTATCTAGTGCTTCACCTTCACCTGGATGATATCCTTATCAGCAGGTTGCCATTTCTACATTTAAAATCTGTCATGACAAATTCATAGCGGGGGGAAATAAAGCTACCCTTTGCAAAACAAAACTGCAGACATGGATGGCAACGCTAGTGCCTGCTTTACATACACCGGGTCAATCTGCAGGTCATTTCAGACGTCCAAAACTGGCTCGACATGGCACATTGTGAGAAGCGGCGTCGATCAAATCAGGTCAAATAAACTCAGCGGAAAACTAAAAAAGAAATGTTTTTTTGTTGTTGTCATGATCATCAGGTCAGTTGTCTCACCTAACGCTACGCTGCGCTAGATTGAATGCACATGGTGATCATAGAATGAAGCTGGCCCATGGGTTTCAGTCCCAGGCTTCGATCCAGACCCTATCCTCGATCACAGAGGCTTTACTTGCCATCTGCAATCTGCACTCGTGCTCAAGCACATGCTGGAACAGTGATGCTTTGCTTTTGCCGAATGCCTGCCGACGATAAGACCATCGAGGGCGATGCTTGGACGAACATGTGTACTACAGCAGTCAGTAATACAAAATTTCGTAGACAACACTTCAATTCCTTTAGAGTTTAATGGTTTTGGATTGAATTCAGTCACAGGATACGCATGCATGTTTCCTCCTGTTCCATTGATTTGGTTGCATTGCATTTTGCGATCGATAGCGGCCCAGAGGTGAATGATGGAAGCCGGAGATAGGTTAAGAGCCAGGGGACCAAGTGCATTGTGTTAATGTGCAGACAGTGCTGGATCCAACATTCAGATTATTTGCAGTTTAGTTTAGCAGGAAAAAGATGGCCATGGCCGATGGAGGAGGGTCGTTTTGGTGCAGGGATTGCAGCTGCAGCCAATGGGGTTTTCATTGTCCAGGTCGGTCCATGCTTATCAGCATCCACTGCTGCTGAGGTGTCTACTCTACTGACGATATGATAAACTTGAACTGAATGAAAAGAAAAACAGTAAGCAAGCATAAGCATAAGCATTAGGAGGAAAAGAATCAATGGAGACATAAAATATATTAGCAGAAACAGAGGCGAAGGCGCAGGGGAAAGAACGGAAGTAGTAAATAAGAAAAGGCGTCTGTCTTTGGCTTTATTCTGGCGCGCAGAAATTCTCGAATGAAATATGAACAACTATCCCACTGCGCGTCGACAGGTGGACGCACATCAAAAGGCCTGAAGCCTATAGTGGTCAGAGATGCAAATGCCTGCTGCCCCTCCCCATCCATCTCCAATTCTCCATAGATTATTTAGAGCAAGGAGCCTGCCTAATTAACTGACAATCCAAGCTTTGCTCCTTCTCCTTCATGTATGTATGGCTTGCTTTTCTTTTGCATGCATTTTCAACTTTCAAGTACCCTCCACTAGCTAGCCCATATGTGTATATATATATTATCTCTGTCGCTCGTACCATAAATGCCACAACAGAAACACTTTGCTTAATGCTAGCATGTACTGATGCACAACACACAGCACCTAAGAAGGGATCGCAAATGCGAGGGCTCACTGCATTGGATGAGATGAGACAGACTGAGAGAATCGGTGGATTGACAATATATGAACACTGGCCATGTTATTCTGTCGCGCGCGAGTAGGATTATTACAAACTAGTTTATTGACAGTTGGGAGTAAGTGGTTGCTGCTTTGAATCAAGAATGTGATCTTTGCTATCATAACTACTACTACTACTACTACATGATGAGATTTTTATATATATATGGAGCAGTCTATCGATTCTATTATAAAGATAGATATAGTAGGAGCTAGCTAGCGAGCAGATTAGGAGAGGACGGACGGAGAAGCATCCTGGAAAATTCACCCGCGGATCGATCGATGGGGATGTTCTAATCTTCGTGGTGCAGAGTGGATGGAGCATGATTTGTTGCATACCAAAGAAATCCGGTCAAAATTAACAGGCAGTGGTAGTAGTACAACAAGAACAAGTTGCGCAGGGCATATTCGTTGCCTGCCTATCCTACAGGAGAGCTTTCCGGCCTCTTCCTCACACATACACATAGCAAAACCATAGTATAGGCTGCATTGTTAATTCCCTTTGCCTGTCTATTCGTGGGTGGGTAATTAGAAAGCCAGTAGTTGGCTGCCTGCAAGCAGAGAGCCATATATATATAGATAGATAGATAGAGTAATGTATGTATGATTTGCCTCAAAGCTTAGAAAAGTAGACAACACTGGCATCTTCCCTGCCAAGACTCCAAGTCGTCAATCCAACTCATGCTGCATATGGGTGCCAAGCAACTGACTAAACTAGCCTTTAAGCTGAATAAGCTTTCTTGTACACATAACTTGCGGAATGTTACTGAAACATTATTTCTCGCCATCTATTCAGACAGACAGTGATCTCATTGACATCCTACTATATTGTTTCCTCCACTTTGAACAGGCCAATGTCACCTACCTGTAAACAGTGAGCTCATCATATATATATATATATATAGGCAAATGAATAGCCTTGTTTCTTATACAAATTAAATATTTTTTTTTCCCCTGGTGTTTGCAGCTATTTGTCTTGTTATGGAACACAGTTAGCAGGTCAAATTTGTTCCCCAGATGCTGATACATTCAAGTAAGTGATGAACCGGCCCATTCATCTGAGCTAATAAGGATAAGTGCAATAATGAGCATACTGCATAGTACATAAACCTGCCCAACTATTATAGTGCGGTGCCTATATATACATCAAGGAGTAGTAGACTAGAAAGGCATCGGGAGATTAAAGAAAGGATGGGTGACCAAGACACTGCCAAATAGGAGTACAAGGCAGGCAGGAAAGGAGAGGAGAGCCTGCATCTGCATGTAAAATGTAATGTAATCCGGCTTGGCAAACGACAAATCCAACAGCATGACACCACCCATATATACTGCACTAAATATGTAATCTCCACATCATTGTCAGGAGGTTTCTTAAGGCCCAAGTGGGCATGTTTATTTATTAATTGGTGCCCAATGCAAATTAAACTAACAGGGCATTAATTTAGATTTGGGAGCCAGTAGCAGCCAAGCAGGAGGGTCTGCTAATGCGCTGCGGCCTGTACACCTTGTATTGGCTTCTGCTGCTGCTCTGTCTCGTGGTTTGCTTGCCTGCTAGGCCCTACATACCGTGTGATTGGGTTACGAACGCTCACCTCATCATGACACAATTACACGCAAATAATGTCTCCGATTATTTAGGATATTCCTCGCGATTCTGTCCATGTGATGTGAGCGACAAAGATCCTTTCCTTTCCTTGGAGCATCTTGGACAGAGACACACAGACACCAACCAATGCAAATGCAAGAGATTATCTGTATACAGTCAGCGATTCAGTAGCATATATATCATGGGTGTTTGTCGTACGTTGGTCATTGGCGAAATTGCTACTGAAATTGCATTTCACTCTCTCGATCGAACTACTAGTAAACCAATCAGTTATCTGTACTTGCGAGGGTGACCCTTCCAGTTCCAGGGGCAGAGGAAGATTCTTCTTCCTAACATAACAACTAACCCTGCTCCCTGCAGCAGACAGCACGCACTGTTTTACTAAAGGCCCATTTGAAAAGGAAGGTTGAAGAAATTTCCAAAGGGCAGAAGGTGATCACTAAACACCTACTCTTTGTTTGACCGCATAAGGTTGGATAAAAATTTACGGCTCCTCCTCTCTGGGGTTATTGTAGTAATGTTATTTTGCCCAGTCTGGACTTTTTTTTTTAATATAACTAGGAGCTCTTGTCATTTTTTTTAATATTATTACAGACGCCTATTTTTAACTTCCTTTTGAAGAAATGAGTTATATAAGCGCTCAATAGAATTGCCTGATTTCGATAATTAGAAGGTATCCTTTATCTTATCTGGTTTCATATAGTTCAAGCCTTTTAATTAAGATTAAAAATCAGACTGACACACAACTGGAAAGGTTGAAAAGCATACTTCTTTACCCTGTGATTTTTTTGTTTTTTTACCATGGCCACTTTGCCAGTGAGTCGTGTGTACGCGCTTGAAGCTAGCCAGTCAGCATCAGCATGAGCATCAGCTAGGTTTTTGGTTCCCACATGGAGGCGTGCGCTCGGTAACATATTTTAAACTCTGCACTTTGCAGGCAACAACCGGCATGCATTTATTTGTCACCTCACCTATAGTCGGTCCATGCTGTATAGGTAGTGTGTGTGTGTGTTTGTGTGAGACAGTGAGAGAGAGAGATTGCAAAGCTTATTAACTGCTTAAGGAATGGAAAGTTTAGCATGCACAATCCTAGCACTACACCTCTAACACTAACCCATGCATGCAAAAGGCTAGCTAACATTAACTAATAAGTGTGCTCTTGATTGATTCCAAACCATTAAACAACTAGTAATTGATTAAAGAAAAAAAAACCTTCTACTTGGTAGGCAGGCCACTTTTACAGGCTTGCAAACCCATGGGTGGATGCAATGCAAGGACTCTCTCACCCACGAATATTCCCCGCCCGGCGAGTGACTACTATACAACACAAAAAAGCAAGATATATATATATCTATCTCCAATAGAAAATTAAAGGCCATGATTTGATTAATTAATTGAGTAAATAAAGTACGAGGAGGCTATGGATGATTGAGTCAGTATGTTGTTCTTGTTATAGATGACAGCTGGCATTGTGATAATTAATGTGATTACGATCAGGATGTGTCAATCGGTTGTGATCCAATGCGTGTGTGAGCAAAGCGGATCCTTGTAATAATTGAACTTTTTCCCTGACACACACACACATATATATATAATAGATATACAGTATAGGGTGAGACTAAAATGCAACAAGATGCACAGACCCTCCGCCGCTCAGGCTCCCGCGTCCCGCTCCCGCATGTAGAGAATCTTTTTTGTTTCGGATCGAAAAAATGCAATATCTCATAAACCGTAGCTCCTATTTCAAATCCGTTTGCATCAGGTTGTTGAAAAAAAAGTGTTTAACAAAACGAGATCCAACAAGACTATATTTGATGAACTTTTTTTTAAAGTATGTAATTGCAACTTCAATGTACTATGAGTTGCTATCATGATTACGACACAATTGTAACTTGTCGGAAGTAGTTGCAACAGATTTGATTTAGTGCAACTGAACCTGATGTAGTTGCAACCTGACGTGATACAATTACAATTAGAGTCGAGTCAGTTGCAACTGGGCAACAGTTGCAAAACTGACGCGATCCAACTACAACTAGAGTCGGCCCAGTTGCAACTAGACAATAACCAATTGCAATCTGACGCGATCCAATTACAACTACAGTCAGACCAGTTGTAATTAGGCAAGAAACGGTTGCAACCTGACGTGATCTAATTACAACTAGAGTTGGGCCAGTTGCAACTCGACAAAAAATCAATTGCAACTGGGCAAGAAACTAGTTGTAACAATCAGGGTGGGTGCATTCTCGAGAATGCACCCAGGTGTATAATAGATATACAGTATATATATATACAGTATATATATATATATATATATATATATATATATAGAGAGAGAGAGAGAGAGAGAGAGAGAGAGAGTGTGTTTTTTTGTCATTTCATCACTCTCTCTCCCAAGTCCCAATAAGTCCATATGTATCTCTACTCACTCGAGCATAAGAGTCTTGTCTGGATTTAATTATTAAGAATAGTAGTACGTTAATTAGAGATGAGAGCCCTAATTGGTTTAGTTGATGACCTGAACTTATGACTCAGTTCAATATCATGCGATCCGCACGGAACGGAGCCAAGTGCTTTTATCGGGGTCAACCAACCCCAATAACTTTTGCAAATTCCATTGTACTTTAAGATCAACAAATTCTTCTCTAATTATAAGTTGGTATTATAACGCTATATGTATATACTTTGTTAGAGAAGCGACCTCAAAAACCAAATATTCGCCTCTGCGACCAGTCACGGTGTATATATAGTCTGATTCTCTTCACTTCGAATGTTTGGTATGTATGTTGTGTGTGACCATGACAATACATTATATTTATTATGTTCATGATGGTTAAACAATGTGGATGGCAAATCCTGAGAAACCCAGTGGCAAAACCGGAAAGTTAATTCCTATCCTACAGAATTAAAATAATATAATCCACAAATATAGTAGAGCAATGTGTGGCATGCAAAAGAAGTAACCAGGGACTATATATATGGTTAATGTGCATCCTCAATATATATATATAACTAGAAGCATATATACTCTGCCGGTTGTTGCTGGAATCACGAATAAATTTTAGTGTATAATGTAGTATGCTGATGACACGGATAAAAAAATACTCCCTCTCTTCCAAATTGTAAGTCATTCCAAGAATCTTAGAGAGTCAAAGCATTTTAAGTTTGACCAAAGATTATAAAGAAAAACATAAAGATTTATGACATCAAATTGGTATAGTATGAAAATATAACTAATAAAGAATCTAATGATACTTAGTTGGTTTCAAATATATTATTATTATATTGTGTAAATCTGGTTAAACTTTATAAACTTTGACTCTCCAAGATTCTTAGAATGACTTATAATTTGCGACGGAGGGAGTACATGTTAATATAGATAATGTGACCTGTTGATGTATATAACTTGCATAAATAGATATATGCCATAATTGTATATATGCTGACGGAGGTGGGAGTACATGTCGAGATAGTAGAATTGTAGTAGGTAAATGACTAATTAACACAAGCTGATTTTTTTACCATGTTCATTTCTGAGACGTTGAGAGTTCGAGTAGCTAGCACCGGTACGGTACCAGAGGTATAGGTGCCTGCCAAACGGAGATTCCAGATTCCTCTACCGTTCGGTCTGTTGGATTATTTGTTAATTTAAAAAACTACCTTTGTACACATATATGCTGCCGATCGGTGATCACAAGATCGCATTGTTTATAATATAAGATTTAGTGCTAACACGATTTTTCAAAAGTTAAATTATTCTATCTTGATTAGAGTATTAGCTAGTTGCATGCAATGGCATGCAGCAGGCAGGGTTGTTCATGTTAAACCACCCTAAATCCTAAGATCGATCGATCTTATTATTAGTTACTGTATATATATAATATCATATATATACTTTCCTAGCTATAGATTGCTGGATCGGAGGAGTATAGTAGACGACCCATGCATGAATAATGGGGAATTATTAATTATTATTCCTGGTATATATATGGCCGGTCTTCACAAGAGTTGCATGCATGGTGGGTGATGATGGAGTGCCTAGGCACGCCTTAATTGGATCGGATTATATGTGACCACCAAAATGGCGTGAGAGAGAGAGGGGGGGAGGGGGGGGGGGGGAGATGGGCTAGTAGTTATGTACGCGTACGTGTCTTTCTGTATACGATAAATAAGTATATAATAAAAAAAATATGTACTATTATATTAGTATACTCTATAAAAACATATATGCCTTTCCTTTTCCAAAAAAAATAGAACTTAATTGATTTCTTTTTGTTGAGAGAGAGAGAGAGAGAACTTAATAATTGATTGATTCCTGGAGAAAAAGGGCAGCTGATTTCCAAGACCATTGCGTTTAACCGTCGTTCAACTGACATGACAACAGCACCATCAAGTACGTATATAGTAACTGAAATGAGATACCTAGATGGTTATCATGAATACTGCTTTTTATTTCTCGCTCTAGAATACATGCATGGAAAGTAAAAAGTGGCAAGTGTGCGTTCGTAGACTAAAGTGTGTGTATGGGAGGAGGAGGTTGCGTTTTACAAATTCTCCCCTCCATGTTTTGGCTTTTTAAGGGATCTATCTATAATAATTAGCCCGTAATAAGCCTTATATAGGTAGATCGATGGTAAAAAAAAAACTACCACGTACGCATGGCCTTTTGCATGCATAATTATTCACACTGAGTAGCTCATGTGTTTAAGCTAAGATAGATGATAGATCTACTCGATTTTTTCCCCATGCTAGCTACAGTAGCTGGTACGGTTATTTGAACTCCAAACAAGGCTCGATTTTTCAACTCACAACGGACTGTCTGTGTGGCACTGTACGTGGCAGTAGTGTGGCCTGTGGGTGGGAGGACGATGGATGGATGGATGGACCCCTCCACTGCACTGCACCTGCAGCTGCATGCGTCCTCAACCACCACCAAACCAACCAACCAACCCGACCACGCGCACGGGCGTCGCCGCCGTGACCGCGCGCCCAGCAGCAGGAGGATCGATCTGATCGAATCGATGGAGGAGCACTACAGCATGCATGGCGTGGAGATGGATGGGTACGGTACAAACGGCGGTGCTCGATCGTGTGCGTGCGTGTCGCTCTCTCTACACCACGTACAAGTACACTGCCTGCCTGCCGGCCGACTGATCGAGATCGATGCTAGCTAGCCGCGTGGGTACGTGTGGCCGTCTCACCGTACCGTGCCGCACGTGCATGCATGCGCGCCGCAGTGCCAGCTGGCCGGCCTGCTGCTGCGCGCTGCCCCACCGGCGCCGGGCATACTACGACATGCATTCAATTCGTACAACGCCGATCGACGATCCGAAATGAAATAATATAATGCGTGCGTGCGCATGCTGCTCGATCTCTACAGTAGCACGTACTCCTATATGTGATCAGATCCGAAATAATATAATATACTTATATATAGTATCACCAATGGTCGAATCATCATCATCATCATCATCATCATCATCTAAGTAGCTAGCTGTAGCCGCTAGTACCACCCTGCTTGCATTGACTGGTCCAACATACGTACAGTACTGTACGTGCTCTGCAAGGATTGGCCGGATCCTATGCATGCATGGGACGACGACACATGCATACAGTACATGCATAGTTGTACAGATATCGTGATCGTCGATCAGTCAGATCACGTACAGCGCAGGCCCCCTTCTTGCCCCCACCCCCCCCCCCCCCCCCCCCCACCACACACACACACCACGCGTGTGTGCCTGCGGTCTCTCCCGAGATCCCATTCCACCCACAACCAACACAAACTTCACTAACAAAATAGTGCTCCCTTATTTCATCAAATACACAAGCGCATTATATATCATGGTATTAAAAAGATAAAAAGTTTTTAAAATACAAAAGAGGTTGTTCTTAGCCTGGCAGATACACCAAAGGGACTGCGCGCGCATCTTCGTTATGAAAACCTCGAGATCTACTAGGATCAACCTAAACTATGGTTTAGCTGAGGTACCAAACCACGACGCTCCACCGGCAGTCATCGCCCTAGATGCTGCGAACAACTCAGCAAGAGCCTCGACATTTGCTGCCGATAGAGTGCCTTGGAAGTACGACTCGAACGTACCCTTAGCTACCGAGGAAACCGGTGCAGATGGTGCTAGGATTCCTATCTTCTTCATGAGCAGTAGTACCTCGTCGCGCTTGGACGTCGGGATATGGACATATGGTCTAACTGTTGAGCAGCAGTATAGTTCTCCGCTTTGACATCGGCTTGGGTGACGAGTTGATGAGAGGTGTCGGTGTTATGACCCGGGGGGTCAAGACCACCGGCTAGTAAATTTGTATATTGCGTGCTCCCTCTCCCAGACGTGATGCAAGAAGAACGCAAGATTTATCCTGGTTCGGGCACAGAAGGATGGATTGTATTATCTCGCACCGAAGTGCTCGTACAGGGGGGGGGGGTACAAGCAGGTTTACACGGGGGTGCTCAGGATGAGCGGAGGCCTAGGACTAGCAAGGCTACCCTAGGTGGTCGGTTGATTGCTGGAGAGGTCGATCAAGCAATCGGGTGTGTGGTGTATGCGGGTCAGAGCTGATGTCCGAATGTCTAAGCCGATGTTGATCAGCCCCTGCCCTTACCAATGCCGATCTGAATCCCCGTTCTTCTATCTCGGCGTCCTCTTTTTATAGATCAAGGGGAGGTATGGGAGTACAGAGTCCTAAACTGTAGCGACATGGGAGGCGTGTTCGTGGCGCCATGCTGGCGAAGGGACGTTGACCACTGTAGCGGCGTGGCCTTCCCGTCCTTCCGGTGTTTCGGAGTATGGTGATGGCGGACTGGACATTGCAGCACGTCATGGCGCAGCAGGGTTGACCTTCTGTAGATGGGTGTGAGTCCCACAGCTGAGGCGGGACGGAGCGGATAGGACGGGTCCCATGCCGGAGTGGTTGGAGACGATGGTCGAGCCCCCTGGTCGAGGGGGGGTCGAGGCCGGCGTGACCCTGTCGTATTCCTGAAGACACAGTCGAGAGCCGTCCTGTTCATGACTCGAGGGGGTGCCTCTGGAGTCTGTACCTACGACGTGGCTACAACGGCAATATAGTTGACGGAGATTCAGGGCATGGGCGGTGAGTTGATGGATTTGACCGTGGTAGTGGGCGTCCATGGCGTTAGGCGGGGACAGGTAAGCGCATCGGATCCCCTTTACCCCATACCAGGAGCAGGTAAGTCGGTCGAGCTTCCTTCTCAGGGTCG